>JALGBA010003956.1:0-1200000 GCA_023970755.1 Azemiops feae
CCCCCACAGCTCTGGGAAGTTTAAATAGACAATCAGGGCCCACGTTACCTTTCTGTTGCAGTCTCCCAAGAGTTAAGAGTTTGAAAAACCAAGAGTTAGAGTTTGAAAAACCTCCCCAACAGCTCTGGGCCGTTTAAATAGACAATGGAGATCCAATCAGGGCCCAAGTTACCTTTCTGTTGCAGTCTCCCAAGAGTTAGAGTTTGAAAAACCCTCCCCAACAGCTCTGGGCAGTTTAAATAGACAATGGAGATCCAATCAGGGCCCAAGTTACCTTTCTGTTGCAGTCTCCCAAGAGTTAGAGTTTGAAAACCTCCCCAACAGCTCTGGGCAGTTTAAATAGACAATGGAGATCCAATCAGGGCCCAAGTTACCTTTCTGTTGCAGTCTCCCAAGAGTTAGAGTTTGAAAAACCTCCCCCACAGCTCTGGGCAGTTTAAATAGACAATGGAGATCCAATCAGGGCCCAAGTTACCTTTCTGTTGCAGTCTCCCAAGAGTTAGAGTTTGAAAAACCTCCCCCCAGGCTGGGCAGTTTAAATAGACAATGGAGATCCAAACAGGCCCCAAGTTACCTTTCTGTTGCAGTCTCCCAAGAGTTAGAGTTTGAAAAACCTCCCCCACAGCTCTGGGCAGTTTAAATAGACAATGGAGATCCAATCAGGGCCCAAGTTACCTTTCTGTTGCAGTCTCCCAAGAGTTCTCAAAGGACTTTCCAGAAGCCCAATGCTTAGTTGTTAAAAAAAGAAGAAGAATGTAATTCTGTTTAATTCTGCATAATTTTTTAGGGTTGAACAAAGTAGTAGTCATTTGTGTCCATATTGTTGCTAAGAAAAAACATGGCTGTATTCATGAAGACATCAGGAATCAACAACAATGTATAAGGCACTTTAGTAATAACAAACATTAAAAAATCTGAACTATCAGAACAGCTGCTACCCCATCTTATTAAATGTGTGTCTCCCTACAAGTTACCATCTTAGAAAAAGGAAGTAATTGCTTTTTCAACATCACAGTAGTTCTTTGGATTAGTTGCAGGGAAACAAATTTCACATGACATGCTAAATTTCATGTGGTTTGTTTGATTTAGGATTAGCAGTCATTGTGTTCTTTAAACCATGTTTATGACTTAATATATTTTGTAAATGCAGCAACGGTTAAAGAAACCTTGGCTTAGTGGATTGCAAAACTCTAACTTTCTACTATTTAGGATATCATACCTGCAGTTATTTACCAAGGCAGAAGCAGAGTTTTTGAGCCATGAGTGCATATTCTGTCCTGTACTAAATTCTGGTCTGTACTTTATGAAGCCTGTAATGAACAGATGTCAAGAAACAATAGCACATGTTTGTGTGCTTTGAATGTTGACATTTGCTTTCCTCCACTGTTTGCTGGAGGTTAATAATTCTGTGTGGCACGGGTACTAAATCATGTTTTGGCTATGTTGTGTCTCGCTTTACCCATATCTTGAGAAGGCTCTATTGTTCTTCTATTGAATTGGCAGGTATAAATTTGAAAAGCATCTTATTTTCTCTTCTTCCATATTTCATGTGATACCAATAAAGTGTGTTGTGGGAGCCAGCAGAAAACAGTGCCAATCTAAAAAATTACTAACCATACTTCTAACCTCCATTCTGCCTGATAACTACATTAGGTAGAAGTTCTGTCCACACAAAAACCAGTTGGAAGGAGAGGCATAGAATAATAATCTTCTCTTTTGATGCCAACTAGCCATCATCCCACAGAGTGATCACTCCATGGGAAATGGAGAATGGCTCTTTCTTCCATCACCTGCTCTCTCCTCGTCTCCTGCCACCCATGGCATGAAAGGCAGGGAGAGAGAAGACCCATCTGGGGATCTCTTCCCCATCTTTTTTCAACCACCCATGGCAAAGTTCCCCAGCTTTGTTCCCTTCTCACCCAGTGCCAGCTGCCAGAGGAAAAAAAATGCCATCAATCACTCTCCCTTAGAGTATAGTGGGACAGGCTTTGGTAAGTGTGGGTGACTTCCTAGAAGAGAGGATTTAGGAGACATTGCCCGAGTGATAAGTTACTGGTTTGGAAATGGCTATAAAGGGCAACTACCAATGACCAGAGAGAGAAAGGCAGTACCTACAGTGGTGTATACTAGCCAGTTGGAATTGAGACATTGCTTATGATGCAGTGAAGACCTATAGACAACACTGCTTATGCCACAAGTTGTAAACATCACATCTGATGCAGAGCAAGGGGGGGGAAAGGTGGAAATTACTCTTGCAGTGTGCCAGGAGCTTTCACAATGTTGTTGTGACACTCCATGTCCCGAACCTTTTCAAAAGAGGGATAATTGTAATTAAAGATGCCTTTAAAAAAGCACATACCTAAATTAGTTGGAATCACTAGCTTAACTCTGATGGGGAATTCAGGTTTGACTCCAGAAACAGCTGCATCCTTCTCTTAATAAATTATTTCACATATTGTTTCAAGTTGAAATGTGATCGTTTTGGATTTGGCATAATGTGATGTGTGAATCTAGCCACAGTTTTTAGATCAGTCTTCTCTAGGCTTGACATCATCCAACAGTCCTGAAACTGTAGCTCCCAGAATTTCCATCTGTTAGGAAAAAGATGTTTTTGGGCTGTTGTTGCTATAACATAGTATTTCATATTCTCTTGAATTATTAATTATTAATTGAGTAGCTAAACATTTATTGACTGGATTTACGCACTGGCTTGGTTTTCATTGGAGCAGCATGGTGGCTTAGCTGTTAAGATGCTGGGCTTGTCGGATGGAAATACCTAAGCACCATGCGACAGGGTGAGCCCCCATCCTCACCCCAGCTCCTGCCAGCCCAGCAGGTTGAAAGCATGCAAATGTGAGTAGATAAATAGGTACCACTTTGATGGGATGTAACAGTGCAATGTGACATCATGCTGGCCACATGACCACTGAAATGTTATTGACAGTGCTGGCTCAGTGGCCTTGAAATGAAGATGAGCACTGCCCCCAACAGTCAGCAACAACTAGCAGAGTAAAATCCGCAGGGATTCCTTTACCTTTTTGTTTTGTTTTGTTTCCTTTGGGCAAATCTAATCATTATGGTTATAAACCAGGTATTACTAGTTATTCATCAGAGAATATTTCTGTACTGCTTTTTTATTACAGGGAATCACAACACATTTTTGACCGCCTGCATTTTTCACATCAGCTTAATTTGTGTGAAACCAACCAATTGTATTCAAAAAATAAGCACAGTTTAGTGTAGCATGTTGTATAAAGGCAGGCAACTTGGTTATACTCTCTAAGCCATAAATAGTAGGGTTCACAGACCTCAATAACTGGGTTCACATATTATCCTATGCCAAAGTCAAACCATCTTCTAGGTTAGCACAATGTGTATGGACCTTGTCAATAGGCTTGTTAAAAGCCAGACAGATCACTATATTTTGGTACTTGCTCTATACTCCCAAATTCCCACTGATTATCAAAAGAGTCCAGAGAGTCTACAAATGTCTTTCTTCCCAGTTGCTATTGTTAACTACTGGCAAATGTTAACTGTAAGCAAGTAATTGTAAGCACTTTAGCAAGTTGTAAAGGAAACAAACACCTTGGTTTGTATGCAATGTGAGTAGAATTTCACAGCACTTCAACACCACAAGCACTTCCCCATATCCTAGAAATTCTAATTCAAAGTCTGTTCAAAATTGTTTCTAGGCTATTTTGATCATTAAGGAATCAGAATACTATGAAAATGGACACATTTATACAAAAGAAACTGCTGTATTAGCCAACCAGCACTCTGCTTCCAGCCTAACTTGGCTCCAAAGATTTGCATATAAGCATATTGTTATTATGGTTCATCAACCAGTCAGCAAATGTTTAAACTGTATTTAGCATTATTGAGTGCTTGCCAAGGACCTGGGATAGGCAGATATTGTCGTTCAATTGTATTTATTATTATTATTAGATTTTTATCCTGCCCTTTTTACATATAACTCAGGGCTGCAAACATATGTAATATTCCTTCTTCCTCCTATTTTCCTTCTCCATACTTCAAAGAAAGAAAAAAGCATTTTAATGGCGTTTCCCCAGGCTTTCTTGCTCCACTCCATTATCTGTATAAGTGCTGCTGCTCACATACCCATAACACTACATTTCAGCACCTTTGCAAGCCAGTTTAACAGAACACAGGAAGTGGCAGACACACATGCTGGATTCCCTCCCAATAAAAAAAGTAGACCATTCATGTGCCAAGTGCACGTAAGCTGCTCAGAAGAATCACTTCTACCATAATAATGGTTATTGTTCTGTTCTCGACACAGGCATGGAGACGAGGCAGTTATGCAAAAAGATGTTCTTTATTTGGTACTTGCACTGAACAGAAGCAAAGGAGAAAATGGCAACATGCCCTTTTATACTTCCCCTGCAAGGGGAGGCTCAACCAATGAAAGCAGGCCATTCTCCCGCCTCGCGCATGCGCACGAGGCTGGAGACAGCCTGTCTGGGTCCCGGGCAACTTATGGGCTGCCCGGGTCTATACAACCGGTCCCGGGCAAACACGTGGTCTGCCCGGGCCTTTGCAGTTATCCTGCAGGTTTCCTGTGCCTTGCTGATTGACTCAGCAAGGCTCAGGATACAACACCCCTCCCCCCTAAGCTGGGACAACACTGATGCAGCTATATCAGTACCATGTAACATTCAGCAAATGCCATCCTGGCTGTTCCTGTTACCCTTGGGTAACCTGGTTTCCCCGTGGATTCAAATTAACCCACGGTCTTTTAGTTTTTGATAACAAGTTCCCTCTAGGGACCGCACATACTCTTGCAAGTATTTAGGCGGGGCCTTAATCCGCCCCGATCTTCGCGGATCCAAGTTAGTGCCGGGTGTGATGACATGTGGGGGAGTTATTTTTGGTGCCTGGAGTGCTGACTCTCGGTCTGCGTACAACAAACCAGGACTTTGTTGCCCAGAAGACTCAGGGATTCCCCCTAACTGCTGACTGGCTGGGTCCGCTAAACCCGAACCAGATTTCCTTGGGGGGGGTCGAGTTCCCCGAGTTCCTTGGTGGGGTGGAGTTCCCCGAGTTCCTTGGTGGGGTGGAGTTCCCCGAAAACCCTTGGAACTCCCCTTGGGAGCAATGTCCATCGGGCCCAAGGCCAGCAGTAGGGGTGCCCTGAGTAGCCGATTTACGGCCATTTGCCCTCAACCAGGGACCTCTGCCAGAGTCAGGAGCCACCTCCATGGCAGAACTCCCTGCTTCTATGCCAGAGTCAGGATCTGCCTGCATTGCCAGACCCTCATCTGGGACATTTGGAGACCCCTCTACTTGGGGAGACTGTGATCCACAATCGTAATTGGGGTCCCCCTCCCCCCTGAGAGCGGAGTCAGGGGAGTGATGCCGGCCCGGCATCCGCCAACGCAGCTGGTCAATGTGGCGCCGGAGGACACGCCCATCATCCAAGACCACTTCGTAGGACAGCGGCCCCGAAACCTTAGAGATGACAGCAGGTACCCAGAGATGCCCTTGTCCATAGTTCCTAGTCCAGACCGGGTCACCCAGTTGAAGTCTCCTAGGTGCCCACGGCTGCGACACCTGTGAAGCCGGTCTGGGTGAAGCCTGTCCAGCTTTGTGATGAGTCTGCGACCCCAGCGGAGTTCAGCTGGGCTCTTTCCAGTGGCTGTGCATGGTGTGGTGCGGTGTGTGAGAAGAAAATCAGCTAACCTGTGATGCCAGGGTCCTTGAGTGATTCTCTTTAATGCGTCTTTAGTGGTGCGCACCATGCATTCAGCCTGACCGTTGGTGGCAGGATGGAAAGGAGCAGATGTGGCGTGCCGGATCATGTTGGCTTGTAGAAATGCCTGAAACTCAGAAGAGGTAAATTGTGGACCATTGTCTGACACTAAAACATCAGGAAGTCCATGGGAAGCAAATATTCCTCTGAGCACCTGGATGGTCCTGGCAGTAGTAGTAGAGGACACAGGAACGACCTCTAGCCATTTGGAATGGCTATCCACGAAGAGGAGGAAGAATTGCCCCTGAAAGGGCCCAGCATAATCAATATGAACGCGTGACCAAGGAGTGAGTGTCTCCTCCCACCTATGTACAGGGGCCTGGGGCATTTCTGGCCGTGATTGCTGGCACTCTTGGCATCCCTGAACCTGGGTCTCGATGTCCTTATCGAGACCAGGCCACCATAGATGGCTGCGCGCAAGCGCCTTCATCCTCACTATTCCCGGATGTCCCTCATGAAGAGAGAGCAAGACTCTAGTCCTCAATGAGGCCGGAATGAGTACTCTGTTGCCCCACAGGATGCACCCTTTAAATGTGGACAATTCGTGCTTCCTACGCCAGAAACTCTGGAATTCAGCACCAGGACACGTGTCAGGCCATCCTGACAACACACATGTCAGCACGCGTGCAAGCGTGTGATCAGTGGCAGTTTCTGCAGCCACATCCCTAGCATTGAGGGGAGATTCTGGTAAGTCCTGAATGGACAGAATATGTACAGCTGGAGCAGGGTCTGCCTCTATTTGCTTAAGAGGTAACCTGCTTAGGCCATCTGCGTGGCCCATCTCAATACCTGGTTTGTGAACCAGTGTGTAATCATATGCTGCTAAGAATATGGACCACCTCAGCATCCTAGGAGATATTATCTGGGGAGTTTGGTTGTTGGTTGTGAACAACCCTAGCAAAGGCTTGTAGTCTGTATAGACTGTGAATTTGCGTCCATACAAGAAATCATGGAATTTCTTTATGCCTGAAATTATTGCCAAGGCCTCCCTGTCAATCTGGGCATAATTTCGCTCTGCAGATGAGAGGGTCCTGGAATAATAGGCCACAGGGACCTGTGTTCCATCTTCCTTGAGATGGCTTAGTACTGCTCCTACTCCATAAGGGGAAGCATCACATGTGATGCACACTGGCAATTGCTCATTGAAATGAGCCAGTACAGCATTTGAAGATAATAAGGCTTTGACCTTTGAGAAGGCTTCCTCATGGACCCTTGTCCATGTCCACGGAGCCTGTTTGTCTAAGAGCCTGTGAAGTGGCTCGGCCACAGCAGCTTTGTTTGGAAGAAAGGAATGGTAAAAGTTCAAGAGGCCCAAAAAAGCCTGAAGCTCAGTTTTTGACTGGGGACTAGGGGCCAATTGGATGGCCTTGAATTTGGATTCCGCGGGGTGGATGCCATCTGCATTGATGCGGAACCCCAAGAACTCGGTGGATGGCACACCGATCTGACACTTGTCCTGCTGAAGCTTCAGCCCAGCTTGGCGGAACCTCAACAAGACAGCCCTCAGCCTTTCGGCTAAGTTTCCTGATGATTCTCCTGCAATGAGGATGTCATCAAAATAGGGGCAGACCCCGGGAATCCCTCGGAGCGTTCGCTCCATCATCCCCTGGAATATGCCAGGGGCTACATTTACCCCAAACTGCAGCCTCTTTACTTTGAACGCACCTCTGTGCGTGACTATGGTCTGGGCTTCAGCAGTCGCCTCGTCAACCGGCAATTGTTGATCCGCTTGAGCCAAATCAAGCTTAGCGAAGTACTTCCCTCCCTTCAGTGAGGCCAGAATGTGGCTCACCACGGGCACAGGATAAGCATGCTGTTGTAAGGCCTTATTCAGCGTGCACTTGTAGTCCGCGCAGATACGGACTTCCCCATTGGATTTTAAGGGAGTTACTATGGGGGTTTCCCATGGACTAGAATCCACAGGTTCCAGGATGCCCTGTTGGAGCAGTTTGTCCAACTCGGCATCAATCTTACTTTTTAATGCAAAAGGCACCCTCCTAGGCTTGACCCTTATGGGTGTAATGCCTGGATCCAATTTTAATGTAATGGGAGGCCCCTTGTACGATCCAAGTTCCGCACTGAACACATCTGCAAACTCCTTGCAGACGCCCGCAAGACTAGCTGTTTGCAGCTGGTTCAGACCGGTCACCTGGATTCCAAGTGCCTCGAACCAGTCGAGTCCGATAAGACTCGTTCTGTCCCCCTCGACAACGACCACATCCAATGCACCCGTGAAACCCTTTCGCTGTACTCTGACCGTTGCTTCCCCTTTTACTCTTACTCTCATGTTTTGAAAATCAGTAAGGACAAGGTTGGAAGGCCTGAGCTTTACTCGCGAGCCACTCCGGAAGCAAATCTTATTGAATGTGTCCATTGAAATAATAGACAACGCAGAGCCTGTATCCAGCTCCATAGCCAGTGGAACTCCCTGCAACTTCACATTAAGACGGAGCTTCTTCTTGAGGGGCCTATGTGTTCCTGTCTTGAACACCCCCCTCCTAGATGCGCAAAAACCCACCCTGTTTTGGCTGGGGACCTTGGTACCTTTCAGAGGCAATTCTGGGGACCTGTTCTTTGGGCGGCCCATGCAGGCCAATGCAATGTGGCCTTGCCTTCCGCATGCTTGACAGACGGTGGATCGAAACCGGCAGTCGACCCTCCTGTGGCGTCCTCCACAGCCGAAACATCGAGGGGATGCAGGCGGTGGCCCCCTCTGCTCCGGTCGCCGTCTCTCCATCGCTGGCTGGATCTTGTCCACCTCGTCCTCCTCGGACTCTTCCCCCGAAGCCTCACGGGCGGCCTCCTGGTGGATCGGGACGGTCACTGGATGACTCTTCGACGACCGCAAGGCCTTCACGGCACCGCCAACTGCTTCTTCTGCTGCGATCTCTCTGAGAGCGTCTTGGAAGGTGACGTTCGTCCTCGCAAACAGTTTCTGCTGCACTTCGCGGCTTCGCAGCCCGCACACCAGTCTATCTCGGAGCCTTTCCTCCAAGTCTTGAAATGCACAAGGGCGTGCGGCCTGTCTCAGGGCCGCGACAAAATCTGCAGCCGATTCGCCTGGCCGTTGGTCCCTCTGTTCGAATTGATGCCTCCACGCAGTGATCGAGAGCTTGGGCTTGAAATGCTCTCGCAGCATCTTTTTTAAATCAGCATATGCGATTGATTCTAAGGCTGCTGGTGCGACAAGATTCTCCGCTATTTCAAATGTCTCTTGCCCGCACACACAAAGCAAGGTAGCCGCTTTCAGGCCGTCTTCCTGGATTTTGTTTACTCGAAAGTAATTTTCAACGCGAGCTGCATACGAGCTCCAGCGTTCAGGATGCGCGATGTCAAATTCGCCCAGACGGCCCAGCTTGGACATCTTCAACTAGATGGCCTCATCCACGCCTCTCGCCGTCAGGAATCAAGAAGGGGTCCGACGAAGCCAAGCCCGCCTCCAGCGTATGTATGCTGGCAGGCGGCTGCTCCTCCTGGACGCCGCGCTTCTTCCTGGCCTGGGTGAGTAGGCCTACTTCAGTTCTTCGGGATTCCCCACGACGAATCCCACCTTCGTCGCCAATGTTCTGTTCTCGACACAGGCATGGAGACGAGGCAGTTATGCAAAAAGATGTTCTTTATTTGGTACTTGCACTGAACAGAAGCAAAGGAGAAAATGGCAACATGCCCTTTTATACTTCCCCTGCAAGGGGAGGCTCAACCAATGAAAGCAGGCCATTCTCCCGCCTCGCGCATGCGCACGAGGCTGGAGACAGCCTGTCTGGGTCCCGGGCAACTTATGGGCTTCCCGGGTCTATACAACCGGTCCCGGGCAAACACGTGGTCTGCCCGGGCCTCTGCAGTTATCCTGCAGGTTTCCTGTGCCTTGCTGATTGACTCAGCAAGGCTCAGGACACAACAATTATGGCTGCTTCCCAAAGGACTAAAACATTGGGAATATAGCACCATGTAACATTTTACAAAGCATCAACTAAAGCAGTAACTAAAGAATGGAGAGCTCATTGTAATCCTTGGTCCTATCCAAACTCCTATCCAAAAGTAGGCAGTGGAAAGAAGTGGTTCAACTTTTCCATAAGCTGCTGACCACAAGCAGGATGGAAAGGATGGGAATGTTCTGTTTCTTACAACTGTGGGAAGAATCCAGAGAATCCAGAGAAAGAAATATTTTAGGGAATATTAAAAGGCCGAATATGTTTCCCCAAAGGAATAATGGAGAAGATCTTTAAAAAGACAGAAACCAGCCCCCAGAAACCAGCCCCAGCCCCTCTCCCCCAAGCAGAAACTAGGCAGAAGCCAGCTTTTAGAAATGCAGATGTAATAATCCATTCAGGAAGGTTGGTGCCAGGAAGCTATTAGGAAGACAAAGACACCTAAAATCTACATTCCCCCACCAAAATTCTAAGGACAGGAGACATAATAGGATTAACCCACCAATACCAAAAGGGCACACTCAGACTCAGGTCAAAGTACATGACACAGGAAATACAAAGCCTCAAACAGGAACAGGAAACAACCTCAAGAGCCCCAGAAGGTATAAAAACCCACCACTCCCTGCTACATGTCAGTTTTCCCAGAGCCATCTTTCTGTCTGGCTCTCCTCGTCAATAAACTGCAACCTTCTTTCTAAAGCAGTCTCCAATTTGTTTATTCTCAGCTTGGACTGGACCCTGATGAAGATTTTTCTTTCAACACAACCCTGATGAAAAGGAGAATCCAAACTCATTTTTCTCAATTGCAATTATTTCTTTCTCTAAAACTGAATCCAACCCAATCTTTTATCAGGGCTGCCAAGTAATGTTCTGGTTTTTTTGTTAGGAAAACCCCAACATGGGAATGAGGAAATAGCTGAACAGGGAATGAGGATGTGCTCCGAGTTTCTGTCAGCAGTTGTTAGGCCACATTATCAGCCTAGCAAAAGTTAGACATTATTTGTATAATTGCTAAATAGAATTTAAAATTCTATGGCTACAATATGAGCTAAGCTACCACACTTTTCTCCAGGGCTTAAGTTGAACTCGGGCTCACTCCGGAATCTATTTTCAAAAGCAAAGCTGAGTTTACAATACATAAACTGTAGGCATGGAGAATGTCTTTTGTTTCATCAGTGTAATAGTCCTCAGAACAACCCATCAAAAAGTCTTATTACTTCTTAATAGCTAAAAAAAGTGTTGGCGGGAGAGGCACAGCCAGGCTGGCAAAGAACTCATTGAATCCTCAGAGCAAGACCTCAGCACAAAGACTGGGGAAGCTGGACTTCTATGGCTTAATTCCTCTTGGAACTTGGTGAAAGCTGATGCTAGTTGAACACCCAAACATTCCCTCTTATCACCTCCCTAGCAGCATAAAGTTGGAAGGGGTCATTTAGGCTCCTGAGTCTAATCAGCCCCACTCCCGTATGCAGGCTTGCCCTCATTCATTCCTCACTAACGTTTCATAGCATTTTCTGTGGAATAAAAGTTCACATTCCCAAGCCCTATGGGTGCTGAACTGCAGGGACACAGGGGCAGGAAACTGAACTTAGCTTAGAACTGAGTTTGCACATGGGAAGGACCTTAATGTTAATGGTCCGGGGTAATGAGAACATGTTGAAGCTGATTAAAGTGCATCACCCAGCTGTTGTATTCATGCAGTACATAGCAAATAAGCTTCTCTTATTCAATCAGGTTATCAGGAAACAAAACTGCTGGCAATTCTTCAAGTGCTTTGGACTATGATGAAAGCTTTTTTTTTTTCCCAAAGCAAATTTTATTGGTTTTTTAGTTTTACATTAAGGTGCTTAGGAAACAACATGGAGGTGGGGACATCAAACATCTTAAAACAAAGTCATAAATGTATAGCTCAAATTAATTCATTACAAGTTCCCTCTCTATTTCCCTCATATAATCTTACATATTCAAACTGAAACATTTCTAAATAAAGTAAATCAATCCAATCAAACATCAATCACATTTCAGTTATAAAAATCCAATCCTGTTTTAAGCTTTACTAATTTAGAATTACCATATTTAAATCAGCCTTAAATAAACATATTTATTAACACTTCGGGTATCCCTCATTTCCCTTTTCCCTAACAAAATAATTGTATCTAAAATAGATATCTTGTTCCCACAATAACATTCTTATATTTTCCACATACAGTCTATTTCTTGTTCCAGTAGATTATTTATTAAAGCCATTTCTTCTCTTATCTCCAGTCCCTCTTATTCTCCTTCTGTTACAAAATAATTGTCTTATTTAAAATAAAAATGTAAATCCAAAAAGTACCTTTCTGTCTATTTTAAATATATATTTTATCACTCAATCTATATCAATCAAAAATCTTTTTGGCCCATTAGATAAAATAGTTATCATATCTAAAACAAAGTATTGCTTACAAAGAATAACCTTTTACAGAATTCACGTTTAACTCAATCAAAATCTCGAAAGCCTTTTTAATCCATTAAGTAAAATTTTAAAACCCATTTTTAAATCTAACTCTAGGTTTCTTTCTGTGCCAAACCGGTTCCCATACTAAAGCTTCTAGGTCAGTGGTGGCGAACCTATGGCACGGGTGCCAGAGGCGGCACTCGAAGCCCTCTCTGTGGGCACACGTGCTGTTGCCCCAGCCTTGCCTCCCCCCGTGACCCCCTCCTCACCAGCAGCCCCCCTGGAGGAGAGTCACCCCCGAGCGTGGCCCACACGGAGCAGCGCAGCCAAGGACATGGCAACCAGGCAGCGTAGACAAGACTCTGCCCTCACGCCCCATCACGCACAGTTGATGCTGCGGGGCGCGTGCAGAGGCTGTGGCCGCCATGGTGCTGCTGGGCTGCCTGGGCGATCTGCGGCGGGCCCTGGAGGCGGTGAGTGGCCCTGAGGGCAGGCGGGGTGGGGCGGAGCGGGGGCGGGGCAGGGGATGGAGCGGGGGCAGGGCTAGTTTTTGGGCACTCGGTCTCTAAAAGGTTCACCATCACTGTTCTAGGTCATCAAACCTCAATATTTGAAAAGAAATATTTCTCAATATTTCAGACTGGTCAAAGATCTCTTCCTTTTCTTCCAATGTCATCTGAATGATGTAGTCAGTTTTATTCCATGTTGTAAGTACTAGTTGATTGTCCATATTATCACAATTTTCAGTAAGTTGTGTCTGGGTATCAGTCTCTGTTGTTTTTGGCAGTTCAGGTTTCTCAATTAAAGTTGTTCTTTGATCATCAAAGTTCTCCATAGATTGTACGTGGAGTTGTAAGAAATTAATTTGTTCAGTAGTTTCCACAATTTCTCCCAAAGAAAAAGCATGGTTGAGTTGTAGATCTGATTCCTCCGTCTCTTTAAGTTGCATATGTTGTTGTAAAGTGACCTCTTTAGAGTTACACTGTTCCTCCTCAATTGTACCTGGAGCTTGATCCATTAAACTTTGAGAGTCAATTTGTAATTCTGAAAATTTCTCTTTAATTTTTCTCCAAGATTTCATGTACTCCGTTGCTTCCAGGATTTTTTCTAGTATAAGTTCATAATCAAGCTGTGGGTAAAGTTCCTCCATTTCAGTGGTGACAAAAATCTTTTATTCTTTTAGTGAAGGCTATATTTAGTAAAAGTCAACAAATATTCACCTCCAATTCCTAGTAGAGAAAATGACCACCCAGCTGTTTCAAGTTATCTTTACCCTTATCATCATTTGAAGGTCAGAGCCATTCTCCAGCAAAAAGATATACAGTTGCAGTGACACTTTTTGTCACAAGATGTCCTCAGTAGGCTGTAAAGTCTTTCTTTCCAAATTAATATTTTTTTTGTTTTTCACATTAAAAAAGTAAAAAAGAAAGGCTTCTCCAGGATAGTAAATAGCGTGGTAATAATAGTAATGTTCAAAAGTAGAAATATTTTCAGGACCCCTCAGTATTCCACAAATTAAATAGTCAATTAAAAAATTAGCTGTTTTATTTTTTTCAGTTCCACAGCTTTTTCCCCCAATGCAGAAACGCCACTGTCTTACAGCAGGGAAGTAATTCAAATTCAAAAGCTTTTTACAGGAGAGTAGTTAGGGCAAAGAGGGGGAAGGAAAGGTCTCACCCGGATTCTCCATGGTGGTTCTTTGTGCTTAGCTGTTCTTCTGACTTTCGGCTGGCGCAGCGAAGTGATCGTCCATTTTGCTGGGCGATCTTTTCTCCGACGGCCCTAAGGAGCTGGCTCGGACCGTGGAAGGAGCTGCCACCCTTCCCCAGTCGACGAGGGCCTCCTCAACGGTGGTCGCCCCTCCAGGGCAACTTTTCGACCCGATTAAGGGTCTACCGGCGGAGGGAAAAACAGCCGGTGGAGAGACGAGGCTCTCCGTGCGACTGCGTCTGCTGCGATCTGGAACTGGAAGCCTGGTTCCATATTCTTTAGTGATCTCTCAATGGCCTATTTTTTAAAAAAAAAAATCAGGTAAATGGACAGTCTCTAAATCTGGATATATTTTACTTTCCAGCATCATTCAAGGTAAACAGGGATTTTTTGAGCAATGTTATAAACAATATCCTTTAAATAGCCAATAATTATCTTACAGCTGTCCCACTATTGCATATACTCCAATAATTATTGCAAACTTGCTTTGTTGGAATGTAAGAGGTTGCTATATCCCAAAAAGGTTACATTGTTTTTTTCTTCTAAGCATAAAATAGAGATTAGGTTCCTTTGAGTTGAGCTTGTCTCTTAGTGATTACATGGGTATGTCCACATACATCGTTTTCTTAGCAGCAGTTTGAAAGTGAGTCACTTCCCTTAATTTCCATATAATAGACACAACCTATGATCCAAAGCTGCTTTTTGGAAATGAACCCAAGACACTCCACATCCCAATTTTGCACAGTGAAAATAACCAATACATTTTATAAAATTATTTTCAAGGATCAGATAGTCAACCAGATATTTAGACTGGATTTGGCATTTTTATCACTTGTGAAGTTTTTCCCAAATACCTGGGAGAGGCAGATGTTGTTTGATGGTGTTAATTTTATTGTTGCAGGATGTAAGCTGTTCCAAGTAAAGATGCCTTTTGCAATTGACTGATGGTTATTTTGTCAATGCTGATGGTGTTCAAGTGGTGCTCCAGTTATTTTGGGATTTTACCCAAGGCGCTTATTACTATTGGTACTATTGCTTTCTTTTGTTACAGTTGTTCTGTTTCTATTTGCAGATCTTTGTATTTTTTATTTTCTCCAGCTCTTTCTCTTCTGTTCTGCTGTCTCCAGGTATTGCAATGTCCACAAGCCAGATATTTTTGTCTTTCTTATTGTTAATTGTTAAGTCTGGGGTGTTATGTGGCAGGTACTTGTCTGTTTGAGTTTTAAAGTCCCAGAGCACTTTAACATCTTCATTTTCTTTTACTTTGCCTTTTTTGTGGTCCATTAGTTCTTGCCGGCAGGCAAATAGTGATTTTTGCAGATATTCCAATGCACCGTTGTCGCTATTTTGCCATGACATGAAGATTGCCAGTCTGTGCAATCTTCTTGCGGCAGCTAACTAGATGGTCCATTGTTTCTTCAGCTTCTTTGCAGAGGCAGCATTTGCGGTCTGTTCTTCTCAATTCTGGCTTTGTATGCATTTCTTCATAAGACTTGGTCATGCACAGCCAGAATTAGCCCCTCTATCGTTTTCTTCAACTTGAAGAATTGCTCTGCTCTGAGCCATTGCCAGGTCTTGTTGTTATTTGCTTGGCCTGCTATTTTTTCTAATACACTGGCCATTTAATACTTTGCCTTGACATGTCTCTTTTCATTTGGTGATACTTGTGGGACAGTTTGGTCTTTCCAGTACTCAGTAAGCATTCCTGATATACTACCTTCAGTGCATCTTCTTCACTGTCCTTTAGCTATTCTTCCAGTGCACTAGTAACACCCTGAAGGAAGATTATAGCCACCTGGAAACGTGCATCTGGACTGTGGTTATCTGAATAGTTAGATTCAATACTAAATGCAGAATTGCTGTTTCAAAACCACAGACATGCAATATTAGAAAATTCAAGGGAACTGAATATACTTACTGAAACTTGGTTCACCTTTGTAATTGATGCTTTGAATTGGATTTGTTAATTTGGCCCTTCCTCTGTTGGAAAAATGTTATCAGAATTGCTTCAGATTATTAGTGGTGAGTTGTCCAAGCTCAAGAAACAGGAAAAACAAATAAGGTGGGAGATGATATGGAACTTAAAAGTTTAATAAATGGAAATATAAAATAATTCCTCTTAAAATGAAGAAATTGTTTTGCCTGTAAAATTATCTTAATGCAGCCCAAATTCTAGCATACTGTATGTCATTGTGAAAAGTGTACATTGCTACAAGCATGACACGGTCAAGATTAACATAGGGATCTATGTTGTGTATTTGTGGTCTTTTCAGTGACCTAAATTCACTGGGATACTTAAAGAATTTGTCACACAGTGCAATTTGAAGCATATTTACTTAGATGTAAGTGCCATCAGAGCCGGTTCTAAGCCCAGGCAAACCTAGGCAGTCGCCTGGGATGCCAAATTTTAGGGGATGCCCAAACTGAAAAGATTTCTGAAATACACAATATAAGTAAAACATATGGTCATCTTTCCATGTTCCTTCAGAATTTTTTCTTTATTTGCTTTTCAGAAATATTTATCCCAAAGTCATTTGAGTGGTAGTGAACAGCACATTAACGAGAGACATCATAGCCTTTTCTGCTGCAGCACCTGCCCTTTGGAATATCCTACCCTCTAGGGCAGGGGTTCTCAAACTTGGCCACTTTAAGACTTGTGGACTTCAACTCCTAGAATTCCCCAGCCAGCATGGCTGGCTGAGGAATTCTGGGAGTTGAAGTCCACAAGTTTTAAAGTGGCCAAGTTTGAGGACCCCTGCTCTAGGGCAAGATTTGCCCCCATCTTCCTATCCTTCTGCAAGAGCCTGAAGAGCTGGCTCTGTCAATTGGCCTGGGGACCAAATAGGGGAGTTCCACACTGGAGGGAACTGCTAGATTGATGGCAGACTCTCCCTCCCCCCTCCCTTGCTCTCTGCTCTCCACCATCCATCTATACACCGAGGCGCAGGGAGTGCTATCATATTGGTATATTTATTCTCATTGTGTTCCTTTGTTGTTGTTTATTTTATTGTTCTATTATTCTGTTTACACGCCTTTCATTTTTCTTCCTTTTTATTACTGTAAGTCGTCTAGAGTAGCCCTACGGTGAGATAGGCAGCGAATAAATTTAATAAATAAATAATAAAATAAATAAGTCACAAGTCACAAAAAAGAAATTATTATTACAGCAAAGGAACTCAGGAAGCTAATAATACAATGAAGCAAGACAAAGGTCTGTTAGGAAGCTACTGAGCGAGTCACATGACTATTAGCTTATCAAACGGCATATACTGCATGCGCCACTGCACCTGTTCAAGGGTTAAATATAATTTTACAGAATTGTTGACATATGACAACAATGGCTGCTGTTGTAATTAAAATTGTTTATAGCGATTCACAATAAATAAAGTGAAAATATCTGAGACAAGAAAAACATTTTGAAAACCTTTGGGGGGAAAAGAAACAAGACGACGACTTTTTGAAATTCTTAACAAAAATCAGAAAAGGAGCCAAATCTTGGGGGGGGGGCAGAATGCGATTTTGCCTAGACTAGAGCACCAAAATGTCTATTGCTGGCCTTGGTTCCATTCAGTTCGTTGTGACTTACCCTTAGGTATGAAGAATTACAGGTTTACCACATCAATAGCTCTGTTATTTATAATAAATTCTGTGCTTAATCTGTGCTTAATTAAAGCCAAACTGTTTCTTGAAACCGCAAGAAGATACTGTGATCCAAAAATTACATAGGAAGTGGGAAGAATCTTCTCTGTTGTGATTGTTGCAGAAGTTGCATTAGTAAAATTCAAATAAAAGACTTATATATATGTGTTTGTGTACATGTACATATGGGTGTACATATATGTAAAAAGAAAAATAGAAACCACAGTAGCCCTTAATGAAATTAAAGTCATAATTAAGCATTCAGGGAGACTTCAGTATTTGTACCTCTCATATGATCTATTCATATATTTTATTATTGAAGTTTTGTTTATAATCAAGTCCTTGGAGTAAATGAAAGATTAATATAATACCTTTCTCCCTGACGTGTGTGTGTGTGTTTATGCATGCGCGCCTCTGAGTCAGTGTTAACTTTTGGTGGCTGCCTGAACTAGTCCCTGCAGTTTAATTGGCAAGATTTTGGAAGTGGTTTGCTATTGCCTCCTTCCTAGGGGCTGAGAGAGAGGTTACCCAGATAGCTTTGTACCTAAGGTGAAACTAGAACTCTTGGTCTCCTGGTTTATGGACTGGTGCCCTTATCTTTATACCAAACTGACTTCTCTTCCCATCCGAGGTATTATGTTACCAAGAACAGACTAAGAGAAATATGTTTGGTAAATGGTAGTCATATATTTTTGAAATGAATAAACATGGAAATAAATTCAGACAAGATAGTCATATACGTAAATGTATTAGAAAAATATATATACTTCAATATTTGCATTATTAGACACTTATATATAGATTTGTAATCATTCATTGTTATAATGAGCTATCATATAACCTGTAAGACACCCAGAGTCACTTTGTAGGGGAGATGGGCAGCATAAAAATTTAATAAATAAAATATTATGTTTTGGGGGTCATTTTTTTTTAGTTTTGTGTTTAAGCTCTTTATGTGTGTTCTTTTTCTTCTCTTTGGGACTATGTATCACTATCACAATTATTTTTGTTTTTTTCTCTTGTTATTAATTTACAAGCAATAAAAATAACATCTTCACCAGTTGCATTCATACATGGCTAATCAATTTCTTGAATTAACCCATCTGCCTGCATTCACAGAATACATGACTAAAATATGGTTGACCATAATTTTATTTTATTTTGTTATAGAAACCCAGCCCTTATGGATTTTCAAGTTAAAATTGATGATGGAATTTGGAAAAGAAGCATTTTTAAAATTAAGGGCAGCTATTTTCAGTATAATTGAGATATTCCCCTTTATTCTGTATTTGGTTTCATTGCTATTATAAAGAGAAATATCCAGATACTCTATGGTTCGCTGTTCTTCATTCTGAAATATATTTTATTCCTAATCAGTTTTATTAAATGATTACCTATCAAACCTTTGGAAAGACTGCTAAGATATTCTAATCTAAATGCAAGCTGAAATTCACCAGATATCCTAAATTTGTAATGGCAAGAATACTCCCAGAATAGAATAAAACTCTTATTATTTGCAACTAGTTCCTTGACATTGCTGGTCAACGTCTTTGGGTTTCTTTTTTTATCAAGACTGCATCTAACATAATCCTAAAACAATTCAAGGTGCCCAGTGTGGGGCTCTCGTCCTTCTAACTCCACAAGCCGATCGCGTATTCTCAACCTGGGTTCCCAACATAATGTTAGACTACAATTCTCAGGCTGGGCAACGAGTAAAAATATGGGAACTGTATCCCAGTGTTTGGAGACCTCGGGCTGGGAAAGACGGAGATAAACAGAGCTAGATTTCTCTACTCCATCCACCTGCTCTGTCGAATTTAAGTGCCAGACGGTGAAGCGAAGAACTGGCTGCGACGAAGGTTTGATTTGCTATTTGCAAAGTTCCAACAATTTTGATTTTAATTCCATGTATTGGTTGCAGCCTTCGGAGCGCAATAAAGGTGTGGCGGAGCGGGCGGAGGAGGACTGCCTGGAGTGTGGCGGGAGACCTCTTCGTCCCGCCCGTTTTCTCGGCCCGGGCGATGTTCTGGCACAGCCCAGCCGGTTCCTTCGAGGTTTGACAGCGCCGCTTAAACGCGATAGGCGCGCTCCTATTGGGGCGACGCCCTGGCCTATCAAAGCCCCAACCGCCCTCCCCGACTGCAAAGATATCCAGGGAACTTGCAGTTGCCCGCACAGAAGCTGCGCGCGAGGTTGCACTCCCCCCTCCCCCATCGCCAGCTTGCCTGCCGCCTCGGTTGCTCGCGCGCTCCCTCAAGGTGCTGCTTGCTGCCGCGAGCCTCCCTCGTGCGCTCTGGCGGCGAGTTCCAGTTCGGACTCAGCGCCGACACCTAGCCCTGAGGAGGAGAGTCACCCGCGAAGGCGGGACGAAAAGAGGCGGCTGGGCTGCCCGGGCTTCGCCGAACCAGGAGGACGCGCCAGCCCTTCTTCGGAGACCATTCGGGAGCGGAACGCCAACCCGCGCGACGCCTCTTTTGCTTCCCTTCGCCATGGGGCTTCCCCTGCTGCTGGGTCTGCTGCTTTCCCAAGTCGGTAAATTTGGGGCTGCGGGATTGCCTTCCCTCGTCCCCTTCACGCACGGTTAGTCAGAAGACCCTTCCGTATTGAAGGGAGGGAGTATTACGAATTCCTGGGGGCTAAAGGGGCTGCGCTGCGCGGGCTGTCGACGTCGCATAAGACCGGGGAATTCTGTTTTTACTCCCCAAAGCTTCTTTTAATCTTCCTCTCCTTATAGGGCAATGATTTAATTGTGTGTCCCGCCGCGGCTTTTTCTTCCTAGACACCCGGTATGATTCTGGACCGATCAGTCTTCCCTTTTTAAAAAAAAAAATATTTTAAATGCTTTCTTGGCTTTCTCACTCCCATTGCAATAAGGGGGCTTTTGTTGCAATTCTGGGTACAACTTGTTGGTTGTTAAGACGCTCTCCCACTTGGAGGCTGATTTCCGCCGAGCGTTTTGAGGATCGGGGCCATCAGGCGTCTCTTTTCGAGGCTCGTCCAGATATCTGGTCTGTGCGCGGGCTCTGTACTATAGTTCAGATTTGCGGGCGAGGAGGCAAAGGGCTCACTGTTTGAGCTTCTGCTACGATTTGCTGGTCACTTGGGGGTGTTCGGGTCCCTGGTTGACCTTATGGATGGGTGCTGTTGCGGGAAAAGGAGAAGGTGTTGGAGGCGCTGTATTGAGCAGGGAGAGGTTATGGAAATGGAAAATACTCTAGTCGCAATTTTTTGTTCTTAAGGGCAAGCTGAGCTGTTCCGTGCATAAAATTTCGGCAGGTGCCTGCCAAGATTTTTGCAGGCTAGAAAAGAGCAACATTTTTTTCCCCAGCCAAAAAGCTGTTTACCAGCACGTTGTAGAAGCGCTTTACAACAGGCAACTTATTAACTTAAGTAATAAGAAGAGAATTGTCCTAAGTAATGTTAAATTAGATAGTGGTGTTTCCAGAATAGAAAATTTGAATCAAAGGGTTTTCATTCACGAGGCTTATATTTTTGGTTTTTGTTTACATTTTGCATGTAATCTTCAACAGTAACCATACAGTTTTAAAAGATTTCCTGTGATATCATGCTAGTCAGGGCTGTTTTTCTGAACTGTTCTGAATAAACAAATCTCCTTAGAGCACTAACCTTTGACTACCAGATGTTGAACTGGCTACCAGTATTCTGATGTTGACTTTGTGGGCTTGCAAATGCCCGGCCGGAACTCAGGGATTTCTCATCTTAGGTTTTCATTTGAGAAGATTCTTTCATCTAATCTAATATAGACAGTTCATAGATAACTTAATTCATACTAGGAAGGAGAGACTGGGCAATTTAAAAATAACCCATCTATTTAAGTTACTAATAACTCAGGGAAATAAATCACACTATGAATTCAGATATCCTGAACAAGATTTGTAGGGTTCCTATATTTGACAAGATGCAAAAGACAAGTTGATTATATCCAAATTTGGGCATTTGCAAACATGGTTCCAAGAAGCAAACTTTTTCCATTCTTCTCCTCTAGCCTTTTCCTCTCAAATGCTAAATTCAGAATTGGAGATACAGCTTTATAA
This sequence comes from Azemiops feae, assembly GCA_023970755.1. NCBI lineage: Eukaryota > Metazoa > Chordata > Lepidosauria > Squamata > Viperidae > Azemiops > Azemiops feae. The sequence continues at coordinate 21,541 of JALGBA010003956.1, forward strand.
GAAAGGTTGTTGTTAATTGCATTTATATTCCATCTTCCTGCTGAAGCAAAAGATGCTATACATAATTTTCTCAACTCCCTTTTACCTTCACAACAATTTTGTGAGGCAGCCCATCATAGTCACTCCTTATTTATTTAAACAGAGTTCATGAATAAGCTACAAGAAGGATGTTACTTATTAAGCCAATAGTGACTGAATTTACATATTGTATTATGTCTGAAACAGACCAATTAGATAATGACTTAGGAAAAGATGTGAACCAATGAATGACCAGCCTCAGGTCATCTTGGCTGAATGGGAATCTGAATTTCATTGTCCCAACATTGCTGGAATTCTCTAAATAGATGCTTTAACTACTTGAGCTGAAGAATACATAAGGTAATTCTTCAGCTCTTGATGAAGAACTACATATTTGGAATTGTTTCCTGTTTCCTAGCTGGCTGGGAACAAGTAGGATACGAGGCAGCTTTTTTCCTCCAACTGTGGTTTAGAAGGGTGTTGTCTCTGTTCATGGAGGTACTATATAGAATAGAATAGAATAGAATAGAATAGAATAGAATAGAATAGAATAGAACCTTGGGGGTCTTCTAGTCCAGCCCCCCCGCTCAAGCAGGAGAACCTATACCATCTCAGACAAGTGACTGTCCAGCCTTCTCTTAAAAATCTCTAGTGATGGAGTGCCCACGATTTCTGGAGGCAAGCTGTTCCACTGGTTAATTGTTCTCACTGTCAGGAAGTTTCTCCTTAATTCCAGGTTGCTTCTCTCTTTGTTTAGTTTCCAAACATTGTTTCTTGTCCTGCCGTCTGGTGCTTTGGTGAATAACCTGACCCCTTCTTCCTTGTGGCAGCCCCTTAGGTACTGGAATACTGCTATCATGTCTCCCCTATTTCTTCTTTTCTTTAGGCTAGCTAGACCCAAGTCCTGCAGCCGTTCTTTGTTTTAGTCTTCAGGCCTTTATACTGTATAACCATCAAGATGAATACATTGCATTGTAATAGTAATTTAAAAAAAGAATTAATGGCAAAATGCATTGTAGCCTCTTCCCTGTGTTCTGCCACTGACTGTGGCTAGGTTCTCACATACTAAGTCAAACCCCAAAAACAATATGTGGCTATACCATGCAGTTTGAACCTAATATTTATGTACAAAACAGTTTGATCTAATGTTAAATCTGTTAATATTTTTTCTGTGCTGAACTCCTGGAAGGAATCACAGTTATGACTTTTCTAGGTGCTTCTGGCAGAGCATTAAAATGATATAATTGTTAAAAATATATAATTTTTTACTTCTATACATTGCACATATAGTGAGAAACAGTTAAAAAGGTAAAGGTTTCCCTTGTCCAGTTGTGTCAGACTCTAGGGGGCGGTGCTCATCCCCGTTTCTCAGCCGAGGGAACCAGCATTGTCTGAAGACATTTCCATAATCATGTGTTGGCATGACTAAATGCCGAGGCTCATAGAACGCTGTTATCTTCCCACAAAATGATATCTATTTTTCTATTTGCATTTCAAAAAAACAATTATTCTCTTCTTATAAACTTTGCCATTTCTTTGAAGTGGTTATGTTACTTTTTATGTTATTTGTTGTTAGTCATCCCAGGTCAGACTCATGGCATGTGATAAATTAGAGGTATAAAGGCTGATGAAATAGGTTGGAGGTATCATTGTTCAATGAAGAAAGTCTTTGCTAAAAAAGTACACTGTCCAGTGTTATCAGATATATTCTCAGTGACTGACAAATCCAAGGTTATTTCCAAAATAGCTTAATGTATCTTTAAACACTCCTTCATGGATTACTGCCTTGTCGTGGCGAAGGGGTTTGCGTAATTCAATGAAGCTATGAGCTATGCCGTGCAGGGCCACCCAAGACGGACAGGTCATAGCAGAGAGTTCTGACAAAATGTGATCCACTGAAGAAGGAAATGGCAACCCACTCCAGTATCTTTGCCATGAAAACCCCATGGACAGTACCAGAAGGCAAAAAGATATGACGCTGGAAGATGAGCCCCTCAGGTCGGAAGGTGTCCAATATGCCAGGGCTTTTCAACCAGTGGTACGGGTACCACCTGTGGTACATTGGCACCTGGCAGGTGGTACGCGACCATTCTAGAAAAGTGGTAGCGGGGGAGGGGAATGAGCTGAACCAGTGGCAACACCACACAAGCCTGAGTGAGAGATGGCTAGAGCTGTAGGGCTGTCAGGGCTCAGCGGAAGCGCCAGGATCAGTGCCGCTTTCCAGCTGATCGGCACTTCTTCGGGACTGTCAGGGCTCAGCGGAAGCACAAGGATTAGCTCCAGGCTCCAGCTGGAGCTCGGTGCTGATCCTGGCCCTTCTGCTGAGCCCAGAAGAAACGCCGCTCACCTGGAATGTTGCAGCATCTCCAGGGTCTTGTGATTTACATTCAGATGCTTGGCAACCGATTCATATTTATGACGGTCACAGTGTCCCAGGGTCATGTGAAGTGACCAAAACCTGCTTGCAACCACCCAGCAGACGGGGGGAATAAAAACCAAACACCCCCACCCCACCCCCGCTGCCAATCCTCAACAGAAATGCTCACAACAATGAAAACCTCGGACAGGAGGAAGAGCGCCGCCGGGTGGGCAGGCAGGTGTCTTGCTCAGCTGTGGCTTGGGGGGCACTTTTTTCAATGCCATTGTAACTTCGAACAGTCACTAAGTGAACTGTTTTAAGTCGAGGACTACCTGTACTGTATCACTTTTTTCTCTCTCTCTCTCTTTTTTTTTGGTCATCAAGTTTTTGACACCTTGCTAGGCGACTGATGGTACTCGGATATTGCCATATCCTAAAAGTGGTACAATGGGTGAAAAGGTTGAAAAGCCCTGCAATATGCTACTGGGGAAGAGCAGAGGGCTAGTACTAGTAGCGCCAGAAAGAGTGAAGCGACTGGGCCAAAGCCGAAAGGACGCTCAGCTGTGGATGCATCTGGTGGTGAAAGGAAAGTCCGATGCTGTAAAGATTTTTTCTCCATAGGAACCTGGAATATAAGAGCCATGAATCAAGGCAAACTGGACGTGGTCAAACAAGAGATGACAAGACTGAACATCGACATCTTAGGAATCAGCGAACTAAAATGGACAGGAATGGGTGAATTTAATTCAGAGGACCATCAGGTATACTACTGCGGGCAAGAATCCCTCAGAAGAAATGGAGTAGCCTTCATAGTCAATAAAAGAGTAGGAAAAGCAATACTGGAATACAATCCCCAAAATGACAGAATGATCTCAATGCGAATCCAAGGCAAACCATTCAATATCACAGTAGTCCAAGTCTATGCCCCAACCACTGGTGCTGAAGAGGATGAAATTGACTGGTTCTATGAAGCCCTACAGCACCTTATAGAATCAACACCAAAAAATGATGTCCTTATCATCATGGGGGATTGGAATGCTAAAGTAGGAAGCCAACAGATAAACGGAATATCAGGCAAGTTTGGCCTTGGAGTACAAAATGAAGCAGGGCACAGGCTGATAGAATTTTGTCAAGAGAATACAATGGTCGTAGCAAACACTCTTTTCCAACAACCCAAGAGACATCTCTACACATGGACATCACCAGACAGTCAACACAGAAATCAGATTGACTATGTGCTCTGCAGCCCAAGATGGAGAAGCTCTATACAGTCAGTAAAAACAAGACCAGGAGCTGACTGTGGCTCAGATCATGAGCGTCTCGTTGCAAAATTTAGGCTTAAATTGAAGAAAGTAGGGAAAAACACTAGGCCACTCAGGTATGAACTAAATCATATCCCTGATGAATATACAGTAGAGGTGACAAATAGATTTAAGGAATTAGATCTGATAGACAGAGTGCCTGAAGAACTACGGATGGAGGTTCGCAACATTGTACAAGAGGTAGCAACTAAAACCATCCCAAAGAAAAAGAAATGCAAGAAAGCAAAATGGCTGTCTGAGGAAGCTTTGCAAATAGCTGAGGAAAGAAGGGAAGCGAAAGGCAAGGGAGAAAGATACACCCAATTGAATGCAGAATTCCAGAGAATAGCTAGAAGAGATAAGAATGCCTCTTAAATGAACAGTGCAAAGAAATAGAAGAGAACAATAGAATAGGGAGAACCAGAGATCTCTTCAAGAAAATTGGAGATATGAAGGGAACGTTTCATGCAAAGATGGGCATGATAAAGGACCAAAATGGCAGGGACCTAACAGAGGCAGAAGAGATTAAGAAGAGGTGGCAAAATTACACAGAAGAACTATACAAGAACGAGCTTAGCGTCCCTGATAACCATGATGGGGTGGTCACTGACCTCGAGCCAGACATCCTAGAACCATGGTGGCGAACCTATGGCACGCGTGCCACAGGTGGCACGCAGAACCCTCTCTGTGGGCACGCGCGCCATCGCCCTAGGCCTTCAGCTGGGTTTTATAAAACCTTTTCGCTTTAGGCCTCCGCCGCCGGGTGCAAAAAAAAAAAGTTCAATCAATCAATTTCAACTTCTCGCGGGGAAAAGAAAATCTCGCAAAGTTGGAATTGATTGATTGAACTTTTTAGTCCCACCCAGTCTGCCGTTACCACCGCAGCCACGCCTGCCCAATGGGCCACGCCCACCTGGCACCCGACGATACATAAGTCGGTTTTGGTTTGCAATTTGGGCACTCGGTCTCTAAAAGGTTCGCCATCACTGTCCTAGAATGTGAAGTGAAATGGGCCTTAGGAAAACTGAGCAACAACAAAGCTAGTGGAGGTGACAGTATTCCAGCTGAGCTATTCAAAATCTTAAAAGACGATGCAGTAAAAGTGCTACACTCAATTTGCCAGCAAATTTGGAAAACTCAACAGTGGCCACAGGATTGGAAAAGGTCAGTTTACATTCCAATTCCAAAGAAAGGCAATGCCAAAGAATGTTCAAACTATCGCAACATTGCATTCATTTCCACATGAAGTAAAGTATGCTTAAAAATCTACAAAGCAGATCCAGCAGTATGTCGGAGCAAGAACTTACAGAAAGTACAGGCAGGATTTCGAGAGGCAGAGGAACTAGAGATCAAATTGCCAACATACGCTGGATCATGGAGAAAGCTAGGGAGTTCCAGAAAAACATCTACTTCTGCTTCATTGACTATGCTAAAGCCTTTGATTGTGTGGATCACAATAAATTGTGGCAAGTTCTTAAAGAGATGGGAGTACCAGACCATCTTATTTGTCTCTTGAGAAACCTATATGTGGGTCAAGAAGCAACAGTGAGAACTGTACATGGAACCACTGATTGGTTCAAAATTGGGAAAGGAGTCCGGCAAGGCTGTATTCTGTTGCCCTGCCTTTTTAACTTATATGCAGAGCACATCATGAGAAAGGCAGGGCTAGATGAATCAAAAGTTGGAATTAAGATTGCCGGGAGAAATACCAACAACCTAAGATATGCAGATGATACCACTCTAATGGCAGAAAGTGAAGAGGAACTAAAGAGCCTCTTGATGCGGGTGAAGAAGGAGAGTGCAAAAGTTGGCTTGAAACTCAACATTAAGAAAACCAAGATCATGGCATCTGGCCCTCTCAATTCCTGGCAAATAGATGGGGAAGAAATGGAGGTAGTGACAGATTTTATCTTCCTGGGCTCCAAGATCACCACAGATGGGGACTGCAGCCAAGAAATTAAAAGACGCTTGCTCCTGGGGAGGAAAGCTATGGCAAATTTAGACAGCATACTAAAAAGCAGAGACATCACCCTGCCAACAAAAGTACGTATAGTCAAGGCCATGGTTTTCCCAGTTGCAATGTATGGCTGTGAAAGTTGGACCATAAGAAAGGCTGAGCGCAAAAGAATTGAGGCCTTTGAACTATGGTGCTGGAGAAGACTCCTGCGAATCCCCTGGACTGCAAGGCGATCAAACCGGTCAGTCCTAGAGGAGATCAACCCTGACTGCTCCTTAGAAGGCCAGATCCTGAAGTTGAAACTCAAAGTACTTTGGCCACCTAATGAGAAGGAAGGACCTCACTGGAGAAGAGCCTAATGTGGGAAAGATTGAGGGCAATAGAAGAAGGGGACGACAGAGAATGAGGTGGCTGGATGGAGTCACTGAAGCAGTAGGCGTGAGCTTAAATGGACTCCAGAAGATGGTAGGGGACAGGAAGGCCTGGAGGAACATTGTCCATGGGGTCGTGATGGGTCAGACACGACTTCGCAACTAACAACAAATCTTTAAACAATTGCAGAAGTATCTTTTAATGCATTAATTCAGTTTCTACAGATGTTCCAATCTCTTCAAATTATCATTATTTTTCCTTTATATGTATATGTACAGCATATAGAATCAAGATATTCAAGTGATCTCTTTTGGGAATTCCAACATTACAAAATATTGTATTCTAATTATTAAATTGAGTTCAGTTGGGTAGATTAGGAATCAAAATCTAAAGTATAAAATAAAGTATAGCATGTAGGTTAAATGAGATAAAAAATAGAAAGTAATAATATAAAATACAAACAGAAGTAAGAGGCTTTTTTATTGAATCAATCTTATAGAGAGGTTTGAATGGCATTTAAAATCTCTTACTTAAATCTGCCTGGTAGTATGAACTCCAGTGTGTAGGAATTGTTTGAGAAACAATGCTATAGGCATATTTGAGGAACAGAAATATATCATGAACTAATCACATGCAAGTTCCAAGTTAAGCTAGAGCAGAAGAATAAAGCCAATCAGTTTCTATGTGGTGGTCATTTCCATACGATTTTGAGCATATATCCACTATTTTCAAGGGCAACTTCAGGAATTAATTCAAAACCTGAAAGTTATATATAGAGGACTAGAAGAACTATGGAATGAAATCAAAGAAGTTGTTAAAGTTGAATATAAAAAGAGACAATCAAAGACCAGGAAACAGAAAAAAGCAAACTGGATGTTAGATTAAACAGTAGAAATTGCCAATAAGAGAAAAGAAGCCAATCCAAGAAAGACAAAAGTCCCAGGAAGGGACTTGTTTAAGGAATTTGAGACAGCTATTTGAAGAGACAAATAGCAGCATTACAACATTGCTAAATATATTGATATAGAGAGGGGAAAATAAGGAAAGTCTTTCAAAAGAGTTCTAAGCTTAGAAGGAGATGGCAACTTTCTAAAGAATGAAATGTTAAAAGATGCCAGTAGGCAGATAGAAACTGATTCTGAGAAGATCAAACAAAAATAGAGGGAGTATAATAAAATCCAATACAGTAGAGATGCCTGCATCCCAAGGTATCTTAGATTAGAAGACATTCCACAATCACAAGAAATTCAGTAAAGGTTCTGACCAAACAGTGTCAACAAATCTGAAGAATGCTATAGTAACCAGCAGAGTGGAAGAGGTCAGTCTGTATACCAATGCCAAATCCTTAATTTTTCATATGCCAGCAACCTAATGCTTAGGGTCATCCAATGCAAATTACAACTCTCCATGCAAATAGAGGTGCCAGATGTCCAAACTGGTTTTATAAAAAGCAAAGTAATAAAAAAAATTATAGCTGGATAACTGAGAAAGCAAAGAAAAATAATAAGTCAGTATATGCTCTATGAAAACAAAACTTAGAATTTGAAGAAACAAAGAATGGAAAGAATATTGATATTTTTGTACTTTATTACTGGAGACAGTTCTTGAGACAACCACAGCTTGCCCAGCCAAGACAAACAAACAGATGAATCCAATAAAAGAATATTTGTAGCTCAGTGTTGAAATCAGGGGTTCTTGGTGCTTTCTGATCTGGTTGTTTTCTTGCAGACATTTCGTTACCCAAAACTAGGTAGCATCATCAGTGCTAGTCTAAAAGATGAATAATAGAATAAATCAATTCAGAGTTCTTGTGGCAAAAATGACCAGACTAGGAGTATTATATTTTGGACACATTACACAAACACCTAACACTCTGAAGAAATATGTAAAGCTGGTAAAGGTGGAGAGAAAGAGAAGAAGAAAACAACAAACAGCAAGATGGATGGACTTAATTACAGTACCAACTAGACCACCTGTGACCCGGGGGATGCTCACTTCAGAGATATTTCTTTACCAGATTCCTCAATGCCTTCAACAATGGCAAAGTTTCTAATGTATTCTAAAAATTCAGAGGAATTCAGAGATGTAGCTGCCTTGAAAGTAACCCATACTGAATTGTCAAACATCAGGAGTTGACCAGAGGAAATGGTTTATAATATTTTTTTATTCATCTAACATGATTTATGATAATTTTTATGTCATAAAATGTTTTATAAAATTTATCAAATTTCAAGTCCATGGGAGTCCCTGGCCCTGAATTTTGGATGCATTCTATAATTAAGGAAATATCTTGGTTGAAAAGGTTTTGCTCTACGATGCACCAGTTGAGAACTGAGAATTGAGAATTTTAGTAGTATATAGATGGGTATACTGTTGGAAAACCTGAAAGGCCAAGTTGGGGACAGATCATTCTAGAGAAGCACTTTTCATGTGGTCCTTAAAAGTTGATACCAACTTAATGGCACCTAATGAAAAATTTTTGGAAATTGAAATAAGTTTGGGGAAAGGGGGCTCAAGAGGGGGTGTTGAGACAGAAAGGAATTTTAGAGACTATGGGTTCCTTTCCAAAACTCAAATATAGTTCTGTAGCCAGAAAAAAAGTAAACCAGCAAAGATTTTGCTATCTTTTTTTTTTCAACCCCAATAAATGCTGCCCTCCCGATATTTCATTGTCATTAGAAGGTATGAAAGCTCTCTGCCAATCAAAACATTCCTGTAATACCAGTGTTTTTAATATATGGATAGACTTGAAGACCTGTTAGAACTGTTCCCACTTCTCAAAAGAAATCTCATAAAACTTGAGGGAGTCAAACAAAAAAAGAAATTAGAGCAGTGCTAGGTTGACCTCCAGCCATGAAAACCCACTGGATGACTTTGGGCCAGCTAATCTTTCTCAGCCCAGGCTACCAAACAGGGTTGTTGTTGGAAAATATAGGAAGATTGACCTCTGTCTTTAAAAGAGAGAACAATGCATATACTTAATCATACATGTACAATCATGCTTTAAAGGGCATGGGTTGATGAGACTTTACTTTAGAAAGATGCATCCCAAAAGAATATTGCTATTTTTTTTTTAAATGTCTTGCTAATTCCCTTGAACTATCTAGAAAGGGGCTGATATGACAGTGAAAGCCAGTTTTTGAATCACAAAATAAAAAAGGATTTTAAAAGGAATGAGCATGCCATTGTATTCTTCTGTACACCTCCTTCTGCTCATCCTGTGTGTTTGTGCTTTTTATCCCTTGAAAATTTCAGTGTATCTGACCAGCCCAGGTCTCAGGCTGCAGTCATTGAAGCAAGAGGCAGCTATCAAGAGGCAGCTATGATTTTAATATCACTAGGAAAAGAGTAGGGACTACCATTTCTGGCTGTGTAGGAATCATGTTCATAGATGGCCTCCTCCACATAGTCATTTGTATTTTCTTGACTTGCTCTTTGGGAAGATAGAGAAAAAAAGAGGAAGTTTGGAGGTTTCTGGCTCAGGAGATCTTCTTGGCTAAAAACATGGGTTACCTAATGGAGGTACCTAATGGAGGCTGCTCATTCCACTCGTAACTCGAAAACTCGTAGAGTGAATCTCGTACCTGGAACAAGATCACTCCCTTGCTCGTTAAGATGCATGCGGCTCTTTTAAGTGAACATGAGGTATCTCAGGGTGTAGAAGGCCATGGAGGGCCTAGTGGTGGAACAGGCCCCCAAGTCCTCCCCGACCCACTAAGATACCTCATGCTTCTCCCTGCCTTCCTGTCGTGCCAGACTCACCTGGAAAAGATCCGTCTCCTCTGCCGCGGTTCCTGCTGCCTCCCGGATCTGAGGCCAGGGGATGCTTCCGTGGCATTCCTGTGGCCCGATCCGGGCTCCGGAGGCCTTTTCCAGGCCGCTGCCGCCCAGAAATGGGCCATGGGAACGCCACAGAAGCATCCCCTGGCCTCAGATCCGGGCGGCAGCAGCCTGGAAAAGGCCTCCGGAGGCCAGATCGGGCCACAGGAGGAGCGCGGAAGCGTCCTCCGGCCTCAGATCTGGGCAGCAGCAGCCTGGAAAAGGCCTCTATCGTCCCGATCCAGCCTCCTGAGGCACGTGAAAGTGTTCACCGGCTTCAGTTCCGTTCTCTGTTGCAGAGAACAGAGGCCTAAGTACCATGAGATCACGCAAGATCAGTAGCGTGAGATCTCGCCCCACTGATCTCACGCAATCTTGCATTACTTTAGGCCTCTATTCTCTGCGAACGCACCAAAGGCCTGGAGCAGCCAAGAAAGCGAAGGATCTTGACCTTTGCAAGGTGAGTATTGAAGGCTTGGTGCCTAGGGAGACCCGGGCGGGGGTGGGGAGGGAGGGAATAACCTGTGTGAATGTTGCAGTGCCACTGCGGTCACTCGTAAGGGCAAACGACTGCCGTGTGACAACATTCATAACTTCGGAACTTGCTTGTAAGCACTAGGGGGCGCTCATCACGTAACTGAACGAGCGTAAAGTGAACGCTCATAACTCCGGGATTACCTGTATAAGACTCCCAACAAAGAATATAAAACCTGGAGTATTTTTTATTAGCTTTGGTTGAAAACAAAGCAATTTCCTTCCACTGAAATGAAGACGATGTCAGTTTGGTGCAAATTAAAAAGGAAATTCATCACTGAAATACCATGTGACTTTCTCTTTTTTTGATTTATTAAGAAATCTGCCTTTGATTGAAGTAGTACAGGATCAAAATATATGGATAAGATCAATCTGCCAGGAAATGCCAATGTCCAAGGATTCAGCCAAACATGCAGTTTTACTCACGACCTTTTCCTTCTTCAGAATATTTTAATATTTCTTTTGAATCAGGTTAGTAGAGCAGAATTCCTTAAGCAATACAATAAAGCATCTTCACACTCCTAAATCCTAATCTTAATCATAAATTTAATCTTTTAACAAACTCTCTTTACAAAATCAAAGAAAAAGGGGGATCAAAATTGATAGTTTTGCACATATGCAAAATTAAAAAGCGGTGCTCTCCTTATGTGAATGAAGTATGTCTTATTTTGGACAAGACCTTAGTGGTAGCTTAAGCTCTGTGTGGTAGCCTATATTCAGGATTACTTCTAAAGTTTCTAGCTACAAATATGAATAATAACTGAGCAATCTTCCTGTATTGAATTATACCAAAGAATCTAATGCTACTATGCTAGATCAAAGTCTTGCTACACCTGTGGCTCATGCAGAAGCAGGAGAGAGGAACAGAGCAAAGTTAACATATTTCCTCTCCATCTGCCAACAGTCAGGTTAAAATAAATTAATCTATTCATGATAATTGTAGCGATTCAAATATAATACAATACCATGGAACATCTTTTTGTTGTATCTAGAAAAGCATAAGAATCAGACTATAGAGCAGAGTACCAAAAGGTCAGATTGATAGATGCCAACCATATGCTGCTAAGGGCATAACCCAGTATTCAGTACTGAAGAATAATCCTGTCTTTTACCACTTAAGAACTTGGGCAGCTGCTGTTCTAAAATGTCTTTATTCAAAAGGGTACAGAACAGTAGTTAAAATAGGAACATTGAACTCCCCAATAAAAATACACACATTAATAAAAGAAAACTCATGCCTATAGCCCTAATTATATGAACAAGGGGGGAAAAACCCTAATTTATACTGAATAACTATGAGAATGTTTTTAAATGGTAACAAACATTGTTACCATTGTTGGTGGACTGTGATAACATCAAGGCCCTTTTAATTCTAAATTAGAATAAAAGAGACTGTGAAAGCTTCTTTGGAAATCAGGGATGAGAAGTTGATTGCAAGATGAATATGTGAACCATTAGTATCTCTGTTGTGGTTCTTATTTGCCTGCTTTTTACTGAGGAATAAAAACTTCTCCCTGGAACTTTGTTTTTATATATGGCAATTGCAAGGAAGTTGTTGTATGTTCAAAAGTGGAAAAGTTTGACCCTACGGGCAAGGGAGGGATGGTTGCTGGTGTTGATGGAATTTGCAAAGATGGCTAAATTGTCTTTCTTGATTAGAGAAAAGACAGTATCTACATTTATGATTGACTTAATGCTTTTTGCATTAAACAGGAAAAATGCACTTATGACTTGCGGTTTTGATGATTAGAAAAAAAATTGGATAATAGAAATAAATGAGCTTTTTTGTAATCATAGAGCAAGAGATAACTTTGTAATTCTTATATTTGCTACAGAGGAAATCAAAAGCTTTTTATCTTTTCTTTCTGTACTTTTGCTTTTTTCTTTTTCTCTTTGTGTTCTTCATTCTGTATTTGTGTTAATTTTTATATTTTCTTTAAAACGTTTTGTAAGATTTATATATAAAAAGGAATCAAAACATTAAGGTTATTTTTTTTAAAAAAGACATAAAAGCAAATAAAAAAGAATTAAAATGAAATAAAGGTATCATACATCATGTTTGTATGTGCATTTCTTAATACAGACATTTTAACTATCCATATTTAAAATTTCTAAGCAAAATGATGTTTGTACAGATCAGGCTAATCTGTTGGTAAGAGCATTGTTAACATAGCTAATAAATTATGATCACAGTTGAATTTTTTTTTAGATTCCCCCCCCCCCAAACTCTCTTCTGTTGTATTTAATTTTTAACCAGAACAAATGCCCATACTTTTAATATAATCAATTGAATGAAAGTTCTATTTCATGGAGTCATGGAATCTAAGGGTTGACGGGGATCTGTTTTTCAGTGTTTTATAGCGGAGGTCTCCAATCTTTTGGGCACCAAGGATCGGTTCCGTGGAGAAAGGTTTTTCCGTGGACCAGAGGGTGCGTGGTTTTGTGTGCTGCCTGCATCTCGCGGATGGGGCTTTATTTGTTTGTGCGGCCTGGTACCGGTCCACGCACCGGGGGTTGGGGACCCCTGTTTTATAGTGACAAATCTAGCTACTAATAACACATTAAACCAATGAATTCATTTATATTCCTCAGGAAATATGAAATAAATAATAAGATTTATTGTAAAAGATGATTGGGTAATTTCCCCAATTTCTTCAAAAACTTGTTACTAATTGGAGTTGATCATCTAAATGTAGCAGTATGCTTGCAATCCTGCCAGTATAATCCAGAAAGGTTATAATTTATTTAGTGTCATGTACTATCATTTCAACATTAGTACTGTTACCTATAAGATATCTTCACGGTCAGTTCTTCTTGCCCTGTTGAAATAAATTTAAAAGGAATTCTGTGCCACAAAAAATTACAGTAATCAAGTTCAGATACCAGCTGATCCTTGCAGAGTTTTTGAAGACTTGATGTAAGAGTTTTATGATATATTAATATTACCAAGAATTCCTTGCTTTTAAGTGAAGTAGGTCTACATCTTTCTTCAGCTGTTCTTAATGCTCTTAATTGACGCAATCTAGATAATTTATGAAGGAATTATTGAACTTGACTTACTTGAAACCAAATTGAACATGAAATTAGGAAGGCTCCTTTGATAACCAACAGGATGAGATGAGAAGTTGGCTGCAGTAAGTATATATAAAATGATGACATTCCTTCTTTTCCCAAACAGGAGGATTCCAGGTTATGTCCTTTGAGCAGCCAAACAACTGTGTAACAGCTGAGACCCTTTGTCTAGCTGAGCCTTCCTGCAGTGCCACCTATCAGATCCTGCAAAACTGTTCCCAGCATCTTTCTAAGAACAGTTACATCTTTCTGTACCAAGAAGCCAAGAACAGATGCACAGAGGCACAAATAAAAATGAGAAATAGCCATTTTCAGCACTGCAGATGTCACCGACGTGCACAGAAGAAGGAAGAGCGGTGCTTGCAAATCTACCGGGCTCTTCATTCACCTTTAACACAAGGTATGATAGAAACTTGATGATTGATTTTCTTGTATCACTAGAGGTAATAGGAAAAAAAAAACCCCAACATTCTGGTAGAAACAAATGCTTAGACCTAAGAGGAAAATAACTGGCATCAATGTCTGAAATCTCATTATAGTCTTTCCCAGCTTTGCCATTTGAGACTTTTAAATAAAGAAGCTGAAGACTGAAGTCCAACCCCCTTACGTAAGCTCAGGGCCATAAGGAGCACTGTACGTCATAATAAGTTATAATCTATTAGAAAGGCTTGCAATACAGGAATGTGTTTTGTGCCTTAAAAGATGAGAAATACAATGGCACATTTTAGCAAGGACAAAGAGGTGGTTGTTGTCCAGGAAGCAGAAAAAAGGGTGAAAGACTGGACTCAAAAGACCCCATTTGGAAGTGCCCTCTTAAGATTAGTCCTCAGACAGGGCTATTTGTGGGAGAGAGCAAAGAGAACTTTTGTTGAACATATCTCCATTGGAATCCCATTGACAGACTCCCTGGTTCAAACTCAGCAGAAACTACCTAGATGCTTGACACAGCATGGCTAGCTAAGAATCTTTATTGCATACTGAATGAAGCCCATTTAAGCAAGTGATCATCTTCTGTCAATGTGAGACTGTTGTTCCTTTTTATACCCATTGTGATTTAAATTCAGCACTATCCCCCACATCCCTTTCCCACATCTTAATGGGCATTTTGTTTTGCCATTTTTCAAGGGTGTTCTTCCCTTCTGCTGTATCCTCCCATCCATCAGCCAGTAGAAAAACAAATTGGTTTAGGTTTTGCTGTTCCCATCACTAATCCCAGTTACTGTACCTATTTCCTATGTAGGGAAGGTTATTCTCCCCCCTCCCCCGCCAGCTGGGTCTAGGAGGTCATACAGTAGATGCCTCAGCAACAGAAGAAGTGGCTTCCAACTTCTTTGAAAGAGGCAGTCATCGGGAATCTTCTGAAGAAACCTAACCTGGATCCAGAGGATGGAAACAGCTACAGGCCAACAGCCAATCTTTCCTTCTAAGGCAAGGTGCTTGAGTGGCTGGTAGCCGATTAATTCCATGTTCTCTTGGGTTAAATTGGTTTTCTAGATAAAATCCAGTTGAACACCTGCTATGTAATAGAAACTGCCTTGGTCATCCTGTGAGATGACCTTTGCCAGGAAAAAGATGGGGAAATATGGTTTTGTTGATACTCCTGGACCTCTCAGATGCTTTCGATACCTTCTGAACTGGCTGTCTTATCAGCCCTGCAAGGCAGACCAGGCATGTCATCCTAGTGAGGTAAACCAGACTAGGCATTCACAGTTATGAATGCTTATTCTATTTTTTTTTGTAAGGCTACTATAATAGACTTTTGCAAGTCAGAATGCTTTTCCCCCTCCCTCCGTTTATCTTCATGATAACTAGGAAGAGTGAAGTCTGAGATGCTTTCTCAAATTACATTTCTCAAATACAAATTTCTTTTATCTGACCATTGTCTTGGTTGCAGCTCTTTCTTGCGTTCCTCAGTATTATTCCTACTTCCCATTACAAGCTAAAACCAAGGCCATGTCGGTGCACGGAATAGCTGTTTTTCAGCCACTACATTCCATCTGTTACCTGTTGCTTGAGTTCTTTCTAAACACAACTGTAGCACTAAACTATAGTGTCAAAAGCAGCTGAGAAAACAGATGCTGCCTTACTATACAGCTCCACTTCCCTCTGTCAACCATGTTCCAAAGTAGACCAGACAACAGGTGACAGGTGTGGGTTGGGGATTATATTGGGAAACAGGAGAAGGGGAAGCTGGTGCTGCCTCTTACTGTGTTTCCCCAAAAATAAGCCCGGGTCTTATATTTATTTTTGGTCCAAAAGACCCATTAGGGCTTATTTTCGGTTGATGTCTTATTTTTTCATCACAAGGCCCAGTCTGGCTGGTGCCCCCCCCCCCAGGCGATTCAGGTTTCCCTCGGTGGGGGAAGAGGCTTTGGAAACTGCCTTTTCATTTACATTCATCATCAATATTGTAATCCGTCCATTTATTTTTCAAAAAAATGATTTGTATTTACCACAATTAGCCTCCTTGAATGCCAATGGGAAGGCGCGATGTGAATTCTGAGCATGAGCCACGGAAATACAGACACTCGCATCCTCAAAGCTCACACCACTTCCTCGCTCAGGGCGCACCACTGCTTTACGTGTGCATTCAACATTGCGGCTCAGCTAAACTCTTCAGCTGCAGCGGGCCGCAGTTCCCATTATCTTCAGGAAGCCTGGGCGATGGAAACCTTAGGCCAGGCACCTCACAACTGAAGCAATCCGGCTTTCCCGGGGTCAGGTTGGCCATCACGGGAGGCATGGCCCATCCCCGTCCTCCAGCTCCACTGCACATGTGGCACAAGCCTCCCACAACGGCCAACCTGTCCCTGGGTGAGCCGGATTGCTTACGGGGAGAGGTTGCGTGTTGCAGGAGGACGACTGCAAAGGGTATGTGCAGATCCCTGCAGCTCCTGGAGGCTCCGAGCGCTGTTTTTGGCACCACTCGGTTTCCCACCCCACCCCCACCAGGCTAATCTGGTGGACAGGATTGCCTTCCGCCTTTTCCACTGCTGCATTGGCAGCTGACGCTGCCCTCCCAGGAGGCGGCGAGGCGATTGGATGGCAGCCACACTATGAATGGGGATAGACAGCGAGGCAGATGCACACACAGACGCCGCTGTTTTCAGCAGTGCTTCAGTGCCTGGCCGCGGCGGGGAAGGTGGATCCCACCCACCAGCCTCTCCCTGTAAGCAGTTTCAGGTTGGCCGTCGTGGGTGGCTCGTCCTACATTTTCGGCAGAGTTGGAGGACGGGAATGGGACACGCCTCCCGCAATGGCCAACCTGACCCTGGTTGAGCCGGATTGCTTCAACTGCGAGGAGCCTGGCCTAAGGTTTCCATCGCCCAGGCTTCCTGAAGATGATGGGAACTGTGGCTCACCGCAGCTGAAGAATTTAGCTGAGCCGCAAAGTTGAACGCACACGTAAAGCAGTGGTGCGCCCTGAGTGAGGAAGCAGCGTGAGCTTTGAGGGTGCGAGTGTCTGTAATTCCGCAGCTCATGTGCAGAATTCACATCGCACCTTCCCATTGGCGTCCAAGGAGGCTAATTGTGGTAAATACAAATCATTTTTTTGAAAAATAAAGGGACGGATTACAATATTGATGATGAATGTAAATGAAAAGGCAGTTTCCAAAGCCTTCCTCCCCCACCGAGGGAAACCTGAGTGGAACATCTCGGGATGCCCAGCTTTCTTTCCCGCTCTTCTGCAGAGGAAGAGAAAAGCGGCAAAGCCACGGGGCAGTGCAGGCCGCCTGCGGAGGCTGCTTCGGGATGAGGGTGAGAGAGAGAAGCTGATGATTGAGGCCCCAGCCAGTCCCCATCTCCCCCTGCCTGCTGGATCCCCCAATCCAGGGCAGGGATAGAAAAGAGGCAGCCTCTGCTTGCCTCAGGCCCAGGCTCTCTTAACGTTCAGGCCATCTCGCAGTGGCGGCACCGGCAGCAGGCAAGGTGGGGAGGCATGCGATCCGACCTGCCCAAAAACCTACGGTGGGATGGAGTGGACGGGGTCTTAAGTAGGGCTTATTTTTGCGGTAGGGCTTATATTAGGCCCAACCCTAAAAATCATGCTAGGTCTTATTTCCAGGATAGGTCTTATTTTCGGGGAAACACGATACTGCCACCACTGGCCAGCTGAGCATTTGGGCTGAACCAAGTCTCCAAATTGGAATTAGTTCAGAGACCTAGCAGGTAAAGAGGAAGAGCCCAGTTTGAAAGAACTGGGCATTTTCACTTCTGAAAGCAGTAGAGGACAATGTATGGGAGGTGATAGCTATTTGTGTGCACTTGATTAAACTGACTAATAGGTGCGAAGCTGATGCAACCTTATAAGGAGTAAACTGACAGCTATTAAAATGTACTGGATACATTTGCATAGGAGGCACAGTATATTTCTCCCTGGAGATAAAAACGGGGCACCTACCTTTTAGATAGTAATCCCATAGGATGTGCTAAATGTCTTGCCACTTAATCAAAGAAAATCTAGTAAATCCCAGATGATGACGATGTTACCATTCAGTTGTGTCCAACTCTTGGCATTTCTATGGGCCAGGTCTCTACATTTCTTCCGATCTTGCACTATTTTTTTTTTTGAGTTTTTCTATTCTCTGGTTGTGTCAGCTTTGATAGTGTCCAGCCATCATGTTCTTTGGTAGCTTTGTTTCCTTTTACTGCTAACTCTTCCAAACACAATTATTTTCTCCAGTGAATTCCTGCACATGACATGGCCAAAATCAGTGAGACGTAGTTTTGTGATTTTTCTTTCTAGTCACCTGTGGTGTTATGTGCTCCAGTACTTTCTTGTTGGTCACCTTTCCTGTTCAAGGAATACACAAGTGTTTTTCCAGCATCACGGCTTATTATTATTAGCATATGGCATTGTTTCATTAGCCAGGAGACCACAATGCTATTGCAGAGTAGTAGTTTGGCTATCAACTTACCTGCTGTGTTGTAGGACATGCTCGTGCACTTCCCAAAGTGTGCCACAGGAGGACGAACTGGCTTCTCACCAGAAAGAAAGTCAAGTAGCTCCGCCTGCAGTGTCATCCTAGCCCCACACTTCCCCAGAGCTGCCTCATAAATGGGCGCAGCAACCAGGAAGTTTCAGAATGGCAGGAATCTGACTGCCTGCACAGAGCACCAACTCATTCCCCCCCCCTCCCATCGAAGTGGTGTCTACTCGCATAGCACATGGTTTCAAACTGTTAGGTAGACAGAAGCTGAGGCGAGTGATGGGAGCTCACCCCGCCATACAATGCTAGGACTCCCAACTGCTGGAACAGAGAGCATCTCCAGCGTCATTAAGCCACTGAGCCCTGCGCCTCTTACCACTACAGCTCAAACGAGTTGATTTTCTTCCTGACTTGCTTTTTAATGGCAAGTATCCAGTAATTCAGACCTGTTTTTCACCTCAGCTGTGTATGTCGTAGGGATTTTGGTGACATCAAATTTCTTTGGAGGCACTGCCTCTTCGATGGTGCATAGTTTGACTTTAATCTTTGCCACCAACACTTCATGATCTGAGCCACAATTAGCACTTGGATATGTATCCTAGATATATAATGTGAAGACAAATAAATAATTGAAACAATTTTATTCTGGAACCTATGTTAAGAACCTAAAACATTACACTGCTTTATATTGTTTTAGATAAATAATAACTTTAAGCATAATTCCACAGTGTATATTATAGTCTGATATTAGCAATTATTAAGTTTAATAATGTTAATATACAGACCAGTTATCCTTTTATAATATTTGCCTCCCAAATAACTGTGTTGTTTACTGTGTAAACTGTGTAATGTACACTTTGCTGTGATCAGGCAAGCCCATTTTCTAAAACTCTTGTTTTTAGATAATGGTTCCTCATAATCTCTTGGGAACCTTTCAGTACTCCAGCAGATAAAATTATATTGTTTTATGTTGTACAGATGACTTTCATTTGGAGGTGCTTCCCCATAGGGAAATAGCAAATGAAAAAGCTATGAAGACAAAATACAACAAGCTGGCAACTTGTGTCTCAGATAGAATTTATATCAGCCATTTGCACCTTTAGCATTCTGCCTAGAATCCCTTACGACTTAAGGTAGTAAAAAATCTTACAAAGAAATTAAATAAAGAAATTCAGATCTCTTTTTTCCTATAAATTGTATGTAGGGTAAATCTGAGTAGCAGCAAATATTTAACAGGCAATTTTAAAGATAGCTTCAAGAACATATAGATTGGGTGAAACCAGGCTTAATAGCAGCAACTGTGAGAGGGGTCTTGGAGTCTTAGTGGACAATCAATTAAATATGAGTCAACAGTGTGCAGCGGCAGCCAAAAAAGCCAACACTGTGCTAGGCTGCATTAACAGAGGGATACAATCAAGATCACACGTGATGTACTAATACTACTCTATAAAGCCTTAGTAAGACCACACCTAGAATAGTGCAATCAGTTTTGGTCTCCACAGTATAAAAAAGATGTTGAGACTCTGGAGAGAGTGCAGAGAAGAGCAACAAGTATGATTAGAGAGCTGGAGACTAAAACATATGAAGAACAGTTACAAGAACTGAGCATGGCTAGTCTAGTGAAGAGAAGGACCAGGGGAGACATGATAGCAGTGTTCCAATATTTGAGGGGCTGTCACAGAGAGGAGGGGGTCAACCCATTTCCCAAAGCACCTGAAGGCCAGACAAAGAATAACGGATGGAAACTGATCGAGAGATTCAAACTAGAAATAAGGAGAAGTTTTCTGACTGTGAGAATAATCAACCAATGGAACAGACTGCCTTCAGATGTTGTTGGTATTTCATCACTGGAGCTTTCAAGAAGAGACTGGACTGTCAGAAATGGTGTAGGGACTCCTGCTTGGACAGGGGATTAGACTAGATGACCTACAAGGTCCCTTCCAACTCTTCTACTCTACTCTACTCTATTCAAACATTAAGGCATAGAGGCAGACAAAGACATTTCTTTGAACCCCTGGTTTTCTACTCTTAACCAAAAACCATTACTTTCACAGAAAGAGAAACCACATTTCCTCCACTCTAATTAATCTGTAATTAATTTTTCCAAAATCAGAATCTCACCCATAAAGTGATGTCTCCACAGTTATATCTCACACTGTCAATCAATGCACAGCAAGCTGCCACCTAAAACCAAAAGTACAATATCTTCCAAAACTTATAAATCTCCACACATAAGCTTATTACATCTAAGGTTACTTTTCATCCAAATATCTGCCTCATCCACCCATCTCTTGCATGCATTCCCAGCTCTGCCTTCTACAATACCAGCTGACTTCCTAAATACTTAATTGCATTCTCAGATTTTTTTTTTCTGCTACTCTCCCCAGTTTCCAGAAGAATACAGTATTTCCCCCAGACACCTTTTCTTTTTCAGCTAACTAATTGAAGAACAACCATTTCCCAGCCCAATTCTTTTATTCTGAAGAATCATCTGAGTCCAGAGAATATGTTGCCCATTGGTAGCACATTGCCAACTCCAGCAGTTTATCCACCTGACCATAATCCCCCCATTTTTGTTCAGACTACTGACAAAAATGCTGAATGCTGAATAACCTATGAAGAAATTACTTTCCTCATGAAGTTCTCAATTCATGCAAGAAATATTATAGTAGATTTGCAGAAGGAAGAGGTATTATTTCAAACACTTTCACTTATTTTGTTCTTATTTCATAATATATTTAATTAAGCCAGTGGTGTATACGGCACTTTTACAGAGTTGTCCCAAGGAGCTTTCTATCTTAAATTTGACATAGGGTAAAGAATAAAAAGAGAGAGAGGGATTAAACCGACAAATAATTTATTACTGAATTGTAGAGAGATTCTGGTGATTGTCTTTTCTGTTTAATCTCCTTTGGCAAATCATTTCTGGAGTTTGCTGTTACCTCCTTGTATTTCTATGGATTTATAGGTCCCCCTAGAGCCAAAGATAGCCCAAATCTCTGCCTGCTTGCTGCTAATATTTGCCAAATGGACCACAAATGCACGCGTCATCGCTCACACTACGCTCAGGCCTGCAGCACAGGATACCCCTGTGATCAACACAAATGCCACCAAAGTCTGAGACACTTCTTCGAGAAGGTTAATGCGGATTTCACCAAGAGGCTCCTGTTTTGCCCTTGCCAAGATGAAGCTTGTGGGGAACGACGCTGGAAAACCATTGTCCCAGAATGTTCTTTCCTCAGCAGCAGCAGCAAGCCCAATTGCCTCTTCTTGCTGGATACCTGCCTCAAGGATAAAGTCTGCAGGTGCGTCTCATGGAATGGCTATCTGAATAGGTTTCATGGCATGTGGGCACCTGAATATTAATGTCTATACGAGCAGTAAAAGAGGTGTGTTACAATTCTGATAGGTGTGATGTGCCTATTTAAAAAACACCCACAAACACCCACCCACAAACCCATCCAGAAGTGGCCACAAGGGGGTTAGTATCGTATCAACTCATGTGACATCACTGTTTCACTACAATCCCTGGGGTCCTCCGTTTTCTTCATAAAAATGGGAAAATGTAGTGCAATCTCCCATTTTAAAAAAATTACTCAGTTTTGATTTACCCTACCAAATAAATGGAAAAACTAATAAATCATTTCTGGGCTAATAAAGGGGTTTGTCATTCTGATAGTCGTGTCTCCTGTCAGATCCCGGCTGACTGATTTCCAAGAAAAATGCAAATCGTTACAGGCATTCACAGATGGCTGCTCTCCATCGAATTATGCAGCATGTCTACAAGCTTATATGAAGATGATTGGTATGTATTGGATCTGGTGGAATTTATTGGGAAGTTTGATAGAAAATCTTTTCTGACTTTGACTAGTGCTGCCCAAACGGGTCTCCGTACTCCCATATAGACGCCTCTGTTTCTATAATCCTTTGCCTGGTTAGCTCTAGCCACAGGGTTCTGAAATTAGCACATCACTTGATTAATGTTTGATATGAATTGGTAGTCCTTAGTGTCTCACTATAGAATATCCCCAATATAGGTTGTTGGCAGTTAAATGACTATATATAGACTGAAATTTCTCTGGGGGGAAAAATTGGTACAGGACGTTTATTAAAACTAGCTTATTTCCAGATCAGAATTATATAGTCTTAGGCTGCTAATTGAAAAGAGTGATTCACCAGTTTTATTGCACATTTAAAGAAAATAGTTCTATGGTTTTGTATTAGCCTTTTTGGTTTAGGAATTAAAAGGTAAATCTCCTTTAAAATTATCTTGATACCTTAAAACTATCTTTTAAAACTGTCTTTGATTAAAACTATCTTGTAATTTAATGAACACATCTATGTAGCTTTCTTGGCAACAACACGCTCATGACTTACTATTGCTTTCTTCTGGGATGTCTGGTTTTAATTTATTTCTTTATTTGAAACAGGTACATCTTTGACCCCCAATTATGTGAGCAATTCCAGTACTGAGATCACACTTTGGTGCTCCTGCAAAAACAGTGGCAATCATAAAGAGGACTGTGATCAAACCCTTAACTTATTTTCCAGCAACAAATGTCTCTGTAAGTCAATATTGAAATGAATACCGGGGTCAGATCTTGATTCTTTTAACCCAAAAAGTTTCCCAGTGAAATAGATTGGGAGAGGATTCTCTAGAGAAATGAAAGTACGTTTCTATACAGTGCAAAATTAAATTTGAAAGTTACTGCTAGAAGACTTTAATAAATACTCCATTTATATTCCACCAGTCTTTCAAGGACATGCAGATGGTCAGGTCCATTACAGATTTTCATAAAGATTAGGGAAATTCATGGAGGATAGATCTGCCAGGTACTGTTAGGATCCTGAAATGCAGATGAGATTTATTCATTTTTCACATTTATACCCTGCTGCAATATCAAAGGATTTTGAAAATATAAAAAATATCCTGCTCTTGCCTTCATCCATTGCTTATTGTATCTTTATCATTATCATTAATTGTTCTTATCTTAATTAATTACATCTGCATTCATTACATTAATTACATCTGCATTCAGTAAAAGAACACCATCAACTTCTTCATTCTGCTGATACTGGAAATATGACAGTCACCTGAGCACTAAAAGTATATTTGTTTTTTATCCCCATCATTGCCTATACACTTTAGAAAGTTAAGCTTGTAAGATAAATATTTTTCACTATTGTAAAAGTGAGGTTAAACATTGGTTTCAATTCTTAATGTTTCACCTTTTTAAACTAGAAAAAATGCTTATGAAAAAAAGTTTGTCATGCTTCTTGGTTAATTTTTAATTACGATTCATTATCAGATTCTCTTATCCTCTTTGGAAGGGAAGAAAGACATATGCCTGAACTTGATTGATAAGTTCCAGTCCCTGCCAAGCCTGGTGATATATTACACTGGAATAGTTTTCTTGCTCAAGAGCAATATACAGTGAGTTAATTGCCAAAATGCTCTTGCATTAAAGCCAAAAATTGATGAATAAAGAAACTGCAGGTTTCTGTGTAGCCAGAGAAGAATGAAAAATGCCTGCTAGTTTTTGATAAGAGACTTGTGAAAAATATAAATACAGTAACTGACCAGCATATTTGCTGTGCTAAAACTAGAGCCTTCAACCAATGGCTCAGAATTTGTATCATGGACATATGAACAGTCAGAGATCCGCAACACTCCTCCATGTTCTCTGTGTCACAGATAATGCAATCCAAGCTCAGATGAATCTTGGCCAAAATAATGAGGAGGTGCAGGACCAGCCGCAATTCACCCCTTCCTTAGACATTCATGGCACCAGCACAATGTTCACTGAAAAACTATATCAGGTAAGATAATTATGTTAATTAAACTATACTATAATTGAAATCAGAGATATTATATGACTAAAATTACCAGCGGTCAGTTAAATATATTCTGAGAGGTTTTCACCTTTGACTCAAAGAGGCCTCCAGAACATCCAACAGAAAAAAAGGAAAGGAGGAGAGAATTTAAATGAAATATATCCAATCAGAACTTAATGTTTTCCCTCTTTCTCTTGTCTCCCTTCCTTTATAGGAACCTAAGGTGAAGCAGGAGGATTCAGAAATTCTTACCCGCAACCAAAAATCACCCCAAAATTCTGAATACCCCAGAGCTGAGTTTTCCCCACTCATCTTGGTCTTAACCTTAGTCTTCTTATTTCTTGGCCCACCTTAATCTAACCTGAATTTCATTGCTACTATTGTATATTTCCTTGAGAAGGGGAAACTGACTTGTTTCATGCAGAGAGGAAGCATTGGTCACTCTACATTTGTTTACCCTTCTGTCAGCACAGTGGCCCTTTGACTCATTTTTGTACACAGTTGCAAGAGAAGCCAGGGGGAGATGATGGGGAGTTCAGATCCCCCCTCCCCCGTGGAGAAAAAAGCAAGCAGATAGGAGATTCTAGGGAACTATTTTTTAAAATCTAAATCAGGGTAAAATTTTCATATTCCAAGATATCCTGCTTTAAGAAGACAAAGAAAAACTGGTAGTCTGTAAAATGATGTGCAATTTCTGGCCAAAGGAGAACCCCAACATCTGGATTGTTTTCAGGACTATATTGTAGAATTGTCTTTTTTTTTTTTTAATCAGCCAAAGCAAAAATGTTATATTAAGGGCATGGTACTAAACTGTAGCCTCTGTACATGGTTTCTTGTTTGCCCAACTAATCTTAATGTGTTAACTATTCAGGGGAAATTTAATTCACTTGAGCCAAGATGGATTTATGTATTTTTTTCAATAAAATAGTTCTTCCTTAGCAACAGCTACAAAGTCCAGATTTTCATAAGAGCCTGCATGCAAGCTAAGATTTTATGCACAACAGATCCCTGGATGCATCAAACGTTGTTTGCCATAAGTTAGCATTCCCTTACATACTTTTCTGTACATTGTGTAAAATTTAAAGTTATCCATGATCTGATAATTGTGGGTGTCGAAACTGATATTAGATGTTGTTCTTTTGAACCGCAATGGTATGTTGTTAATGCTGTTTATAGATTACTTATTTACATTTCTTATATGGATACTGCCATGTGAAACCTTCAAGTTTTGAAAGAACTATCAAGTAAATCCAGTAATTCTTCATTGCATCTCTTTCCTTCTTATTCTAAACAACTGGAATGTTGTGGCTGTGAAGTTGCCTGTCATATGTGCAAGGATTAAGGCTGTGCTGCATTCCATAATGGTGTTTATTCTAAAACAAAGTTGTAACACAACATATAATGTAATAATTCTCTACATTTTAGCATGTTGTGCACTTTTTTAAATTGTGGCATAGTTTTTGTCTTCTGAACAGTGAAGAATCTTGGTAGAAAGATCCTTCACCAATATGAAGCTTCATTTACTGTACGCTTAGTATCGAAAAATGAAGGCCTAATTTGCACAGATTCTTTCACCTTTCTGCAGTTACTGAAATTATAAAAGGATTTGTCCCCACTTTTTCAATTTGCAGTTATATTTATACAAAGAAATTTGGAAGCATGGCTTATTTTTTAAAAAGCAAGAAATGATAAGTGTTACTAGAAGGAATATTAAATCTTATTAACAGTTTTTTCAAACAATTGTGACTGTAAAATAAAATGTTAGAACATATTATAGATTGGAATTAAGCATTTGGAGTTTTGTACAAATTCTGAAGTTGAGTTATAGAATCCATTTAGATAAGTTAATAATTTTGCAACACTACAATTTCCATTAAGAAGACATGACAAAAGTGCAAAGTATTGGAAAGCCCTAAAATTAAACTTTGTAATAAGTGCATAGGTAAAGATAGTTTTTTAAAAAATCATAGCACTGTTTTCCATGATTGACTTTCTGCAGTTATTACATTCATAATAGATTTACAAGAGCTAGAGGTATAACAATTGCAAAACTGAACGTCCATACTATAATGAATTGAGAAGCAAACTATAGGTTTTAAAGGGTGTGGTTCTCGTATGGCATGCATGTACATCAACAAAACTTTGATGAACTTCCTTTTCTTCACTTGGGCTGCACTTCTGTTTCCTGAGGTCCATGCACACCTAGGGAAATAAGAAGACTCATTTAGCCTTCATGAGCTATTTAGGCTTCTCTCTCCTTCCCCTAGATTGGAAGAGAATGTCCCAATCATTCCACAGGCCTCGTGTATATGATGTGGGAGAACAAGATATTGAAAAGGTATTAACAACTGCCAAGGTCAATGTTTATCAACTGTGGCAACTTTTAAGTTATATGAATTTCAACTTCCAGAAATTCTAGTGACTGGAGAATTCTGGCCGTTGAAGTCCATAGTTGCAATGGTTGAGGAACATTGGCCTAGCCCTAGGACATGCCAGTCAGCATTTTCAGCTAAAGTATTGTTCCTCCTCCATTTTCTTACATTGTTCTAATACTTATTTTATACTACTTATAGATACTGATTTTATTTCATATAATGTTGAGTACATCAGCAACTCCCATGCCTCTCCTGAAAGGAGAAACTGCAGAACACTATAGACATTCCTAAAATGTTATCAAGTGTCTATAGTATATTGTCTAGGTCTCTTGGCAAACATAAAAGAAGTAAGAGTATTCTGAATTACTGTAATAAAAATTCCAATATCTTGCACATGTGATTCAGCTTATAATGTCAAAAATAAAGTTTACTTTACAACTCTGGGCGTCTTCTTTTTCCCCCTTGAATTCAGCAAGAGATGTATTGAATGTCAGTACCTCTGTGATGATTCTACAATACAGACAGCTCTTAATCTCAGTTATGAAAATGGAACTAAGCCAGATAATTCTATAGTCTCATCACTGTTTGCACTATTTAGTTGTGTGACTATAACTAGACCCAGAAAAAAATTATTCCTCAGCTATTTTGAAAGTGGGTTGTTACTTCATACATGAGAGAGGTATTTCCCCAAAGCTGTAAAGTAAAAAGACACACTTTCTCACAATGCAAGAATTAAAAAGTATCCTTTAAATAGAGATTTTCCATATTTTGGAACTAATTAAGATTTAGAAAATGCTAAGAGCTAATTGTTCATATGACCCATCTACAGGGCTGGAAAAACATCTGATTTATTGCTTGAATTATGGAAGGATCTTCCAGTATATGCTATTGTTGGTAGAAAGTATGGTGGATCCTAGGTGTCTCTACTGCTTATTTGAGCTTCACAAAACTAGAAAAATTTGAGTAATAAAACAAGTGAGACAATTTGAAATGCAGAATGTAAGTGGAGAAAGACACACAAATTAAGCTAGTTCTCACTTTAGATCATTTGCTGAGTGACAATGGAGAAATACATTTCACAGTAAGTACTCTAGTGCAATTTAAACAAACTGAATTCGGTTTTATTGGTGATTTTAGCTAGTTGCGAGTATCGGCATATTTGTAATATCAAGCATTTTGAATTTGAAAAAAATCTTCAGTTACAATTGAGATCTAAATTACATAAAATGTCAAATGTAACATTGTATCTAGCATGTTGTTTTTAGAAATGAAAATGAATTGGCACAGAAGCCAGTAAGTAATGAAATCAGAACTGCTATATAGAGGAATACATTTTTTTTTAGATCTGAGGACAATGCCTTTTCCAAAACAAAATCTTGTTGGGAGATGGGAAATTTTAATAGTTACCAATGTTACAAGCTCTGGTAATGCCCATAAGATCTTTTGCTAGAAACTCCCTGATCCTAGGAAAATACTCTGGAGTATCATTGTTCACTTTTCTCCTTTTGAATAAGTCACACAAATGGTTCTTGGTTAATAAAGGTAAATGGGATTCAACTTTCCATCACTTGTGAGCTGGTTACTAAGCACCCAGATCATGATCATAACCATGGGAATGCTGCAATGACTTGAATTTTGAGGACCAGTTGTAAGTTCCATTTGTTCAGCACCATTGTACATTTTGTCAGGGAACAAGTGGTCATTAAGCAAGGACCACCTGTACATGAGTAAGTGATACTGTATTACATCTCCAGATATTTCCGAATTGTATCAGGAAAAAAGATGGGCTATGTACCTGTTCTTGGACAACTGAGTTGACTTTTAATGCCATCAGCTCTGATATTCTCTTACAGCACTTGAATTGAGATAGGAGACAATTATATTGATCTGCTTATATTTAGCAAATAGACCTGCTATGTTGTGGTTTTATCCTTTAAAACATCAAGCTCTATTTTCTGTCCCATGCTGTTCTACATTTACATTACACTAAAGCTGTTTGAAGAAACAGTTATATACATGCTCTTGACAGCTAGCAATGTTTTTTTATCTAACCTAGATTGATCCTGGACTAGGTGAGAGGATGGAAATATTGCTGATGAACAGTAACTAATCAGAGAGGAAAAAGCAGTGATTATCTTCTTCAACATCAGTTGCATTCTCTCTTAATGATCAGCTGCACAATCTGGGAAGTAGTATTGAATGAGGCCTTAATTTTGAATTAAGGTACAAAACCTGTTTAATACATTTTTAACATATTTTAGTGATCATTGTGATATGTTGTAGACTGGTATGTTTACCAAAGACTTTTTTTGGTGCTGGCTAAACTGGTAGATAAGGGCTGAGGAGATACAGATCCAAGCCTGCTCAGAATGGTAGAAGCCACAGCTGACTCTGGATCCTTGCTCTATCTCAGTCCAACTTATTTCATAAGAGAGCATTTGGATGCTACTGATTTCCTAGGGGAAAGTCATAATGTAAATAAAATAAAAGGAAGGAGGGTTAACTTGTCTTCTCAACCCCTGCCTCATGCATACACATACATCTTAGTCCTAGGACATCTTTCAAAGCAAACATAACCATAATGAGGTGCAAGATAAAGCCTTCTTTTGAAGATAGAATAATCAACTTACCTGGTATTTCCTTAATCTCTGAATTCTTACTTTAGCCATGCAAAAGCTAATGGAACTGTGATATAACTTTTTTGTTGTTCAGTTGCTTCACGACCCCGTAAACCATAGCATGCCAGCCCCCCCCCCTCTATCTGCTGGAGTTTGCCCAAATTCATTGTGTTGATGACACTATCTAACCATCTCCTCCTCTGCCGTCTCCTTCTTTTGCCTTTAATCTTTCCCACCATCAGGGTGTTTTCCAAGGAGTCCTCTCTTCTCATTAGATGGTATTTGAGCTTCAGTTTTAGTATCTGTTCTTCCAAAGGACAGTCAGGGTTCCTTTAGGAAACTTATAACTTTGGCTATGCTTTAATTGCTAAAAGCAATTATTTTATATGGTGAGAGAAGTGAATACATGGATGCATTCATATTTAAAGTATTATCAAATGTATCACAGTTACATGTCATGGGTGTTACCTATGCAGATTATATCAACATGGTATTTCTGGTCCTGTTTCAGGGAGCTAATGTTAGCTTTCCTAGAGAGCAGCTTGAACACAATGAAAGCCTGTAATTTGTTCAGAAATCATGATAATATTCACAAGTTGAATGTCAGTAATGGGCCAATGAAATCAAAGTTCTATAGCTTCTAAAAAGCTATTCTCCATATGCAGCTAGATGCAAGTGACGTGTTTCTTTTGAAGTGTACATTTTAAAAGCAAACATTTTCTATTTCTAAAATACTCCCAAATAAATTATTGTTTGCTTTGTTGTGATTTAATATTATAGTAAAGTACAGAAATGGCTATAAATAAGGCATTCAACAGCTATTACATAAATACCAGCTTAGCCCTGGAAGGGAAGCAGGAGAAAGGAACTCAAGATTATCCCATCTTGATTGTCTGGCATAAAAAGGGGAAGAGAGTAGCTTTGTCAAACCCTGCAGCAATAAAATTCCAGTACTTTTTGTGGAGTCTATTTTCTTTCCTGGCTTATATAGAACAACTAACAAATACATTACTTAATTCTTTATTTGCTATACATTGCTTTAAAAAGGTTTTACCCTAAAAGATTGAATATATGTGCATTAATGCATAGGGGAGTAAGACAACGTGGTTTGGTTTTTGTTTTTTTTTGCAAAAATCTATATTTTGATCACAACTACATTTACCAACAAGCCAACTCTGATTGTATTCTAGGCTATTGTATTTGGAGTTGCTCGTGAAATGCTCATTTCTGACATATGATGTGCAAAATAGCCATCAATGCATGAAAATATTTGAAATAAATTTTAAAGGTCCAACTTTATATTCATATAGGTCAATTACTAAAGATAAGTTTGACATCTGCTTTGCTAATGATTACTGTCTCCAAATCTGTTCCGGAAGCTTTAAACAAGCATACTATGTCATAATTGCTTTGTTTTTAAAAGCTCCTTTAAAAGTATTCCTTATTGATAATTATTTGAGCTCATGTAGGTGAATTGTTGATCCATAAACAATTACGGAGTAATCTGCTGATTCAATAATTCTATTATGGAGCGCATGGGACTTCTCAATCATTGAAGATAGACTGTAATTCTCTAAGTCTTACATGAGTTTCATAGGAAAGTAAATCAGCTATTGGATTCACAGATTAATTCCCAGTTACTACTTTTTTCTAAAGCAAACTACCACAGGCAGATGCTAGCCCAATATAAGTTCTCCATTTGCATTTGCATTTTCTAGGCATGTTTCACAGGTGGATTCTTCAGCAAAAATTATAATAATCATGACAATTTCCCCCAAATGTGGATTTTCTAGTAATAGATATTTGCCTCCATATTTCACTTGCATTCTTACTCAATCCATGTTTATTATGTGCCAATCCATGAATTAGGCCCTTTCCACACTGCTCAATTGCCCCATTGCAACAAATTCAATTAATTTCCTTCTCACCTTGAAACAACCTCAGGGCATCAATTTCTCCTCCATTTCCAAAGTACACATGACACCTGAGTGCTTTTCTCTGCTTCAGATGGAGCAGGGTTGTCAAACTCGCAACGTCATGTCGCAATGTATCACAACTTTTTTTTCCATTGCTGGCAATGGGGTGGGCGCAGTTTCGGCATGACGCATCCAGCCCCCGGGCTGGCAGTTTGACACCCTGAGATAGAGCATTTTATTTTGCTGCAGGCTAATCCAAGCAATTCAGTAACTACTTCACAAAGGAGGACCACTGCTTCAACAATCAGTGATTACCACAGTGTCTGACATTTTTTAGAGTTACTTTTCCTATGAATGCTGTTATATAACAATTGCCTAGTAAATAGGATGCAGGTTTGAGATACAACAGAATTATTTAAGCAATAGAGTGCTTCCTTGTGCTTTTCCAGACCTCCAAAACCTCAGACACCGAGGAAGAACCTCAACAGCATGACTTGATCAGCAGAAAAACACAGTTGAGTATCATCAGCACACTGATGATGAAGCCAATAAAAAAATGATGACCTTATCCAGTAGTTCAACAGAAGCAGAGAGAGGGTAGAGCCTTGAGGCACCTGCAAAGCAGAGGTCTAAGGCAAGACCACTTGCCCCAACATTGACTAAAACGAGGAGGAGGAGCATCTTTGCAGTTCTGGACTTCCTGCTCCCAATAATCATGGCAACATGATTATTGCCATTGCCAATTGTAGTTATCTCCAGTGAAAGAGTCTCACTGTAAACATCAGCAAATACTTTTGCTTGTTTTGGTTGGATGTTTGCTAACCTAAATGTTTGGTCTCTAAAAGAGATGTTTCTGTCATTTTTGCAAAGTTTCTGGCCAAGAGAGGTTGCTTTAGGGTGAGCTTTTTCCACAATGCCACAAGCAAACAAACCCCATGCCCTTTACACTTGCAGCTCATCGCTTCCATTATCCAAAGACAAGGATGAGATGATCAGTAATTGTTAAGTGCTTGAATCAGACTAATAGCTGCCTGCTCATTTGCTCTGTAACATGAGTCTGTATTCCTGGTAAACAAACTGGCTTCTTTTCATACACAGGGATGATTGCCAAGAACCTAATATTAGAACTCTGGAGTGGAGGCTTTTAGAGCAATTCCATCCACTCAAAGATGGTTAATGACATTAAATTGTGTACTAAATAATTAGAAGATGAAGGCTCATTTGGAGCCAATCGGTTATTGTCTACTTAAAGTAGGAAAATAAGCTCAGTTCTACTTTTAAACAACTTTCTTAAGCGGTACACCTGATACATTATAAAGATAACTAGGTCTTTACCTGTGGTCAGGAAAATTGGCACCAGAAGAAGCTATCCATCAAGTTCATGGAGGATAGTTCCTGGCTTCAGCTTTCTTCCAGTTGGCTTTTAAAAGCATACTGCTATAATGGTGCCGTAGTAAAGCCAAATATAGATCTTAAATTTAAAAGTAGCCGTTGGCGAGAATGTATGGCTTAGCAAATAGGGTCTCTGCTTTGGAGGATGCATTGGAGGCTTAAAAAAAAAGCAGCTGTAGAAAAAAACAATGCCAAGTTTAAAGAACATCCACTACCTGGTGACTCTCACTGAAGGCATAAACACACTGATGAGCCAAGGAGCATCTGACTGCATGGCTAAATTAAACTTGTGCATCAACTTTATCTCATCAACATAAGCCTAGGCTAAAAAACTGCAGGCTATGCTCATATGTTCAGTGCAAAAGGAACCAAATCTCCCACACTCTTTCATCTACATAGACTGTGTCTAACCCTTTATTATATTCATAGACATTTTTGGAATTGGCCTCTCCAATACTTTCTCAACAGCTAATATTTAGTTGATAAGCACTAAACACTCCCATGGATAAAGTTCTTGTAGATTTCTATCTAAGCTTGCAGTTTCTTCTTTCTTTTCCCATTGACAGCAGGGACAGATGGGGCTGGTCACAGAGTGGTGAGTATTCTATAGCCTTGGACAATGCTTTACCTGTTTTATAACTAACAACATTCATGAATATCCACTTATATCACATTTGCAAAAATCATGCATACATAACCACTGTATATTCAATCTAAACTATATCCAGCCGATATTCTGGATGAAATTACTAGTTGCAGTTCTTCTACCACTCTGTCAAGGAGGCTAACAGCATATTTTGGATTATATGCAATCTCAAATTCAGTCATTTTTTTTCTAAAATGTCTTTCCAGGATGCAGATAATCTGGGATTTATACTATTTGAGGCTTCTTCCTATCACAATTGTAAAAACCACTTAGTATAATTTTGAAAAACAATTCTTCCCAAACCTTTTCCCCAAGCCCAGAAAAAAATCCAAGCAATCCTGCTTCTGTCCATCTATGTCTGACAGACCTTAGCCTGCAGTGGTCTTCAGCCCCTTAAACCATGTCAATCCTACTCTAGGCTACCAAATATTTGTCCAGCCTGCAATATATCAAAGCAACCAGACATTGCTGAGATCTATTTCAAATGGTTGATAATTGCAACAGTGATCAAAATCCAAAGACGTAAATTTATAGTTCATAATGATTTTCTCTCATAGCTTTCTGCTAGAATTCTCACCTGCAATCTTCCAATGCCCAGATTGTTATCTTGGGTTAAATCTCAGCAGGTGAGTTTAAACCAGTTGCCAACTGGTCTACAGCTGCTCAGTTGTTGTCCAAATAAAAGTGCTCCATAGTAATCATGTTATATCTGTGTAACAGCCTAGTGCTTTTTGCATTGATAATTGTGTTATACTATTTATACCCTTCGGTATGAAGTGATGGTTGGCTCCCATTGATGTATAAAAGAAGGCTAACTTCTTTTAGAGCTGTTCTTGCTACGTTCATGTTAAAAGTATCCTCTTTCTCTACCGGAATGAGCCCAGAAGAACCTCAAGTTGTAGCTTTTTCAACTGAGGAAAATCTAGCTTTTAGCATTAATTGGCCAAAGCCTCTGTCACCAAAATATTTATTTATTTATGACTGATGTCTCACCTTTTGACTACAAAAGCTTTTAAGGCTTTTAAAAATATAGATCAAAGCACATGCAATGACATCATTATATAACATTTTAAGAACATTTGCATATTATAATAAGCTTATTAATATTATTGAAATATTACACATGTAGTATTTTACAGGCATCTTATTTAGGAAACATTTAAGATTCACATATTTAGGGAGTGATCCTCTTGTTCATTGGAAGGTATCTTAGAGAGTCATAGGATGTTGTGGATTTACAATTCACAGCACAAAAGCCTCAATATAGTATGTATGACTTTTTTCTTCCAACTACTTCCTATTCTCTACTTGCTGCCCCCACCTGCACCCCCCCTCCCCAGAATGAGTTATGCAAGATTTAGAAATCAGCAGTTTTCTTGCTATGGGTCTTGTCTTCTCCATTCCCATAGGCTTGCTCTGCTTTTCATTTGTTAAATATTACATCAAGAATGGGCAACACGTGGCCCTCCACACATTGCAGGACTCAAACATTCATTAATCTCAGATAATCTAGCCAAATGTGTTAGAATCTTCATAACATTCTGTG
This sequence comes from Azemiops feae, assembly GCA_023970755.1. Lineage (NCBI taxonomy): Eukaryota > Metazoa > Chordata > Lepidosauria > Squamata > Viperidae > Azemiops > Azemiops feae. The sequence continues at coordinate 56,232 of JALGBA010003956.1, forward strand.
AATGAGGCTGGATGATTATAGAATAAAAGCATCATTGCATCATCTGAAATACACGCACCTGGTAGAGTGTTGCCAGATAACATACTTCCTATAAGCAGAGTTATTTTTCAGGATGCTGCATGTGGTTACATGCTTCCCTCATTCAACATTCTTATGGAGCAGGGGATGTCTAATTATGAAAGAATACAAATCTTTTTTGCAATATAGCTTTAAAGTAATAGATGATTATGTGCCATCAAATTTTGATGACCACAGAGGTAGATTTTCTCCAGGATGATTTGCCCCTAACTTGCCCTTCAGGTTTTTGGAAAAAGTGCACTTTGCACTTTGAGAAAAGGGCAAAGAAGAGCAGCTAAGATGATTAAAGGCCTGGAGACTAAAACATATGAAGAATGGTTGCAGGAACTGGGTATGGCCAATCTAGAGAAAAGAAGGACTGGGGTTGGTGGTGGAATGATAACAGTATTCCAGTATTTGAGAGGCTGCCACAAAGAGGAGGGGGTTAATTTATTTTCCAAAGCACCAGAAGGCAAGACAAGAAACAATGGATGGAAACTAATCAAGGAGAGAAGCCACCTGGAATTAAGGAGAAACTTCCTAACAGTGAGGACAATTAACCAGTGGGACAGCTTGCCTTCAGACGTTGTGGGTGCTTCATCACTCGAGGTTTTTAAGAAGAGACTGGACAGCCACTTGTCTGAAATGGCATAGGGTCTCCTGCTTGAGCAGGGGGCTGAGTTAGAAGATCTCCAAGGTTCCTTCCAGCTCTATTCTGATTCTAGATTCTTCCAGTGGTGCATCCATTGTGGCTGTAACCAAGTCCGTTCACCTTGCTCCTGGTGGCTCTCTTTTCCTCTTTCCCTGCATTATAGACTTCCTGAGAGAATAATACCAAATGATAGATACTATGTCTCTTCATTTGCCAAACTGATGTCAACTAAAATATTGATGTTCCCCTAATTATAAAAATCTGAGGTAAATTTATGTTGCTGTCTCCCAGACTAGCATCAAGGAAAAACCTAAGAACAAAGAATTTTGAAAACATCTTTTGAGTAACTGAAATCAGCTTTGCTAAGTACTACTAGTTCTCAGAAGCTGATTCTGTCAGAGATCCCTAAGGAAACTTTATGTATTCCAAATAATACAGAAATAATTGTGGTTATTTTTCTCTTCCTTTTCAGAAAAGGAGAATCATCAAAGCTATTTTCCTCAAACTCTAGCTCTTTGTATCTGTGTGCATTTCCTCAGCAATGACTTACTGTAGAGTAACTGGATCTATATATCTATAAGTAGCAAGGACAGGTTTCATATCCCTTTAATGATGGCTGATGTTATAAGTCACCTGGGGGAAGTGGCCACAGCAAGAAATATTTTGTTCCAAGTGAGAGCAATAACTATGTTCTCCTACGACAGAGAATACAAGCTGGAAAGGCAGGCAGTACCTCAAAGCTTTATATCTTACTTTTGAATTTCTAATATTATATGTGATTATCTCAGACTTTTTATCTCCAGGTATTACAATGCCAGTATCTTCACAACTCTTTTCAAGCTGGAGTTAATTTGCTCTATGGATCTACTAAAGTTCGCTTGAAGTTCCTGCTAAGTCTATTCCACTACACCACTGATCATCATCTCCAGCCATTCCAATGTTGTCTCTGAATTATTTTGTCGTGGAATTTTTGCCAAAGAAAGGAGCACCAAACAGAGGAGAAATCCCAATTTTTTTTCAATGATCATTGGGTGCCTGCTTTCCCCAAGAAGGATGCCGAAGAATAGAAAGTGTTTTTTATACACTTCAGGGTTCAGAAATGAAAAATCTAAACAGATTCGTGATCACATTTTGAGCAAGTGAGTTAAATACTCAAACAGAAGAAATATATATATTTGGCTGTAAACCAAATCTGCACCTTTGTAACAAGACAACTGAGGTAAGGACTCTATTGTTAAGAGGATGGGATGTTGAGATAATCAAGCACCTGATGAGAATGGAATGTCTGCAGTTTCTCACCTTCTGCTTCCTAGGTGAACTTTTAGGTGAGGGCTTTTTCATTGTTTCCCTTCTAATAGCATCAAAAGACTATCTGGGAAGTGGGAAAAGGTTCATGTTTGGGTGTGCGAGTGGGAGAGAGGAGGGATGGCAGAGGGAAATGGAAAGAGTCTGTAAAGGGGGGGCAGAAAGAGGCAGGGGAAAGGGGGAAGAGTTTGCAGCTTTATTTTATAATTTTTCTCCATCGTAATTTGCCTTTTCACTTTCTCTTTATTTAATAATAATAATAATAATAATAATAATAATAATAATAATAATAATAATAATAATAATAATAATAATAATAATAATAATAATAATAATAATATAATAATACAAAATAAAAAAGTTGGAAGGGACCTTGGAGGTCATCTAGTCCATCTCCAAATAAGTTACATATTTCTTTCCACTAACCTTGTCTACTTGCTTTAGCTTGATGCATGGCTCTTGATACAGGTTCTCTCTATATACTACACAGTAACTAAAACAGATTCTCCTTGCCATAGACTGAACAAGATTTAGTGGACATATTGCACAAACCCTTTAGCTAATCCTTGCAATATAAAAGAACTGGCTATTCCAAGCAAATGTGAAATTTCATTTTCTTGACCTTCCTAGCCATTTATGGCCTCCGTAATAACTTTCTCTGTACTTCTTAGCCTATTGAAACTGGGATTTTTCATAACCAAAAGCTAGTACTTTCAGTATTGTTTTTCTGAGTTTTCCTTGTTCACCTATTTTTGTTCCTTTGTAGGAACTATTCACCAATCTTCCAGCGGGACATCGCTCTACCAACATAAAAATTGCTTTCTCCATTTAGCAATCACTATTTAGCATGATGCTATCACGTGGTGCTGTCCTTATTTCAGGGTTCAGGACAAATTATGATCTGGAATCCATAGCTTTTCCTGGCTTTCTTTTCCTCCCATCCCACCAAATTTATCAACCAGCAGTAAATCATCCATTAATAAGCCTCCTTAACACAGGCTAGAAGAACACACTATTTTATGCAAGTGTTTTGCATAGTGACATTCAAAGCCCAGTCATCAACTGATGTTAGCTAATAGTTAAGCCTCTTTTGATTATAGGCTTTGCATTATTCTAGAACAGCAGTAAAGCCATGTTCAAAACCAGCCCAAATAACAGCTAATAGAAGAGAGAAGGTTGGCAGCACGAAACAGCAGGAAATCCTGTCACTGCTGGCCAGCTGTTTTTCAAGCTGTTCTAGGTCTCAACATAGGATTGGTTTGGAGAACAGGCCAACACAGCAGAAAAGTCTAGTTTGAAAGACTATTTCTCCTGCTGTGCAAACCAGACTGTTCCTGGCCAGAAACAGAGGGGAAGGCTGAGTTCTTCCACCAGCCTGAAGTGGCTGATAGAAGCTGAGCCAAACATAGTCCATGGGAATGACCTGGCCATATGATCAACGAGTCATGCCAGCTTACATCCACAATAAACAAAGATAAGTGCAAAAACAATGCATTAAAACCAGAACAGCTAAAGATGACGAAAGGCCGCTTGTGATGTGGTTAACTTGGCGGGTGTAATAAAGGCAACATCCTGATGAAGGCAAGATCTTCAAAACAGCATCAGCATAAAAAAGGGCTTGCTAAGGCTTCCTTGTGCCATAGTTACGAGTAAGTGAGGAACGACTATAGTCTCTTCTTATCCATTTCTCAAGTGCTTCTCTAGCTCTATTTCCAGTTGCAGTACACTGTGACCCAGTTATGCCTTAAAAACATAAATCATACACTATGGTTCCATGGCCCTGTCTCCATCAGCCCATAAAAGAAACAGTGTAAAGCCTTCACTGCTGCTTCCTCTCTTTTTTTTTCTCTTCTTCCTCTTCAGGAATATTCCATCTTTGATCTTGAATGTGATAGCACTTTCCCTGTCAGGTTTGGTGTGCAACCTGGAGGTCTTCCTGGACATCAGGTCTTGTTAATGATATTTGTGATGGCTCAAGGACATTACTATGTATGTATTTAAATGTACATAAATATGAAATTGTAGTAAAAACATTTTCAACATTTTCACATTTCATAAATAATCAAAAGTGTTTAAGAAATTACTGCCTTCACTCTCATTACCCTCAGTCATTTATTAGGGCAGACTAGAAACTATTCAGAATCGGAAGAAATTCATTCTTGATGAATTCTTTTTCTTTCCTGACTTATCATTTTCTGTGGTGCTGAAGTGTACATCCCCCAAACAGATCTAGTGTGAATAACTATTTATTTTGACTTTGTTTTCTCTTTTCTTCTTTATGAAGCCTCATTTCTCCACTTGTCTAAAGTTTCCCCCTGCCCATAATTTGGTACAGTAGTAAAAGTGTATCGTTAATTTTTTCCTTTGCGATAGTTTCATTCTTCTCACTTTTTTGGTTGCCTCTCACTGATAATTTCAAGAAATGTGCCATAGATTAGTACCTGACAGGGTAAAAAGGAAGACCTTGGAAAAGATATTCAGACACCATGATATATCAATACCTATAACAGGGGTAGGCAACCCAAAACACTCAAAGAGCCACTTGGACCCGTTTCCCACTGAAAACAAAACACTGAGAGCCGCAAAACCCTTTTGATATCTAAAATGAAGATAACACTGCATATATCCTTTTTTTACCTTTATTATAGGTGTGTATATTTATATATATATCATAAAGGTAAAAAAGGATATATGCAGTGTTATCTTCATTTTAGATGTCAAAAGGGTCTCTCTGTTTCTCTCTCTCTCCCTCCCTCTCTCTTTCTCTCCCTCTCTCTCTCTTTCTCTCCCTCTCTCTCTTTCTCTCCCCCCTCTCTCTTCCTCTCTCCAATCTTCTGCTCACCTGGCAAGCTGGCTTCAAGCTGTTCTCCCCACCACACATTCTTATTGGGCTAGCTCAGGGGTAGGCAACCTCGGCTCTTTTATGACTCATGGACTTCAACTCCCAGAATTTCTGAGTCAGCATAGCTGGGCTAGCTAGCTCTCTCCTGCCCTTCCTGCTTCCTGTTTCCTGCTTCCTGTAGAGACACCCAATAGGCGTCTCTTATTGAGCCCCGCCCAATAAGCTTTTCAGCTCGTCGGAGAACACCGTGAGTGCACTCTCTTTTTTACACAGAGAGAGAGAGAGAGAGAGAGAGAGAGAGAAGCGCAAGTGCCTCTCTCTGTCTCTGTCTCTCTGCAAATGGCAGAGAAGGCTGGGAGCCACAGGAGAAGGCTCGAAGAGCCACATGTGGCTCCGGAGCCGCAGGTTGCTGACCTGTGACCTATAACAAACTCGGTAAATAATGATTTTCCTGTAACACTCTAGGGAAGCAAAAGTTGAACTCCGAAGAAGCAAGATAAGAAAGCATCGTGAAATTGTAGAATTTTAGTGCAGGAGAAGACTCCTGAGAATGCCATGGATATTCAAGAACGCCAAAAGGATTACAGTATAGAACGAATCAGTCCGGATTTTATACCTGAGGCACAAATGAACAAACTGTCATATTTTGGATACATTCAATGAAGGAGAATATTTGTAGCTCAGGGTTGAAATGAGGGGTCTTTGGTGCTCTCTGAGCTTGCTCGTTTTCTTGCAGACATTTCATTACCCTAACTAGGTAACATCATCAGTGCTAGTCTGATGATGTTATCTAGTTAGGGTAATGAAACGTCTGCAAGTAAATGAGCAAGCTCAGAGAGCACCAAGGACCCTCATTTGGATAAATTATTTGAAAAATCAACTCCCTTAAGAAATCCATAATGGTGGGAAAGGTGGAAGCAAAGAGGATAACCAGGAACAAGATGAATGGACTTATTTAGAGGAGCAGTGAGTGCACCACTGGAAGACTTAAAAAGCCAAAGTAATCTAGGGACAAATTATCCTGGAGAAGGCCTGCTAGATGTATCACTAAGTAAGATATTCCTTTGATGGTGTATAATCAATCCATCTATCTCCAATAATTAGGTTTTTCTGAAATTCTTTAATTTCCATATTTTTTCTTTCTAGCCTTTTACCACAAGTGCAGGGTCCAGTTTTGTTTTGTTTTTAAAAATCAGCTGAGTGTTGATCCATTGGTTGTGACAGGAATTGACATATAGGCTGGTTATCTGAGCCTGATTTTGTGGACTGAAAGAGAGTGACTGGTCTTAATTCACAGACTTTTGGTTTTTTAGCCGGATGCCTTAACCCTTAGATCAAACGGGCTCTCTCTAATTACCATATACTGTACTCAATAACCCAATAATTTTCTGTAAATTCCAGGGCCATTTTGCTGGATTGCTACTGATGAACCAACTAATACCACCTTTAGAAAAAAGGCTCCCAGCCATGAAGAGTATTTTAACCTTTTCCTAATCCTTTAAACTCACTAATATTATTTCTGATTTGTGCAGCTCCCTGCACCCCCTCCATGCCTGTTAATCCTGACATTTGGAAAGAAAGTGGCTTCTGCAAGTACTGGGCCATGGCACAATGGAGATTGTCATTATAGCCATCAAGGCATTCATGCAGCTCAACTCGGGGTCACACTATTAACTCAGAGTGAAAGGGCTCATTATGCAGATGCATTTCTTCAGAAAGAAAGGAGAGAGGATCAAAATCAAATCAGCCCCAGTCCCTCTTCTTCAAGTGCTGCTAGTTGGTGCATTCCAAGAGGGGTAATAAGGACATAATCAGATGACATTAAGCAAAGGGAGATAGAGAATGAATTAAAAAAAAAAACTTTCAAAGCTCAATTAGCTATAGTGCAGGGACAAGCCACTCTAGTCGGTATTTAGATGATCTACAGGTCAAATGGCTGAAGTTCATCTTTATCTATTACAGCTGTGACATTAAAACCTGGCATATTCCTCCCATGCAGCTTTTGATGAAAATCTGTGTATTTTCTCTGCAACTTTAACAGGAAAAAGAAAAGTAGAAGAGAGATCTGTTGAATCTATTTTCTCTAAGCAAGTGTACATATAACAGTATATTTGTCATTTTTATTAATTGGCATAATTTGTTCTTCTTGCAACTGTTAATCCCAGTGAAAACACATATGTCTGTTCAGGAATTTTTCTTTATTCACTGCATGTACTTTTAGTGACAGGTTTACAAGCACTTGGGTTAAATGCCTGCAGACTTCATTCCTACCCTCTTCACAATCTCTGGCTGTTTTGTACTTACAGGATAGCCACGACCTTCACATCTTCATCATCTTTTTGTTTGCAGAGTTTTTACATAGTAACTCCAGTAACATCAATGTGCACAAATAAATATTTGTTCTTCAAGAAATTGCAGTAGGCATTACCATGCAAAATGAAAGCTTGTACAAACATGAAAAAGAATAATGAATATTGGAGTATATGGGCAAACAAGTATGCTTCTAATGTAAGAACAAGTAGGAACAAGTCATCAAGAAGATGAAATGGCTGCCTAGAATAGGTTTGTTAATATTGGGGTTCTTTCTACAGGTTACATAAATCTATATAAGGAAAGGAAATATACTTTTCAGACACCAAATCAACTGATGACAGTTCTGATGAGTTACAATAGAATCATTAAAAAAACATAGCTGAAAATAGTCATCCCTTTAAAGAAAATCCCTAATAGGTCACTCCCAACCCTAACAGACTAGCTTGCTTCAAAGCCAATAGTAATTTATTGCATACAACACATCTGTATTATTATTCATTGTTTCTCCATAAAACCACTTCCTTGCATCTATGGTGGACCTGGCATCAAATTTATTCAGGAAGTGTAAAGAGTGTCCCGTCAATCAAACAGTTGAAGTGGATGAATGTTTCCTATCACGTTAGTCCTAGATGCCTCCTGATTTATGGCGAGGTTTTGGGAGAGATGGTTCTATTTGCTAGTTCTATAGTGATGGAATGATGGTTCTATTTCCTCCTCGTTCAAATCTGAAGTAAGATTTGGTAATAACTTCTGCTTTGGTTACTCTGGGCCACACAGATGCCAAAGGATGTTTAATGCATTTTGATTTATTCTCCTAATCTCAGATTACATGTCTCTGACCAGTGGATTAGTGTACATTTAAGTCCCACACTTCCCTCAATAATTGCAGGGGCAGCAATTTAAGTGACCTGTGGGCTTCTCTGAAATTGTTTGGAGGTTCCTGGGTGTGCAGGTGTCTTTCTGACTACACATATACCAACAGGAGAAATGCAGGATAGAGTGAGCAATCTCCTCCTCTTAGCTGTGTATCCTAGGGCTAGGTTACTGTATATAGGACAGGAAGAAGTAGTTCCTTCTCCAAAGTAGCTGGCATATTTGTTCTTTCTATAACACCCTGGCATCTCTTCTCCTTTTGTTTGGCTACCACTCCTCAGTTATTTGGTCTCAGTTATTTTTCTTTCTACCCATTTGTACTCTGATTACTTCTTCCCCTTGCTTGTTTTGGTTTTGCAAACAAAGTTGCTTCTTCCTTCTTCTCAGCAAATCCTCCAATCCCCCTGGAATGGAGGGGTCTCAGCATGATGATGTGTTGATTTGGGGGTACATGAGGGGAAATGTCTGTATGGCAGGGGGATTGTACATATAGTGACCATATGTCCTTTAGTATAAAGGACAGACCTTTATTTCAGAAAAAGCATCCTTTAGATTTATTCAGTTTAATTATTTTCTTGGTTTTGCTCTTGATTTTTTCTTTGTAAAGCAAAGTTATAAAAATACATTTTAAAAATCCTTATCAACCTCTTTCAGATTTGCCCCTTTGTTTATTCCCCCCCCCAAGAAAATATGTTTATTGTAATTATACAAGATGCTAATTTAAAACCAAGCAAACTACATGATGGTTTAGTACAGAAAATGAATCCTGTCTTGTTTATGATGAATACAAGTAGGCATTTTAATTGTCTGTCTGTCGTGAGAACACTGCAAAGACCAGCTTCTGCTCTTGCATAGATCTACCACTCTAGAAAGAGAGAGGGAGAAATCAAAATAATTTAGAAATACAAAGGCAAAACAGAGCAGCATATGCAAAATCTTCAGATATACACACATAATTATTAGTTAATAATTAATACATTTAGTGTGCATTAATTAAGTGTATACCTATTTTTCATTAATAAAGTTCTACAGGGACTTTTGTTTTTCCTTTGGTTTTCCCATTAGCTGTCAAATCCGTCACCAAATAATTATTATACTAGTGCAGGTACATTTAAACAACAGCCATAATTGTTCATGCAGATCACACAATTGCATGTGGATAAGGCTATCAAGGGACACTGTTATCATCTCTAAAAAATACAGCTTCTCAGGATTAATGCTGGGAATGTGGACTGGAAAATTCTTTGTGGAGAAGTTTTGCTTATAAACTTGTCAAACTTCCCAGACGAATTGGCTTGGCCACCGTAGAAACAGAATGCCAGGTCAATACAGTATTTGATATGATTCAGTTAAGTTCATCTATAGGCATACATACAATTGCAAATTGTGTGCTTGTGTGTGTGTCTCTGTGTGTGTGCATATGTATGATTTTTCACTTCAATTCTTACTGAATTGGGGAAAGCACAGCACACTGTGGTGTACAAAAGATACTTTTTTTTTTCACTGTACCTTATTGTTCATTGCCTTGTGTGGCTGATAAGAAAAGGCAGATCCAAAAAGGCCTCAAATTTCTCCATTCTCTCTGTCATCAAAGCTGTTTGATGAATTAGAAGAATGATTTCAGCAAGATGAGTTTAGTCATCTTGTTTTTACCTCAGAGGCTGTCACAAATGCAAAAAGCCGCCATGAAGATCACTAATCAGAGGCATGACCTAAACAGCAATCAGTCATTCCTGACATGTCCCAAATCTTGGGTAGGTGATGCCATCTTAAAGGGATACTTTCAGCCATTAGTGCTTTGATTAATGTATCATTTCTTGAATAAAATCAAAACAATTATGTGACAGAAGATGAAATGCATCCTCTCCCATGCTTTTATAACTTTTGGATGTTTTGCTTAACCATGGCTTATTATTGAATAAGACACCACATCTGGGTTCACATATAATACTAAATCATAAATCTTAATTTATAAATGACATTAGATTGACATACCAAAATTAAGCAAATAATACCAGTTAGGTTAGTATAATATCTGAATTTAGCAAATCTGTAGTATTTGTCTGTGTGTAACCTTTAACTGGACAAAATGTTATAGAATGTTCCAAAATCTGGAACATTGATTTGAAATTTGGCAAATTTTATAAAACACTTTATAACTGCACAAAATGTTATAGAATGTTCCAAAATCTGGAACATTGATTTGAAATTTGGTAAATTTTATAAAACACTTTATGACATAAACATCAGCAGTGCATATACTAAATTAGAACATTATCATAAAATGTTTCATGACATAATACAAAATGTCATAAAATATTTCCTGTGGTCAACTCCTGATGCTTGTTTGTGCTATAGAATTCAACATGGGCTACTTCCAAGGCAGATACAATACATCTCTGAATATTTCCCTGAATTTTAAAGAATTTTCCAGTGGAAGCAGTGCATTAGAAACTCTACCGCTTTTGAAGGCATTGAGGAATCTGGTAAGGAAATACCTCTGAAACAATAACCTAAATTGCAAAATTTATAATAAATATTCCTTATTTAAGGGCAACTGCTTTAGGCAAAATGGAAATTAAAGATGTTTTAAAAATATTCAACTGTGCAAAACTTTCCCCGTGATAATATTGCAGTGATATCAAAAACTGCAAGTTAATTATTTTTTTCTGTATAAATGGAAAAGTTTATAGTGCTCAACCCAGATGAAACCTGACAAGCAACAGCAATAATTCCAGTAGCTTCACTGCACAGTCCTAGAGTAGATCTATTTCAATATAGTGTCTGACTCATAAACACCTTAAGAACTGTTTACAAATATAAACATCTTTTAAAAATAATTTACTGGAAGAAAACAAGTACATTCCTATTTGGCAGAATGACTTCCTGCCTTTCCTCCAAGAATTAAGATAATGTACATTACACCCACTCCTTCAGTCTGTTTTCTACAATACCCTTGTGAAGTAGGTTGAACTGAGAGAGGAGGAGGGCATCTAGACCCAGTAGACTGCTGTGATTAAGGGTGGATTTGAATTTGGATTTCCCCAACCATTTGTCTGAAATGGCATAGGGTCTCCTGCTTCAGCAGGGGGTTGGACTATAAGACCTCCAAGGTCCCTTCCAATTCTATTATGCTGCTCTGCTCAGTGCAGACACCCAGATTAAAGTATCCATACAAATACTGTACTATTCACCTCTGTTTGAACACAGTTGTTGCAGATTTGAATATTGGGATCTTATGGAGTAACAAAATGCTCCAGGGGACACAGCACAGAGGGTTTTTGTTACCCTACAAAAGCTTTATTAATTACAATTGCTTAAGTGTTACAAGAGCGCACATAACTGTACTCATGTACACTGTGCTGGGTGATGCATAGGGATTTGGGAAGAAAGGAGCACTTTGTGGATAACAGTTGTATGCTGGAGTGAGAGTGTGTAGCCCTTTTTTTTTTATTCCTTTCTCAACCACATTCCATCAGCATTTCATCATGTGTCACCTCTACTGTCCAATGGTTGACCCGTTAGATCCTTAGGTCAAATGTGACTTACGGCATGGCAGTTAACTTTCTTATGACCCTTCACCTTGCTTGTTCCTGGATATGTTTTTCTCTAGGACATGTTCGTGATTCTGCTCCCAACATTTTAGTTCTCATAACACAATGAAGGGAGAGCCTACTCTTTGCCTGGGTATCTGGTTCTACACTGAACTGTTCTTTATTGATAGGAAGCTTCTTTCTGTCACCCAGACGGAATCTGCCTTCCTGTAATTTTAATCTATTGTTCCATGTTCTACAGCCTGGAATGCAAGAGGTCCTGGCCTCCTTGAGCGTGACGTTCTTTCAAGAACTTGAAGAATGTTATCATATTCCCTCTCAGCTATCTGTACTCAAGACTAAACATAAAGATTTCCTTCAGTATTTCTACAGAGGATTTAATTTCTGATCTCTGATTATCCTTATCCTTCTTTGAACTCTAGAGTACTAACTATCCCACCCAATTCTGTGACATCTGCTAATGGGACAAGCCTTCCCTCCACAAAGCAGCATTTGTAATAAACTGCAATAATATTAAAAAAATGACATGCGTGTTATGTCGTAACAGTTGATGCAATACATAAGTTGTATTATTATCACTCCCCTGTAATAATTTGACCCCTTGACCTCCTGTAGATACCTGTCTCCATCACTTTATCCAAGTCATTAATAAAAATATTGAAGAGTGAAGAGGATTGATTCTTGCAGCATTCTACTTGATACCTCTTTCCAATTTTGATGAGTGATTTATGAGCAATTATGAATCCACTTAATTGTTGTGCCTTTTAATACATTCTTTATTAGCTTACTAATCAGTATCTTGTGGATGTTTTGTCAAATGTTTTGTTCAAAAGATATATTATGTCTACAGCATTCTTACAATCTATTAAGGAACTTGATTTAAAAAAAAAAAGTAAGATTAGCCTGGCAAGACTTATTTTTTTTAAAAAAATATACTGACTTTTGGTAATTACTACATTATTTTCAAAGTGAGCAGATGAATGTGCTTATGATATGGTTTATAATCTTCCCGTATATCCAGTGGTGGGATTCAGCCGGTTCGCACCACTTCAGTAGAACCGATAGCTTAATTTTTTGTTGCCCAAGCCCAGAATGGACTTCCGGAAGTGGCATCCACACAGAGAATGGTTGTTCACATATTTGAATCCCACCACTGCGTATATCAGTGTCAGACTATCAGTAACAGTATAACAGAGTTGGAAGGGATCTTGGAGATCTTCTAAGGCTAGGCCATCCCTCTGCTCAAGCAGGAGATCCTTATATCACTTCAGAAAAAGTCTCTTCTTAAAAACTTCCAGTGTTGGAGAATCCACAACTTCTGGAGGCAGGTTGTTCCATTGATTAATTGTTCTCACTGTCAGTAAATTTCTCCTTCTAGGTTGGTTCTCTCCTTGATAACTTTTCACCCGTTACTTATTGTCCTGTCCTCAGATGCCTTGTATTCAGGTGCTATAGAAGTGACAATAGTTACAAAACCTAGTATGTACAAAAATATAATAATATATTGTAACATGATTTTACATATAGGCAGGAAAAATCAAAGGTACAAGTACAGATTAGGTGAGACCTGGCTTAAAAACAGTAACTGTGAGAGGGACCTTGGAGTCCTAGTGGACGATCACTTGACTATGAGCCAGCAGTGTGCAGCAGCAGCCAAAAAAGCTGATACAATCCTGGGTTGTAATAATAATAATAATAATAATAATAATAATAATAATAATAATAATAATAATAATAATAATAATAATAATAATAATAATAATAATAATAATAATAAAGTTGGAAGGGACCTTGGAGGTCATCTAGTCCAACCCCCTGCTCAGGCAGGAAACCCTATACCATTTCAGACAAATGGCTGTCCAGTCTCTTAAAAACTTTCAGTGTGCACATTCACCGCTTCTGGGGCAGGTTTGTTCCACTGTTAAATTGTTCTACTGTCAGGAGGGTTCTCCTTATTCTAGGTTGCTTCTCTCCTGGATTAGTTTCATCCTTTGCTTCTTGTCCTGCCTTCAGGTTCCTGGAAAATGGCTTCACTCCCTCTTCTCTGTGGCAGCCCCTGAGATATTGGAACACTGCTATCATGTCCCCCCTCGTCCTTCTCTTCATTAAACTAGACATACCCAATTCCAGCAGCCGTTCCTTATATGTTTTAGCCTCCAATCCTCTAATCATCTTGTTGCTCTTCTCTGTACTCTTCCAGAGTCTCAACATCTTTTTTACATCGTGGTGACCAAAACTGGATGCAGTATTCCAAGTGTGGCCTTACCAAGGCATTATAAAGTGGTATTAATACTTCACGTGATCTTGATTCTATCCCTCTGTTAATGCAGCCTAGCACTGTGTTGGCCTTTTTGGCAGCTGCAGCACACTGCTGGCTCATATTTAAGTGATTGTCCACTAAGACTCCGAGGTCCCTCTCACAGTTACTGCTATTGAGCAAGGTACCCCCTATACTATACCTGTACATTTGGTTTTTCTTGCCTAAATGTAGAACCTTGCTTTTTTCACCATTGAATTTCATTTTGTTAGATAGTGCCCAGTGTTCAAGTCTGTCCAAATCCTCCTGTATCTTAAGCCTGTCTTCTGGAGTGTTGGCTATTCCTGCCAGCTTGGTGTTGTCTGCAAATTTGATGATTTCCCTATCTATCCCATCATCCAAATCGTTGATGAAGATGTTGAAGAGCACTGGGCCCAGAACAGAGCCCTGGGGCACCCCACTACACACTTCCCTCCATGTAGATGCGGTTCCATTGAGGACCACACGCTGAGTACGGCCGGTCAGCCAGCTACGGATCCATCTGGTGGTGATGCTGTCTGTTGTGTCCTGGGCCTTGCTGAGTCAATCAGCAAGGCTCAGGAAACCTGCAGGACAACTGCAGAGACCCGGGCAGACCACGTGCGCATGCGCGAGGCGGGAGAATAGCCTACATTCATTGGTTGAGCCTCCCCTTGCAGGGGAAGTATAAAAGGGCATGTTGCCATTTTCTCCTTTGCTTCTGTTCAGTGCATGTACACAATAAAGATCATCGTTTGCACCAACTGCCTCATCTTCATGTCTGCGTTGCGAACAGAACACTGTCTAACCCACATTTTTCTATCTTATCAAGTAGTAGGTTGTGATCTACTTTATCAAATGCCTTACTGAGGTCCAAGTAAATTATATCCACAGCATTCCTCTGATCCACTAATTTTGTCATTTGGTCAAAAAATGCAATAAGATTTGTCTGGCATGATCTGTTTTTGACAAACCCATGTTGGCTTTTAGTAATGACTTTGTTTGCCTCTAGATGTTCGCTGATTCGTTGTTTGATTATCTTTTCCAGAATCTTCCCAGGTATTGAGGTCAGGCTGATAGATCTGTAGTTTCCTGGGTCCATTTTGTTTCCTTTTTTGAAGATGGGAACTACATCAGCTCTTTTCCAGTCCTCCGGTAGTTCCCCAGTGGTCCAGGATCTTTGAAAAATATAGTTCAATGGTTCTGAGATCACATCTGCCAGTTCCTTGAGAACCCTGGGGTGTAGTCCATCTGGTCCTGGTGATTTGAACTCGTCTAGGCTGGACAGTTGCTCACTTACCGTTTTCTTGCCTATCTTAACTTGCGTTTCTATTCTGTTTTTTATGGCACTATTTTTGGTAGGTTGGTCTGTTTTTTCCCTTTGTGTAAAGACAGATGCAAAAAACGAGTTAAATAGTTCTGCTTTCTCCCTGTTGCTTGTCACCTTCTTGCCACTTTCACCCACTAATGGACCAATCATTTCCTTCACCTTTTTCTTGTTTTTTACATGTTGAAAGAAGCTTTTTTTGTTATTTTTGACTTTGGTCGCAAGCCTTAGTTCATTTTGAGCCTTAGCTTTCCTCACTTCATCTTTGCAGGCTTGGGCTATTTGCTGATATTCTGACTTAGTTATGTGCCCCTCTTTCCACTTTCTATACTTGTCCTTTTTATCTTTCAATTTACCAGAGTTTTTTATGCAGCCATGCTGGTTTCTTTTGAGAGCTGTTATTTTTCCTCTTTGTTGGTATTGTGTAGACTGGGCTTTTATTATCTCACTTTTCAAAATTTCCCAAGCTTCTTGAGTTGTTTTCCCCTTGAGGATTTTCATCCATGGAATCCTTCCCAAGCCCTCTCTAAGTTTATTGAAATTAGCTCTCTTAAAGTCCAAGACTCTAGTTTGACTGTGTTCTATTGCTTGTGCTTCCATAATGTTGAATTCCAATATTGCACGATCACTTCTTCCCAAGGTTCCTGTGGCTTCACACACCTTCTATCATTTTCATCTCTGTTAGTGAGAATTAGATCCAAAATGGCTAATCCCTAGTTCCCTTCTCTACTTTTTGGGAGACAAGTTGTCTGCTAGGTTTGCAAGGAATCTGTTTGATCTTCCACTTGGTGCAGAGTTTGTCTCCCAGTTGATGTCAGGGTAGTTAGTCCCCCATTACTATTGTGATGTGCTTCCTACATACCTTAGTTAGCTGACTAGCAAAAAGTTCATCTATTTCCTCTGTTTGGTTGGGTGGCCTGTAGTATACACCTATGGCAATGTCATTTTTCCCCCTTTTTATATTGACCCAAATGCATTCAAGACAGTTTTCATCATTGTTGTGCTCTATTTCTGTAGAGATGTAGTTATTTCTTACATATAGAGCAACTCCTCCTCCTCTTTTATTTGGTCTGTTTCTTTTAAATAATTTAAATCCCTCTAGCTGTGTGTTCCATTTGTGGGTTTCATCCCACCATGTTTCCGTAATGGCAACAATATCATATCTGCCCTCATTAACCTGAATTTCTAGTTCACCCTGTTTGCTGTTCATACTCTGTGCATTGGTGTATAGACATTTGAGTCCTTTATGACTGATCCTGTGTTTACTTTCTACGTAACCTGTGTGGTGCCTGAGTTCCCCTGTGGTCTTACCACCTTACCAGGTGGTAAACGCACCACGTTTTCTAGCATTTCCCCCTTTCTGCCTACATGTGCTTGGTCTTGTGCTGAGGCATCTGCCTTCCCTAAAAAAAAAAAAAAAATGCATGACTTTAGCACAGACTCAACTGCTTTCCTTCACCCAGGCATTTCAACCTACCACATACTTGTTGCAAATAAGCAAATGCATATAAATTCTTCCTCTCTGAATAAAAAGTTTTTAAACTTAAAAGAATACACAAAGTTCATCAACTATCAAGGCACTGAAAATGAACTGAAACTGTTTTGTCCTCAGTTATGCTGTTGAGTTCATATATTACACTAAGCCATGGTTTATTCATTGTGGTTTATTGAGTACAAAACAATAGCTATAATTCACGTTATACCATAAATTATGAATAATGGGCGGGTTTATGCAACACTCTTAAGTCAAAGGCAAATAAACATGTGAATTCAGCCACTGTGAAATACCTCGGTATGCCTTCAATATTTCTTTCCCAGAAAAATGTTCTTGCATGTGAATAAGCTTAGGAGAGCTGTGAACACATTTCCTATACTCAGTCTGCAAAAGGAAAGAGCATAAATAGTAAGGCCCAATAGGAGGGAAGGGCAAGATAGAATTAGGAGCAAACCTGCCTAGACGGGTTAGGGCACCTGTGACTTTTTGGATGTTGTGAACTACAGCTTCTGGCAATACTAGGTGGCATGGGCAGTGGATGATGGGAGATGTAATAGAGTGACATCTGGAGGGCTCTAGGTTCCTCACCCCGATTCTGGTTGGGGAAATTACCCTGAAAAAGAAACTAACGTTTCTCAGCTCCAAAACTTGAGAGGGAAAACAAGTGGGGACCCGAGTGGAGGGGAGCTCTTGTTCTGCCTCCTGCAGATGTCAGTTAATTAGAGGAGAAGGTTATATCATTAGTGGCCAAATCGATGCAAAAAAGATTAAGAGCTTTAGACAGCAAGCCCCTGTGCTTTCCATACAGCACCCGGGGCTGTATTTAGTTAAAACTCAATATACATTAGCAAGGCAATCAATGTAGAGTTGCACTGGGATGTCTTCTTGAAATACTTAATTGGACTCTTTCTAGAATTATCAATGCTGCCCAAGACGTCAGCTTCAAGCAGGATTGCTCTCATACACCCAGAGCTTGGAAAGCAGAAATCTGCTCCTTGTAACTTTTCTTCCTTTTAGATGCCTATTAATAATGATTTTCCCTCCAAAACTGCCTGGCCTTGAATGATTTAACAAGCATGTTTGCTAAGAAAGGGGAGGCCTTCAGACTATTTATGATGCCAGTTGTGCCCCCTCTCTTTTTACCATCATGAATATCCTCCTTTCCCAGGCCTAGATGAGATTTTTTGGGGGGATTTTTTTCCCTTGAATACAAGTAATAAGGGTTGACAGCGAACATTTATCTTGAATTTATATTCTAAAAAGAACACAAATCAAAGTGTAGAATTTGCTTGAAATCATCAGGTCAATAAGCAGAAAATGCCAAATCAATAACATCCATGATGGGCTGATACCTGACATTGCAATATTATGTGAGGCTGCACAAATGGCCCTAATAACAACAACACTTTTTAAAAGTTTCCATCCTACTTATTGGATGTTGAAGTGCATCGCAAAGATTTCTCTAAGTTTGCCTTCTGCACTCACCTAGAAAGAACTAGTATACTAGTTTGTGCTAGAGCCTTCTCTCTGAATTGAAAGACAGCAGGAAAGTGTTTATAATAAAAATATTTCACACATCATTTTTATGCAGTAAAGAGTTATAAAGAAAGCTTACAAGAAACAGAAATCTAAGGCAATGGCTGCCTGCATGAGTTTCCCGGCTTAAGCGAAGCTCCTCTGTTAAATATCCCTGTTAGATGACAGGAAAGGAAGTGGCAACTTTCCAGATATACCTACTGTTCTTCTCTAAATTGCTGTGATGTGTGTTGTTATTTATTTGCTTGTGAAATGCTAAAGCTCTCATCAAACTGTAGTTACTATTTTCATACTTTCCAACTCAACAGAATATAGAAAGACAATGATAAAGAAGCTCTGCAGTCTATCCATCAACAGGATTGCAGAAAACAGAATGGAATGGGACCAAAATTGGCATGGAAAGAGAATTTGGCAAAAGAAAAATCAGATGTGAAAATGGGCTGAATTCCCCTAGGTCGGAGCTGGGAAGAAAAACATTCTGGAACAAATCCTGCAGAGCAACTCTATAGAAAAGGCAATTGGCAGTGACTGGGAATATTAGGGACTGCTCCATTACAACCCCCCCTCAGTCCTGATCAGATGACCCAGCATGGAGCATATGCAGCCTATCCTGTTCTTTTCAGTACATGCACATAATATAAAAAGTTACTGGTGACACAGAAGCAAATTCAGATATCTACCCTATGCCGACTGCCAGAAAAAACATGGGAAAGAATTCCAGAAGCCATGTTATGCATGTTTTTCCCCAACCCATGTTTTTACATGTTGCGTTCCCAACATAATTGTATAATGTTAGGGCTTTGTTATATTATGCAAGAAGATTTGGAATCTTCAGATCTTCCTGTGCTTTCCTTTCCGTTCCTCAAAATACAGTGAGTCAGACCTGCGGCATTCAACTGTTCCTCCTCCTGCGTGGCCTCTGCATTTCATTCCCCAAGTCCTGTCCTAACAGCACCACCTGTGTTTCCATTCTTACTGCTTTAATAGTAGCTTGACATAGAGAAATGCAACAGGTAAAGTTTTTCTGGCTATATTTGCGATTAAAAGTGGAGATACATTTTATTTATGTACTACTCAAACTCCAGTTTCTGTAACTTTTAACTGGGCAAAATGGTACATTATAGGACAAAACTTTTTCAACCAAGTTATCTCAACTGGGCTAACTTACAGAATGCATCCAAAATCCAGGACCGATGACTCCCTTAGGATTGAAAGTTGGCAAATTTTAAAAAAACATAAAATTGTCATAAAGCATTTTACGACATAATACAAAATGAACATTTTGTATGAACATATCCCTTGGTTAGCATCTGAGGTTTGACTGTGCTAAACAGTTCAACATAGGTTGAACTTTTAAGGCAAATAGATCTCTGCACAGCTCCCTAAGGTTTAAGAACTTTTTAAGTACATTAGAAGCTCTGCCATTGTCGAAGGCATGAAGGAATCCAGTAAGGAAATATTTCTAAAATGATGAGCCAAGGGGTCACATGTTGTCTAATTTTATTTTAATATTTTATTTACTTAATATTTTCTTTTGGAAGTTGTTTCAGGTTCGTGTCTATGGAGATTCTCAGTCATCCAGGTCATGGTTGTCCCAAAGATGCTTTTTCAGGAGGCAACTGGACTTTCTTGTTTTCTTTGAAAATGATTCGCTTCTCATCCAAGAAGCTTCTTCAGCTCTTCAGCTCAGAGTTGAAGAAGCTTCTTGGATAAGAAGGGAAACATCTTCAAATAAAAACAAGACAGTCCAGTTGCCTCTTGAAAAAGCACCTTTGTTTCGGGTCCCCTCCTTTGGAGCTCCAAGCCCTTCATCACATGGGTCCAGGCTACTTGAGGGACCATCTCATCCCACTGGGATTGGCCCTCCCCACCCATGCCGGCAGAGGAGGCATGCTGCAGGCTCCATCGGCCAGGTATTCTGGCTGGCAGGATCCAGGAGAAGAGCCTTCTCTGCCCTTTGGAACATCTTGCCCCAAGGAATGAGCTTGGAGCTTCAAAAGAGAAGCTTCATGATGGGGTGGTGGTTGATATATTAGTATCAGGACTTGCCCCTGCTCATCCTACTCCTTCCCTCCCCATTTTTTAGCTATTGTATTTTGTATATTAATATTTTTGTAGTGTTTTATTCATGTAGTGTTGTCTTTTTCATATTGTAAGCCACCCAGAGTTACCCTGTGGTAAGATGGGTGGCCAATAAATTTAATAAATAAATAAATGAATAAATAAAGTTAAGAACAACCCTAGTAGAAGTTATTTATTGCTGCAATAAAGAATGCTTTTCTATATAGGAACAGTTCTTTGGAATTGCCTCACTGGTTTGCTGGTTTAAATAAGAGATACAAGAACCCAAAAGAATGAAAGCATGAAAAACAAAAATGATAAAATCACTTTATTTTATTGTTGTGAGAGCACAACATTATATGGACTTGCAAAGGGCACAACTTTGTGGTTTTGAGACATTTTAGCATTGTCTAAACACTTAAGTAAATGAGCTTTTTTGACAGACTACACCAGCCCTCTTCCTGGCCATTATCACTTGGCAGTTTCCAGTAGGCCTTGTGATACAAATGCATTTTAGGAATAATTTTGAAGAAGGCGGTAGTTGCATGCAGAGTCGCACTGGAAGAGGTGGCTTTGCTCAAAGAGCAAAGAAAACGTCAGAAAAGAAGACGAAGATTGCATGCTAGCTCCATTGTGGGGTCAAAGCAAGAGACAGCTTCAGGAAGCCAAACATTTGTAGAGTTGGGACCATTTCCGGTTTTTGGAAGCTGGAGTCCATCTCTGAGGACAATGATAGGGAAGAGCTGAGTGATTTTCTGAGTGGCTGCCTTCCAACCTCAGCCTTGGCTTTCTGAGTCTATAAGGTTATGCAAGGCCAAACATTCCAGAAAGGCCATTGCCATAGCAGTGCAGAAAACAACGGCGGGAAGGAGAAAGACACAAGCTGCTCCGGCCAGGAGCGGGTCATTGAACTTCATAATTCCAGTTGGACAATGCTGAGGGTGTCCAATTAATTTTCTTGAATAAATCAATATCTCATCAAGGTTAAAAATCTCATGATTTTTAACCTGTGCAACTGCTTTTGCATGTAGAAAGTATCTAAATAAATCGTTCTGAACAAATTTAAATTTAGACAGTGTCACTGAGGCAGTGAACAAGGGTTTCGGCAAGCTCTGGGAGGCAATAGAGGACAGGGTGGCCTGATCCAAGGGGTCGCAAAGAGTCGGACACAACTTAGCAACTGAACAATCAAATCTGGAGCTGCAAAAGTCTAACGACCAGGGAATGGCAGCAAAGAGCTACAGGTATCTATTGCTTTGCTACCATCTCCTGCCTATTTCACTTTTTGCAGTACAGAAATGATAACTCCATGTCCATCCAGAACTAGATTTTCAAGTGATCATGATCAGTGAGATAATAAAAGCCCAGTCTAGCACAATACCAATAAAGAGGAAAAATAACAGCTCTCAAAAGAAACCAGCATGGCTGCATAAAAAACTCTCTGGTAAATTGAAAGATAAAAAGGACAAGTATAGAAAGTGGAAAGAGGGGCACATAACTAAGTCAGAATATCAGCAAATAGCCCGAACCTGCAAAGATGAAGTGAGGAAAGCTAAGGCTCAAAATGAACTAAGACTTGCGACCAAAGTCAAAAAAAACAAAAGTGAAGGAAATGATTGGTCCATTAGTGGGTGAAAGTGGCAAGAAAGTGACAAGCAACAGGGAGAAAGCAGAACTATTTAACTCGTTTTTTGCATCTGTCTTTACACAAAGGGAAAAAAACAGACCAATCTACCAAAAATAGTGCCATAAAAAACAGAATAGAAACGCAAGTTAAGATAGGCAAGAAAACGGTAAGTGAGCACCTGTCCAGCCTAGACGAGTTCAAATCACCAGGACCAGATGGATTACACCCCAGGGTTCTCAAGGAACTGGCAGATGTGATCTCAGAACCATTGAACTATATTTTTCAAAGATCCTGGACCACTGGGGAACTACCGGAGGACTGGAAAAGAGCTGATGTAGTTCCCATCTTCAAAAAAGGAAAAAAAATGGACCCAGGAAACTACAGACCTATCAGCCTGACCTCAATACCTGGGAAGATTCTGGAAAAGCTATCAAACAACGAATGTCAGCGACACCTAGAGGCAAACAAGTCTTACAAAAGCCAACATGGTTTGTCAAAAACAGAATCATGCCAGACAAATCTTATTGCTTCTTTGATAAAGGACAAAATAGTGGTAGAGGAATGCTGTGGGATATAATTTACTTGGACTCAGTAAGGCATTGATAAAGTAGATCACAACCTACTACTGATAAGATAGAAAAAATGTGGGTTAGACAGCATCACCACTCAGATGGATCCATAGCGGCTGGACCCGCGTACTCAGCGTAGTGGTCCGCAATGGAACGCATATACATGGAAGGAAGTGTGTAGTGTGCCCAGGGCTCTGTTCTGGGCCAGTGACTCTTCAAACATCTTCCATCAACGATTTGGACGCGGGGATAGATGGGGAAATCATCCAATTGGCAGACGACACCAAGCTGGCTAGGAATAGCCAACAATTCTCCAGAAGACAGGCTTAGATACAGGAGGATTTGGACAGACTTGACATGGGCACTATCTAACAAATGAAATTCAATGGTTTGAAAAAAGCAAGGTTCTAATTTAGGCAAACCAAAAACAAAATGTACAGGTATCTAGTATAGGGGTACCTGCTCAATTGCCCAGGAACGTGGGAGGGACCCGGAAGTCCTAGTGGACAATCACTTAAATATGAGAAGAGTGTGCTGCAGCTGCCAAAAAGGCAACACAGGGCTAGGCACTGCATTAACAGAGGGATAGAATCAAGATCACGTGAAGTATTAATTACACTTACAATGCCTGGTAAGGCCCACACTGGGATACTGCATCCAGTGTTGGCACCACGATGTAAAAAGGAGTTGATTACTCTAGAAAGAGCTACAGAGAAAGAGCAACAAAGATGTTAGGGGACTGGATGCTAAAACATATAAGGAACGGTTGATGGAAATTGGGTATGTCTAGTAATGGAAGAGAAGGACAGGGGGGACATGATAGGCAGTGTTCCATATCTCAGGGGCTGCCACAAAGAAGGAGGGAATGAGCTATTTCCAAGGCGCCTGAAGCAATGGATGGAAACTAATCAAGGAGAGAAGCAGCCTAGAACTAAGGAGAAACTTCCTGACAGTTAGAACAATTAACCAGTGGAACAACCTGCCTCCAGAAGTGGTGAATGCTCCAACACTGGAAGTTTTTAAGAAGAGACTGGACAGCCATTTGTCTGAAATGGAATAGGGTTTCCTGCCTGAGCAGCAGGTTGGACTAGATGACCTCCAAGGTCCCTTCCAACTTTATTATTATTATTATTACTTTGTTTCACCTTTCCTCTGAAACAAAGGACATACTACCCCTTGGATGTTTTCACTCTTTCTCCAGAAGGTTTTCTAAACCTATCTTCTGCCATCAAAAATTGGCAAAGGGTTTTATTTTTCATTTTAGCATATGCCTAGCTTCCCCAAACTACCATGCTATTTCCCCAAATTATATCCTGCTCCTTATTTTGGTGAATCATAACTTCCTACCACCAGCACTTACAGGAAAACTATAATACTGGTCCAGTAATTAGTTTGCCAAATTCTTCATAAACATTTTCTTCCTTTAAACATCGGGAGAGGGGGGGGAGGATTCAGTATTATACATGCCAGGCATAACAAAGAACTTAATATTCTCGAACGATAGCAAAATAAAATAGAAACAAAATAAAGATATATAATCAGTAAAATACTTTTAAGGAAAAAATGGGTCGGGATGGAAAAGTTCAAAATGTAAGATCATGTCTAAAGCCTTAAAGAGCTGCTATATTTTTAAGACATGCGTAGACAGATAATCTTCAATATATTTCCTCGCCACTGAGGCGTCACAATCTGAAAAACCTACACTTGGTCTACACTTGGCAAAATTAACTTTGAAGGGTTTGAAACCTACCAGGCTTAATTAGGATAAGATGGAAATAGATAACCATATCTTTTTTGCCATTGCCCTGTATGTATCGGAGATAGATAATAAAACAGCTGAATTTTTCCTGACACTTTCCATCCATGTTGGAAGAGAAGAGGCTATTTTTCTGAATATGATGCTATTGTTAAAAGCACAGCTATGAGTCAACTTACAAAGCTGGCAATGTCACAGAAAAATAATGTTGTAATTTACAATATCTGAGAAATTCTCTATTCAGATTTAAAATGAATCCATTTGGAAAATGGGAAAATAAGGGTTTTTTTTTTTCTTTTACATGAGTATAAAAGAATCCCAGCATAGTAACTGGCACCAAAGGCAAGCGCTACAAAAAACATTACACTGCATAGCTAACGCATTATAGCATATTCCAGAAAAAAGCTGGCATTTACTAAGCACAAAGAGGGAATTTATTAGAGAGTACTCTGATATTGCTCAATTAACCTCTGGCTGCTTTTGCTACTGCTTGAAAATTGCAAGGAAACCTACCTGTTTTAAACAACACTTGTAAAAGGGCCCCAAAACTAGCTATGGTCTGTGCTTGAATAGGTAAATGCATTTATATGCAAACACTTAACTTACAGTTTTCATATGAAAAAGTGAATGTTACCATACCTTGAAAAGTTGGATAGAAAAGGGAATATTAATAGCGATTCCTGTTCTGTCTTTTGTCTTGTGCTGTTTCTGTTTCAAAGGCTTATCCATGCCTAATATTACCAGCTTTATGCTATTGTTCCTATTGACACGTAGATGATAAAGCAAGGATGAAGAGTTTAGTGGCTAATTCTCAGTTCTCTATTTGCATGAAAATCTGAATTTAATAAGGAATTTCTGTATTACAAAATGAATATTGAATTCCTCCATATTGATCTCTCTAGATAAGAAGAGCTATTCTTAATTATATGAACAAGAATAATTTGAAAGTGGATGGGTACAAAAAAGAGGAAGTTTGGGATCATGCAAACTATAGGTTGCTTCTCCATCTTCTAAAGACATTCAGGTTTGCAGATAGAAGAGTCTTATTGTTTTGAAATCCATGACCCATGTGAATATTGTGTCCTTTTATAAGCTTTGCCTGATATACAATGGATAGAGAGGGTTTGGTTATGATCACTCATGCTTTATTATAATGCCTTGCACATATAGATCTCTTTAAGTAATTCAGAATACGTCTACATATTTACAGGCAATGGGTGGGGTAGGGGATCAAAAAGTCAAGATGATGGCTACATCCTTACAATCAAGGCCACCATCATTTGCTTTTTTGGTCACTCTCTATGGACACAGTTTCATATGATTAACTAGAACTGGCTGCCATTTAAACACAATAGCTGCAGAGACTCCCAGTTTCTAGAGTGAATTTAAAGAACTGGTGTTTATCTTTAAAGCCTAGAATAGTTCACTTTGAGATTAACTTTTCCTAACTATATTTCCCTGGTATGTTCCTGCCCAAGTCTTAAGGTCTTAGTTGGCTGCTATGGTTTCCCCCTCAAGTGATGTGAGGGTGATGGCTACAAGAGAAGAACCATTTTGATTCCCACAGTCCCTCCCAATACAGGTAATCCTAGACTTACAACCATAATGGACGGTCATAAGTCAAGATGGTTGTAAAGTGGCTACTGCAATTGTTAAGTGTATGCCGCAATCATTAAGTGAACCAATGGTTTGCTATGGACATGGTTTAGCCAAAAAATGGAAGTAAATGCCAGTTTTCTGCAAAGCCGTTGTAAAATACATTCAAGTGGCCACAGGACATTGCAAATAGACATAAATGCAACTCAGTTGCCAAGTGCCTGAAGTTTGGTCATGTAACTGGAGGAGGCAACCACCGGAATTTTGAATATGGGTCACGAGTAGCTCCCAGGTAGATCCGTGATAACTTTGAACAGTCACTAAGTGGCCAGTTGTAAGTCGAGCACGATCTGTAATTATATCCTGGACCAATTCTGATGGTCTCATGGTGGCTAACAGTAGTAAAAAAATGTGAAATACAAAAAGTAAATAAAGTAACACACGACAAGGTGCCAATTAACAAACACCCCAAACCATGCTCAAGCATTTTGATTATGACACTTTCTTATGGAAGCACCTCCCAAAAGAGATATCCCTGACTCCATATTTATAGATTGGGGCTTAGGGGAAATTTTCTCTCTCTATTATTGTGACTCTCGATCAAATAAATCTTTGTCTAACTGTTCATGTAAGCTAACTTAAAACAATGCTTTTGTAGCCTGGCCCTCTCAGGACTTTTCAGTAAGACTTTGGTTTTAACCATTTAAATATAGTTGTTGATTAGTACAGGGGTCCCCAACCCTCGGTCTGTGGACTAGTACCGGGCCGCGGCATGCCAGCAACTGGTCCGCACAAACAAGTAAAGCCCCATCTGCAAGATGCAGGCAGCACACAAAATCACGCACACTCTCTCCACAGAACCGGTCCCTGGTGCCCAAAAGGTTGAGGACCTCTGGATTAATACATTGAAAACCTCTATTATGAGCTACATTTGAACTGAACTGAATTGTTTTGAACTAGGAATGCTTTATTTTGAAGTCTTCTGCCTTCAAAATGAGAAAGCCATTGATAAGACGTTAGTTTAGGGCAGTGGTGGGATTCAAATATGTGAACATATTCTCTGTGTGGATGCCGCTTCCGGAAGTCCATTCTGGGCCTGGGCAACAAAAAATTAGCTATCGGTTCTGCCGAAGTGGTGCGAACCGGCTGAATCCCACCACTGGCTAGGGGTCTAATTCCCCCATCCTAGGGGTCATTTTACAGCAATCATCCCAAAGGTGCTTTTTCATGGGACAGCCATGACCTGGATGACTAAAAATTTCCATAGACATTCTACATCAGTCATTCTCTCTCAAATTAACCAACCTCACAGAGTTGTCACAGAGGATAAAAATAGGAGAGAGCACAATGGATATAACCTTAAGCTACTTTACAAAAGGTGTGCTATCAATGTCATAAATAAAATTGAGTATTGTGGGAATGTTGTAAGTTTGCATATGTGAAACAACCATTTCAAATTAGAAACAAGGCATTTTAACTTTGACATCCTTTGATTTTAGAATGTAAGGTTTTTCCAGCTCAGAATCCAAATAAATCCCAATGAGACTCTGAACACGAGGCCTCTGAATCAGAATACAGCTTTATTTTTCTTTGATCAAAGAATATATGCTGGGCACTCCACTCTCCTTTAGACAGCAGAGAAAATGGAGAGCAGAGAGCACATAATCAGAAAAGTTTTTGCTTTTTATAACCAACAAACATCACAAGGTTTCTGCGCATCTAAAAAGTTCCTTTGAATCTCCTTATCTATCCTGGCATTACACTTCTGCTTCTCTAAGCTTGAACACACACTGGCACAATAGCTGGCAATTAGCCCATTAACTTTGTTACTTTGCAGGCAGGTAGAGAGCTGTTACATTTTAAAGCCACAGCAGGGAAGTGAGAAGGGGAAGATTTACCATCCAAGGAGAGAGGAGTGGGAGACGAGCGAAGTGTTGCAATTTCTTAGCTAGGCTTTCCCTTGAAACAACACTGTTAAAGTAACAGAAACATTTTCTTTGGTCAGCACAATTTAGAATACAATGGAGCACATACAGAAAGCAAGCAAAAATAAATGGACAATAGCTGTTATACATGAGAGATTGATTATACATAAAAGATTATATTTTGAAAGATTATACTTGCCTTGATCTCTACAAGAACATTTTGAACATCCCTGCAGATAGTTACTTTTAATAATAATAATAAAGATTAAGAACAGCAATCTACCATGTTGCTGCAGTATACATCTCATTAAACAAATCAACTTACCACAAAATATGAAGCACAGGTAAGTAAAGAAATTTGGCCTACTATTTTCAAATCTTTTATGTATATTATATATGCTGATAATGAGACTGAGAGTATTTTTCCAATACAGTTAACTCATTCAAATCGATGTTACACTCCCTGAATTGGCATTGCTAGCTGATGTATTCCAACTTAATTGAAAGTTGCTAGGATCATCTTATGTTTAAATTCTTGCAATGTGTTTCTAGAACTGACTGCTCTACTTTATGAGCTGACTCAACAAAGTTGGTTCATTTCAGCTTAATATACCTGCTGCTCATTTGAAGCTAGTACTCCTTGGAGGTTTGCTAGACAAGTCCTTTTGTTTGTTAATCATTATCCCTTATGGCTCTGGGACTGAATTATTTATATTTATTAGATATCTATATACAACTTTTGAGTCATTATTTTTTATTAGAGTGGGTAAAGACAGGAAACCAACATTACATATATCTTCTTTGGAAAATACAGAAAAAAGTTCTAGTTTTTGAAAAATGGATGTGTGATGTGGGGTACCTGCTTCTTCCTGGAAAAAAAGCCAGAAACGACAACAACAACAAAAAAACCCTTTCATTTTGTTTGTATAAAGTCATCTGTATTTCTATATTAAGAGGTGGCCTAGCAGTTAAGATGCTGGACTTTTCAACCAGAAGACTGGCAGTTCAAGACCCAAGTGCCATGGGGATTCCTGCCCCAGCTCCTGCCAATCAGCAGTTCGAAAGCAGGCAAATGGAAGTAGATAAATAGGTACCACTTCAGGGGAAGGTAACAACATTCTGTGCTGGTCACATGACCATGGAAATATCTTTGGACAATGCTGGCTCCCTTGGCTAATGAGCACCGTCCCCTAAAGTCAGACACAACTGGACAGGGGAAACCTTTACCTCTACTTTATTTCTATATTACTATACTTATATAGCTAGAACTCTGGATAAGAGGAATCCATTGAAGGATTTTGTTGCAGGTTCCCATTGTATAATTTATTTTTCTCTAATACCTAAGTTCTTAATGCCTGGGCCAAGGGTAGGCATTACAGCATTCTTAGCATCCAGCAATCACCTTAATTTTCTAACCTGATTTAATTAAATGTCTATGGAGATTCTCAGTCATCCAGATCATAGTTATCCCAAAGATGCTTTTTCACGAGGCAACTGGGCTTTCTTGTTTTTTCTTTGAAGACGTTTCGCTTGTCAGCCAAGAAGCTTCTTCAGCTCTGGCCATTCCCCACCATCCAGTCAGAGCTGAAGAAGCTTTTTGGATGAGAAGCGAAACATCTTCAAAGAAAAAACAAGAAAGTCCAGTTGCCTTGTGAAAAAGCATCTTTGGGCTGATTTAATTAAAAATATTAATTATTTTAAAATATGAAATGGATATGCATTACATCTTTCTTTAGCATTGCTTTTTATTTACAAGAATGCTTCAAATATTAAAAATAGTAGTTGGGTGCAACCCAGTCCTTTTTTTGCATATATGCCCACTGCCCAATTGTATGGGTTAGGAAGGACCAGGGTGGATAGATGGAATAGCTGGGAGTAGCATTTTTTAGTTTTTCTATTGATAAATGGTTGAAGTGATTGGGTATGCACATTGCAATAGCCATTTTGCAAATTGGCAACCCAGTTGTTACAGTTGTTTGGTGAAAGAACCACATGCATTCAAAATGCTAAATATGTTGAGGGAAGTCAGCTCCCCAGAGAAGGAAATATTAAAAGGGCAGAAAAATATATTTCCTCAAAAGGATTTTAAAAGCAGAAACCAACTGTTGGAAGAAAAGTCTTCATCCTGGTTCATCCAAGCTGGGAATAAACATGGCAACTGCTTTGGGAAGAAGGTTGTAGTTTATTGGAGAGGAGAGCCAGACAGAAAGATGGCTCTGGCAGAAAAGAGAAGGAACACATGTAGGGAGTGGGTTTTTATATGCTCTGAAGCCTTTTGTTTTGAGTTGTTTCCTGTTCCTGTGGCATGAACTTTGAACTGAGTCTGAGTGTGCTTTTCTGGGCCTTGGTATCTGTGGTTTAATCCTATTATGTCCCAAAGGTCATATCCTGCTTCCCTGGGGCTGGGCTAATGACTCTTAGAGTTTGGGTGAGGTATGCAGATTTTAGGTCTTAATCTCCTAGCTCCCTGGATTTACATCTGCATCTCTATAGAACTGGTTTCTGCTTGGGGTAGGTAGACTTGGGGCTATTAAGAAAACCTGGGCATGCTTTTCTGTCTCTTTAAGATCCTTGGAGGAAATATATTTTCCCTGCCCTTTTAATATTTCCTTCTCTGAGGGGCTGACTTCCCACACAACCCTGCCCCCAAGTCTCTCTGTCCCAAGCAGAAGCCAGCCCTGTACAAATGCAGATGTAAACCATCAGGAAAGTTGGAGCTAGAAGCTTAAGAAGACAAAGACACCTAAAATCTGCATACCCCACCCAAACTCTAGGAGTCATTAGCCCCATCACCAGGGAAGCAGGATATAACCCTTGGGACATAATAGGATTAACCCACCACCATCAAGAATACCAGAAAGGCACACCCAGACTCAGGTCAGAATAAGTGACACAGGAAATACAAAGCCTAAAACAGGAACAGGAAATTACTCCAAACAAAAGGCTTCAGTGGGTATAAAATCCTAGTCTCTTTTCTCTCCTCTTTCTTGCCAGAACCATCTTTCGGTCTGGCTCTTCAATAAACTGCAACCTTCTTTCTTAAGCAGTCGCCATGTCGTTTATTTATCCCCGGCTTGGATGAACCAGGATGAAGACTTTTCCTTCAACAATGTCCTCCAGTCGAAGAACAGCCCCTATTCTTACACTAGATGATGTATATCTAGTTTTAAAGTTGTCTTTCCATTAATCATGCTTTAGTTTGAAAGAGATGAGAAGGTGATAATAGAGCTAACTTCGGGGGACCGAAAGTATGCCACATTGGGAATGAGCTCCATGGCAGATCCTCTTAGCACCTCAAGACTTTGTGGAATGCTTTTAACATATATGCTCTTGCTGTTCCTCTTCAGTGTGATGGAATGTGGTAGCTGGTGCTATTGGGACTCTGAAGCCTTAGCAACCATCTAAGAATGTTGCTGGTTTGTTATGCGTAGATAACAAGTCATACCTCTCCAGGGCCTTCCCCTGCTGCTGAGCTGAAGTGCTCTCCAATCAAGAGAGTAACTTGAGTAGTTAGAAAACTAGATGAACACAAATTTGGCTCCTGCCATTGCCCATCCTATGCTGCCTCTGTTGCCAGTCATCTGATGTAACTCCCAAATAATGATTGACAACCTAAGAGATTTTAGACACTAAAGATGCCCATGGACTCTGTTGGAATACATGCAAAAATGCTACTTAATAGCAATATAGTACAGAATGACTTAACTCACGCACCTGTTTCAGTCATGAGCTAGGTCTGCCCTGAAGGCATATCATGAAAACACAGCAGAAAAATGATGTTGCCAGGACATGTTTGTTCAATGGCTAAGTGCAAGTGGGAAAAGGCCCCCTTACTCTTCAGTTGCTACTGACCACCATATGACCAGTTTAGTCCTCATTTTGGGACTCATCAAGCACACCTAGCCTCTCTTTAGTGACCCTAGCCTTGATTTATCAACTTATCAAAATTGTGCTTGGCACAGGATAATAAGGGAGATGGTTATGAGCATGGAATGTGTGTGTGTGACTTAACAGAACAAAGAAAAACAGCCAATAACTACAAGAAGATTTTGTAGGTTTTGCTTGTGGGGAAAAAGAAACAAGAAAAAAATGGTGGTCTTATAACTGGGAAAACGTCTTCTGTATTCCATAAAAAGTAGCCAAAACAGGTTAGACAATTTGGATCAAATTAAAAGGAAGAGCATATTCGTTTGTAAATGGGATTGGAGATAGAGATGGCAAGACCTGACAGGGCCCACAATTCTACCATTTCTAGCAGCCTAGAAGATTGCAATATTTTAGTATATCAGCACAAGTTCTTTGCTCAAAATTTCTGCCTCCCTTGCACCTCATTTCAATGTTCTTGAATACAATATTATTTTTGGCTTGAACAGATTGCAGATCCGGGGAGGGAAGGAGAGATGAAGCATACACAGTCTGATGAGTTGTTTTCATCCAGCAAGCTTTCATGCAGATCTTCCCCAACAGTCTACACAAAATCTTCTCACCTTGGGGAGATGGGGGAAGAATACAGTAAGAGCCCCTCTACACATGATGTTTGTGCCTGTCCTCACTCAGCATTGTGTTCTGTGTTCCCATGACTGAAGTGCTCTTCAGCAGCAGTTTGAAGCCAGTTAGCATCTGGTCCAGCTGCAGCACAGGAGGAACTGTTGCAAAGATAGCTTGGTAACATTAATGTGAAACAGGCAATTTCCCAAGAACAACCACTCTCCTTGGCTCTGCTCCCTCCCTGTTGAAATCATGGCAGGATGACACTGCATCATCACTTGACCGTGTTGTTCAAACTGAGTGGCTAGTTTCAGTTGTTCCCCTTGCTTTGAAAACTGGTACAATGGATTGAGGGCTGGCAGGACAGCCAGACAAATTAGGACATTCCTGGGCTGGTGCAAAAATGTTTTTGAGGTTGGGGGAGGAGTGAAAACACTCCCTAAAGTAACCTTGGTGCCAGGCACAGAAAACAAAAAAACAACTGAAGAACAAAAAGAAAAGAAGGAGGCCAATTGAGGCAGGAAAGCAATTAAGGGCAAACCTGAATACAATCTGCCTAATAATAGGTATTTTACCAACTGTTTGGTCAGTGAAAACTTACCAGCATTGTGGTAGTGGCCTTTCCTCTCCTCTTTTCTTGTTCCTTTCTGAATGTAAGTTCAAAAACAGGTACTAATGTTTTATGTTTTTAATTCATTTTTAAGATGAGGAACAAGGCAAAATGTTTTTAGTTAATTAATTTTACCTACAGTCATTAAAAAGAGTACTTTATGTTCCTTAGAAAATTGCAGTTTGAGCTACCATGATGCCTCTCTATCCTTTATCTTCTAAAATACTAAAAGCAGAGTTGAAATAAGACCATTCTTACAGTGATTTTTAATGAAAGCTAACAGCACATCCAGTGCTCTTGGGATTTTATCTAAATGCAAAGGAGAATCTAATTCTGAATTATTCTATTTAAAAATGATTATCTATTCCCTTCACTTAAGTGCAGTGATGGCTGTAGAAATATTAATACATGACTATGCTTGAACTTTCAGCCGAGAAATGTGAGTGGTACTGCAAAATATTTTGCATTGTGAAATTGCAGTTTTCCAATTAGCAGCTGCCTAGAATTCTTTAGAGTAAGCTACGGGAAGTGAAGGAAAGACTCGGAGGCCACAAAAGTCACAATGAAGTAAAGAAAGTTGTGTAATACAGGTAGTCCTCAACTTATAATAATTTGATTAGTGACAGTTCGAAGTTACAAAGGCACTGAAAACAGTGACATATGATTGTTTTTCGCTCTTATGACCATTGCAGCAGCTCTGTGGTCACGTGATCAAAATTTGGGTGCTTCGCAACTGACACGTACTTATGACAGTTGTAGTGACCTGGGGTCCCACTACTCCTAAGCCCACTAGATGGCATCTTTTAAGGACCTGAAGATTATATTGATATTGCTCCTTAGTGCGCAAAGAACAGCTGCTCAGTACACTTACAATCTGTAATCATTTCAGAGTAATGAAGACAAATGTTTGAATACAGTGTTTATTTTTCTCTCGCTGGATTAATTCTCCACTATAGAGATGAAACATCATCTGTATATAACGTTTCCGAAATAGCTAGGTTGCCATTTTTCATTGGCTTTATACCTGGAGATCTACTTAGGCAGATATGGCATTTTCTGTCATATAAACAGAAAATGGGTACAATACACAGAGTTGTTTGAAACGTTACCAACCTCCTTAAGGCAGAGGTTACCCATGCACAAGTGTCCACATACAAGAGCAGAAGAAAAAAGAAATATTGCTGTCTCCCTTTCTCTCTTCTTCCTTTTTTAAGTACTATGTATTAGATAACTCCCTATCATTTGAAGCTGAATTCTTTCTTGGCATAAAAAATACTATTCATCAGAGATTATGAGAACTACAGAGCCATCCCTTTACAAATGTACATCTTTGGGAAGAGGTGATAGACACAGAGGACTCTCCTGTTTCCTTTATAAGAGAAGGGAAAGACAGAAAGGGGAATAGATTGGATGCATGTCAGAGGCTGCTTTAATCTTCAGCCTGCACACCAAGGGCCTTTCCCCACTTGGATCTCATCATGATATCAAAGCATGATGAGGTCTTTTTTCTACTAGGTTCCTGGAATATCACCTTCATTTGGTCCCCAGCCCATGAGTGAGAGAAGCTTAAGTTGTTCTTAGTTGTTTAATTAGAGTTTTTGCTCCTCTTTCCACATTATCCAAGGGCATCCCCAAGGTATGTACACTCTGTTATCATCCACCAACCTGAAGGGAAGGGAAGTCCAGTCACTGCAAAGATTTAAAAGAGAGGCAGGAGAGGGATCGGCAATGGAAGGAGCAGATTTCATGCTAGTACAGTCTTCTGCCAATTCAAGGATGAATGGAAAGGACTAAGCAGGAGGGAAATGCCCCCACGACTCCTCTCTGAATGCTCTCTACTTCATTTTAATTATTCCCCCATAGTCACTCCTCTGCTTATCAAGACAAGCCCTCCAAAACTCTTTTGAATCAACAATAAAGCAAAGGAGGGCTTCTCTGGGACCTCTCCAATCCTAACCCAAGGGTGATCAGGGCAGCAAGAAGTCATTCTCTCCCCACTAAACAGAGGACAAGCAGATGTTCTGGCCCCAAACAGACCCCCTTTTTCCCCTGGAGTGGTGGCTGAAGGTTCATTTCCCTTCCAACAGGAGGCAAATGAATCTGCAATCAGCAGCCTGTGGTAAAGCTCCCCATAGCATCATCATGGGGTGGCAGGTTGCAGGTGATCAGCAAAGAATGATTTAAGTCAATCTTGGTCTGGGAACAAGAGGAAGGCAATATCCTGCAGACATTGCAGGAAAGAAAAGTGTTGCCAGAACATATTTGCACTCTGGTTAGATCCAAGTGGGGATATAGCAAATAGGGTTTATTTCTGCCTTCAGGTAATGAACCTGGAGCGTATAAAGCTTCCGAATAAACATGGTCAGAAGTTCTACTCAGTGGCTGAAATTTATTTTATTAGATGGAAATGGGTGGGGAATGCATTTGACATTTTCGAGCAAGGCAAGAATTAATCAGAAGATGAGTTGTTTTTAATTTAACGCTAGTTGATTTTCTAGCCATAAAAGTTCCCTTTCCTTTTAGAACACATAGAAGAGTCCTCAGACTCTTAAAAAGAATATAGCTGCTGATTGCTGTAAATGTATAAGATGATGTTGCAGCCTGTGATACAACTTAATTTTCTTCAAATTACCTAATAGAACATTTTACATGGCAATATCCAGGAAACAAGTTTTGCATTTGCAGCAAACGTACTGACAGCATATAAATTATTGGCTGATTTATTGCTTTGTGAAGGGAATGTACCTAATATCATCTTATCTTTTATTTGAGTCAATGTGGCCCATAAAAATAGGAATTACACTATGGTTGATTAGTTTAGCTCAAAACCATTTTGATTCATTATTAGGATTATCATGATCCAGTTTTCTGGGTATCTTTTAAAGTATAATCACAGCAGAATCGGGGGCAGGTACCACTTGCACACTTCCTATCCCATCCCATTCTATGTGAAATGTGATTTTCAATAATCTTTTGAAAATTATATTATGAACCTTACTGGGACTTTCTGGTTTGATTCCAATGCCCTCCTTTCTTGTTTTGTTTAGGATTATCATAAACTCTAAAAAACCTTTCAAGGCTTTGTGAACTCAGTTCTTATTCCTATTTTAAAGCTCTTTTCAAAATCATATTTTCGCTCTAGTTTTTTAACAGTTGTGTGTGGGAGCACAGTGGCTCATGTGGTTAGGATGCTGGGTTGACAATCAGCAAGCCCATGTTCGAGGGAGGGAAGTGTGTAGTGGGGTGCCCCAGGGCTCTGTTCTGGGCCCAGTGCTCTTCAACATCTTCATCAATGATTTGAATGAGGGGATAGATGGGGAACTCATCAAATTTGCAGACGACACCAAGCTGGCAGGAATAGCCAACACTCCAGAAGACAGGCTTAAGATACAGGAGGATCTCGACAGACTTGAACATTGGGCGCTATCTAACAAAATGAAATTCAATGGTGAAAAAAGTAAGGTTCTACATTTAGGCAAGAAAAACCAAGTGCACAGGTACAGTACAGATGGTACTTTGCTCAATAGTAGTAACTGTGAGAGGGATCTCGGAGTCTTAGTGGACAATCATTTAAATATGAGCCAAAAGTGTGCTGCAGCTACCAAAAAAGCCAACATAGTGCTAGGCTGCATTAACAGAGGGATAGAATCAAGATCACGTGAAGTATTAATACCACTTTATAATGCCTTGATAAGGCCACACTTGGAATACTGCATCCAGATTTGGTCACCACGATGTAAAAAAGATGTTGAGACTCTTGAAAGAGTACAGAGAAGAGCAACAAAGATGATTAGGGGATTGGAGGTTAAAACATATGAAGAACGGTTGCTTTCTCTTTTCATTTAACCTTCTTACATTACTGACTGTCTGGCAACATGGCTTGTGTTCATAAACTTACATGTATTGAGGATAAACTGAGATCCCTTAAAAATCTCATCATCAACACTTCTCAAATACCCTTGGGATCAATTACAGTTCTTTGTTCCTCAGCTTCGCTATCCCTCTGGTAATGTCTCTCTATTCTAGTAGTGCCTTTTGCAAAAATGATTCATAGAAAAAGGTATATACTTCTAGTTTTATACACCATTACTTCTAATTCATGAGAAAGCCTAGTCGTCTATAAAAGACCCCAGATCTGCAGTCTGCCCTTCAGAATGTTGCTTGTAATGGCTACATTATATTGGCTCCACCAAAACTCACAACTGGCAGATGGGAAAGTTAGGGTTTGCCAAGTACATCAATATAATCTATCAATGAATAGTATTTTTATAAGGATTTTTATGCTGGTTTTATAACTATTTACTCAAGGGCCACTCAGATTCAATTTTCACAACAATATTTACTGTCCAACCAGAATGATATAACCTCTTTAAATGTTGCAAAATCCTATATTATTGTGTATATATATAAAAAACTCTTTTCTTTTTATGACCTTGTAGTTCCTATTATAAAATAATTATTTTACCTTGGTTCCATTGGTTTATTGCCAGCATTCTGATGCCTTATTATTTTATTAACAGCTTTGTTATTGCTTTACTGCGATTTTTCAGGTTTTTGTAGACTGTTAACAAAGAAATCCATTCATTCCAAAGCTATGGTATTGTTCTATTTTGGAGACATAAACCTCTGTCAAGATAGCTAATATCTTAGAGTAATACAAAAAGCTGGGGGGAGGGGAGAGATAGGGCTTCAGCATTCAAGACTCGCTTTGCATTTTTAATGGGTATTATGAAGTAATTATTTCATATTTTGAACTAATATGTGTTCTAATGTAGAATACTATCTGATATATTGCATCAAATGGAGACTGTGGTCAGACAGCTGACAAGATGCAGAACCATTCAGGATACTGGTTTACTCTAGAGCAGGTAGATTTTCCTTCAATGGAGGGACTGAGGAGTGGCTCCACCACCTTCTCTCTCTCTTTTTAAAGGAATGCTACTTACAATCCTATTTCAATTATAGCAGGGGTCTTCAAACTTGGCCCTTTTATGACTTGTGGACTTCAACGCCCAGAATTCCTCAGCCAGGCACGCTGGCTGAGGAATTCTGGGAGTTGAAGTCCACAAGTCATAAAAGGGCCAAGTTTGAAGACCCCTGAATTACAGTATCCTAGATCAGAAAAGCCTTCAATAAATCTGAATATTAGATTCCCATCCTTGTCCTCTTTTTTGGGGGGGGGTACCTTCAAATCAGGTTTTGCTTCCTGGCGACTACTTGGACTCCCTGTGGTTTTCTTGACAAGAAGTGGTTTGCCCTTGCCTCCTCCTTAGGGCTGAGAGGGAGGGAGTGAACCAAGATTATCCAACTGGTTTTGTGCCTAAGACAAGACTGGAACTCATCCGGTTTCTAGCCTAATGCCTTAACCACTATATCCAACTGTCCCATTTACTCAGTGATAAATTCCATTAATTTCCATCCCCTTTTCTCCTAGTAAGTATGCTTAAAGCTCCCTTACCTGAATGATTTTGCACATGGCAGTTGAGGGTTTTGAAGCCAGGTGGACTTGGAAAGCCTGAACTGGTCATTTGGCTGCTCTCAGTCACCCCAGCGGTATGTCCAAATTATGGCTGGCTCCCACCAGTATTTTCTGACAAGGCAGAGGACATGAGGGGTGTAAAAGAGTCATTAGGGGAATGGGTGACTATATAAACTTAAATGCATACATGGATACATGCATAAGGTTTGTGCACTAAATTAAAGTAGGGGGCAGAAACCAGTTGCCACTGTCACAAGGAAGGACTATTATATGTAAATAATCAAAGCAACCCCTCTATTAATAAAATGGCAAGGAGACCCAAGAACTGAATTTCAGCTTGCCACACATGAAAGCAGCACAGGCTACAGTATCATAGCAGCCCTTTTTCTGTAGTTGCACTGAGAATGCAACAGCGTTCAAAATAATTCAAGCACAAACTGAGAAAGGAGAGGCATCTTTTGTCCCAATGTTTACAGTCTTAATTGTACTTGCACTTGTTTACTTTTCAGCTCATGCCTTTGGCACTTAAACAATACAGCAACCCTCAGACTGACCAGAATAGTGTATCTTTGCCAGGTAATCAAAAGCTCCTTGGTGATGTGGCATTAAGGTAAAATTACACTCAGGTTAAATAAGGTACATTTAAGCTCCATGTTGATTTTTTAAAGGCAAACTATACCAGCTGGGGTGGAGGAGCATTGCTCATTTCATGGAAATAAAACAGAGGTGTGTGGAGGAACTGAACCTCTTCTTTCCTTGGTGGACTCCTGAAGAAAATCTCTTTGAAATTAGTAGTTGTTTTGACGACTAAAGGGAAGAATTCACAGGCCCCGAAGTAAATACCAGCTCTTTTTCTAAAACCTTCTGGACCAGAGCCCAGGAAGAAAGGACTAATTCCATCCCCATTGCCATGCCCACTCCGATTCCATTAATCAACCCATAGCTGATGCATTTTGCATTTTTGCACATTATGACCACAAAGATACATTTAGTTCTACATGTAATTTGACTCTCATTGGATATAGCACCTCCTGTTTGTATGAAAAATGCAACTATTACAAACTAATTATGAAGGCTAATATTGTTGAAGAAAATAGATAACATTTCTGTTTAAAAAAAAATACTGACTTTCAGTGTTCTCCTAGACTCACAGCTTCTACTTGAATGGCAGTTGAAGGCTATAGCCAAGATAAAATTTGCACAATTACATTTGGTGTGTCCTTTCCTGGATCTGAAGGAACTATGAATTTCACTTGTGTCTTATCATCTCACAGCTGACCTGTTGCTGCTCACTCTACATGGGACTGTGATTGAAGACGATTCAGACATTAAATTAGTACAACATAGGGTTGCTTGAGCACTTACAGGCATCTTTAAATCTGCCCATGTAACATCTCTCTTCTACAGGTTGCCTTGTTTGCCAGTAATCTTATGATTTAAGGTGCTGGTTGCTCCCTTGAAAGTCCTGCCTGGAGTTTCAAGACCACCTTTTCTGAACTGACAGCACCCATCTAGAGAGATCAGGGAGTTTCATTGGCAGAAAGCCCACAATTGAGCCTTCTCAATGAGGTCTTATACTAACTAGACCATCCTTCATTGTTATGGTTTCATAAGACTGTAAACTTCCTCTAGCTATTTGAGAGAACATTTGGGGGAGATCCAGATTTAGTCTGATCCTACTGGATGGTAATGGTACTCTTTCTGAGATTATATGGTTGAAATGCCCGTTGTTTTAAAAATTTTAGAACTGTGTGCTGTTCAGCAGAAACAGAGCAGCTCAGAAATCCCAATAAATAAATAGGGTCTTTCATCAAACTTATGTTCATGTCATGTAAGATCTCATTCATAGCCCTTGCATTTTGCATGGAGCTAGCCACAAATATTGCACAAAGTACTAAACGGAGGAAGCTGTAGCTGCCAAGCTGCAGCCTTAAAGAGCACTTGTGCACTTTTAATAGGGCACAACAAAAAGGAGATTTTCTGTCAACACAAACTATCTTAATCAATGCAGCTGAGCTCTGTTCCAAAGTAATGTTTGCCAAACTTTTCTCATAAAGATTCCCTTGGGAAAGAGGCTGAATTCAAAGTATAGAGATGAGTCCTGATTCAATTTTCTGTCAGTTTTAAAGTTCACTGTAGGCCTGGCTGATGGCAACAAATAATGTTTTCTGGCTGACTTGAGATATTGTGAGTTTGCTAATGGGCTTCTTAAAGGACCAACTTAAGGCAAGGTGTTTTTCTTTATATTACATGAATCTGGGTGCTCTAGGGACAACTATAGTTAGTCAAACTCAGTTTATTAACTCTTATCACTCCTCTCATCTAAGAATTACATAAGGCAGATGACTTACAGGCAGTATTCTTAATATCCAGAATTCTTACTATGAACTTGTCATGTTGTGACACAGGTACAAATCATTATATGCCTGGAATTAAGTGCTGGAAAGAAATTACAGATGGGCAGAACATGGAAACATCAGAGAAAGAATCTAAAGGCAAGCTGATCAAGACTTCCACGTGATTTTTCGTAAGTTTTCAGTGAGCATCAGTCTCTTTCTTAGTGAGCAATAGCTCCCACCTTACGATTCTTCCATGAATGCCATTTTAACAGTGCATTTTTATAATACTGGAATTATGGACAATGAAAAATAACATTAGCTGAAGCAAGGATGTTATTGGGCGATTTTAAAAAACTTGTTTGGGTTTTTTTATGACTTCTTGAATAATTTAGTGTAGCACTGTTGTAGTGATTTTGACAAGACAGCTTCTTTTGGGAAAGTTCACTATTGCGTCAAATAATTTTGAAACTGTATCTCTGACTATGGATTACTGGAATCCCAAAGCTACAAAAATAGTTTCATAACCTTTTCCAGATTGATATGCATCAGTTATCTTTTTACAGAAGTCTTTCAAAATATATTTTGAGCTGCACACAATGTGCCTCTAGAGGTGTGGTGAGAACTTCACTGTGATGGTCAATGCCCAAAGTTTATTTGATTTGTGCAGGACTGGGCAAATCAGTTGTGATGTAGTATTTTTTTCATAGAGGTATGACATATAACAGACATACTATACAACAACCTTGCAGATGTGAAACAGTCGGAATCTTATCAGTATCACATACAAGAGTAGATTCTGTGTCTCCACAGCCTTCACATCTAAGAACGAAAGTCAGGATATAAACAAATATTTCTAGAAAAGATTTTCAGGACCCTGATTTCTTCATTTGCTGTTGCTTTTTTGTTGAATGTGTTTTATTTTTCTATATCAAGTCTGTTACATAAATAAATGCTACGCAAATGATTACACATAGAACTAGAGGACATGAAATCCAGTCTCATTTTAAGCGCACTCTGATGAATTCAGTTATGCAAAACTAATATTTTTATTAGCTAGCAGAATTATGGCTTGAAAGACAGAGTATCCTGATAACAGCATATAATTTATGCCGGATTTCAGATGCAATATCATATACAGTTTAGATCCATGTTGTCTGCTAATTATTTATTTCAATG
Organism: Azemiops feae; assembly: GCA_023970755.1. Classification (NCBI taxonomy): domain Eukaryota; kingdom Metazoa; phylum Chordata; class Lepidosauria; order Squamata; family Viperidae; genus Azemiops; species Azemiops feae. Next base: position 98,087 of record JALGBA010003956.1, read on the forward strand.
TCTTGGGAAATAAGTTACAGTACTGGGAGCTAATTATTAATTTTAACATATTTCACTGACATCCACAATTAAATCACACATAAAACATTGGTCCTGTCTTCATTTGCACTCAATATGACACAATCAATTTCCCTCTTCCCTGTAACTCCATTTCCTCCCAATCCATGAGTGAAACAAGTTTGTCATTGGCTGCAATGCTACAAAAGCAATATCCTCCTTGTTATTCTGCCGCTCCCCAAGGACAGCTTCAAATGGGTAAAACAGGCTGCCTGTTACCTGGATGCTAAGGCCAACTGATCTGTTGTGCAATAGGTGTGATCAGAGGTGGATTTGAGAGTGTAAGGGGGGGCATGCCTTCTGGCACTAATACAACTTCTCAGTTAATTCTCTCTATTAGCACTTTGTGTCTCTTCCTTGTCAAGCCTTTCTAAGTTTTTTTGACACCATCTTCTCTTTAGGCTTTGAACGAGGTGAAAATGGGAAAAGCAAACTCCATTGTTTAATCTGAGGAAGGAGGTATATTAGTGCTTATTCTGCACTGTACAATGCGGTCCGTTGTGGTATCTTCCTATATGTTTCTTTATTTCACATTACAGTCATACAGTTGGAAGAGGCCATTCATTAAGTTCAATTCCCTGCTCTGTGCTGGAATCTAAGTTAAAGCATTCCAGACAGATGCTTGTCTAGCCTGCTTGAATGCATCCAGTAAGGGAAACTCAATCCATCTGTGAAATTGGTTCCACTGCTGAGTTCCTCTTATTGTCAGGATACTTGATAGTTTTCTCCCTGTTACAGATTTAGGAGAAACCCAAATGGGATATGAAAGGTGAGGCAGACAAGCCAGCCTCAAGAAGCCACACAGAGTCCTGAAGTCATATCCTCCCCTGCTGAAACATGATGGCAAAATCAAGGAGAACAACTATTATCTTCCCTATAATAAGTGCCACATTTGTCAGTTGAGGCAGCACTCCAGGTAGCATCACAGAACAGATGCAGGAGCAGTAACGCCCATATCTGCATAGATCCTAAAAGTCTTAAATGAGTCGATCCCTGATCACCCTTGATCACCAGTCAAGCTCAACCCAATGCTGCTCTTAAAATACCTGCTGCTTTCCAACAAACAACTGCTCACCAAGATTTTCTGTAGAATTTAAAGAACGTACCATTGACCATTGTCCAGTTATGCCTCAAATCTGCATATTTGCTATTGGATTGATCCTTTTCGGGCTTTTACAAAAAGAACACATCAACCGGCTTTTAATATTACCCCATCTGGCTGAACACAGTACTAAGACTTACTCTGTTAATTTTGGGAGTTCTGGGGGTAGAGAAAAACAGCATGTATTCCATCTTCCCTTCCAGTTCTTTTCTTTTTCATAAATGCCTGAAAAAAAATCATCCTTAAGATGACTATTAGGTACTAGTTAATGCCTTAAGGCTGGCTTAATTTTTGTTTAAGTTGGGGGGCATGCAATATTGCAGCGGTCCCCAACCTTTTTGCACCAGGGCCAAGTTTCATGGAAGACAATTTTTTCATGGACAAAGGGGAGGGAATGGTTTTGGTTTTGCTTGCTCACACGCTGCTCATCTCCACCTGTGCAGCCTGATTCCTAACAGGCCATGGACCAGGGGCTGGGGTCCCCTGCAATATGAGATGGGGGAGTAGAGGGTGAAAGTCCACATTTAGTTTTGGAGTAGCTTGTTCAAGACCACACTATAAAAATGACTTGGGCCAGGACATAATGGCAAATTAATTTAATGGAAGTGGAATCTAATTACAAATTAATTAAATACATTACTTTGTTTCCTCCTTCTTCATGTTAACAATTATAAATAAAACATTGTGAAGAATGGGGGAGGGGGAGCTACCTCCAAAGTACTGGAAGAACCACAAGATGTGCAATCTTTATTCAGGTATAACTAATAATATTTTTGAGCTCCCGCTCGGGAAGACAGTTACTATCAAACTAAGGCATACTAGCTTACATTTTACTGTACTGAATATAGCCCTAAGGGCTCCGCTAATATATTGGCTTCAACGGGGACATATCATACTTATTCCAGTTGCCAGCTCTGACTAGGTTATTTCAGACATCTTTAGTTTGGCAGCCTCCCAACATGAAGGAAAGTTGTCTTGGCGTATTTTATCATATTAGCAGGGAAAAGAGAAAAAGAGACGATCAAGAGGTACCACAATGTCCATTTATGGATCCCAAATGTGTATTTGACCATGCTAAGATGGTGTAATCTATTCTTATTTCATGTACATACACTGATTTCCATGCTATCATTACTACAAATAATAATAGTTTCATATCCTTCTTGTTTGTTCATTTTCCTGGTTGATTATGCAAACTAGCTTCCTTCTCTCTCCTGACAAAGACGTCACAGACAGCATAAAACGTGGAGACAGAGTGCATGATCAGTCAAAGAAGTAATCTCTTTTTGAAAGAGCCATGAGATATGACTTCTGCTGCATAAGCTATAGGGGTTGGCTTAGAAGAATTGAGTCCAGGACTAACAGCCTCGCACCTTCACCAGCAGATGACAAGAATAAACTCTTGCAATGAATGTGGCCATTTCTCTTGCCATTTCTGTAATGAGGGAAGGTCTGTTTTCAATCAGTGTTGGTCCCTGCTTTCCCTTAAGTGTATTCTATCATTGATTGTCCCCTAAGGGCTGCTGGCTAGCTAGCAGTGCATCAAATAATTGGAAAGTCAAACTCTGTGCTCTATTACTCATGTTAACAGGCTCTCTAGATAGTAGATGTTTCAGATTGAGAGCTAATCATCACCGTCACCAAGGTCTGTGTGTTCCAGTGTGTGTGCACTGCCTGCACATTCTTCAATCACATAAGACACCACCCTGGCAACTGCCAATGATATGGCCCTTTTCATTTTGCAATGCAAAAATGAGACGCAGAAACAGCAGGCAAGTGTGGAAGAAAATAAGAGCCTGAACAGTGATACCTAATTGCCCCCTCCGGCAATAGGTTGCCCATGCAGGACTTCTAGTTTCTGTGGCTTCAACCTTCTAGGTAGAGCTCCACTTCCTCACAAAAACTGAAGAACCTATGACAAAACTTCTCCACTTCAGTTTGAGTTTATTTAAAACCATGTTTTGATTTAGCGTCTTGGCTAATTAATGGATTGTTAGTTATACCTTTTCTCTTTCTTTCTTTCTTTCTTTCTTTTTCTTTCTTTCTTTCTTTCTTTCTTTCTTTCCTTTCTTTCTTTCTTTCTCAAATATGAATTTAATCCCGATGAGTCACATTTTGAGTCCAGGAATATAGCAACAACTATCTTTATGTATCTTTTCAGGGAGAGTGTAATGAGTAATTTATTAAGAGCTAAATAAGTACAATTTTACTTAGCTAGCAAGTTTGTGTTATTATTCATCTGTTCCACCTTTCTGTTTCTTCAAGAGTCAAGGCAGCTAACCTGTTCATGAGGCAATGATACAATTTCTTACACTCTTTACATAATAATCTATGTATGTATTTCATACATAGTAATCAGCATACTTTAAAAATAGGGACTGTTTAACTCTAGTGCCAGCCCCAAATGAACCTCCATCCATACTGAATTGCTGGTTTTGGGCTTTTTGGCTTATTTGTGGAAGTATGACCTGGCACCCACATTTATCCCTACTTATCCCTAGTTTATTGCAAAGGAATCCACCACACCCCTTCACTTTAGTTGAAACATATGTTAGGGTAAGTTACTATGAGCATGGGGTGATTATATACGGCACCTGCAAGTGAACCCTTGGAGAAAAACCAAATATCAACTATTCAAAAAATCTGAGATTTCAAAATACTTCAGATACTCAGCACTACTTGCATTCTTCTCCTATTAATACCATAATAAAGAGAAGGAATCAGATAGAAACTTTTATGAGGAGCACATTTTATTAAAAGCACGAGCTTTTGTGAGTAGCAGCTTACTTCATCAGATGCATAGAGTACTATGGTTGCCGACGTAGATCAACATGGCTGTTCTCTTGAAATTGTCACCGTAATACATAATGGTATTCTGTATTTTAATAACAACAGAAACATAAAAATAGGATTCATTAAATCCAGCAAGCTGATGCTTAAGGAATTCCTCCTAGCAAATGACATAGTTGCCTTTATCCCAACTGCTTTCCAGATGGACAAGTCCATGAACTCTCAGCAACTCTCAGAATGGCTGTTGGCATGTGGTAAATTAAAATGGAAGAGTGGGTAACTCACAGAGCATGTGTTCCTCCTACCAGTCTCTTTTTAAACTATAAGATAGGTTTCACAGTAGTTTTAATATATGGAATGTTTCAAAAACATCCATAATTAAATCATAAAACCAACACTAATAAATAAACTAAAATGCTATTTAAGATATTAATAAACAAACTGAAATTCAAAGATGCATAAAAATAATTAGATTTTACAGTGTACTGTATGAGGAGGATTTAAGCTATTGCTGAAATAAAACCAGTTTGCACTGGGCAAACTTCCAAGGGTGGAGGGGAAGAATACCAGGAAACTGTCTGGGGTTTTCCAGCTGGGATATAAAGAAGACCTATTCAGTGTACAGGGACTATACTGGTCTCCTCCAGCCTCCAATAACTTGAATATTAGTGTCAAAGCTTTTAAGAGATCTTATCATTCATGTTCAATAATTTTTAAAAAAATGCCTGGCAAAGTTTTATAGTGTTATGTGATGTGATGCAGTTTTATGTAGGGTTTTTTTGTCCATCTAGGTCAGGAGATGGCTGGTGTAATCATTAAACAATATTTTTTTAAAAATAACTTTTAGTTCAAGGTACCGATTCATATTTGCTTTTAAGTGGATAAGTACCTATATTTTTCATCACACTAAATAGGCCATTTTGCAGGCTTTGATAAATTCCCCCCCCCCTTCAATAACAACTGGCGAAAGGAAAGGAAAATGTTTCCACGGAAAGAGCAGAGGTTTTTTTTCCTCTTGCCTTTTCTACTTTCTTTAGGCACAAATAATAATGAACCCAGAATGGATGTTTAAAAAACTATTTGCAGCCTTTTGCAAATGAAGACAATGATCTTAGAGTACTAAAACTCTAATGCACTTATAATCAGGTTGGAAGGATGGATTCAGGACATAGAGTCATAGTGTAGCTTTGGGCGTGTCGTTATTTCTCACACTAATGCATTAGTATGTTTTGCGGTACACACTTGAGTAGAACATAGAAGAACCAAAAATTAGGGTTAGAGAAAGCAGCGGAAAAGGGTGTTTCAAAAAACATATTAAGTGCAAACAAGACATCCTGCCTCAAACTCTTGAAGCAGCCACGTCCTTTGGAGGGTTCAACATGGCTACTTCAAGGCTGCTTGTTTGTCTGCACATGTGTATGCTTGTACAGACATTTCACTGTCAAAAGCATTGCCTGTGCATATGCATTTACAGACATCCGAGGACCATCTCTGAAATCACTGTCCCAAGATTTCCAAAAAGATATGACTGCTTTCATGTTCCAAGAAAGGGTCCTTTACGCATACTAATTTTTTTTTTCAAAGTTTCCCTTTGATGTCTTTGCACATCATATCAAAGATGGTTCATTTCTGCCAGTAAACAAGGAATCAGCTATTTTAAGCGGTTTTTATATTATGTTTTAATTGTTAGTTTTATTGCACACTGCCCGAGTCACCTTGTGTGAGATGGATGGCCACATACATTTGATTAAATAAATAAATAATGGGGTTTTTTTGGATATTATATAACAACATCAGGGCTAGCTTAAGACATTTTGTACTCTAAAAAAGAAACTCCACCACTGCTGACTATCAGTAAAAGGCAACTAGTCTGGCAGTCAAGCACTGGTGTGGAACAATGTCTTCTACAGCAGAAGGCAGGTGATCCTATGAGCCACAGCCTTCTTCTCTAAAATCTTTTGCGTTCTTTGCCAACTTGTACCTAAGGTGCCCAGATCAGAAATCCAAATTTAAATCAGAAATTTAAACAAAACTGCTCCCTATAATCTGCAAACCCATTACAGGCTATCCTTTTACTTATTTATTTGTCAGATTTTTGAGGCTGTCCAACTCTTAAGACAACTTTGGGTAGCTTCCAATAAAAAAAACCCAACAAATAAAGAACACAACTGACTGGAGGAATAAAATATCCACCCTAAACTACCAGAGCAATATGACAGAACATAACAAAAGGGGGCTCCATAATCACCTTGTCCCCAAAACCTGGGAGAACAATCAGATTTTTAATGATTTCTTAAACGATATAAAGTTACATGACATTTATACAAGGAAAAGAAGGTGTTTGCATATTTATTAAGATTAGTTAATCCAAATGTAAACTAATTTTCAAAATACATTCAGTTTACACCATGGCAGGCTCTTATCCAATCTTTTGCATCCAGGAAAGAAGAGCTTCTCTTATAAAATTTAAAAATTGGAAATTGAAATATGCATATTTGGTCATGCATACATGTTAGCTTTTAAATTAATGAAGGTGTAATTGATGGCACAACATGTAGCTAATTTCTAATACATTGTATTGTATGGTTTTTTTTGTGCATCAGAAAGAGAGAATATAGACATACCAAACATATATCCTTAAATAAATAAAAAATACAGAACAGACATTAAAATAAGAGCATAATAACAAATAAAATGAATCACAGTTGGTCCAACATATAGTCAATTGATTACATACTACTTTTCTTCAGAAAAGCAAGGTATTTCTCAGTGGTTTATATAACAGTTATTGTAAACAATATAAGTCTTATGTTTGAAACATAAACCAAACCTTCATTTTCACCTTTGCTTTCATGCTGATGGACAATTTGTTAGCAACTTCAAATTTTTGTAAGGAGAAGTACAATATATTTACATCTAGTTAGAAAAAAATATTTCCATCCTACTTCACGCAGCACATTATGTGAAAGTAGATGAAATGAAAACAACAACATATACAAACGTGGCTCAATTCAAGATAACAGAAAGCATGATCAGTCAAGCCTGCTTCTCTGCAAAGCAGCGTGAGGTCACTTCTTTACCCGTCTCCTTATCTTGGCACCTGAGATGTCTTTAGTAAAGGCGATTAGGTTGGATGGAGGGTTAATTATCTGCTCCATTGCCAGGACTAAAATATTACTCTGCATTATTACTTTGTACTAATTAAATTGAATTTGCCCACGGGGAATGTTTGGAGTTTCAAACATATGACTTGTATTATTCAGAATCAGTTCTGAAGCTCTTTTAAGATGACTACTATATATCCCATTCTTTAGCAGTACTAAAGAGTATTTCTGTTTTACATTGTATACCTGTGTCCGCCGGTCTGCATCATATAAAAATAAATAAAATTATTTTATAATAGGGAAAGTAAACGGCAGTTCAAAATTTCACTATCTTCTCCGGGAACTTTTTATATGTTTTTAAAATAAAAAAATGAGCCAACAGACGATAGGAAATATCTACCTGTGGTAGGTAGGAAAACACTTCGGATCATTTATTCATCACATTACTCCTTTTTTTAAAATCAGGTTCTGCTTCTTCATTTAAATAAATGCCAAATCCACGAATGTGTTATAAACCTTCTTAAAAAATACAGTTCTGAATATATGTCCATCGTATCAATTCTTATTATATTATAACAGATTCAAAGTTAGTAATTTTCTGTCTTTTTTAAAAAACAAATTCTCCCACTTTTCTTGTCTTAGTACATTTGTTGCTGGGACCAAAGCTGGTGTGCTTTTGGAGGTGAACAGGGAAAGTAATTTAAAGTTTCAGAAATGATTAGATACATTTCATGCCAACTTTAACCATAAGTGGGAATGTGAGAAATAAGATTTGGGGAGCAAAATCTAATCGATTTATCTTCCCTGCCCTGTTCTTTTTTTTGGGTTTGGCTATAAAACTTTATTTCTGAAGCAAGACTATGATGTCTGATTGCTTACACTGCCCCTGTAAGGGGGTTGGAGGTTTTTACATAATAATAATAATAATAATAATAATAATAATAATAATAATAATAATAATAATAATAATAATAATAATAATAATAATAATAATAATAATAATAATAAAGTTGGAAGGGACCTTGGAGGTCATCGAGTCCAACCCCCTGCTCAGGCAGGAAACCTTATACCATTTCGGACAAATGGCTGTCCAGTCTCTTCTTAAAAACTTCCAGTGTTGGAGCATTCACCGCTTCTGGAGGCAGGTTGTTCCACTGGTTAATTGTTCTAACTGTCAGGAAGTTTCTCCTCAGTTCCAGGTTGTTCTCTCCTTGACTAGTTTATGTACATACAGCCCATGGTCTCTCTACCTTTCTCTCTTTGCTGAGCATTTCATAGAAATAGTGCACAGGGGGGATTGCACTCTTACTATCACTGATGGGACATTGTAGACTGTGGTCTTTCAATATTTTCCTGATGAAGCTTGCTAGCTTTAGTTGTGTTAATGTCTGACAACATAAAGGCTCATATGAGGTTGAACGTACACCTGTATCAGCTATGCAACCAACTTCTTGCTACATGTGCTTGTGCTTGTCTTTGCCTTCCCGTGTTGGGAACAGGTGTGACTGTGCATCTGTATAGCACTCACTGCTGAGGATGGCAGAAATGGCATTTCAAAATTGCAAATAATAATACTTGTGTAAGTGTGGTTCTGCACTTTTGTTTCAAAGTTAATTCTCCCATATCATATTGTAAATGTGGGAGTCTGGCTAAATTTAACATGCTTCTGTGAAAGTATAAGCTTCTAGTCTTTGGCAGAGTTATGACTATTTTGGAGTTTTAATAGTTGATTTGCTAATTGCAGTGTATCATTAAGGATCTAATGCACGTGCTACTTTGAAATTACTTAGATCCTAACAATATCTTCGGATTCATTCAAGCTAGTGGGAGAGGGTCTTGCATCATCCCACTTTCACAATCACTAAGGGCTGAAGACTTGTCTTAAATAAAAATAACAATCTGTCCCCTTAGCTTTCATTTAAAAATAAACAAAACCCCTAAGAAAAGAAAGTAAAAGATGGTGGACAGAGCATAGATAAGGGTCTTGGATAAAACATAATTTTTCAAATGCTGTTTAGTGGCAAGAAAACAGAAAAGAATAAAGACAAGGTGCTAAGGTACAGGTACCAAGTAAAATAAAGTATACAGCAAGAGAACTAAGGAAGAAACCAAAGAACAAAAAGACTTAAAAGTAAATATAATTATGTCCTCGCCCATCAAGGAAACAAAACCGACTTGCGAAGCCTTCCAAAAGGCTACCTGGCACCATGTGATTGACATGCTTTCTTCACAATCTCCTGGCTTAGCTTTCTGGCAAACCACATGAATGAGGAGGGAAGAGAACTGCCTGCAGAAGTTCCAGCATGCTGTAAAGACCAGCACTAGAATCATGCTGATGAACCAGTCAAAGTAATAATCTAAGATTAAACATAATCTAGTTACACTTAGATGAAAAGGAATTTGGAAACATGAGAGATGTATATGGATACCCATCAAGATGTAATGCAAAACACAGTTAAATACGTACATTACTAACTCTAAAGGACCTTTCCATTCCTTTTGGTGTTTCAAATTTGTTTAGCATTATAATCACGTAGGATGGTCTACTTTTGCAAAATGCTCTGCCAGGATCAAAAATTATTCTGGCTGAATCACTTTTACTATAAACTGTGGGCTTGAGGTCTCTAACCTTACAAATAAACCTCTACAGCCCAGTAATTGTTGCATCTTAGCAATTTATTCATGTAATGGGCACATTAGCCTTCAACTTTTTATTGATTCTCGGTCATTCTGTTGCTAGATTGTTCCAGGGGAAAGTAGAGATTATTAGTCTAAAATTGGGCTGTGGTGCAGTGATGTGATGAACTAACTTCTGCTCTTCCAATGGCTCCTCACTTAATGTCAGCTAAGTTAATCTGCAGCTCTTTCAGATGCTATCAGCTTCATGTACAGCGTATTTAATTAGCCTCTTGCTTTAAAAGCCAGCCCTGGGTGTCACTTAAAAGATGCATTTATTACATACTGGAGTGACAGAATGAATTACGAGCTCTCATTATGAAGCCAGTCCGGAGAAATTGGATTACTGAACTCTTAGTGATCAAATACCCTTTCACCCTTTTTTGCTCCAGCTTTCAAGGAAAAGCCCAAAGCGCCATCTTCTGCTCACTAACTGGAACCAAATATAATGTAAGCACTCAGCTCTGTCCAAAGGGAATTGCTAAGAGGGAGATCTTAGGTATTTAGAACTAGCCTTTTGCTCATCAGTTAAATCATTTACCTATTCTGCTTCTGTGGGCATGCCGTGTGCCTGACAGAGATGCTGAAGCTTCCTAACAGCTGTCTAATGCACAATCAGAAGAGAATGATAAAAGTGGCAGACTTACTTTGGGAAATACAGGATGCACCAGGAGTTAGAAGGCCTGCAGAGGGGCACGAAATTGAAACTGACCTTTGTATGAATATACTATATATAACGAGGGCAATTCAGAAATAAATCTCCATTTGGTTATCAATAACAGACACTCGCAGATACAGAACTTGTATTAAGACACATTAGAAAACTACAACATTACATTACTTTTTGACATAATGGCCATTCAAATTGAGGCACTTGTCATAACATCTTACAAGGTTTGAAATTCCTTAGTAGTAGTTGCTCGGCGCCAAATCTGGGCTATGGGGGGGGTTGATCAAAAATGTCCCAATGGAACTGCTTCAAAAGTTCTTGGGTGCATCTAGCGGTGTGCGGGTGAGCATTATCGTGAACCAACACCACACTGGAAGTGGTGCCATAGAAAATCCCACCAAATGTGAAGGTGCCAAAAGAGTACTGCTAGTGAAGTTCATGGAGCGTGGTTCGACCATCAGTTCAGAAGTCTACTGTAAAACTTTACGAAAACTTAAGACAAGCCATCCATAATAAGGATGCTGACTTCCGGTGTGGTGTTGGTTCACGATAATGCTCGCCCGCACACTGCTAGACGCACCCAAAAACTTTTGAAGCAGTTCCGTTGGGATGTTTTTGATCACCACCACCCCCAATAGCTCAGATTTGGCGCCAAGCAACTAACTAAGGAATTTCAAACCTAGTAAGAGGTTATGACAAGTGCCTCAATTTGAGTGGCGATTATGTCAAAAATTAATGTAATGTTGTAGCTTTCTAATGTGTATAATAAAAATTCTATATTGCGAGTTTCTGTCATTGATAACCAAACGGAGGTTTATTTCTGAATTGCCCTCGTATAACAGTCCAGAACATGTTAAGAAAAATAGTCTGGCCTTCCTGGACTATGCAGTACACATTAAGGAAGACAGAAGCCTTAACATTGAAGTTTAAGAAAATCCCCACACACAGATCAGTATTTAAATTTTGATTCTCCTACCCACTGGAGCACAAAATGGGAGTTATCAGAACCTTACACCACCAAGCTGAAGGCCTGCCTATCAGCAAAGATGGGAAAGAAAAAGAACTAAAACACATCAAGGAAGCCCTCAGAATGTGTGGCTATCCCAAGTGGGCCTTCATCAAATCCCAAAAAGACCCGGCAGGATCTCCTCCATAACAGACAAAGAAGAAAACAATCGACGAAGCAACGTAGTCATTCCATTCATTGCAGGAATATTGGAAAAACTCAGGAGGATCTTCAGCCAACACAACATACCGGTATATGCACACTTCAAACCCACGAATACACTAAGGCAGAAGCTTGTCCACCCCAAGGATAAAACACCCAGACACAAACTGAGCAACGTGGTATATGCAGTACAATGCAGTAAGCCATGTGCAGATCTGTACATTGGGGAAACAAAACAACCACTTCATAAACGCATGGCACAACATAGGAGAACAAATCCATCAGGACAAGATTCAGCAGTCCATCTGCATTTAAAAGACAAAGGCCACTCTTTCGAAGAAGCAAAGTCCACATTTTGGACAGAGAGGACTGCTGGTTTGAAAGAGGGGGTCAAAGAGGTCATCTATGTCAAAACTGAACAGCCCTCTCTCAACAGAGGGGAAAGGATACGACATCATCTATCTCCAGTCTACAACACTGTCCTTTCAACAGTTCCAAGAAGGCTCCACACCCATTTGCACAACTCAAATGACCCTGACGACAGATAAGCCTCCAGGTGGCCTCAACGACTCTCTAAAAGAATGCAAATGACCAGCTGTCTGCAAGGAGTATAAATCCTTCCATTCCCCACCATCCAGTCAGAGCTGATTCAGAAGCTTCTTGGGTGAGAAGTGAAACATCTTCAAAGAAAAACAAGAAAATCCAGTTGCCTTGTGAAAAAGCACCTTTGGGATACATACTTTCACACTCATCTTGGTGAACTTGGAACATGCTGCCATTGTGTATGTGTGTGTATTAACATATAGGCATTCTGCTTCTCAAAAATCGGTTCTCTTTCAAATATAGAGATAATTAGAAAAATAGGTTTGGATGGACAATTCTGGGAAATTTTAACCAAAGCTACCTCACACAAGGATATTATGAAATTAAAATGGGATAATCCATGAAGCATTTGTTCCAGTTGTACCCTAGCTTTCCTCCAGGGATATCAATCTAATATATATGTATCTTTTTTTAAAAAAATATATTTTATTAGTTTTTCTATGGGTATGGGAAGGATAGGGATAGTATGGGTAAAGGATGGGGTTAGGGAATGGAATTAGGATAGGGATGGGAATAGGGATAGGAATAGGTACAATAGTGGGGTTACCCCCACATAAAAAATCCAAAGCTTGGCTTCCGGTTCCGGATCGCGACACCAGCAGTCGTACGGAGAGATCTCTCTCTCCCACCGGCTGCTTTCCCTCCGCCGGTAGACCCTTAATCGGGTCGAAAGTCGCCCCGTAGAGGCGACCACCGTTAGAGGAGGCTCCTGCTCGACTGGGGAAGAGCGGCGGCTCTCCCCAGTTCGAGCTATCTCCTTAGGGCCGCCGGAGGAAAAGATCGCCCAATAAAATGGACGATCACTTCGTCGCACCAGCTGAAAGCCAGAAGAACATCTAAGCGAAAGAACCCCCGTGGAGAATCCGGGTGAGACCTTTCCTACCCCCTTTTTTTTTCCCTAACTACTTTCCTGTTAAAAGCTTTCTTTGAACTATTTCCCTGTCGTGAGGAAGCAGCGTTTGGGCAATGGGGAAAAACAGCGTTGGAAAAAAAATATATAAATAAAAACCAGTCAATTTTGATGGACTATTTAAATTTTGGAATACTGAGGGGACCTGAAAACATTTTATTCTTGACTATTATTGTTACAACTACGCATTTATTATTTTGAGCCCTTTCTTCATCTTTTTCAACACGAAAAATAAAAAATCTATTATTTGGAAAGGAAAAAAAAAAAAGATTTTTTGGTTTGCTGAGGACATCTTGTGTCGAAAAGTGGTACTGCAATTATATTTCTTTATGGCTGGGAATGGCTATGACCTTCAAAGGGTGATAACCACAAGATAACGGATGCAGCTGGCCTATTGAAAATTGAAGGTGAATGCTTGCTTGATTCTTATGAAGTAGAGCCTTCTTTAAAGATTAAAAAGCCTTATTACTATCGATATGGAACTTAATACACAACTGGACTATGAACTTATATTGGAAACAATTTTAGAAGCTGCAGAGGATGTGAGTTCCTATTTTCAATCCCTTTTCCCTACACTGAGAGAAACCGTGGAAACCACAAAACAAACTAATTTTATTCAACTTCCAACACAACCTATCGAGAAGTCTGATGACTATACAACAACTTCAACAGAGATGTCTGAAGCATCAATACCAACAGAGACTGACACTCAGATACAACTTATTGAAAATCGAGAAAAGGTGGATAAACAATTGGCAAATATAACATGGAATAAAACAGCTTTTACCATCCAAAGGCTATTAGAAGAAAGGAAAGAGAACTTTGACCAATTTGAAGCGTTAAAGAAATAAATAAATATAAATAAATACCCTTTATTGTCATTTTTTATATTTTGGGCACAATGGCACACATAAATAATGAAATTTAGTTGCCCCTCTCAAAGGTGAAACATATACATGACACACACCTAAACATACTATTACAGAACATATATATAGACCACATCCCTACATATACATAGCAAATAAATATTAAATACTGTCCATTCTTGATATATAACGCAAGGAGGAAGTTTGAGAGTTCGCAAGGTTAATGCTGTATGGAATGAACTATGGCTGAATCGGGATTTCTGCTCGGATCCACAAGCCTCCTCCCAAGGGAACAGGAAAACAGGTGTGGAGAGATGTTTAGTGTCCCAGAACTGCGGGCCCTGCTCAGCAACGCATTCTGTGCTTGTACTCTGGATGTTATGAGGGAACCTGCCAAGGATCTTTTCCGGCCATCCTCACCACTCTCTGCACTGCCTTCCTGTCTGAAGCAGTGATTCCTCCCAAACCAACTGTGTTCTGTATGACAGTATTGCCTCTCGTTGTCCCCCTGTAGAAAGTGGTCAGACAGGGGAGGAAGAAGTGCCTTTTCTCATGCGGCGCAGGAAAATGCAGGCGCTGCTGTGCCCCGCTTCACCAGTTTCTCACTGTTTAGCGACCAAGTCAGCCTACTCGTTAGCTGCACACCCAGGAATTTGATGCTGGTAACCATCTCCACAGGTGAATCATTAATGCACAGAGAAGTGTGGCTGTGCCTGCCTTTTCTGAAATCAACAATGATCTCTTTGGTTTTTCTTGTATTTAAAACTAGGCTGTTTTCCTTTACACCAGTTCACCAACCCCTCAACCTCCTTGCAGTAAGCTTCCACCTTGTCATCCTGAATAAGGCCCACTACTGTTGTATCATCTGCGAACTTCACAATATGGTTGGTGGCAAACCTAGCACAGCAGTCATGGGTCAACAGGGTGAACAGCAGCGGACTTAAGACGCAGCCCTGAGGAGAACCTGTGCTCAAGAAAATGGTATTTGAGGTATTTGTTCCAACTCGCACATATTGGGGCCTGTTGGTAAGAAAATCCAGAATCCAGTTGCACAAAGGAGTGTTTAAGCCTAAAAGGCCCAGTTTGTCTACTAGATGCTGGGGAATGATTGTGTTAAACGCCGAACTGAAGTCGACAAACAGCAAACGCACATGAGTATTTCTTTCCTCCAAGTGCTTCAGGCTCAGATGGAGAACGGAAGAAATAGCATCCTCCGTAGAGCGATTTGGTCGGTAGGCAAACTGAAGCGGGTCAAATGCTGGCGGGAGGCTAGATACAATAGTGTCTTTTATCAGCTTCTCAAAGCATTTCATGATGGTGGATGTCAGTGCAACCGGACGGTAATCATTGAGGCCTGTGATTGTGGACTTTTTTGGCACTGGCAAGATGATGGCCATCTTAAAACACGATGGGACCACTGCCTGCTGCAATGAGAGGTTAAAAATATCAGTGAGAACACAAGCCAGCTCCTCTGCGCATTCCCTGAGGACACGTCCAGGGATGTTATCTGGGCCTGCTGCTTTCCGAATGTTAACTGTCTGCAGTGTTTTCCGGACAGAGGTGACATCAAAGCTAGGCACTTGCTCATCAGGATGGGGCACAGCTTTCCTAGCAGGAGTACTATTTGATGCCTCAAATCTACCAAAGAATGCATTCAGTTTGTTTAGGAAGTCTGTGTCATCCTTACATCTCGATGGAGCCACCTTGTAATCCGTAATGGCCTGGATCCCTTGCCACATTTGCCTGGTGTTTGTTTGGTCCTGAAAAAAGTTCTGAATTTTCTGGCAATGGGCTTGCTTTGCACCTTTTACGGCACTTTTCAGATTTGCTCTGGCTGTTCTAAGTGCCAGCATGTCCCCAGATTTAAAAGCCACATTCCGTGCTTTCAGCATCTTGCGGACCTCATAAGTCAGCCACGGTTTTTCATTCGCCCTCACAACAAAGCTTTTCAGGACACAGACATCTTCTATGCACTTTTGGATATATGCAGACACCGTGGTGGCATACTCCTCAACATTTGTATGTTGGTTATCAGTAGCTGCTTCCTTAAACATGCCCCAATCTGTACATTCAAAGCAGTCTTGTAATGCTTCTATAGCACCCTCTGTCCAAATCCTCACCTGCTTTACTGTAGGTTTCACTCTGACTAGTAAAGGTTTATATGCTGGAATAAGCAGCACTGAGAGATGGTCAGAGGAGCCCAGGTGAGGGCGGGGGATAGCTTTGAAAGCCTTCTTGATGTTGGAATAAGCAAGATCCAGTGTATTGTCCCCTCTGGTTGCAAAGTCCACATATTGATGGAAATGTGGCAGGGTAGCTTTCAAATCCACTTGGTTAAAGTCTCCCACAACAATAAATGCACCTTCTGGGTGAGTAGTTTGTAAGTCGCTGATGGTATGGTGGAGAACCTTCAGGGCCACTTCTCTGTTTGCATCAGGGGGGATATACACAGCTGTGATAATGGTAACAGAGAATTCTCTGGGCAGATAGAAGGGTCTGCATTTGATGGTCAGAAGCTCCACATCTGGGGAGCACAGACTTGAGACCACCTTGGCATTATTACACCATCTGTCATTTATATAAAAACAGACACCCCCTCCCCTGGATTTGCCACTAAGAGTAGAACTCCTGTCCAACCGAAATGTTGAAAATCCCATCAAGCTAACAGCACTATCTGGAACAGAGGGCTTTAACCAAGTTTCTGTTGCAATAATAACACAGCAATTTCTCACCTCCTGATTTGTTGTTAAATCCAGCCTTAAGTAATCCATTTTTGGTTCTAAGGAGCGAGCATTTGCAAACAAAATAGATGGAAGAGACACTCTGTAAGGTCTAGCTTTCAGCCTAGATGTTAGGCCTCCACGTTTGCCACGCTTCCTCTTCCGGTCGCACCTCTTCCTTTTCTTCTGGAGATAAACAGCAGCGGAGGGAAACTTCCCAGCTGCAATGGCTGCTTGTCCACTCTGCCCCTGCGGCCCGAAACGCTGCCTTTGCTGCTTTTGCTGCTTTTGCTGCTCAAAACACTGAGCACGATGCTGTTTCCCCCTCCAGCAATTCCTTTTCTTCCTCCCAGCTCCTCCAGATATTTCAGCTGATCTCTCACCCTCCATGTCAGCTGCCTGCAACTCCGTCCCTGGTTTTCTCTCCGTCTGCAACTCCGTCCCTGGTTTTCTCTCCGTCTGCAACTCCGTCCCTGGTTTTCTCCTCCTCCTTCGCAGTAATCCGAAGCCATGCAGTCTCTCCTGAACAGTTTTCTCCACCATTCCTTCCACGCTGAATCTCCTCATCTCCAATATGGACTGACGTTCGTATGAAAGTTTAGCAGCCCAACTCAGCTTAGTTGTCCCTATTTCCGATTGTACATTTCCCTCCCTAACCCCCACACCTTTGAGAGCTGAAGCAGCCGCAGCCAAGCAAGGCGCCGCCATCTTAATAAGTCCCCAATATGGACCTTTTAATATTGTGGTTTGATTATGTAGGAACCTTACTATGGAAACCACTATGGCATAGAAAGAAGCCCAGAGTTAGATTTAAAAATGTATTTTAAAGTCTTATTTAATGGGATTAAAAAGGCTTTGATTTCTTGACTGACTTAACAACTAATGGAACACGTGAAATTTTTAAGAGGATACCCTTTGTAATATTACTTTGTTTTAGATATGATATGTATTGGAGAAGTAAACTTTATCTACTGGTTTAAAAAGATTTTTATAGATATAGAGGCATTGATAGAATATATATTTAAATTAGATAGAAATTTATTTGTTGGCCTGATATTTTTATTTTAAGAGAATTATTTGGAAATAAAAGGAGAATAAGAGGGATGGGTGATAAGAAAAAAAAAATGGTATCAATGAAGAAGATATGGGAATGTTGTTGCGAGAACAATATACCAGATATAATTATGTAAAAAAAAAAAGGGTACCCGAAGTGTTAATAATATGTCTATTTAAGGCTAATTGAAATATAGTAATTGTAAGTTAGTAAAGCTTAAAAACAGGATTTGGATTTTTAGAATTGAAATGTAACTGATATTTGATAGGATCGTTTGAAACTTATATAGAATTTATTAATTTGAATAAGTAAGATTAAATGAGGGAATTAGAGAGGGAAGTTTAAAAGATTTGATTTGAGTTATATATTTGTGATTGTCCTTCTTTTTTTGGATGTTTAATATACCCACCTCCATGGTGGTTCCTAAGCACCTTAATGTAATCCCTGTACCCCTATAAAATCTAATAAAATATATTTTAAAAAAAATAAAAAAAATCCAAAGCTTAAACAAGCAGACTCTCGTCCGGGTACACATATATGTATCTTTTCACTGTATTCACTTGCTTAACTTCTGTTTAACTCAAAATTATGTATAACAATATATCACCTGAAGTTCTTGAAGGAAAAGCAAATACAAATATGACCAAAGATGTTGCTTTGTAATAGACAGGAAGAGACTAAGCACAGAAAAGTCTTCGGTTTTATTTCCCCTGCAGATGAATATAGCAAGGGGAGTGAGAGTTGAAGGCTGAAGTATTAACTGTGTGCATGTGTACATTCCTGAGAAGAATCTAATCTAACCTTTGATGGGCTAACATCAGCGAATATCTCTTTCCACAGTTGATACTTGCTGTCTTTGGGAAAATAGCACGATATTGTTGGGATAAAGGTAACTACCTCCTGCTACAGTAGTTTTCTAATTGAATTAAAAAATAAATATCAATATATATAAAACTCTGAAAAATAGATCATCTTTCTTCAAATTTCCTTGTTTCAGTCATAAGTCAGATTTGGAAAGGCCATTTACAGAAATTCAATTAAGGCATTTTTGACATACCGTATGGCTGTCCAGTCTCTGCTTGAACTAGCAAAGGAGAGTACACAAGTTCCTTAAGCAATTGTATCCATTTTTTCTAATATTCAATCAGAATCAACATTGCTATTGTATAAGATAATTATTCCATGCCTTGCACTCTGGGATAATAGAGAATGAGTCTTGATGCAGGATCCAATATGGGTCGGTCACTCGCACTGGAACCCATCATGTGTGCACACATTCTGCTAGAGAGAAATTACCTGAAGATGGGCTCCAGTACAAGTCCAAAAGCTCGGAAGACAAAACCGCTGGTCCCAGTGACCGACCCAGATTGGATCATGCAACATTATCCTGGGACACGTATAATTGCCTTCATTCGTGAAACAAGTCTTGATTTCTGTATTAACCATCATACCAACAGTATCTGTTTCACAATATAGGCACCATCCCTGAAAAGGTCTGCCTCTGAGGCCCCCATTCCCTTACCTTCTTGTGAATTGTGAACAATTAAGTGTCCTGCTTTGGGGACTGCATAGAAAAAACAGATTCTAGTACATGAAAACAAGTTTGTAAGTCCAAGGGAACCAAACTATTTAGGACTTTAATGGATGGTGCCAGGAATTTGAACAAATCCAGAAACCTATTGAATGGGTAGGCCAGAAATTTGGGGACTTTTTTTTTTGCTTGAGGGTAGAAGAGATAAAGGAGGCAAAACAATTGTTCTAAGAATCATAAGACCTAATATATTTATTTTGCCCCTTTGTTTTGCATACAAAAGAAGCAACAAATCATGCTGCTGAAAATCAGAAATGTTTGCTGTTGTATCTCCAAGCATTTGATGTAGGGGTTGCAACAGAGACCAGGGGTGTACCTCTAGTTATGTTTTTACGGGCTGCAAACCATATCATCAAGTACAGATGGCTCAGTTCTCAGATTGATATCAGTTCAAGAGATGGCCTTCTCCAAGCTCCTAATGCCCACCAGTTTGATAGTTCATAGAAAAGCAGTAAAAAAGAAAATGAGGAAAGTCTTGCCCTGATGTATGTTAATACTGGCAATTAGTTCAGTTGCTGGCATTCTTGTTACCCTGCCCCCCCCCCTTCCTCTCAATGCACTTTGCTAAAGAGAGAAAAATGTGTGCTTGGAAAAGGAATTCCGGTTGGGTTCAGGCAGAAACGAAAAGCTTGACCCTTGGGAAAGAATGGGATGATAAACAAATCAGTGGTAAATGAAATGTAGACAATACCACCAAATTACATTGACCACACTCATTTAAAAGAAAAAAGGAAACTGAGACTAATGGCAATGAAACAGACGCATCCCAGCACTGGCAAACATAAATATGAGCAGGAAGCTGGGGTTGGCATTAAATGAGGTAGATGATGGTACAAAAGATTCTCCTCCAATATCTAATGGCCAGGCAGAAATAAGATGCCTATCTGGGGCAAGTAGAGATCCTCCATAAGTTGCTGCTGAATTATAACTCTGTGGAAAAGGAGAACGTCTGAAATTATTGGAAACCATAATATTAGCCGTATTTATTCAATTTATCAATTCAAGTATTTAATTCAACTTAACCGAATGTTTGAAAAAGATAATTCCTGTGGGATTTAGGCAGAGACCAAAAGCCTGGCTCTAGGAAAGGATGAGATGGTAAACAAATCAGTGGAAAGTGGTATTAAGTTGAATTAAGATGGCATAAGATTAAATTAAATCAAATGTACCTTTCCTTTTAATTCTCCCATTTCTTGACCTAGTCCTTCAAAATTTTAAATTTAAATTTTTGGTTATTTATAAGAATTTTCTGTGCCTACGGAAGTAGAGTCACGGGGGCTTAGTGGGGCTCAGAAAGATGGGGATGATGGGGACGATGATTTTACAGATACAGTAATAGTAACGTCGCCACGCACCTTTCAACCAGACGCGGAAAAGCCCCACCAATAACCCTTGTATCCGGGTCATGCGCATTCCCAACAGATACGACCCTCCCACCTTCACACATACACCCCAACAAAAATCAGAACGGGTGCCAGATTTCGACGTAGCCCTTCACACGTGAAAAAGGCGGAAGGCAAGAGCGGGTCTTCG
Organism: Azemiops feae; assembly: GCA_023970755.1. Classification (NCBI taxonomy): domain Eukaryota; kingdom Metazoa; phylum Chordata; class Lepidosauria; order Squamata; family Viperidae; genus Azemiops; species Azemiops feae. The sequence continues at coordinate 118,934 of JALGBA010003956.1, forward strand.
TCCCTTACGCCAACCTCCCTTCCTCGACCCCTGTCATCTCTCAGCCAATGAATACTCAGAATTTCGGGTCCCTCCGTTGCTATTAGTCACCGAGGGCAAAGAAGAGAAGAACGAATCCTCCAATAGCTTTCCGAGTTTGGCGTGGCGCGCGCGCTCCGAGGGCCGAGTTGCGGACCGGAGCTGGGGACGCTGGGAAGATGGCGGCGGGAGCGTCGGTTTCGGTGCCGATGGCCGACTTCGCTTGTGCGGATTTCTCCGACTTGCGGGAGATTAAGAAACAGTTGCTGGATGTGGCGGAACGGAGCCGGGAACGCGGCCTTCAGCATAGTGGGAAATGGTACGGGGGGGGGGGGCGGCGCCTAGGAGGAAGGACTTTTGTAGGCTGCTGTTCCGATGTGCCGGGAGGTGGTGATGAGGCGGGAGGGTTTGAGTTGGCGAGCGGGAGGTGGTGAGGACGCTTTATGCCAGGGGTCTTCAAACTTGGCCCTTTTATGACTTTGCTGACTGAGGAATTCTGGGAGTTGAAGTCCACAACTCATAAAAGGGCCAAGTTTGAAGACCCCCTGCTTTATGCAGTTTGACCTGTGCGGGCATTTGCTGTGCGATTGCTAAGAGCCGAAAACGACCTGATGACACATAGGCAATCAGAATCAATGCAGGCAGTTGGTCAAGTCTCAGAAATAATGGGACTGCCCTATTGAATTCTTTAACAGGCCTGTGGCGTTTGGGGTAGGTGGGTGGGTACAAAACAAATTCTATTTAGTTTATAAACGATAGCAATAGCACTTAGACTTATATATCGCTTGCTTCACAGTGCTTTACAGCCCTCTAAGCGATTTGCAGAGTCAGCATATTGCCCCCAACAATCTGGGTCCTGCTGATCATAGCATTTTAGCAAGCGGCCTATAGATTTGCAGCTTTTAAGGTAGGAGTTGCAGCTGGAACAGCTTCCTTGAGTATGAAGTTATACAGCATAGGGAGTTTTTGTATGAGTCCATGATTGCTGGGTTCATACATGATGAGCCATAATTTGTTTGATTGGGATTTATTGAATAATTATAATTGATTGACTTTAGAAAACATGCTAAGATGTAAACTGAGTTGCAAGCCAAGAACTGGTTCACAGACTATGTCTAGCCAGAACTGAGTAAATGATATTGTGTAAACTTACACAATGTGTTATGATTAACCAGGCAGTTTATAAGCAGTGTTTGCTCTAACACAGTAGATGTTATTGTTGCAGGGCCTCAGAACTGGCCTTTGCCTTGGACCCTCTACCCTTGAATGAACTGCCTCCTGTTCCTGAACTTACAGAGGTATGGATAATTGTCTGTATTGTCTATAATATTAAACTAAAAATGATTACTTCAATGACATTGTAAAATCTAGGGACATTGTATATTAATAGTTGGTGATATATGCAAATTAGTTGCTAAGCCTGCAGCCCCAAATTTACTTGGGAATAAGTTTCATTGAACATAATTTTAGTTATGATTGTACTGTGTATCTCTGACCTATTGTTTGTTTGAAAATCTTTAGCCTGAAAGGCTCCCAGTACTACTTATTGATCAAATAAAAATCGTTGTTGGCATTAGGATTACAATTTTAAAAAAAGATATGAAAAAGAAAATTGATGAGTTGGGAAAACAAAAATACTCAGGAATCAGTTTAATGATGTAAGATCTTAGCCTTCAGCCTGATGGAATGGATTTTGGACTGTATTGAGACTGGTAAATCCTCATTATCTCAAAAGAGATGGTAATTCTTTTTGTGAAAAAGAGGGCGAAGTGAACTTTTAGTTTGTACTTCGTTTATATTTATTGCTCGATCGTTAGTAAATGATTTGTGGGAAAGGGCTTCAGACTTTAAACTTTAAAGGATTTTTATGTCACAATACATGCAACCATATTTTTAGTTCTGTATAATGATAATTACTTTTGATCTTCATTCCTGAAGCATAATACTTTGGGCAAATTTTAAGATGTCCTGGTATTCTATTGAATGTTTCATTTTTCTCTCATAACTCACCAGCCCAGCTATTCTAGAATTGTTTGTAGTTTTATAAAAATAGATTTTCTGAAAGTGATTTCTTATGTTCCAAACATAGTGTAGGCCTGATATGCTAAATTTTGCACAAAACTATTTAAGAGTACTTAGACTTACATACTGCTCCATAGTGCTTTACAGCAGGGCTTTTCAACCAGTGGTTCAGGTACCACCTGTGGTACATTGGCACCTGGCAGGTGGTACGCAACCATCCTAGAAAAGTGTTAGCGGGGGAGGGGAATGAGCTGAACCGGTGGCAGCACTGCATAAGCCTGAGCGAGAGATGGATGGAGCTGTAGGGCTGTCAGGGCTCAGCAGAAGCACCAGGATCAGTGCTGCTTTCCAGCTGATCAGCGCTTCTTCGGGGCTGTCAGGGCTCAGTGGAAGTGCCAGGATCAGCGCCAGGCTCCAGCTGGAGCTCGGTGCTGATTCTGGTGCTTCTGCTAAGCCCTGAAGAAGCACCAATCAGCTGAAAGCAGCACTGATCCTGGCACTTCTGCTGAGCCCAGAAGAAGCGCCGATCAGCTGGAATGTTGCAGCATCTCCAGGGTCTTGTGATTTACATTCAGATGCTTGGCAACTGATTCATATTTATGATGGTCACAGTATCCCAGGGTCATGTGAAATGACCAAAACCTGCTGCAACCACCCAGCAGACGGGGGGAATAAAAATCAAACACCCCCACCCCACCCCCGCTGCCAATCCTCAACAGAAATGCTCACAACAATGGAAACCTCAAGACAGGAGGAAGAGCGCCACCAGGTGGGCAGGCAGGTGTCTTGCTCGGCTGTGGCTTGGGGGGCACTTTTTTCAGTGCCATTGTAACTTCAAACAGTCACTAAGCGAACTGTTGTAAGTCGAGGACTACCTGTACTTTATCACTTTTTTCCTTTTTTTTGTCATCAAGTTTTTGACACCTTGCTAGGCGACTGGTGGTACTCGAATGTTGCCATATCCTAAAAGTGGTACAATGGGTGAAAAGGTTGAAAAGCCCTGCTTTACAGCACTCTGTAAGTTTACGAGTCAGCATATTGCCCCCAACAATTTGGGTCCTCATTTTACCGACCTCGGACGGATGAACGGCTAAGTCAACCTTGAGCCAGTCAAGATCAAACTCCTGGCTGTGGGCAGAGTTAGTCTGCAATACTATATTCTAACCATTGTGCCACCAGGGATCATTTATTATTAAATCTATATTAATCATTCTCAGAGAAGCACAAATCTTATTTTGTTGTAGCCAATACAGTTTGAAAATTCATGATTTAATGAATTTATTAAATTCACAATTTAATGTTGCTGTTTATAATAGAAGTTGGGAACAGGTGGTCTTCCAAATGTTACTGAACTACAACTCCTAGCAAGCCTCAGTATGTCCAGGCTATGTTGATTGTAATTGCTGTGAGTTATAATTCAGTACTGTTGGAAAGGAATAGGTTTTCCCACTTTTAAGGAAAGCCTGATGTTCAAGAAAAATATGTTCTTTCTCACGCTTTCCATGCCAGCAATGTATCATTTGTTATGGAGCGGTTTAACACCGCTTTCTTTTTTTCCACAGGAAGATGCTTGCGATTTGGATGCTTACACTCTTGCCAAATCTTACTTTGATCTAAAAGAATATGACAGAGCAGCCTACTTTCTAAGAAATTGCAAGAGCCCAAAAGCCTATTTTTTGTATATGTACTCCAGATACCTGGTGAGTTCAAACTACTTCCTTTCTGTTTCTGATCAGTGTGATAAATAAGATGATGATAAATAATATAGTATGATGTACACTTGCTTAATCTTAAATTAATTGTTCTTTGTTTTCAGTCTGGTGAGAAAAAGAAAGATGATGAGACAGTGGATAGTCTAGGTAAGGAATCCAAGGTAAATCTTTCATTTGACTTAGTTTGATTGTTGATATGCAGTTTCTTAGGCATATTATTCTTTAGAGGAAGGCTGCAGTTCTTAGCATAGCTAGGCAGAAAAATCAATTCTCAATATGACACTATTAGGGAAAACACAATAGCCTAACACAATATAACACTGAAAACGATGTAGCTCAGAGTTAATAAATTCCAGACCAGATAATCTAAATGCAATGGTGCAGATATGGTATATGTGTTTTATCCCTGATTGCTGTGTAAGAGATTTTGAAAGCCCGAGAAAGATTATTTTATCACCTGAAATATAAAGCACTTCTGAACTAGCTACAAATTGGAAGGATGTGAAGTTGTATATTACACATCCATTGTTAACATGCAAAATATGATTATATGACAGTGTAGAAAAGGTGACAATTGTAGTAAAAGGCAGTTTTCTTTCTCTACAGGTCCCTTAGAGAAGGGACAGGTGAAGAATGAAGTTCTGAGAGAATTAAGAGTTGAACTTAGCAAGAAGCATAAAGCCCGAGAACTGGATGGATTTGGACTTTATCTGTAAGTTTGTATGAGATAACCAGTAATGTAAGCTATATAGAAGCATTTGCATTCCTACGTGAAGCAGAAATTGTGAAAATAGCAAGGCTTTTTTTTTTCATTTACTTGTTTGCTATTCATTGTACAGCATCATAAATCGGGGCAACCTGATTACAGAGTTTTGTTTTTTCAGTCTTTGCCTTTGTGTCCCATTAGGTATGGAGTTGTATTGCGAAAACTGGACCTAGTGAAAGAGGCTATTGATGTGTTTGTTGAAGCAACCCATATCCTGCCATTGCATTGGGGAGCCTGGCTGGAGCTTTGTAACTTGATCACAGACAAAGAGACGGTAAATTGTGGGATAACTTCATGCCCAATCCTTGTTTTCTCCCATTGCTTGATCATTAAGCATTGACTGATCTAGATTTGATATTGTTCATGGTGTTTTTCTGATGAAGAAAAAAATAAATCTAGCTAACATAATTAAATAGATAGCCTGGTTTTTTTTTACCTTAACCCTTTCTGAAGATCTATTCAAATGAGCAAGCACAGTGATTCCTACAGTTCAGGGGAGGTACTATAGACTCCTTCTCTAAGTGTCTTCCTCTTCTATTTGGTGCTTGCTGCCAGCTGAAGTTCCTGTCCTTGCCAGATACCTGGATGAAGGAGTTCTTCCTGGCACACATATACACAGAGCTACAACTGATAGAGGAGGCCTTGCAGAAGTACCAGAGTCTCATAGATGTTGGGTTTTCCAAGAGCACCTACATAATCTCCCAGATTGCAGTGGCCTATCATAACATTCGAGGTCAGTGAATCTTTTTAGGCTTGGTGGGGGAGGGTCTCCTTTTCAGTTCCGTTATGCGCGGATCAGAATAACTGAGTTGGAAGGGACCTTGGAGGTCTTCTAGTCCAGGGGTCTCCAACCTTGGCAACTTTAAGACTTGTGGACTTCAACTCCCAGAATTGGGAGGCTGGGGAATTCTGGGAGTTGAAGTCCACAAGTCTTAAAGTTGCCAAGGTTGGAGACCCCTGGACTAGTCAATCCCCCTGCTCAAGCAGGAGACCCTATACCATTCTGGACAAATGGCTGTCCAATCTCTTCTTAAAAACCTCCAATGATGGAGAACCCCTAATTCTGAAGGCAAGACATTCCACTGGTTAATTGTTTTCGCTGTCAGGAAATTTCTCCTTAGTTCTAGCTTGGTTCTCATCTTGATTAGTTTCCATCCATTGCTTTTTTTCCTGCCTTCTGGTACTTTGGAAAATAGCTTGACCCCCTCTTCTTTGTGGCAGCCCCTCAAATATTGGAACACTGTTATCAGGTCACCCCTAGTCCTTCTTTTCACTGGACTAGACATACCGAATTCCTGCAACCGTTCTTCATATATTTTAGCCTCCAGCCCCTTAATCATCATTGTTGCTATTCTCTGCATCTTTTCCAGACTCTCAACATCTTTTATATATTGTGGCGATCAAAACTGGAGGCAGTATTCCAAGTGTGGTGTTACTAAAGCACTGTAAAACAGTACTAACACTTCTTGTGATCTTGATTCTGTCCCTTTCTTAATGCAGGATTGCATTGGGTTTTTTGGAGGCTGCAGCACACTGCTGGCTCATATTTAAGTGATTTTCTCCTAGGACTCCTACATCCCTCTTGCAGTTGCTGCTGTTGAGTAAGGTTCCACCTATTCTGTACACATACATTTGGTTTTTCTTGCCTAAGTGTAAAGCCTTACTTTTCTCACCATTGATTTTCATTTTGTTAGATAGGGCCCAGGGTTCAGATCTGTCGAGATCCATCTGGATCTTGAGCCTATCTTCTGGGGTGTTGGCTAGTCCTGCCAGTTTGGTGTTGTCTGCAAATCTGATGAGTTCTCCTTCTGTTTCCTCATCTAAATCATTTATGATCGTGTCATGTTGCTTTTTCTTCAGATATCGACAAAGCATTATCCATCTTTAATGAATTAAGAAAACAAGACCCTTTCAGGATAGAAAATATGGATACCTTCTCCAACTTGCTTTATGTCAGAGTAAGTACCTTTTTTCTCAGCCATATTTTTAACAAAATACTCCCGATTAGTATCATGTTACTCACAGCCATACAACGTGTTCAAACTGTCAGCATTGTCTGAAGCAGCTTCCACCTCTTATAATGCTTTCAGTCACCCTCTGCACAGAAATCCAGTTTCCATATAGCCAGCAGCCAGCTTTGGATTAGATGTCTTCTGTTCATTTGCAACTGTTTTGCAACTCTCCCTTGCAGTACTCTCCTTATTCCCTGTTCCACACACACACCAGCACAGCATCTCTTCCTAACATACCCATATTTCGATATAGAAAGATGCAGTCCATCTTCATGCATCAAAGTGCTAGGAGAAGAGGACCAAAAGCAGGGAAGGGAGGACATGCACAGACTGTTGCATGTGCCATTACTACAAATAGTTTTCAAACATTCCAAATCACTAAAACATCTTACACTTTTGCTGAAAATCAAGATCCCTTTCAATCAAGCTGATGCTTACTTTGATACATCCATATAGGTTTTCTTGGCAACATGGGTCATTTCAGGATGTTTGTTTGCCTTCCCATCTTCTCCAAGTACTAATAATGTCTGATCTTGCTTATCTCTTTCCAAAATCGGCCATTACCTAATGCTGCCATTTGCTGTGGCTTTGCTGAAAACTAGATAATATAGTGGTTGTGTTATTCGGTTACAACAGGAGTCTTCAAACTTGGCCCTTTTATGACTTATGGACTTCAACTCCCAGAATTCCTCAGCTAGCATGCCTGGCTGAGGAATTCTGGGAGTTGAAGTCCACAAGTCATAAAAGGGCCAAGTTTGAAGACCCCTGGGTTACAATATTGCTACAATAATCAAATAGGGTTGTGGTGTAATTTTATGCCTTTCTTTGCTTGGTTATCTAGAAAGAAACTAACATATGTAGAGCTCGCTTGATAGTAGAGCTCGCTTGATGGATTTATTTCTACAATTGTAGTGTGGCAGTCAAATTCTTAAGGTGAACTAGGTAGTTAACCAAGTGGCTGAATTTGAGACCTGAACTACTGTTTTTCCTAATTTCCTTTTGCAGCGGAGTAAATTTTCATTTTTTCCCCCCACTCCTTTTTCCTCCCCTTACTAGGGTATGAAGCCCGAATTGAGCTATTTGGCCCATAACCTATGTGAGATAGACAAGTATCGTGTAGAAACTTGCTGCGTAATTGGTGAGAAACTTTGCATTTTCTTTTCTTGAAGAAACTTGTTTTTTTTCCCCCTCTTAAACAGTGCCAGTGAAGCTATTATTATTATTATTTAACTTAGGGAACTATTACAGTTTGCGTTCCCAGCATGAGAAAGCAGCCCTCTATTTCCAGCGAGCACTGAAGCTGAATCCTCGATATCTTGGAGCATGGACCCTTATGGGGCATGAATACATGGAGATGAAAAATACATCAGCAGCTATTCAAGCATACAGGTAGGTGTGTAAGAGTTAAGCTCAATTGCCTGGGATTGGAATTGCTTTAACTGGATGTTCCTTTTTAGAGAAATTTTACCCTGTCCCAAACTAAATGCTCTGGGCATCAAATGAGAAAAGATTTATAGCAATAGCACTTAGACTTATATACCGCTTCACCGTGCTTTACAGCCTTCTCTAAGCGGTTTACGGAGTCAGCATAATATTGCCCCCAACAATCTGGGTCCTCATTTTACAAACCTCAAAAGGATGAAAGGATGAGTCAACCTTGAGCCAGTCAGAAACGAACTGCTGGGAGTCAGCAGAATTAGTCTGCAATACTGCCTTTCTAACCACTGCGCCACCACGGCTCTTTTACAGGAAAAAAATTATTTCCTGGAAGCAATCTATTAACCTAACTTTAAGCCTAAGATATAATTATGGTGCCCACAGCCTGTGTAGGGAAAAAAAATGACAGGAAATAGGATTGTTTTCTCTTACTTAGGAAAACAAAGGGCAGCTGCATGTCCCTTTGGCAGGAGAGAGTTTCATAAAGTGGAAGCTACTATAGAGAATTCTTGCCACTTATTTTGCTTTCCCCTCCCTCACATGTAATTCATTTCCTTCCAAAATAAATAAAGAAATGTATATGATGATTTTAACTATATTACTCTCTTTTTTTCCCCCCCTCCAAATGCCCTCCTCTGTTAGACATGCCATTGAAGTGAATAAAAGAGACTACAGAGCATGGTATGGACTGGGGCAAACGTATGAGATTCTCAAGATGCCATTTTACTGCCTTTATTATTACCGGCGAGCCCATCAACTCAGGTAAAACAGTGAGCATAGTTATCCCTATTGCTGCATTTTTTTAAAAATCAACTATCCTTGGTATGTGAAGTTAAATTATTATATATGAATTAAATTATTTATTTGGAAGGATCTATTTATAAAGAATAATGCCCTGCAAATGATAAAACCTTGGTTTTCAGTGTTGACTATCAGCTTTATTAAAGGCAAAGGAGTATAAATTGCAAAGAATTACTAAAGATATCACTTCCATAAACTAATTATTGTGGGGGGAAATAAGTCCTGTGCTTATTCAGTGCTAACCTTCAGGGTTTTTCTTTTGGCCCGGCGTGATAGATAAAGCTATGAAATTAGTGGATATTGGAGGAAGTTTTTCCAACACAACAGTTGAAGCTGAAAAATCCCACTGCCAAAATCTGACAGGTCTTTAATTTTTTTAACTTTGTGCTGAAGGCAACTGCTCAGCAAGCTATAGATGATTTTAAATGATTTTAATCTTTTTGTCAGCTAGGTATCTTGTGTTTTTCGCAGACCCAATGATTCCCGTATGCTTGTTGCTCTTGGAGAATGTTATGAAAAATTAAATCAGCTAGTAGAAGCCAAAAAGGTACTAGAAAGCACAAATTTGCAAAAAAAAAAAGGGGGGGGGGTTGTGGTTTCAGGGGGAACCAGATAGGGGAAATATTGCATGTATTATGTTGCCCTAGTCTGTGCATCATCCTTTTAGAATGGTTTGTGAGATGTAGGTCATATGGCTAGGCTATCTATGTTAAGAAAGGGGACAAAAAGCATCAAGTCCTTCCTAGAATGGAATGAAAAATTTGATTATGATGTACATTTATTTTCACACTTCCACATGCCCAATGTAATAGGGACCAGTCCTTTCTTATTGCTTCATATCCTAAATTCTATTCCAGTATGAAGAAAAAGAATGTCACTCAAACTTAAGTGTTATAAAGTTATTTTCATTCCCAAGTCCTGATAATAAAGTTACAAAATGCAGTCAGAATATCTTAATATAAATATTACATCAGAATCAGTGAAAATGCAAAACACAATTAGTATTTGTAGTATCAAAAAGACTTTTTATTATAATAGTGTTGCTCAATTTGTGCTGATGTTTAGGATATTTTTGCCCAGGTAGAACAAGGACTTGTTGGCAAATATAACAAACAGACAAGGATTGCGAAAGAATCATTTTTATATTAACCCCGTTTGCTAGTCTGATCTATGATATTAAGTGTCCCAGTAAATGCAAAATTCCATAATCTTTCACACCAACCCCTGACCAATAATTCAAAAGTAATTTTTTGCTGTGCAGCAATCAGTATATGAGCCATCAACAAAAGGAAATGGATTTGATCATCTATAAAATAATTCATGTGACATCCCTGATACATTTTAGCTAGCTTACTCACTGGCGGGGGGGGGGGGATGTCACATGGTGATGGTAACAAAGAGTGAGTGTGCATTTTGCCACCTGAATCTGGAGCCCAAAGATGTGGAGAGTTGGATGACATACAAGTTTAATAGTTTAATATTCTTTACTTCATCTTTGCTTTTATTCTTGACAGTGTTACTGGAGAGCATATGCTGTAGGGGATGTGGAAAAAATGGCACTGGTGAAGCTAGCAAAGTGAGTATGGCATTGCATTTCTCTTGCCTTACTTTCTCTGTTAAGGCTGGAATGTTTCTGTTTTAAAAGAAAAGGGAAAGTGGGGCTTTTAAAGGCACATGGGCAGTGGATACATCATTGTACCATGGGTATTTTTCTGTAGAAATACAGTTCATGTGTGATTAACTTTATAGGCTTCTACCTAAAAGCCCCTTGCGGAGTGAATCATGTCCTACAGCTTCGTACTCAAAAGTATAATGTTGAGTTGGTACCTCCTGCTCAGCTGATCTTTTTATCCTCAGCCAAGAGCATCCTCTTATCACTTGTGTCCTTTCTTAGGCTTCATGAGCAGTTGAATGAATCAGAACAAGCTGCCCAGTGCTATATCAAATACATCCAAGATATCTATTCTTGTGGGGTAAGTCAGCTCTAAATAAGTTTGGGAGAGCATGAGAGGGAAATATAGGAAAATCCTAAAAGTCCTTACAGGTAATCCTTGGCTTACGATGGAATTGGGACTGGGTTTTCTGTCGTAAACTGTGATGTCACCTGACTGCATCACTTTGCAGTTGCAGTCCCAGTAGTCTCAGTTGCCATCATAACCCCAGGATTGTGCAGGTTGTTGGGTGGGAAGAGATGGCAGTCCCCGGCAAGCAAGCTGGGGGGGAGGGGTACTGCAGGCAGGTGCTAGGGAGCAGGGAGGGGAGTGCCATGGGTGTGTGGAAGGTGCCACAAGTAGGCATGGGGACGGTTATAAATGCAGGTGGCCCACACTTTGAGAGTGCTGAGATGGCCAGAATTTTGAAGACTCGTGTTAAGTCATTTTTAACTGTAACTGAAACATTTAGTTGTGACCTTGAATGGTTGCTGAACGAATGGATGTACCTATATTGTATCCCAGGAAATAGGGGAGAACTTGGAAGTAAGCACCGCCTTCCGCTACTTGGCTCAGTATTACTTCAAGTGTAAGCTCTGGGATGAAGCCTCAGCCTGTGCTCAGAAATGCTGCGCCTTCAATGATGTGAGTAACCGCTACAGTTTAAGTGGACAATTTTTCACTGGGGCTTTATACCTGTCCCCATATGTATGTATACATCGTTAATGTATGACTCCCTTCTCCCCCTTCATTTGTGGCTAGGCCAGAAGCTGTATCCTCCAGGCTTGGTGTAATTCATATCTAAAATTAATCTGGCAGAGCTACTGCTTTAACTTAAGATGGTAAAAAATAATGCCCTGTGGCGAGGTGGATGGCAAATAAATTTAGTAAATGAATAAATAATTATTTAGTAGAGATGGCCCTTATTATTTGTAGGAATTCCATTCCAGCTTAACTAATAGATAACAAAGCTGCAGCCAATGAGATCTGGGAAAAAAATTATTCTACAGGGTCTGAAGTACTTCTTCCAAATAATTCTTTGGTTTATTCAGACATTCATGTATTTACAATTTGCAAACTTTGGGCTATTAAAATGGTGGCAAATATAACACTGAGCCTATTGCTTTTCTTTCTTATCAGAGAATGAAGTTCTTTAAATTAATACTGACAGATCCCAGAAAGCATATAGGCCATTACAAGAAATATTCATTTAGCTGCCTCCTCCATCACATATGATCAATACAAAAGGTAGCATGTAGCTAGCTGTCTGAGTATGTTTCAGAATTCACCTCTACTAAGCTGCCATTCAGCTGTTTAATGGACTAAGGAGAGTGATATTGTAATATTCTCATATGCACATGAGATTTGCCTTTCCTATATATACTTTTTTTCCACCTATTTTGTATGTGTGTGTGTACATACTTTATATGAAGCATTACCTACTGGTTTAGTTATAATTTAACATGGTTTGCCTATAACCTGTTTTCTATCAGCATCCTCCCTTTTTTTTTCTTTCCTCATGCATCTGGCTTTTCTTTCTAGACAAGAGAAGAAGGGAAGGCTCTTTTGCGACAAATCTTACAGTTACGAAATCAAGGGGAGACATCAACTACAGAGACAGCCACACCTTTCCTACTTCCTTCTTCACTCTCTGCCAACAACACTCCAACCCGCCGAGTGTCCCCACTGAATTTGTCTAATATTACACCTTGAACTGAACTACCTTTCTGTGCTGGCTCAGTTGAGAGGATGATCCTGTTGTAAACTGGGTCTTTCTCTTGAGGAAGGCTGTTGTATTCAGTTCGAATGGCTGACATCACGTTGCTGAGGATGACTGTCTATTGTATTGTAACCATGAAATGGTAATAGCTCAGACCGTGCAGCGAGCTGAATTCACGTACATCTCAGTCTTCTTACAAGTCTGGCACCTGTGCGTGAGAGAGAAAACCTTTCTTTACACTGGCTGTGGGGTTGTTTTCTGTCCCTTTCTTCATCACATTCCTTTCTGAGGATGTCGTAGTAAGATGCAAGTTTTATCAGATTTGCATCATATTTGAAACAGTATCACATTTATTTGAAATTGAAAAGGAGTGTCTGTGAGCAGCTGACTTTGTCTTTTTATTATGTGACTAATAAAAGTTTACCTTATAAGAACAACAAGGCAGAGAACGTGGATGGAAAAGGGAATAGGTCACATCTAATTCAATGTAGTAATGCCAGGCTGAAACTGGTAACATAAAGTGATGGGTATATTTTATGCCAGCAGGTGCAGTGTTACTGCTTTCCCACATGGCCTCTAGAAATTGCAGACTATTTTAGTTAATCTTTTGTTGATCAAGAACCAGAGGAAATTACTTGAGAGCAAATCTATTCATTTCTTTGACTTAGCAGCTTGTAAATGTTCAGTTTAAACAATGACAATGTTATTGTAACCTAATAATTGCGACCAATCTTTAAATGCCAAGACTGTTAGAATTCAGGAAGCATAAAACGATTTTTGTGTGGTTAAGAATCATGCTATCTACCATTACCATGTTTTTATCAGTATATTTTCAAGAAATCAGATTTATGACTTCTGACCTGTTTCAGAGATGTTGAGGCTTCAGTATTCATATTTAGAACTTTAATCCTCCTCCTCCTCAAGGAAACTCAACGTGGTAAAGAGCCTTCCAAATTTATCATAGCAAATAAGCTGTAGTCAGTTCAGCCACCATTCGTAATTGCTTGGATCGTCTAATCATAAAATAATCCTTATAAATAAAGTAGAAGTAATGTAAAGCTATCCCATACTTCTATAATTGTAAAATAATCCAACCCACTCTTGTATTGTATGGCAGTCATTAAATTTGGTGTCTTATTATACTAGTGGAAACTGAAGCAAGGCTGCCACCCTTTGAATAGCAGATCTTGTCAACATCCAGCTCGAGAATCTGAATAAAACTCCAGGTTCATTTCGTTTCCGAAAAGCTTACTGTTTATTGAATACACAGCTTGATTATGTTGAAGAAAAACTAGCTCTGAGATTCCAACACCAATTCATAGATTTAAACAATAATTCTCCTAGCCAAACCCCCAACATCTTACATAATACATATCAACAAGTTCACTTTGTTATGGGAACCGTCTGTTTCAAATCCACACTTGTTATGGTGTCCTTGACAAAGTTCCAGCCTCACCGTCTCCAGCTGAATTAAAGAGGTTTTGTTTCTCCATTTAAACCATTTGAAAGTAACATTCTCCCCTCCCCCCTTTAATCTAAAGGCAAGATGAAACTCAGAGGCACCTAGCTGCCAGTTTCATCCTTGGCAGATCTATTTTTTCCCAGATCAGAATCAATAAGTTTGTGCACAAGGAGCTTCCTGCAAAATAATCAGAATTGTGTTTGTGTTGGTTGGTGTTCTAGATGTATCCCTCCTTTAGCCTTGGATTGCTGCAAATTATTTCATGAACTAATGCCTCACATGATTATCAAAATCAAAATACTGGAATCTTTTGCTATTAAAATTAGGCATTTATCAAAGTTGGTGTATACCCATAATTTTAACAAACTAATGCCAGTTGCTCAGGTTTTCTAAGGCACAAAAATATCCCATATCTGCCCTTGCCAGGGAATTGTCATATGCTTGCAAGTACACCGTTCAATCAGGACTTTGCACATCGTTTGTATTGAGTATATAGTAGTTGATGATTTAGACACTGAAGAGGAATATTAGAGCCAATCCGATTTCATGGCCCAGGATTTTTCTGAAAAACAGTACATTTGTGCAGTTAATGTTCTCAAAAATATGTTTCTTGAAATAGCCCTGTATGTATTATGCTCTTAACAGAACATTTTGCCATATGAAAAGCCAGCTGGTTGAAGAAAAAAATAAAATGGAGGGGAACTTGTTTTCTGCTTTTGAACGAGTTGCAAGTTTATATGAAGTTCTGATTACATTATGGTTTACATGCTCAGGAATGCAGGAAAGAGTATACGTAGTCCTTTGCATCTAGTCAACTATTTCTATTGTTTGACATACATTAAGCATGTGGCATGGTTTTTTTTTTAAATCTTAACCAGAAACATCAGTAGAATTTCCAACTGTTCTATAGAAGTCCTTCATGGGGTTCCATGAGACTATGGGGGGAAATGTTCATGCAAACCCTGCCAATTATCTATCGCTAGAGCTTTGCCTCTGGATCAGAGGCCCAGGTTTTGTTTAAAAAACAGTTCCAATGCCCGAAGAAGGTTGAAAACTCCAGTTGTGTACCTTAAAAACAATGGCTCCAATTTACATAGTATTTAATGAGGAAGGATCAAGTCGAAAAATGTCCTTTACAGGTTATCTTTACAACCTGTTGCTTAACGACTGTTCAAAACAGATTGAAAAAACTACAATCCTTCCTCTGAATTATGCCTGCTGCCCCACCCCTGTGGCCATGTAATTACATTTCAGGCACTTAGCAACTGGCTCACATTTATGTCTGTGTCTCAGAATTATGTAATCATATTTTGCCATTTTCTGGCAAAAACACCTATCGGTTAAGCTGGATTTAGACTTAGGACCACATGATCTGCTTAACAACCATTGTAAAAGTGTATATTTGAGCCTGCTTATGTGTTTACTCAACTTACGACTGCAACGATTTGCCACCACAATTCCATGCTCGCTTTTGGTTACCTGAATATTTTTGCAACTCTTAATGCCTTACCTATGGATTTACCAAGGTTCCCCCCCACACACAAATTTTAGAAAATTCGGACATTTTTTTCCTAAAAAATGATTGTTTGCTAAACTTTCATTTTCAGTTTCAAAACCTACAGTTATGAAACATGAGTCCATTAAAAACTCATGTGAATCAGATCAAAAGTTAGTAAAAGCTGATGAAGCCCATTGACAGGTGCAGGACAATGGCTACAAGTTCCTTTCAAATATAGGATAGTCGCCCTGGGTAAAAGCTGTCTACTATAAACCTATAGCAGCATATAATATTGCCTAATGTTGACATGAGGGTTGACAGAAGAGGGTTTCCTGAGGACCATTTGCCAATGGGAGAAGGCCTCCTGTGTTACTCCCAAGTTAAGGGAGACAAATCTTTGGGAGATATGCTGAGGCTTCATTCTTCCAGCTTTTAGGAAAGAAGCCAAAGTTTCTCTTAACGAGTTTTTCCCTGACATTTGAATTAGGATTTTATCTTGGGGTGACATTATTGGCCGCCTTGAATGCTAGAAAGAAGGTATAAATTGTCAATATATTTTGCAAGATTCCCCCCCCCCTTGCCCTGAATTCCTAGAAGGAACTCCTATTGGCCAATATTTGTAAATACCTCAATTGTATAGAGCCCAGTCTACGCAACTCAATAACATTTCAGAATTGAAAATAACGCATTTATTATGTGTATAACATAGATAAAATACATGTGGTTCTGCATGCTGTGTAGCATTTTTTTTTAACACAAATAAAATGGATATAACATAAATCTAGGTTTCATAACCATTGGAATAGCAGCTGGCCTGAAAGAAAAGACATGCATAGTAATCATCTTTGGTAAGCCAAAGGTGTTCAGAAAGCTCAGACCTTATCTCACTAAATATAGAATAACTTATATACATTAGATTGGATGTAAAGGTACTTGAGGCTGATCTGTTTAAGCCACTAGGTCACAATCCACTTTTAAAGCCTTCCTGTACCTGGAGCCAACTCACTGACGGTAAAGGCACTAATTGGCTGCGCTGCCTGACAAGGCCTGGGTTCAAAGCATTCAGTGGTTTTTGCCAAAGGGCAGCGGTTTAAACCCTGGAGTTCCTCGGGCACGCAAGATGCGAGTATAAGGGCTCTCTGTCGCTGCAGGCCGAGTCGTTGAGCGAGTGAGGAAGTTGTGCAAGAATGGCTTCTTGATGGGAGGCTGACTCTTGGGCTGCAAGTTTTCATTATTTGCACAGAAGCGTTTTTTCATAGAAGCTGGTGCCACCGACACTGTCACTACGTTTGCTGCAGCCTGGAGCTTCTGCACAGTTTGATATTGTTCTGCAATACAGGCAGCTTTCTTCCGCATATCCAGCTTCACCAGTATCATGTTATTCTGAATTTCAGCCAAGGTCTGGTCCTAGAAAGAACATCCAGCCAAAAGATGGTCATGGTGGTGATTTATCCCGACCAGTGGTTCTGCCATCTGACAGCTGCCTCCTAGGTCTATGAACTGAAAGTGACAATTTGTGCCTCTTCCAGGCTAACTAGCACCATTCTGATCAGCCAGAGATCAAACTGCATGAACAACAGGCTCATCTACATAAGATCTGTCAATAGACTTTGGGTTTGGAATGCAAATTGTTCCAGTAGTATTTTGGTACTTGGTGTTAATTGGTTCTGGGAGGTGTGATGGGTACTAAAAAGGACAAGTCCCAAACAAATCACATGACCACATAACCCTTTGTTTTGGCCAGGAAGAACTTTCTGTCTGTCCCTTTTCCTATGCCAGCAATCTTCCCAGCATAACCAACTTCCTGTCCACCCTCTGTGGCCATCTAGCATGGCTGACTTCCTGTCCATTCCCCACAGCCACCCCCCTCTTCTTATAGCAGCGTGTTGACTATTAAACAAAGGCCGAGTACTGGGACATTTTCATGCCAAAATGCATTGAGTGCCAATTAATTAATTAATTAATAAAGGATTGCGGCAGTCCCGTCTTCTCAAGATTTTCTTTTTAGTACCATACTTGGTAAAAGCATTCCCCAGCCCTCCCTCTAATTAAAAGAAAATCTAACTTATTGGGCTACTGCCTCTGCTTCATCATTTTTAGTTTTCTTTATGCTGAGGGACTAACTTTGCAATTTGTTTAGAAGGCAAGGTTTAGGAGGCAAGGTGTAATAGAAAAAAGAGCCTCACAAAGCAGCTAGATTCAGCAGGCCTTTCCATACCTGCTTGGCCAGGATATTGTCACACTTATTGAGGGCTTCGCGGAGTTTCCCAGCACTTGTGCTGTGACAACATGCTCTTTCGGCTGACTGGAACAGCTCTCCAAGATTCAGCAGCTCCGAACGCAGCAGCCTCACATTCTGAGAGAGCAAAGAAGAGTCAAGTAACCAAGACAGGAGCAAGGTTATAAAGGGCAAGCTGCCCACTAGCGGAGAAGAGGAGCCAGAAAGAATACACAGGACCACTCATTCAATGATCATTTAAAATTACAGTAGCACTGAACAGAAGGGATTTACCACTGGCCCACAAAATTGTGGATGCCATCACAGCCTCTCCAGTCACTCAGGCATCCAGTTTGCGATTGCAATGTCACGGTGAGCTGCAGTCACATTTGCAACCTTTCCTGTGGCTTCTCACAAGCAAAGTCAATGGGGAAGCCAGAAGGGACGGTCACAAGTCACTCCAACTGCTTTTTCTCCCTAGAAGTTCCACTACAGAGAACAAGATCCCAGAGAGCACATGCCTGCCAGCACTGCTTGCCCACAACCTTGATTGGCCTTCCCAATGACATCCCCACAGCCCTTCACATTCCTTACATGGGGTTCCTGCCTCTACCCACTTGACAACCCATGCTGTCTGATATGGCCAGACGACACTTCATTTTATTACTGCATCACTTAGTGACAGCAATCCCACTCCCGACTTCTGTCGTAACTCAAGGGCTACCTTGATCAGCAACATCCAAAAGAAAAGAAAATCTAATTTTCTTTAGCAAGCTCTTGCTCCCTCAGCTGAAGTTACCTTTTGACCTTCTTCTAGTTTCCGGTCTAAATCAGCAGCAATGGGCCTGGCCGAAGGTGGAGGCTCCAGCATTTTTCGATACTTAAGCAGTTCTGTAGGAAAACGGGGCCAAGTGCAAGAATAAATTAAGCCTAGCAAGTGAATTGCTAATGTACATGGCAGCTTCCAAATCAAGCCCAAGCCCTGAAAGATAGAGATGTTTTCCGAGAAATATCAAATCTCTTGCTTCTTTCCCATAAAATAAAGCAGACTCACTGAAATTAGATGTAAGGAGGAGATTAGAAGTGATGATGAAAACCATTATTTCTGTTTTTAAAGCTGTCACATACCTATGCAGGGGTGGGCTTGTAACAAAAAAAGGCCACTAGTGTCACAGGACACAATTAAGAGGATTAAGTAACACAAAAAACAGGGGATTATGTAAGTTTAACATTGGGCAGATGTACATCAATCTTCACAACACTCCAATAATTAAGGCAGTCTGCCTTTCTCCAGATATACGGTCTGATCTCCATGCGAGTTTACAAGAAGAGGGCCTCACCTTTGGTAGATACACTCAGCTCTGCCTGGCACGTCTCTAGTGTATCTTTCACCTCCTGCAATTCTTGCTGCGTAGATGTGATTCGTTTGGATCTACGTAACGTTTCTTCCATATCTTGTCTCTTGTCTGCTTTGGAGTCTTGTTGTTTTGCCTCCTGCAAGGCAGCTTCCAACTCTTTTATCTTGTCATCCCGACTCTGAAGAAAAAAATAAGATGCTCTAACTAGGAAATGGGGGGAAAGGAGCTGTGGAACTAAGGAGGTATCTCCCCAAGCGTCCTATAAAAATGTGTGATTCTTAAGTATCAGGCACAAACAACTAGAGCCACACTCATAGAGTCACAAACAAGCTAGCTTATTGTTCTATGCGTATTCTGCGGGAATCTCCCCATACTGGTAGCTTTTGCTGGGAAAGACTAGATAAAGCTCAACAGCATGGGGTGTGTGGAGTGTGTGTGATTAGACCTTGCCCTCTTGTGTTTAACTGATACTGATTTCCCAGTTGAGCCCTCCTCCCAACTGATTGCTCTCCAAGATCAAGGCAAGTTCTCACACATATAAGAATCTTCCACTAGCAAAGAATTTCCATTATAGAATCATATGTATCTGCTTTCTTTGTTACCAGTAGTCAGCATTTTATTTACCCACTGGGATTGTAAGACCGCCAAATTGTCAAACGGCTCAAGGCAGCCTTACCAGCAGGTTCGTAACCTAACCCAGCAGTAAATAACCAAATAGCTATACACTCTTTAAAAAGCATCAGTTCTGGAGAAGAGATTGGGACAAACATGATATCCAAGTTACATCTGGAGTCAGTTAAGCAGTTAGAGTTGCAGCATAGCCTTTTTCTAAGGCACAAGCCGACCAAAATGTAGACAATTTTAATGCCCACAGCAAACTTTGGGATCAGGATGGAAGGAGGGAGGGAGGCATGCATCAATTACATGAAGGAGTCTTGGTAGGTCTCTCCATTGCACACTACAAAAATACTAAAGTTTAAAGGACATGTCTAATGGCAGAAAGTGAAGAGGAACTAAAGAGCCTCTTGACGCGGGTGAAGAAGGAGAGTGCAAAAGTTGGCTTGAAACTCAACATTAAGAAAACCAAGATCATGGCATCCGGCCCTCTCAATTCCTGGCAAATAGATGGGGAAGAAATGGAGGTAGTGACAGATTTTATCTTCCTGGGCTCCAAGATCACCACAGATAGGGACTGCAGCCAAGAAATTAAAAGACGCTTGCTCCTGGGGAGGAAAGCTATGGCAAATCTAGACACCATACTAAAAAGCAGACGTCACCCTGCCAACAAAAGTGTGTATAGTCAAGGCTATAGTTTTCCCAGTTGCAATGTATGGCTGTGAAAGTTGGACCATACGAAAGGCTGAGCGCCAAAGAATTGAGGCCTTTGAACTATGGTGCTGGAGAAGACTCCTGAGAGTCCCCTGGACTGCAAGGCGATCAAACCAGTCAGTCCTAGAGGAGATCAACCCTGACTGCTCTTTAGAAGGCCAGATCCTGAAGTTGAAACTCAAATACTTTGGCCACCTAATGAGAAGGAAGGACTCACTGGAGAAGAGCCTAATACTGGGAAAGATAGAGGGCAATAGAAGAAGGGGATGACAGAGAAAGAGGTGGCTGGATGGAGTCACTGAAGCAGTAGGCGTGAGCTTAAATGGACTCCAGAAGATGGTAGAGGACAGGAAGGCCTGGAGGAATGTTGTCCATGGGGTCGCGATGGGTCAGACACGACTAACAATAAAACTAACTAACAATAAAAGGACATGTCTTCTCTAGACTGTCACTTCTTTGTTTGTGGCAGATGACATAGTCCCTGTCCCCAGAAAACCCCAGTACATCATCTACCTTGTATTCCTACCTCTATTTCTTCCAGATAGTAGTCTGTCAGTGACACCTTCAAATTATTCAGTTTGTCTTCATAAAGCTCCTCTAACATCTCCTTTTGAGAATCAAGATGGTCACTACGGAAGACATTGAAGAAGGAAAAAAAAAAAAAGATGACACAGTAAGATGGGTGGATGGAAAACCAAGGACCAATCACAGAGTCTTCCTGGAAAATACAGGTGGCTCCAACAGCAACAGTACCTGCTCCACTGTTCTCTCTGTTGTAGGTGCGCCATCATCTCATTGCAGATCTCATCACGGAGACGCACCTCCAGCTGAAGCTTCTCCTGACGCTCCTTCAGCAGAAGCTCTTGCACAGCTTTAACTATATGCACAAGGTCCTGGATTTGGGGATGAGGAAAATACAAAGAACATGGTGATTTAGGTTCAATGGGACAGTCAACATCAGAATGCTTCACAGACCCAACTGATTTAAAAATACTGATCAATACTTAAATCATATGCTCAAAATATGGAAGTTTCTAAAGTCCCAGAGATGCCCAACTGAGTAGCTTTGAAAACTTCTCCATTCAGTAAATAAGGACCAACCACTTACCTCCTTATCATATGCAGTGACATCTGCTTCATCTTCGCTGTCTTCATCAGATTCTGTTTCTTCATCCAAAACAGACACAGAGCTCTTACTAGTTTGAATGCTGTGTTCCTTGATGAGTGAATGGAAAGACAAAAGCCCCACCTTTGTAGGAACCTGGATAAGCTGTAAGAGACCAAATTACACTATCAACACAGTTAAAAAACAACGGCACTCATTTTCTTCCACCTTATGCCAGGGTTACTCTGAGCAGAATATATTGTTTATGTTTTTGGAAAAGGCTTCCAGGACAAAGTGGCCCTGATGTTTACCCTCAGGAGGATGCAACTTGTGGAAAAAACATAAAGAACACTATCTTAGAGCATCTACATAAAGAATAGACTGCTTGCATGAAACTGTGGCTCTTTGGGTGATCATCTTTTGTATGCAATGTGTGCCTCCACACTGAAAATATTTGAATATGTTCTAAAGCAGGAGATTTTTGTTGGGAACTTCCACCATAATGTGCACGTGAAAGACAGCTCCTTCCTTTCCCCTCAGTTCCTTGAGACCACTGAAGCGGCCCTAGAACTCCAATCTTATATGCAGCAGTAATACAAGAGAAGGTTGACAGTAGGAATGCACAGAGAACCACTGGAAAAACCAGTTACAAATACGTAGCTTTTTGTTCTTTTATATAGTCTCTCTCACACCATTAGCAGCCTCATTTATTCAGATGCCCTACTACAGTAAAAATAAAGGGGAGAATAGTACATCCAAAGGAAGCACCAGATCACAACAGGATACCCAAACACAGGTAGAAAAAGGACTAGAAATAGCAACCAGCAATTACAGGCCTCAAAGCTGAGTTATAAAAGTTGTAGTAGATGTAGTAGAATGTCCTTCGGTGCTCCCTGGCGTGGGCAATTTAGGCCTGTCACTATCAAGTCCAGAGTCTGGTAGAACAGTAGGGGGTTAATGGCATGACTTTCAGCCAGTCAACATTGAAGACTTTTGTTGCCACTGCTCCCTGGTTGGAAAGCAAAGGATGAGGGGCTGTACCTTTGCAACTGATAAGGGTGTAGCTAAGAATTTATTACTAGTCTCCCAAAGATCAGCATAAATTGCTCAAACATAATTGGTTTGCTTGAGAAAGCCCTTGTGAGTGATGGGTGAAACCAATGGAACCACATGTTCTCCAGAGCAAATGGAAGCACAGGAAGCAACAGCCAAATTCGTTTTAGTCCTGCAAGTACAGGGAGATGATCACTGCAGGAAAAAAAATTCTTGCTCTGTAACCTTTTGTGTTGACAGCACTGGAGGAAGGACATCCTCCATTGGAGGAAGAACATTAAACTAGTAATTGGCTAGGTAGCCAAAGTCAACCTTAATAATTATAACATTGCAGTGGACATTCTATCCTATCTGTTTTCTATCCAGTAAAGAACTCGAACACTACCCAAATTAACTCCAATATTTCTGCTCTTACCTGGCTGGCAATGGCAGAGAATTTAGCCACATGGAGGGTCTCATCATATGAGGAAGCACATGGGTTGATATTGACAATCATACAGGACTGCCCACGTCCTGTGAAAAAGCCTTGGAATACACGGGTTAGTTTGCTATCCCGGAAGGGCACCACATTCTGCTTTGACCTATTTAGAGAGAGAGAAGAGGATTTGTGCTCTGGAAATGCTAATACAAAACATGAAGCCTATCCGCACATCATCGTCCTCACCTTAGCCTAGAACACGTATGCACATTCATCAGTATCTTCAACCAGACTGGTCTTAATACCAGAAGGGCCAGACAAAGCTACAGACTGTGGGTAAATGCTAGAAGTTTCTTTAACTTACTTGGTCTGATTGTGGCGCAAACTTGTGAGACATCGCCCCAGCGTGTGCAAGGAGGTATTGATGTTGTTGGCTTCCTTCATACGGTCCCCGGTTCTCTGCTCTTTGCAGCGTTCTGAGCCAGCAAGGTCACAGAGTGACAACCTGGTGAAGAGAAAGAGGAGTATTGGATGCAAGGCCTGGTCCCCTCCCCCCCCAATCTCTACCACTCCCTGCTTTTAGTGGAGTCTCTCCCCTTCTTCTCCCCCCCCCCCATCAGATTCTAACTTCAGGTTAGAAATTCTGGCAATCAGCATGAGAATCCATGACAAGGTCCAGTTATAGTTTTGCTTTTTAATTCTACTACTTTAGGTTGCCTTGCTCCATATCGGCACGGAGGGAAAACTCTTTTTCATTTCAGGCTAGACATAAGACTGAACATTTTACACCAAGCCAAAGTTGTCATTCTGACAAACACATGTCAAAACTACTCAAGGCGGCTTCCCTGTGTATATCGGAAAAACAATGCTGTCTTTCCCATTCCTTTCAGGCCTTCAGTAAGAAAGTTTTCCCTTACTCGCTGATCTTTGGGACCATTTTACTGCTGCTTTCCTGAAGGTGTAGAATTCGGATGGAGAAGATGCTGTGGCTACAGAGAGCAAGAGAAGAAACGTTTTTAGAAAATAAACTGGTTCAAATTATTAAACTCATTTATTCTCATATTTCCCAATCCTGGGTGAATTAAATTTTTGTTGTACAGAGAACGTACTTTACTAATCCTCCAGAATCCCAACACTCCCTCTGTCACCAAAATGAGGAATATAGCAGACCTGCGGCTAGAATTCTCATTCATGTGGGTGCTGGCAAAACTTTGATTTCTCCGGCCTAATTTGAGCAGTTTCCAGGCCTCTTCAGCACTTTGCACATTGACCCAGTTCAGATCTACAAAAGCAAAGATGAGTCAGGGAACTGAAATACCAGGAATTAGACTCTGCATTTATCTAGGAATCATCAGGGAAAACATCACACCTCAATAAAGGGAGGAGTGTGTCTTCTATCACTGGTTCAAGCCACTCAGAATATGGCTTGTTCGATGACTGATCAGCTGGATTAATTATTCTACAAGTTTAATCCAATTTATATTCTGGGTGAGAAGGCTGAGCTGTACCTTTAACATATGTATTTCCAGTATGATCCTCACAGAGCCGCAGTGTAGGCCTCTTGCGGTTTGGGGCAGATGGAGGGGTCTCCAGCAAGTCATAAATCAGCTCATTGTAGATCTCAAAGAAGGAGACCCAGATAGAAAATTGCACATCCTCTTGAGTCACAAATGAAACACTATCTGGGTCAGTTTTGTGAGGTCCTGTCTCTATCAATGAAAACAAAACAAAAAGGTTATCAGTGATTGTAACAATTCATAGTTGACCCAATTAACACAGACTTTCTGAAAATAAACCCAAAGCACATAGTGATTGTTCTTAATAAGCCCAGCTTCCATAAATTAACTAATGTTTCCTTTCTCTTAAAGCAGAAGCAATATTTTCTTTTCAAACTAAGCTTCTCATAGCACCAAGTGAAAGTTTTAGCTTCATTATATATTATAGCCTTCTACTTTACAAAGCCTACACAGTTAGCAACAAAAGATGTTTCATTGTCCAGGAATTGCTAAACTAGAAGATATTTGAAGGGGCACTTTATAAGTTGCAGTAGAGAAAAACCAAAGATTGCATAAACCCAGTCCTTTTCTGTGAAATGTAATTGAAACACACATTGGATTATGGATATTGTTCTGATTAAGATGCTTCTCTTGAATTCCATTGTTTCCGAATGTCTTTTTACTGCATTTCTTACTGCTGAAGGCTTTCTTATTCTTAAGTTTTGAGGTGCTATATAGTGCTTAGCTTTTCAATTCTATGGAAAATAAAATTGCCCCAGAACCAAGGTTCATGACAGCACGTACCTTCCAGCTGGCTCCAGTTTGTCTGGTTTGTCGACTGGCAAACTGAGGAGAGTCCACCAATGCCACTGTCAATACTACCACTTGTGAGTGCTTGTGATTGGGATGCTGTTCTGTGACTTTTGTTCAAAGAAGCAAAGAGTTCCTCCTGCCAATCCAAAAAGAAGAATTACAGCAGAGATTTTGACCAGCTCATCCTCTTCCTTGCCCTTATGGGCTTTGAGGCACTTACCTCCTTTATCCCACCATAGATTAGAGCCTGCTTCTTGGTTTCCTCTTGATGAATCTGTTTGCTGTCCAGCCAATTTATTATGTTTGATAGGAAAGGTTTCAGGTCTGTGGCTCGGTACAACCGTGTCCCAATACTGTTGAATATGACGACTAGGGAACGGGGTAGGATCCCTCTGTCAGTACCATTTCCTGCAAGCCAAGCACAAAGAAGCAACAGTCAAAACGAGGGACCCTCTATTAAGCAGAGGTTATCTGGAACATTATACACCAAGCGCTGCTTACCTTGGATTGTATAAGTCTTTCCCGAATTAGTGACTCCATAGGTATAAACAAGCCAGTTTTGCCCACTGAGGACATCCTTCACCACTTCCTTCATTGTGGCATCAAAGAATGCTTTCTGGCCTACCTCTGGCCCAAAGATCTGAATATCAAATGATAAGGGTTATAACGTGCTCACACAGAGTAGGATTTCTCTAGATGTATGGTTAATCACATCAAATTATCAGGAATTAATCCCTGTTTCTCTGTGAGTTCTCTAATCTCCTTGCAGGGGGTCCTGCCAAAAGAGTTTTAAACACCACAATCTCTACTGGTTTCAGTAGAGGTCCGAGCAGGAGGAGGCACCATCACATTAAATGAAAAAACATACCTGGGTGAAGGTGAATTTGTGCACTGCCTGGCCAATTCCTCGCTCAGTGTTTCTCATCGTAAAGGAATCTTTGGGTGCTTTGAGAAGAAGGGTATCGGCATTTTCTATGCAGACACAGTCCTGAGAAGTATAGTTAGCATTCAGTACCTAAAATCATCTGCCATAGCAGCAAATCACTTTTCTGCGGGCACTCTTAATTTTAAATGTTTATATCCGGCCAATCTATTAAAATATCTTGAGTGTCTTATAGCACAACAATAAAAGACTAAAATTTATCTATTCAGCCTTTGAGACCCCTTTGTTATATCAGTGGCCAAACTGAGTTGGTACCAAAAGATGTGTTTTGCTTTTTGAAATATGCCTCTCTCCTTGATCTGAGAATCTCCATCTCATCTCCACCCATAACTAAGCAAGCATTCAGGATCAGCAAGGTCAAAAGTATTGTCATTTGAAAAAATTAAATCAGCAGCAGCTACCCCTTGTATGGAAAGAATATATACTTTACCAACACTCGCAAATTTCTCTTTTGAATCTGACTTATACACAACACAGGTAGTCCTTGACTTATGACCGCGATTGAGCCCAAAACTATCTGTTGCTAAGTGAAACATTTGTTAAATGGGCTTTGCCCCATTTTACGGCCTTTCTTGCCAGTTGTTAAGTGAATCAATGCAGTTATTAATAACACGGTCGTTAAGTGAATCTGGTTTCCCCATGGACTTTGTTGTGAGAAGGTCACAGAAGGTGATCACTTGAGCCCAAGACCCGGCAACCGTCATAAATATGAGTCAGTTGCCCAGTGTCTGAAGTTTGATCACGTGACCATGGTGATGCCGCAACAGTTGTAAGCGTGAAAAATGGTTATAAGTCACTTTTTTCAGTGCTGTTGTTCAAACTAAATGAACTGCTGTAAGTTGAAGACTACCTGTATTTTAGCACCCCTCTGCTCTTTTGCATATAAAGCTCTGCAAACCAATTTCAAGTGAGCCCGATAGCCAAGCAAAGGAACTGGCTTGTCAAAGTTCTCCTACACTAACTGATGGCTCCTGCTCTGTTTCAGGTACTCACCTGATCCTCTTGCCTCTCGATTTCTGTGGGCTTCAGTGGGCGCACTCTTGCATACACCTTCACCTTTCCTCTGTCACTGGAAACGGCCTATAGAAGTTACAGGTTATTTGTTATTCCCTTACCATTCCGGCAAAACAGATCTAGTATCAACCTGATTGACACATTAACGTTCTATTAAAAATAGAAGCCAATAATCCCAGCCCTACCTTCCCACCCAGCAACCCAAGGAAACTGTAGTCCTGTATTGTAAATTGGAACAAGGTAAACATGGAGAGGCTGCACAGCAGTGACAGAAAATAATTCAGGAGCAAGAAAAAATTAGGCAGTATCAAGTTTGTTAGATTTAAAATTGGGATGCATTGCAAAAGAAATTCAGCTGCTCGGGGCTTGAAAAGGCTTCGGGCATAGCCACAAATCTGCTCCCAAACTGGTGCTTAAAGTAACTGAAGACGCAAATTGTTACAAGAATTACATGAGGATGTAACCATATTCACCGTGTTTAATTTTAACTAAATAAATGTAAATCAAATGCAATGTAGTGCTCATCATTGTCCTGGGTTCTTTATAGAGTATGGCTCTAGAAACAAAAAGCCCACCCACCTACCCCCATTGCCTTCTCCTCCATTAAGCTGAAGGAAAAACTTCTCACAGTTTGCAGAGTTGTGGGACATGTTGCAACAACAGTTCTATTTAGATCATGTTTGGTGAGAAGACAGATGAAAAGGGAGGGTGTACTTCCTTATTTCTTCTTCCCACATTACATGAATGTATGAGCTGACTGACTGAAGAAAGCTATAGTAAGTTGCTAGTTCTAAGAAATAATGAGCATTGGGTGTTAAATGGTAAATGGGTAAAACCAAACATCACATGTTGATCAAACACTAATTCTTTAACCATGTCTAATGGAAACATTACTATCAAAAAAGTAAACTAAAATCATGTTGCACAAACTAATTATACTAGACTACTAGGCAAGAGAGAAATTTGTGCTCCTCTATTCTTACATTATCAGAAATTCTAGAAACAAAGGCCATGGGAAAGCTTGGGCTGCTTTACTAATGGCTCAGTGCCATTCAAGTCCCACCAACCTGAAGCTTTGTAAAAGCATACAAATAAGATTGGAAGTCTATGAATCTATCACTATACTATTATAGCAATATTAAATTCCTGATAACCTTGCAGCAGACCAGCAGAGCTGAATTTGGAATTCTTGCCCTGATCCCAGGACACCAACAATAAAAATGAAGTTGTTTCAGCTTTTGGTAGAGATGAGACCCTAGTCTAACCCCTAACTCCTCTTCATGCCTCCCTAATCTTACCAGCTCTTGATCTGCAGAGATAGCAGAGAAATCTGGCAAAAGAGCTCGTCGCAGTCCACATTCTGCTGTGGTGGATTCCAGGACAGGAGAGAGGGCAGCTTCTTCATCAGAAAACAGTCCAACTGGGGAGGCAAGTCCCTGGGCCATGACAGCCAAGTGCTCTTCCTGTAAGAGCAGCAAAAGGAAGCATAAGTACTCCTGCAGGCTTCCCCGTTTATCTTCAGGCTCTTGGCTATTTCTAAATACAGCTTAGAACTACTGTTAGAAAATGGCTGCACTGCATACCAACCAGCAGCAGGTCCAGGCAGGCCTCACAAGAGGGCTTCACCACTCAGAGGGTTGGTCTCTATTAGCAGCTGCCCCTTTCCCCCACTGAAGCATATAGATGATTTAGGGATTTAACACACACACACCACAAATATTTTCCAAGACGACAGATCTTCATCCAGGACCAGGATCCTGTAATATCAGAGGTAGGCTCAGCGTATGGATTTTACTGCCTGGGCTGCAACATGTGAACAAGAACCTTTTTTATTATTATTATTAAGGCGTCCATGTCGGTCTAGGAATATTTAGTCAGTCGTGCTCGTTCCTTTAATTCCGAAGGAGCTTAATAAAACCCGCATAGCCCACTTGGAGGCCGTTACAGAGGTCAAGAAGCCGCGTGGTCCCGCGTAAGTCAGGCGCTCGGAGCACCCCACCCAGAGACCTCCTCCAGCATAAGCGACGGGATGTAGTTCAAATTGAGTCTCACCTGGTGCTTCCAGCGCCACTTACCCCTCCCCTGCTCTGCCCCGCTCGACCGCCGCCTGCTCAATGCGCCACTTCTGTTTTCCTTTCCGACCTGTTTCAAACCTCGCGGCCAATCCGTTCAACCAATCAGAGAACGGGACACGCAAGAACCAATCGCTGCCCGGGGCGTATCTATCGAGGAGCCAATCGAGTCAGAAATTGCTTTCCCATTCACTTGGGGGCGCCTTTTGTACTCGCTGGGGGGGGGGGGGGGGCGGAGCTTGCTTTGTTTCGTTTGGGGGTTTAGACGAGGTTA
Source organism: Azemiops feae (assembly GCA_023970755.1). Classification (NCBI taxonomy): domain Eukaryota; kingdom Metazoa; phylum Chordata; class Lepidosauria; order Squamata; family Viperidae; genus Azemiops; species Azemiops feae. Next base: position 148,406 of record JALGBA010003956.1, read on the forward strand.
GTCCTCGCGCTGAAACGGTTTCTCTTTGCTAGTTGCTGTCCGGACGAAATACCAGCCATGGCATGACTGGACTCTTCTTATCCTCTCTAGCTGCTTGCGAGGCGGTGGTCCTCGGCTAGATAACGTGACCGCCGGGAAATTATGGGATAAAGCATGGATTTCTGAAGATTAGCACTAGCTCTTTCGCGAGTCACGTTTTTGCAATCAAAACCGATGCGATCGTCTCACGCACGCAGTAGTGTTCTACAGTCCCCCATCTAACTAATGTGATTTTCAAAACTTGGCAACTTTTAAGACCTGTGGATTTTTAATTTGCAAATGCTGGCTGGGGAATTCTAGGAGTTGAAGTCCACACATCTTAAAAATTGCCAAGTTTGCAAACCACTGCTTTAACTCTTCACGCTCCTCAAATTGTATTCTGGAAGCCATGTTGCTCCTGGACCGGCCAGATTTGGAAGCACAATCCTGGTCTCGCTCTCAGTAAAGAAATACTGGGGCCAGGTTTATATTTCAATAAAAGAATTCTTAAGTATAAAATTGAAACCAGGAGTTCTCCTTTTAGGACTACTGGACAAGGTACTTGGAAAAAATGGAATTTTGTTACGGTATGTTGCCTGCAGCGAGAATTCTCTATGCGCAAAAATGGAAAGACCTATCAACTCCCCACAATCGAAGTGAGGGAGGTAGCAGAGACGGCAAAATTAACTTTTAATGGAAACCACTTCTAGGCTTTGTGATCAAGACAGAAAAAAAATAAAATTTTGATTTTGAGATTTGCTGATTAGTTTGTTGTTATAAGAAGTGGCTAGTATTTGTGGGGTCTTTGGTGCTCTCTGAGCTTGGTTGTTTTCTTGCAGACGTTTCATTACCAAACTACTAGTGCTAGTAAAGTGGGATTTGCACTAGTGGTTTGCCCTGTCACTGTTTATGGGAGTGAATTTGGTGGTTCCTTGATTGGGGTATTGTTTACTTCTTGATTGCTGGTCTAATGTTAATATCTGCTCATCTGGGTGTTTATCGCTGGTAAGGATGTGTCTTGGTCTTTTTGTTTCCTTTTTGGCTTTTTGATTTCTATTTTGAATAGTATAGTTTAATTTCATTCTTTAAATTATGCTATCATTTATTCCTCTTATGTTCCAAGACATAATCTTCCATAAGCCATAATCGTCAGCAGATGGGCCCATAGGTTTTGCTCTCTGCCCCCTGTGGAATCTCACCTTTTGTTAAGACAGAAAAGGCAGAGTTTCTAGGCTATTCAACTGCACCACGCATGCCACTTTTCGCTTACTATAAAGACTGTTCCGGTCACATTTTGGCCAATATGCCACAAACATATCCAAAAGGCAGTTTCAAGCCAGACACACTATTTTATACATGCTGGTACCTTTGATCTACAAATATGCTTTGGAAAAATAAAATGTTCTGCGATTGTCATAAGGTGCAGAGTTGCTTTGCAGAGTGAGTGGCTGACATAAATTTAATAAATGAATATTTTATTGGAATAGGTTTTTGTAGCTTTTTCTGAGTACACATTATTAAGAAGTTTGATATGTTCCAACAGCAAAGTTTCACTTATGCTATGGCCTACTGCTTGTCTTGTTTTATTTCCCAAATTTTATTTAGGAATTCTGAGACAAGAGACAATAATGATTTAAAAGAAAACAGTAAAAGAAACACAATATAGTACTTTTATTATTGTCTAAAAAAAACAATGAATTTCCAGATATTAAACAAGTCTCCCAATGAACAAAATAGGACACACATTCTATCATGAAGAATCTTAAGAAAAGAAAGTGAGGTGTCAGGCAGTGCTAAATTAGTAAACAAACAACTTTTTCCTTAGAACAAGATTTCAGGAAACAGGGTTGAACTCTTAACTTCTAAACATGCACCTGCCTTTTTCACTTCTTCATCAGCACCTGCAGAAGAGAAAGAAAAGTAAAATTGTCCATGTTTACAGTGTCCCAGAACAGTTTCAAGCTCTGCTATGAAAACGTGTGTTCCATGTGAAGAGTTTCACTGAGAATAAAAGCGATACCTTAAAAACCAGGTATACTGTATTTGTTATACAGTTAAGAAAGGAAAAGGCTTCCAGGCTGAGATGAATGCCATTTATAGGTAGTCCTCGACTTATGACCATAATTGAGTTCAAAATTTATGTTGCTAAGCAAGACAGTTGTTAAGTGAATTTTGTCCTGTTTTATGACCTTTCTTGCCCTTGTTAAGTGAATCACTGCAGTTAAGTTAGTAACATGGTTGTTAAGTCAATCTGGCTTCCCCATTGACTTTGCTTGTCAGAAGGTCACTAAAGGTGACCACCTGACAGTGGAACCGTCATAAATACATGCCAGTTGGCAAGCGTCTGAATTTTGATCACCTGACCGTGGGAACGCTGCAACGGTGTTAAGTGTGAAAGCGGTCATCAATCACTCTTTTCAGTGCCATTGTAACTTCAAGTGGTCACTAAATGAATGGTTGTAAGTAAAGAACTATATATATTACAGATACTATTGCTGGGGGTGTGTGTGTGGTGGGGGAAGATGATTGACATATTACCATCTTTTGCTTTCCAGGAATGAGAACCTAGCAGAGGAATAAGGAGTGTGATTCCTCCCGTTCAGAGATGAGTATCTTTACCTTCTCACAAATCCTTGCATTTCGTCTGAGCACAGGAGGGCCTCGCCCAACATTTGGAGTTGCTCCAGCACTTCCTGCTGCATCTCCACAGCAATGTGATGGATGTGGTGGTTAGAGTTATTGTACATGATGGCATTCTGAAACATCAGCATGAGATCGCGTTGGAACTGGACCATGTGCTGAATGTGGCCTTTGGACAGGTTTCTCTTTATGGAGGAAAGATCCATTGGTCTTCAGAAAAGCAGGAAAAAGCACAGAGTTCAGCTTTGCGTAATACCTTACAGAGTTTGCAAAATAAAAAGGATGCTTCCCAGATCCTTTTCCATTATCAATATATCAGAACTACTGAGAAATCAAGTTAAAATTAAGACTAATAAAAGCAATTAGATATGAAACTATCACTTGTGTTACAAGATATCTAAACTTGGAACAGAAAACTACAGTAGGTTTTCAATAGTACTCAACCTTTGATAACAAACTTAACAGTAATTCTAAATACATTCCCTTAATATTGTCCTGCACTGATATTTATGGTATCCACTTTCAAGTATGCATAGGATTAGTTTATGGTTATACTGTTATCTCAGAGAAAATAGTTAATGCTGGAGCAAAAACAAGTATTATAGCACCTTCCAAGGCTACATCTATCACAGTTTGGGGGTAAGCAACATTGTACCAAGTGTAGAAAAGCAAATACTAAGCCAAAGAAGTGGAAAGCTTGACAAGAAAAAAATAACAAATATTTGAAGACTAATAAATGTATTAGAGCAGGGGTCCCCAACCCTCAGTCCGTGGACCGGCACCGGTCCGCGGCATGCCAGAAACCGATCCGCGCAAACAAGCAAAGCCCCATCCTTGGGATGCAGGCAGTACATGAAACCACGCCCCCTCCAGTCCACAGAAAAACCTTTCTCCACGGAACCGGTACCTGGTGCTCAAAAGGTTGGGGACCTCTGTATTATAGCATAAGCTTTTGTGGATTTCAATCCTTTCAACAGCTTCATGAAGTGTCATTTTGAGAAAGGAATGTGTGTGGAGGGATATAAGCAAAAAGATGGGAGGGCAAGAAGAAAATCTAATATCTAATCATGCAAACAAGGTACTTGCAAGTTATTAAGTTATTTGCAAATAGGGGCAATTCAGGAAACAATAGCTATGCTGTGAAATCTCTTACAGTATTAAGTAACACATGTACACTAATGGAAGCTGGGAGAACCGTAAGTTAGTGACCCAAATAGCTCTCTTGATTGAAATATCCATTTTTTCATGGGAAGAAGTTCCATTATTTTTTCTGAGAACCTAACAAACATAGTACTTCACTTTTCATGAAATGACTCTCCTGCCAGAGATCCAGAACTTTGGTTCATACCTTCTGTTGTCAAGGAGATAGATTTAGCCATGTTCCACTATTTCCTGGATTTAAAAAAAATCACTGTTCCTTCCCTTTCAAAAATGCTATTTATCAACATGTGTATGTATATAGAGAGGGAAGAGATATAACATTACTACCAGTCTATGGTTAACTGCAGATGCAATGAGAAAGCTATTCAAGCTTTGCAGTACCAATTCATATCCTACCTTTCAAAGAGCTGATAGAAGAAAGCAAAAGGACATAATATAAACCATGGCATTTGGTCCCTGACTTATCACATGACATTACAGCAAATTAATAGTAAAGTGTTCCTATGTCCCAATAATTCCATTTCTTCTCTCCTACTTAAAAACAGATTTTCTTCCCCTTTGTCCCAGTGAGATAAGCCTATGTTGCAGGCATTTTTCTTTTATATTTGACAGGCTACTTGCCATGCTCCCACTTCTGTTGCACAGTTCAAGGGAGAAGACCTTGAATGCAGCTGCACTATGAGAATTTAGTGGGATTACACACTTCATAGGTTTGCCTAAATAGTGCATGGGGAGTTCAAAGCATTTTGGGGCTAGAAGGGTTAGGAGGAGGGGGAAAAACTCAGTGGTTGGCATTGATTGGTCTCCGAACTCACCTACTGGCTTACTCAGACTGAGCAATGATTGGCTGAAGGTTCTCCCTATGATTTACCATGCTAAATGCATTTGGGAGTTACAGATGAGGAGACCAAAACGGGGAAAGCGGCTTAAATTTAAACTGTTAGGAATTTCTTGGAAATGGAACGGATGGAGTGGCAAAGCTCCAGAATTTCTGGACACTCATCCTAATAAGCAGTGCAGGTGGAACAATTCCTTGCCATGATAAAACAGGTATCAGGACTACAAAACACACTGCAGAGAGAAAACTATTTTCTGATTTCTAAAGGGGAACATTTTCATAAGCAGTGGACAGAGACAGAGGAGGAAAAGCAACTGAAAAACACATCCCTTACTAGCGCTCTCTTTTCCCTCACTGACCTTTTGACCACATCTTTGTAACCAGGAGCCTGCTTCTCTGAAACCGGCTTCAGGAAGGGACCGCTGTATCTAGGGAGAAAGACGACAAGGTGGGCTAGCAAGCATATCCCATCCTTTCCTGTGCAGTTGGGAATAATAACGAAAAGCTGGAAGGATGAAAGTCAACTCCTGCAATCAGCCCAGAATCATTACATTACAATAGCGGAGTAATATTTTATATGTTGATGATGTTAAATGTATGTTTATATCACTTCATATACAAAAGCATCTGGAAGTAGCTCATGGAATATAAAATACACAAAACAAAGGCAGATTCCTCCTCAAAGCATTCCTAGAAACATTCATAGATGGTCTGAATAAAAAAAAAAAGAACGAGCTCAATGATCACTTAAAAGATGTACGCTTGGATCTCACAGATTTCAAGGGAGACAGATTCTCTCGATCTTGAGATTTACCCGATCTTAGAGCCTGCAATAGAACTTTCTCTCATGGTAAAAGCTATCGGCTCTGTAAGGTAAAAATGGTTCACCAGGTACCCTTGTATAGGGCCTTACACATAATAAGCAAAAACTCTGAAACTGGTCCAATAGCTAACTGGTCACCAGTTATGGGCATAATACAAACTTTCTTGTAGATCTCCACTCTAGAGGACTTTGTAGTCCTCCTCAGTGGTCAGTAGTTTCGGTAGCTTAGTAGTTTACCTATGGCCAGCAACCATCTTCCAAATAGATAACAGAGTTTTCTTAAAGAGCAAATGCTGTTGAAGTGGATCGTCTTGGCTCAAGTGCATCCTGGATAGGAAAGAAATCAAAGGGATTCATTCGCATTTATGAATGGGAAAGGAAGAGGGCAAGAAATTTTCTTCAAAAACTTTTTAAAAATTCGTATGAAATGTGTTAATTCAACTACCAAACCTAGTATTAAGTTTATTCCTTTACTGAAGAGAGTTGTACAACTTGACCAACCCACACAATTGTTCTGATTCAAAGCTATTGCTCGTTGAAAGCCACTTATACAGTCTCCAGAAAATCAATCATTTTAGATAGAATAGCACTGTTCACTTCAGATTCTTGATACACTTTTCTCCCTCTTTTATTGGTCAGAACATTTATAAAATGGCCCAAGCCCCCCTCTTTCTAGAAAGTTTTAGGCTGCCATATTTATCTAGGAGGATTATCCTATTGAATTCAACGGACTGCTTTCTAAACAGATATTGTATGTATAATATTGTGCCATTTAACACAGCAGCCATAAAGTAGAGAAATAATTCCATTCAAAGTCCACGTTATCATTACTTACAAAGGCAGGGAGGCTGTACTTGTGGAAGGAGAGCTTATTAGGGGTGTTCCATAAGGACTGGAGTCGTCATTGCTATAACTCAAATGGAAATCACTGTCTTTCCAATCTTCAGTTTGATCTTCAGTGTTTTCCACAGCCACCTCCTGATGATCACACGGCAGGAATTAATCTCTTGGCAAAATAACAATAGAAATCCCAAACCCATGAAATTCAGCCATGAAGATCCAGTATGGAAAATGCACTTCTGTGGGAAAAGTAGTGCCAAATACCTCAAAGGAGTTGGCAGAGTACTCACCCCTCAAAAAAATTAAAAACTTTATGAATTCCTTAGATCTTAAGAACTACCATTCCTTAGCTGATATATTCTTTTTAGGGAAGCTATTTGAAAGGGTAAAGACTGTACAAGTCCAGGCACTCTTGAAAGAAATGGATTATTCCTCTATTTCATCCACTGTGGGTTCAATTTTAGGTTATGGAGTTGAATGAGCCTTGTTCAGCCTTATAAGACAATCTGAGGAGGGGTCCTTGGTGCTCTCCGAGCTTGCTTGTTTTCTTGCAGCTGTTTCATTACCCTAGCAGTAAGCACTGATGATGTTACCTAGTTAGAGTAATGAAACGTCTGCAAGAAAATAAGCAAGCTCAGAGAGCACCAAGGACCCCTCATTTCAACCCTTCATAGGCAGGTCCCCTCCTTAGAAATCAAGAGGTTGCATTCTCCCTAAAGAGCAACTGTGTAATCTGGGGGTGCTCCTAGAACCATCATTTTTGGTGGAAACACAGCGGTCTCTGTGACAAGGAATGTTTTCCAGCTCTTATTGCTTTGCCATTCAAGGCAATCATTCCTTGACAGGAATAATTTGGCCACAGTGATCCATTCATTGGTTACCTCAAGATTATTGCAGTGTGGTGCATGTGGGATTACTCTTAAACTGCCCGAGTCTGCAACTAATCCCTGCAAGGTCATTTATGACATACAAACATTGTCTAGATCTAGACATTTAACCAAATGGCTTGACCAATGTAAATTATATTTACGAGGTTCTTTGGAAGGTACCACATCAATGAAGCAATACAAAGCTTGGTTGGGGAATTCTTTTCCTGTTCAGATGTTGGTAATATCAATGCCCTTAGATTTTCCCCTACAACAATTTTGGAGCCCCTTATACTTAGGACATTCTTAATTCATTTATGTATTATGGGTATTACTGTCCTGTGTTTTAGAGCTTTTTATGTTAAGATCGTTTTAAAAAATCTAATTCTCCTGTATTATGTTAAATCACTAATGCTTTAATAGACTCTAAACCCCATTGGAATTACCTTTAATAATGAAAACACAACTTAATAATTTTACATACATCTAGCTAAGTTACCAAGCATTTTGCTTTCTTTCTTTTATCCCACTACTAACACACTATTTTCCCTTTCCCTTAGGTCAGTGGTGGTGACCTTATGGCACTCAGAGCCCTCTCTGTGGGCACGTGCGCCGCCGCTGCCAGCAGCTTGCGCAGGCCATTAGGCCTCTGTCGCTGCCCAGAGCAGCAGCCCCACCCAGCACAAAGGAGGCGAAGCGGCCAGCTAGCAAGCTGGAGTAGAGGTGGTAGAGCACGCCCACACCCAGCAAGCCAAAGGCCATCCTGAGCAGGGAAAGCCAGATCCCCATCGGTGCCATGGCCCCCCAGTCCCAGCTAGGATTGCGTGCCTCCCCCCCATCTATGCTGGGCCTCCTGCCCACCGCCCCACCCGCCAGAGACCCCCTGGATCTCCCCCAACCCTGCACGGCCCCCACAGGCATACCCCCATGAGCAACATTGAGGTGGCCATGCCCACCCCAGCCACACCCACCCAGTCTGCCATGACAACCACAGCCATGCCCACCCAGTGGGCCACGCCCCCATGCCCCCCCTGAGGGCACCACAATGCTGATGCGGCCCTGGCACTTTGCAATAAATAAGTGTGTTTGGGGTTGTGGTTTGGGCACTCGGTCTCTAAAAGGTTCGCCATCACTGCCTTAGGTTCTTGTCTGGCTGCGTTTATATTTATATTATATTTATATTATGCGTTTATATTTATATTATATGGAAACATGGTGGGATGAAACCCACAAATGGAACACAAGGCTAGAGGGATTTAAATTATTTAAAAGAAACAGACCAAATAAAAGAGGAGGTGGAGTTGCTCTATATGTAAGAAATAACTACATCTCTACAGAACTAGAGCACAACAATGATGAAAACTGTCTTGAATGCATTTGGGTCAATATAAAAGGGGGGGAAATGACATTGCCATAGGTGTATACTACAGGCCACCAACCAAACAGAGGAAATAGATGAACTTTTTGCTAGTCAGCTAACTAAGGTATGTAGGAAGCAATCACAATAGTAATGGGGACTTTAACTACCCTGACATCAACTGGGAGACAAACTCTGCACCAAGTGGAAGATCAAACAGATTCCTTGCAAACCTAGCAGACAACTTTGTCTCCCAAAAAGTAGAGAAGGGAACTAGGGGATTAGCCATTTTGGATCTAATTCTCACTAACAGGGATGAAATGATAGAAGGTGTTGAAGCCACAGGAACCTTGGGAGGAAGTGATCATGCAATATTGGAATTCAACATTATGGAAGCACAAGCAATAGAACACAGTCAAACTAGAGTCTTGGACTTTAAGAGAGCTAATTTCAATAAACTTAGAGAGGGTTGGGAAGGATTCCATGGATGAGAATCCTCAAGGGGAAAACAACTCAAGCTTGGGAAATTTTTGAAAAGTGAGATAATAAAAGCCCAGTCTAGCACAATACCAACAAGAGGAAAAATTACAGCTCTCAAAAGAAACCAGCATGGCTGCATAAAGAACTCTCTGATAAATTGAAAGATAAAAGGGACAAGTATAGAAAGTGGAAAGAGGGGCACATAACTAAGACAGAATATCAGCAAATAGCCCGAGCCTGCAAAGATGAAGTGAGGAAAGCTAAGGCTCATAATGAACTAAGGCTGCGACCAAAGTCAAAAATAACAAAAAAAGCTTCTTTCAACATGTAAAAACAAGAAAAAAGTGAAGGAAATGATTGGTCCACTAGTGGGTGAAAGTGGCAAAAAGGTGACAAGCAACAGGGAGAAAGCAGAACTATTTAACTCATTTTTTTGCATCTGTCTTTACACAAAGGGAAAAAACAGACCAACCTACCAAAAATAGTGCCATAAAAAACAGAATAGAAAATGCAAGTTAAGATAGGCAAGAAAACGGTAAGTGAGCACCTGTCCAGCCTAGACGAGTTCAAATCACCAGGACCAGATGGATTACACCCCAGGGTTCTCAAGGAACTGGCAGATGTGATCTCAGAACCATTGAACTATATTTTTCAAAGATCCTGGAGCACTGGGGAATTACCGGAGGACTGGAAAAGAGCTGATGTAGTTCCCATCTTCAAAAAAGGAAAAAAAAATGGACCCAGGAAATTACAGACCTATCAGCCTGACCTCAATACCTGGGAAGATTCTGGAAAAGATAATCAAACAACGAATCAGCGAACACCTAGAGGCAAACAAAATCACTACTAAAAGCCAACATGGGTTTGTCAAAAACAGATCATGCCAGACAAACCTTATTGCATTCTTTGACCAAGTGACAAAATTAGTGGATCAGAGGAATGCTGTGGATATAATTTACTTGGACTTCAGTAAGGCATTTGATAAAGTAGATCACAACCTACTACTTGATAAGATAGAAAAATGTGGGTTAGACAGCATCACCACCAGATGGATCGTAGCTGGCTGACCGGCCGTACTCAGCGTGTGGTCCTCAATGGAACCGCATCTACATGGAGGGAAGTGTGCAGTGGGGTGCCCCAGGGCTCTGTTCTGGGGCCAGTGCTCTTCAACATCTTCATCAACGATTTGGACGAGGGGATAGACGGGGAAATCATCAAATTTGCGGATGACACCAAGCTGGCAGGAATAGCCAACACTCCAGAAGACAGGCTTAAGATACAGGAGGACCTGGACAGACTTGAACATTGGGCGCTATCTAACAAAATGAAATTCAATGGTGAAAAAAGTAAGGTTCTACATTTGGGCAGGAAAAGCCAGATGTACAGGTATAGTACAGGGGGTACCTTGCTCAGTGGTAGTAACTGTGAGAGGGATCTCGGAGTCCTAGTGGACAATCACTTAAATATGAGCCAAGAGTGTGCTGCAGCTGCCAAAAAAGCCAACACAGTGCTGGGCTGCATTAACAGAGGGATAGAATCAAGATCACGTGAAGTATTAATACCACTTTACAATGCCTTGGTAAGGCCACACTTGGAATACTGCATCCAGTTTTGGTCACCACGATGTAAAAAAGATGTTGAGACTCTAGAAAGAGTGCAGAGAAGGGCAACAAAGATGATTAGGGGACTGGAGGCTAAAGCATATCAGGAACGTTTGCTGGAATTGGGTATGTCTAGTTTAACGAAAAGAAGGACTAGGGGTGACATGATAGCAGTATTCCAATATCTCAGGGGTTGCCACAAAGAAGAGGGAGTCAAGCTATTCTCCAAGGCGCCTGAGGGCAGGACAAGAACTAATGGATGGAAACTAGTCAAGGAGAGAAGCAACCTGGAACTGAGGAGAAACTTCCTGACAGTTAGAACAATTAACCAGTGGAACAACCTGCCTCCAGAAGCGGTGAATGCTCCAACACTGGATGTTTTAAGAAGAGACTGGACAGCCATTTGTCTGAAATGGTATAGGGTTTCCTGCCTGAGCAGGGGGTTGGACTAGATGACCTCCAAGGTCCCTTCCAACTTTATTATTATTATTATTATTATATTTGTCTTTTCAAGTGAACACCACCTCTTCCTTCATCTAGTGAAATGGAAGTTTCTTAACAGGACTTTCTCATACAGTTGGCTTGCCTCAACATGGAACTTACAAGGGGTTCAATAAACCTTTTCACTCTCCACAAAACATGCTTAAGGAGGGCAAGATGGAGCAGCCAAGCAATGCCTTTTGATTTGATACCTTCGGAGCAGGATATTTAGCAGTCCGCAAAGGCAAAAAGATAGGATTCTCCACTGATCATCCCACCCCAAGTAATCCATCTATTTATAAAACAGTGTTCTGAGCAAGCCATAGCTTACCATTCTAGTTGGTGGCATCTCTTTCTTCCCTATTTTCCATTCACAAGGCGTTTGCTTCGTAAGTTCTAAAGTTGAGGCCTCGTCCGCATCAGTTTCTGCCGTAGCGGACATCAGATAGTGCATGACTCTCTTTCCTGAATCCTCATCAAACTGTCTATCCTGAAACTTAGAGCATCCAGGCTCCTCACACAGACTAGGAAGTCCTTCCATGGCCTCCGCTTCCAGGTTCACGGCCGGCAGCCCTTCCAAGACCTGCAGTGCCCAATTTCCCCTTCTCTGGGAAGCTGATCTCTCCTTAGCTTGCTTTTTAAAAATCTCTGAATGACTTTCCTGCCCCAATTCTTCCTCTTTGTCTACAAGGGATCCTTTGGTGTCACCTTTGTGAGCTGTGGCAAGCCTTCCACTCTGCTCTCCGGCACCAGAGAAAACCTGAGGTCCCTGTGCCAAGTAAGGGCTGCTAACACAAACGGGCTCCATTAAATATGTCACCTGGAACAGAAGGTAAGAAGTTAAACAGCTGAGGCTTGTAATTAAAACCACTCTCAAAAAAGCACACCTGAGGCTATTTTTCTTTCAGATATTGTGTTCTTTCTTCTTAATGAGCATGCTTTGCAGTGACACTGAGACCACATCCCTAGCTTGGCAATTTCTTTCCTCCAGCCCTCCAGGATTTGTACAGCAGGTATCTGTTGGCTAAACCCTAAGAGTTGTTGCCAGACTTGCCCAAAGGGCATTAAGCTGAGGGTGGCTAAAGTGGAATAACATATGTTCTCGGAGGTTAGCAATCTTTTCAGGTCTCCTGAAAATTATTTAGTGTTCAGGTGTCAAAAAAGGGCAATATATCCAGATTGCATAAGACTGGAAAGAAATCTCAAGAGATTTCAGCCTTTTTTTTTTTACTTTGGGAGAAGTAAAAGTATCTTGGGGATCCATCGGAAGTCACTTTGCTAACCCCTGATATAGAGAAAAAAGTATAAGGTTTCAATAGCACTAGATCTCTATCAGAATTAGGCCCTATACAGTATAAGCAGTTAGTAAGACACATCATTACTCGGCTTTATTTTTGAAATAGTAGAAAATATTAACCTTTGCTCATCCTTACCACTTATCCTGGCTTTCTCTCCTTATTGAAATTTGCCTCTGTAGGCAGACTACTCATATTACTGAGAACTCTTAATCTCAGCCAGGGGAGTAAACTGCTATCATATCCCACCACTTGAAGTCCTACCTACTAAGTGCTATACCTCAGACAGAAACCTCAAGAGGGCATCCTGCTTGCATTTCCCACTCTCATCTTGCTCTCCTTCATTAGCATATTCCCATGCTGTGGAGTCACCGGTTTCCAGCTGGCTCGCTGCCTCCTGGCTGCTGCTCTCTTCTAACTCCTCCTGAACGTCATCTTCAGTTTCCCTCCAGCTGCTCAGTTCCTTTAGGTCAAAGTCTAAGCTAGAGTCTGGAGAACTACAGAGGGATTTGCAGCAGCTGCTCTTCTCAGATTCAGTGAAGTATTCTTCTTTGGATTCCAGCCAGGTCCACACATGACCCATCTAAAAAGGTAGAGAAGGAAAGGTTTGTGACTTACGCAGTTGCTTCTTTTCCTTTGGGACATTCTAGGGTCTCCCAGATCTGAAATGGTTCCATCTCTAAATAGGATAGCTATCCCCCATACAAAATGAACAGGGCTCCTATTTGAGAAGTAGCAGCCGTGGCAGAGAAGAACCTTTGAACAAATCCATTTTGTACATCAATCATGCCCATTCTTGGATTGGGAGGCTTTTCTCTCAGCCATTCACCTTTTGGACTACTGCAATGTACTCCTCGTGAAGACCATTTAGAAGCAGCATTAGCTCCAAGGTGCAATTCGAGGTGCACCAATAAAGCTCTGTGTAATTCAGTTGAAACCACTTGTTTCCAATGGTTTCCACTCATCCCATCGTATCTGGTCCATGTTTCTGGAATGTCATCTTGTTGGACCCAGGAGGTATGCTTTCTTTATTACAGTGTATGCTCTTTGAAACAGCCTTCCCCTTCAGATGACCCCCCAACCCTACTAGCTTTCCAGAGGACACTGAAGAACAGGCTTTTTCCTTAGACATTGGGGTCAGCATATTAGTTGACCCTGGAATGTATATTTCTTCATGAGAGAATTTTGTCTGTATATCTACATAATGGAAAAATGTTTGGAGCGTCAATTGTATTGTGTAGTTTTATAGGTAGTCCTCAACTTACAACCACAACTGAGCCCAAAATTTCTATTACTAAGCGAGTCAATTGTTAAGCGAATTTTGCCCCATTTTATGACCTTCTTGCCATAGTTGTTAAATGAATCCCTGCAGTTGTTAACTTAGTAACATGATTGTTAAGTGAATCCGGCTTCCCCAATGACTTTGCTTGACAGAAGGTCGCAAAAGGTGTTCAAATGACCCCAGGACGCTGCAACCCTCATAAATATGTGCCAGTTGCCAAGCATCCAAATTCTGATCACGTGACATGGTGACGCTGCAACAGTTGTAAATGTGAAAAATGGTCATAAGTCACTTTTTTCAAGGCTGTTGTAACTTTGAATGGTCACTAAATGAACTGTTGTAAATCGAGGACTACCCATACTCTATTTTATTTTGTATTTTCTTTATTGTTAATTGCCCAGAGTTATTGAGATGGGTGACCTCATGTATTCTTTAAATACATATATTCATACACATGCACTGCTCAAATGCAACAATATCTATTCTACGATGGCTATTTCAAGTCAAGAACTTCAGTAGGAAGGCTGAAACCTGGAAGAAAGCCATTTGTTAATAGTCAGGTCTGAGATCAATGTATTTCAAAGAAAGAATGCCACTCCTCGGTTAAGATGAGAATTGTCATTATTTCCTTAATAATGACAATTTACTCTTTCCATGAAAAAACTCTGTAACCTTAGTCTTATTACCCTCAGATATAATGCTCTACATAGGCTGCATCAGTATTTTTGGATAATAAAAATGAAGGCTATAGCTGCAGTTCAATGCCTTATTTGTAAATGTGCTACTCATCCATAAAAAAAAAAAAAAGAAGACAAAAGTAAACTGGGATAATAGCCAAAACCCTAGGTCCTAACAAGGATGGCAGGGGGAAACTGCTACGTTTGCCTCCAGGTAAATTGCTATCTTGTAATTAACTATATCCACCATGGCCGGCATTTTCTGACTTCAGGTAGTCTGACATACGACCACAATTGTGCCCAAAATTTATGTTGCTAAGTGAAACATTTATTGAGTTTGCCCCATATTACTTTTCTTGTGACAGTTAAGTGAATCGTTGCATTTGTTGAGTTAGTAACATGAATGTTAAGCGAATCTGGATTCCTCATTGACTTTGCTCGTCAGGTTGCAAAAGGTGATCACATGACCCTAGGACAGAGGTCCCCAACCTTTTGGGCACCAGGGATCCGTGGAGAAAGGTTTTTCCATGGACCAGAGAGTGCGTGGTTTTGTGTGCTGCCTGCATCCCACGGATGGGGCTTTGCTTGTTTGTGCGGACCAGTTACCGGCATGCTGCAGCGGTACTGATCCACCGACCGGGGGTTGGGGACCTCTGCCCTAGGACACTGCAGCCATATATGAACCATTTGCCAATCATCTGAATTTTGATCACGTGACCATGGGGATGCTGCAACGGTCGTGTGAACAATGGTCATAAATCACTTTTTTCAATGCCATTGTGATTCTGAACAGTCACTAAATGAACTGTTGCAAATCGAGGACTGCCAGTATTTTGCAGATATTTCATTACTAGACTAGGTAACATCTTCAGTACTATTTTCTTTGAAGACCCATGGTCTGCTCCCAAAATGTCAAATATACCCAATTCCCCAAACAAAACAGGAACCCTGGTACAAATGCAGGCCACTTGTTCAGAAAGATAGAAGAGATGAAATACAAGCGTGCATTTGCATTCATTAATTACATAAAGTGTTTTCTATTCTGTTGATCATGTGAAACTGGGAATTCCCAAACACCCCATCGTTCTTGTTCATTAACCGTTATATGGGACTTAGCAAGGCAAACTAGTCTCAGGTCAGCAAAGGAATTTTAAAAAAAGTATTTTACCCTTTCCTTATTTATTCAACCTATACACTGAATATATTTATTGAGGGAGGCTGGATAGGAAGATAATGAGCGTGGTTTTAAAACTGGAAGAAGCATCAGTAATCAGCACAGTGCTGATGACACTATTCAAAATGCAAATGATCTGTAAACTTTAGTAATAAAGTTCAAGGAGCACAGTGAAAAAGGGGTCTAAAATTCTACATAAAAATGGCTAAATTAACGATAACAGATTTCATAATCACCATTAAAACTGACCACTAAGATATTGAAGAGGTGGATACTCTTGCCTAGTATTTTATGATCAACTATCAACAAAAGACAATTGGCAATCAAGAAAAATGCTGCAGACTACTATTTGATAGGACAACAATGAAGGCCTTGGAAAAGATGCTCTGATGTACCTGTAGCTACAATATTAGAATTACGCAAGCAAATGGATTTCCCGGATACTCTTTGGAAGCAAAAATTGGGACTTTGAAGAAGATAGGAATAGCATGGGCATGTTTGAATTTTAATATTGGAGGAAAATCCTGAGAACGTGAAGACTAATCAAGAAAACAAATGGATCATAGAACAAATCAATCCAGAATTCTCAATGCAACATAATCGACGAGGCTCAAATGACCGTATTTTGAATATATTATATATAAAGATGTAGACATCTGGAAAAATCTATAATCCTGGGAAAGATGAAGAGAGATGATGATGAAGCGGAAGCATGGCAGATAAGACTTGACTGTAACAAGGATTGGTGTGCTAATATTTGAAGGACCAGGACAGAGACAGATTATCATATATTTATATAGTCACTAAGAATCAACGTCGACTTGATGCACATAATCAATTTGCATCCAAGAAGTTGTTTAATATATATTGAATATAACATTCAATAAATTTCTACCATTTACGTATATGTAGGGATGTGGGTCTATACATATGCTGTTCATAGTATGTTTAGGTGTGTGTCATGTGTTTCACTTTGAGAGTGGGCAACTAAATTTCATTTTTGATGTGTGTCATTGTGCCCACAGTATAAAAATGACAATAAAGGTTATCTTTATCTTTAATGGCTGGTCTGGAACTTGGCTTTGTTAGGTAGTTGCCCAGAATCCAAGGACACATGAAAGTCTAGTGAGTCAAAGCTGAACTGTGTGTATTTCCAGTTTGATGTAATGTGCAAGTGATATGATGATATTCTAAATGTGGTGTCTATGTAATACATAGACTCAAGTGCTACATTATTTAAAGCAATGCAATTACTTTAAATAATAATGTCATTAATGTAACTCAATTCACTCGGTGAACATATAGTGGTCAATACTTTTGCCAGCAGCAGTCAATTACATGCACAATGTACTTGAAGGTAGTTATCCAAATTTCCACATAAGGAACATATCTACTATAAGAAGTTAAAAGAACTGCCTGTTTACTTCTTCCTTATGTTGTTCAATTGAAGCAAAAGAGCTTAATACCAGAATGTGGAATGTGTAAAAATTGGGCATCACCATTTAAAGTGTCATTTTACACCAGTTCTTGACATTTGTGGTTTGAAGAGAGTGGATTAAAAAAAACCATTTAATTAAACAAAATTCGAAAAGATGCAAAAGATGAGACTCAATTTACTGTCAGTCAGAAGGCATAATATGCTGTAGGGACAAATAGTATGATTCAATCTTATTTAGCGTGTATATTCTTTTCAGAAAAAAATGTCACAGTTCCACAAAGCAGATTGAAAATATTCCTGCTATATAGCAAGCATATAGCGAAAGAATGATCCTCTGACCTCTATGCTGTTGACATTCTTAAGTTTTCAGAAAAGTTTGCTGCTTGAGCCCATCTCCTGCTTAAAGGTCCCAGAAATGTTTGTGTGACTACTGGAAGAACTGACTGCAAGATTATGTACAGTAGATCTTTTCCTATCTGGGCTGGCTTACATTTTCACTATGCTACTATAAGCAAAAATTACAGAGGGCTGGAGCTGGCGGGACATAGAGAACATAGAGAAACCTGGCAAATTATGGAGATAACATCTGCCAAGCTTTCTTCTGTGTTTTATGATTCACAGACGTGAAACAGAAGTATGTTCAAGGTGCACAGCGTTGTGTGATTTTAAAATATAGCAATAGCATTAAAACATGCAATCATAATCTGAAACCTTAATTCCCTTGAGACAGGAAAAACGGTTATTGTACACTATACAATATTACATTGGATTTTTTTTATTCTTGCATTTTGTGATTGTCCAGATAGCTGAGGTTGCTAAACAGTATTAACAGTTGAGTAAATTTTCAACTGAACATCTGAAGTTTTAATGCTATTGTGTCTTGGACTGTACCACTATCATACCCAGTTATCGAAGGGAAACATTTATTCATTATCTTGCCTTTATTATTTTCACAATTAACTCAAGGCAGCAAACATATCCAACATACCTTCCTTCTTATTTTCCCTACAACATCCCTGTGAAGTGGGTTGGGCTGTGTGTGTGTGTGACTGGCCCAAGGTCACACAGTTGGCTTTCATGGCTAAGGACTTGATTTCTTGCTTTTTAGCCTAGTGCCTTAACCACTAGACCAAACTGGCTCTGGGCATACTTTAAGTAATTTAACATTTCCAAGTTTTTATAACAGAAGCTAAGTTGCCTGCAATCACATCTTTTTCCTTCAATATGGAATGTGACTGATTTGTGCTATTACTTGTCTAGCATGAGGCATCATTATGAACTTCTGCTACAAGTAAAAGAAGAATTTTAGAAGTCAAAAATAATAGGGAAATGAGTGTTTAAGATCTTCTGGCTTGAAAGTAGTAAAAGACAAAAATGAAAGTAGCCAGCATACCATGCTATACTTGATTCTCTACTACAATTTATTATACACATTTACAATCCACAAATACATAAAAAAAATCTGTACACATCACATTACAATACATACTAGCCACCAGTTGCTAGCTAATCAGAACACTCACAGGACCTGATCACAACTGCCTTAGAACAGGCAGAGGACTGTTCTCCTGGCCCTGGGATTTCCCCAGTTACGCATCCCAGGATAACACACACTAATACAGATGGCCATCCATAGCTGTGTCTCATTCAGAATCAGGAAAATTCTCGTTCAGCTGCCACAGCCTGGGGTGTCTCCTGCCTTTGCATCATTTCTTCATCTTCATATCTGCTTCAATGGCACAACGACGTCCTCTAGTTCCCCCATCCTGTTCAAAATGCCAAGGAAAAGGGAAAACACTGTTACTAGAAGGACTTATGCGAAGGACAAGAGAGGCTTGGCTGCTATCTGTGTTACCAGGAAAGACTCAGCACTTAAGTCTGACAATACTGCTTTCCTTCCTATAACACGGAGGATTCTTTTCTGGAATGGAATTGGGGGGTTTCTGTGTCAGAGCAAATGGGGGAAATATGTGCTGTGGCTAGTTTGGGGATGCTTGGAAATTGTACTTGGTTATTTTTCTTTCATCTGAATAACATGTGCTCATTTCTTCAAGTGGACAGAAGGGATGTTGTCTAACATACCTGATCAACTGCTGCTCTTTACAGAAGTTCTCTTCCAGATGCAATACCCTGGCACTATTTTCCCTAGCATCTCCTCACAGCGGCTCTCCATGAATGTAGGGCAATCAGATAGCTTACTTCCTTTTGCTGCCCTCTCCATCTGGCTGCCTGTCCTCATGTTTCTCTGTCTTAATAGATAAGTATTAGAAATCCTATTCTTTGGGCTGGAGGATGAACCTGTCAAAACGTATTTTTGGCGTATTGAGAGACAATGATTGCCCAGATTACCCATGAAAAGAACAAACAAACCACTGTATTTTAGTTTTGTACACTATACCAGTGGTGGCGAACCTATGGCACAGGTGCCAGAGGCGGCACTCAGAGCCCTCTCTGTGGGCACGCGCGCCGTCGCCCCAGTCCTAGGCCTTCAGCTGGGTTTTATAAAACCTTTTCACTTTAGGCCTCCACCGCCGTGTGCAAAAAAAAAAAAAAAGGTCCAATCAGTCAATTTCAACTTCTCGCGGAAAAAAAAAGATCTTGCAAAGTTGGAATTGATTGATTGAACTTTTTAGTCCCACCCAGTCTGCCGTTACCACCGTAGCCACACCCACCCAATGGGCCACGCCCACCCAGCACTCGATGATGCATAAGTGGGTTTTGGTTGTAGTTTGGGCACTCAGTCTCTAAAAGGTTCACCATCACTGTACTATACCATCTCAGAAATTTGGTTCTCATGAGTCTCAGACTCCTAGAACTGAAAGGAGCCATTGAAAGTAGCATCTTATTTGGCGCAAAATTCAAATTAAAGTATCTATAATAAGATAGCTAAGGTTTGCTGGAACACATCCAGTAATGAATAGCCCACCATCTATTTTGCTAACTGTATGATTGTCAAATTACTTTTAGGAAGGATTTTTTTTTCTTAATTCAGTCAGAATCTGTCTTTTAAGCCCATTATATTGAACTTAATGGATTTAGAATACTATAATACAAAAGCATAATGGATTTTATTTGGTTTCAGGGTAGCACATTGCGAAAATCCAAACGGTGATGGTTAATTCAAACAATTTAGGTTTAGGAAAATATTTAAACCAAGCCACTGGGTGGTTAAAGGACTGCAATGATGGAATTATCAACTCTGAAAGAAAAAAACCCCTTAATGAAACAGGTATGGGTGGAGAGGAATAAAATTCCTCTCTGTAAAGGGAAGCAAATTAAAGAATATTTACAGGTTTTTCATCTTTAAAATATGTGAGGAATAAATATATTCAATACATTCTCCTACACCACCAATAAATGTGTGTTGTATTTTCTTTTACACATAACGAAATTAAATATAAATGACTGTAAAAATGATACATGATCTCAGAGCGACTTCAAATATCAATGATATATCACCCAACTATGGCCATGAAAATTTATCTATTGGGTCCTGTTATAGCTTTTAGGCTTTGATATGCTTATGCCATGCCGCATTTTTACATAACTTATTTAAAGATTAGGTTTTTCCAATAACATTATATTCTGAAGTTGTGGAATATTTAAACCAAGAAATATTTTTCCACCTAATTATAATTGGAAAATGAGTCAATATGTAAAAATTAGTTCTCAACTATTCAGCTAACCAAATATGGTTAGAAAACCACAAATGTAAAGATCATTCAGCAAAACAGGTACGTGCGTATCATTTATATACATTACTTTTTTCCAGAGTGGATATAGCAAAGTATAATCCATAAAGCAAGGCTAGCAAAACTTTGTAACAATACGCAACATATATTGGAACAATGAATCCAAGAAAAGCATACAGAGGTTTCACAAGAAACTATGTTCTAATGGGAAGTAAGGCTCAAACAGACAGCACTTACAATCACTCTGTACGAATAATGATTAGGCAGAAAAACTGAAACTGAACACAACGACAAACTACAACATAAAACCTTGGATCTTTTAACAAACTTTGATTTGTGGAGCACAATTAGGGTTCTACTTCCCCTGGTTGTTTTTTTTTAAATCTTTATTTATATAAATTACCTTCATTTTCAAATAAACCATTATAGTCACATCTGAGAGCATTTAAAAAGTACTATTTGGTCATATGATTCTAGTATATCCTTGCTAAGAATTGAGTTAATTAGTTCTCTGTTTTATATTTAATTGGTCAACTGTTCGTTCAAAAAGAGCAGGGTACCTTTTTCTGCCATTCTAACAGCAGCCTCACAGAGGAGTTAGGTTAAAATTTAATGATTGGTTTAGTTATCCATAACATTACATAATTAACTAGGGTTTGAACAGGAATCCTCCTGCTACTTATTCAATTCTAACACTACAACACTTATCCTTAATACTTAGTTTAGACCTTTCTGAAACATATAATTGGCTATCTCTGGAATTCCCTGTCCAGAGAAAATTGGCTCCATCCACACTTTAATGACGTTTATTTTAATGAGATTTTATTCAAATTATTTATGTTCAAGGAAGATGAATAAGACTGGCATGATTCTATATTTAAATATTTGTATTGATCTTTGCTGACTAGCTAAATATTTTGTTGCAGTTTTATTGTTCTATTATATCTCTAAAAACACCACGTATCCTGCAGACCAGTAAGGAAGAACGACGTAAAGTGCTGCAAGTCAAGATATTACTAAGTTACGTTCATTTTATTTATTTTCAATAGCCAACCTTTTCAAAATGCTGGAGACAATCTTGCGAACTATATAGTACAAAGCTATAAATGTAAGGCACAGCAGGGTCTTCCACCCAAAAATGACAAAAGCCTCTTATCCCTATCATACAATGAAAACACTTTAAAGCATAACTGAGTGTTTCTTAGAATTCAGTAATAAAAGACCTAGAATCTTCCTATCGTTTTAGGAAGGCCTGTAGCATGTATTCAATGTTCCCAATTTTATTGTAATTGTGATTGTGAAGTACTTACAAAGAGAGAAAGAAGAAATGCTGGGGAGCCCATAGGGCCACTGTCCTATTAAGAAATAAACAGAAGAGGTAAATGGATTTGTCAAGAATGAATACAACATATCTAAGCACCTAATTGTAATGACAAGTCACTGTTCCATATATTTTACATTCAGAGCCAGGAATCTCCGATTCACAGGATACTGTTAGTTAGGCAGGAAAGTCTTAACAATTTAAATATCAAAACACCAGGAGTTTTGTGGTTTCAAAAGCTGCTTTAAATCCTCCCATGCAGGTTATAGTATTAAAAGTCAAGATTCCTCGGCTCTTAATGGTCCTACCTTCTCCGAAGCATCTTGTTTCCGAGTAGAATCTCGTCCACGGAGACTTTTTGCACTGATCCCAGACTCATTTGTCTGCATGATCAACTGCGTGGCTAGAAATTGCTAAAAACAAAAATCATCGCACAGTATGCATTAGGATTCAGAATGAACAGAAAGTTTAGCATCTTACCCTCGTAGCCCTGGAAACAATTAGCTTGTTTTTAACCCTATATACTTCTTGCTTGCTTTGAAACACTCAGGTATCAGTCTGGTCAAGTTAACCTATTTCTTTCTATTCTAAGCCAGGGAGACATTAACAATACCAGAAGGAGCAGGCCGCTCCCCTAAGGACATTAACTTCTCCCGTGTCAAATCAGAATAGGACTGTTGCTCAATGAAGATATTAAGATTGTGCCTTTACCTGAATCTGCTCCAAGACATCTCGCTGCATTTCCACAGCCATGTGATAAACATCATGATCAGAACTATTGTACATGACAGCGTTTTGGAACATCAGCATAATATCTCGCTGGAACTCTGCTGTGGTTCTGATCAACCCATTCTCAATGTTTTTCTTAATTGTTGACAAATCCATTGGCCTGCAAAAGAGTCAAGCAAATAGGTCTTCGTCTTAAAATCAAATGCATTAAAAATAAGTGCATTATGAGTAGGCTACTCATAAGCCTACTCAGAGTATCACTTATAAAAGTAATTGTTCTCTCATGTTTTTCTCTGCTATTTTATTTAGTATTGGACTGAACGGGCCCCAGGCCAGAATATGACAGCAGTAGCAGAGTAAGGACTAGTGCTGATAGGTGACTCAGTATCAATATAAAACAAATACTAACCTCTGTACAATACTATGGTAACCTGGAGCAATATCGTCAGTCACGGGCTGTAAGAAGACATTGGCATACCTGTTCAAAGACGACATATTAGTCCTAAGAAATATTAGTCCTAAAATAGACATATTAGTCCTAAGGCAGTGATGGCGAACCTTTTAGAGACTGAGTGCCCAAACTGCAACCCCAAACCCACTTATGCATCGTCGAGTGCCGGGTGGGTGTGGCCCATTGGGTGGGCGTGGCCCATTGGGTGGGCGTGGCTGCGGTGGTAACGGCAGACTGGGTGGGACTAAAAAGTTCAATCAATTCCAACTTTGCAAAGATCTTTTTTTTCCTCGCGAGAAGTTGAAATTGACTGAACCTTTTTTTTTTTGCACACGGCGGTGGAGGCCTAAAGTGAAAATTTTTTATAAAACCCAGCTGAAGGCCTAGGACTGGGGCGACGGCGCGCGTGCCCACAGAGAGGGCTCTGAGTGCCGCCTCTGGCACCCGTGCCATAGGTTCGCCACCACTGTCCTAAGGCAATAAACATAATTCCCACTTATTTGTTTGTATCTCACCTTTATTATCTTTACAAATAACTCAAGGAGGCAAACATATCCAACACACCTTCCTCCTCCGATTTTCCCCACAAAAGCAACCTAGTGAGGTGAATTGGGTGGAGAGAGTGACTGGCCCAAGGTCACCCAGCTGGTTTTCATGGAAGAAAGAAGCTTGGAAACCTTTTCTAATCTACTACCCATTTATTTGCTCAATATGCTGCACGAGGAAAAAAAAATCTTGCAGTCTGAAAGCCTGTCCTCTGTGACATAAATTCCAGAAAAAAAACACAAGTGTGTATTTGCACCATGCGATAGAGTACAGCAAAGCTGTAATATATAGTAGCAAGCAGGCAAAAGGCAAGTAGATGCAGCACCAAGAAAAAAAGAGGCTAACCTCTGATCACCAGATACGCCCTGCTTTAGAAAGTTCTGCCAAAATTAATTCATTTCACACATTTTCTAACGCAGCTCTGTGTGTCTGGTAAGGACTTTTTGGTGAAGAAATTGTTAAAGTAAAAAATGTAGGACTTCAGAAGCTGCCAGACTATGTGCTAAAAGCTCCTATGAGTAAGTCTAAACTGCAAAGTTTGTTTAAAAAAATATTTTTAATAATAAAAATAAATATCTCTCTATCTATAAAATATTTGATAACAATTGCAAACTATCTTTGAATAATAAAAATAAATTCTCTCTCTATATATAAAATATTTGACAAGAGTTGCAAATGGCAAACGCGCAATTAAGAGGTTCCTTTCACCCCATTATCCTGCACAAGATAAGCTTTCTTTTATGATGATGCTTGTTGCGACACACAAATTTCTATTTCTATTTTCCAGGAGAACCACGGCAAGTCCCAAGGTTGTTGATTTACCTGTGATTAGCAGCTGCTCTCCAAACCAGCATAATAGCCTTCTTCCAGATTTTTTGTGCCTGAATAGCCTCTTGATCCTCACTGCAAACAGAGCTAGAGAAAGACGGGAAAAGCCATTCTTCAGGTAAGCATACAAGTACTTTACTTCCTGAAGGAAAGCATATAAAGAAGGATCTAGTAATGAGCTCTAACTCTCGGTGGGAATCCCCATCTTTTACATTTTCCTGCAAAAAAGGATGGCTGTTCTCCTCGAAGCTGGAGTCTTACCATTGAGGCTCCACCAGAAATCAACAACTCATTAGACAGTGTTCTAAAGTAGGCAAGCCCCAACACTAGAGAATATGGTATAAAGCGCGACATCACGTGACGTCGCGCAACGTATCGGGACGGTTTTGCCATTGCCGGCAATGGGGTGGGCGTGGCTTCCGGATGACGCGTCCGGCCCGCGGGCCGGCAGTTTGACACCCCTGGTATAAAGGGACAACACTATATCTAGCCTTCAGCCAGCTGGAGTTTGCTCTGGGGTATCTACTGAGTAGCTGGAGGTTGACCGATACTCACAACTGTGAGGAGGCAGGGCTGCTGGGAATGGAATCAGCCAGCGTGTGAGACTGCAAAGGTGCATTATGGATACTGAAGCCATCATCACTCTCACTCACAGGGGGCTCATTGTCCATTTCTGAGAGATATCCCTCACCCTGATCTTCCTCTTTGGGCTCCTCCAAACTGGCAGCCTCGCTGGCACCATCCTCCTCATCCTCTTCACCCTGAGCATCCCGAAATACAGGATTAAAAGTCTAGCAAGTCAGCCCAGCCAAGATGCAGCTGCCAACAACAGCACTTGCACCAGTCTCCAAATACGATGGTTGCAGGAAAAGCAAAAGCTACATGCAGAAACACCCCCCACGTATGGCAGAACATGCTCAGGGAGAGGCCCATGCCAACAGCTTCCCCATCTAATCTGTACTGCCTGATTAGATGTTCAGATGGAGCTCTGTCTCACGTATCTGAATATGGACTGAGGGCCTTTTTAAAGCCAGGACCTTCTCAGCAGTGACACCACCACTGTCGAGCAAAATTCAACCATTCCTTTAGATCAGGGGTCTTCAAACTTGGCCCTTTTATGACTTGTGGACTTCAACTCCCAGAATTCCTCAGCCAGCGTGCCTGGCTGAGGAATTCTGGGAGTTGAAGTCCACAAGTCATAAAAGGGCCAAGTTTGAAGACCCCTGCTTTAGATTAATAGTAAATAGCACTTTTCCCACAAGTCATCTGGAGCTACTGAGGTTTTGTTTCTCCTTGGTTTTTGTTACACTATTTTTCATGTTTACATTATAGATGATACTGCTGCATTTTTGTTTTTAACTTTTCTGATTGTAATTACTCTGTTATCTAATATAAATAATTACTCAGGAGGACCTTGGCTTAAAAAAAAAACACAGCACAAAAATAAACTCCTAAAATTAACACAGCTGTAACTGAATCCCTACCCACCACCAAACTCCCCCATCCACCCTTTCCCATTGCTTCCAGAAAAGTTAACCCTTTCCCATTGCTTCCAGAAAAGTTAACTCTTTCCCATTGTTTCCAGAAAAGTTAACCCTTTCCCATTGTTTCCAGAAAAGTTAACTCTTTCCCATTGCTTCCAGAAGTTAACAACTGATTTCTGGGCATCAGGATGAGTTGGGATGGGATTTTGCAGTAGGTCTGGCTTTCTTTGACTATAGATCAGTTGCAAAACAAAGAATAGCTGCTTACATCCTGTACATGTGCAAAGAGTAAATAAAATACCTTCAGCTGGTTTTCAAAAAGAGCTTGAGCTTCATCTTTCATTGATTCTGAGAAGAAAACAACAAGAGTTACTTGCGAAATGCTCATAATTTTAAAGGACATTCTCCATCAGATTCACATAGGCTGTCCTTCCTGGGAACCTATGGCAACTCCCTGCTTCCCATTCTATCCAATGCAGTTTTACCTGACAGCTCATATTTGTGGTGGACATCTGCCTGTGAGGAATCTTCACTTGCACTTGGAGCATGTGGAGAGGAAGTCTCCTCATCAGGAGGAAGCTAGAAAGAAAATAATTTTTGTTGTGTAGGACATCGAAAGCAGGCTGGGAGGCTGAAGTGACAGAACCCTAACTAGACAGCCGCATATATGCACATCCAGACAGGGAGCTCCTTGAAGATCTAACCCAGGGGTAGGCAACCTTGGCTCTTTTATGACTCGTGGACTTCAACTCCCAGAATTCCTGAGCCAGCATGGCTCAGCTTGGAAACCTCTCCCTTTCCCCTCAGCATGGCTGGCTCAGGAATTCTGGGAGTTGAAGTCCACGAGTCATAAAAGAGCCAAGGTTGCCTACCCCTGACCTAACCAATGACTCAGAGCTCTGTAATCTCACAAGGGGAAAACCGGTAGTATATGATATTGGGAATTGCCTTCCAGTTGCTGAGCATCTTGGATTTCATTTAAGAAACAGCGAGGGACATTTTTAGACTAGTGACTGCACAGGGACAAGCCACATTTGCAGCAGTCTTCAACAAGAGAAGACAGCGGAGTACAATTTTAAAAATATTGAAGCTGGGACATTGTGATTCTTAAGATACTTCTGGTTAACAAACGGTAATAAATTGTGTAAAATAATAAATGGTCACAAATGTTTTATACTGGATTTAACATTCAAGGCTGATTTTTAATCTCCTGGCACCAGAACAATACAGTGCCAAATTTAGCCAAAATACTAAATGGAACCAAACACAATACGAGAGCTACCCTTTCCATTTCTTACACACAAATTCTAAATTACCTATAGCATATCAATTTACCTCTGCCTTCACAGTGCCATGATCCATGTCATCTTTTGTTGATTCTATATCCATATCAGAGCCTGTCAAACCAACCACTGTTGTCTCTTCATCTTCAGAGATATGGCCCCTCAATTCAGAAGCTTCACTTGTTCTAGCTGCTAGTACAGCAGCTTCTTCAGAGCCCAAACGTACCTGCCCTTGTTCAGCAGGCTCAGTTTTTATATCGGCTCCCAAATCCCCAAGGCTCATCAGATCTCGGATCCCCTTCGCTTCCAATTCCTCACAGTCCGGTCTTTCTTGCTTTATCGTTACTGTCATTTGGGGTATCTGGCTCTGCTTGTCGTGCTCCTGTTGGATTGGATGCTCTCGCTGGAGGGGGTGCTCCCAAGGGCTGGTTAGAGACTGAGGATCCTCAATTTCTTCACAGAAAGACAAGGCAGCCTCTACTGCTGCTACATCCAAGACTTCAGGATGATCATCCACCTTCCCAAACAAGAACATAAGGAGCAGAAATAGATCATTCATATAACAGAGAGGGAGCCGGGACTATAGGGGTGACATCCCAACTGTTCTACATGCCAGAATGAAGTGAACGTATGGATGGAAACATTTTTTTTGCCACTTTTGCATAAATCAGGCATACTATTACAGATGGATAATACATGGAAAACTATATAAAACAGTGGCTTTGGACTGTGAAAGATTATAACAAATGCAAAGCTTCTTTCTAAAGGAAACTATTTCCATGTTTGGCTGCGATTACTAAATCTGTGGGCCTCTATTCTTCATCAGTCAAAGAAAGTAATATATTTTGAGCTGAAACTATCTGTTGAGATAGTTAAAACAATGAGGGAAAGTAAACCAGGCAAATGCCTCTTTGATGAAAGAAATTTCAACTCTTGTTAGTAGAAAGCACGACTAAAAGCTCAGGCCTCTGGATAATTACCTTGTCCTCAATGATAGCTATGATGTCCCCAACAGTTTCAAAATCAAGTTCTTCCCCAGTGTAGGAAGGCTCTTCCCCTGTGTAGGAAACGGCAATATCCATCTTCTCAGCCAAATCCAGGTCTTCTTTGCTATCCATGTGGTCTTTGGAAGTCCCTACAGCACCAGATGCCCCAGAGCCTAGGCAGTCTTTCTTGATGGAATCAATGATCATGGAAATTTCACTGCTATCCATTGATACTGTCACAGTGTGAGGATCAGGCACTGCCTCCATGGAAACACAGGTGTTGGGCTGATTCACTGGACAAGAGTGACAAGTCAAGTGAAAGCCTGGCAGCTGCAGCAACCAGCAATGTGGGTCAGATCAAGGCATCAAAAAAAGCATTCCACAGCCCTGCATTAAGGCACATGCAGGCTGGTACCACTTTCTGTCCCCTCCCCCACCAAGTTCTGAAATCAAAAGAGCTATTTCTTAGCATCAAAGCCTAGTTCTAGTCCCACTCCAGTATTTTTACCATAACCCTTTCTTTAATCTGCCCTGACTGAAACTCAGAGAACTTTTTCTAAACAGCCTTGAGCCAATCATTTGCTCTATAATTAGCATGATGCTGTTGAAGTCCAGCAATCTATCACTCTGCTATCAAATGTAGATGCCCACAGCCCACATTCACACAGCCCTTCCTCTAAATCAAGGGAAACAGTCTTCTGTTAGGTACTGAGTGGCATATGAGTGCAAGGACGCACCTGTCGCTACACTTTCTGGAGTTGCAGCAGATGGCACAGCAGGTGGCGCTTGTAGTGTGGGCACCATGACTATGGTGGCCTGAGACACGGATTCTATAGGGGGAGGCAGGAGTTTGGCTGGAGGCTCACTGGCAACAGCAGAAAAGGAAGCAAGCGATGAGGTGAATTGTGCTGGACCAGCTTCTAAAAGGCGGGAAAGAGTAGGAGCACCTAACAAAGTAGGAAGACAGGAAAAGCACATTAAGCCACAAACAACAGCTATAGAAGACTACAAAGCAAGCAGTTCCTGTACTTATCCCACAATAGCTCATGCCACAACACTAACATTTAACAACACCTTTTATAAAATGGCTACAGGCAGCTCTGCTGGAAGTCACCTATTAGAATCCCAAAACATATGCAAACAAGGATGTAGCATGCTTTCAAGTGGGCGACAAAACAATTTATGTATCACTGGAAAAAATGCAATCCATGTTCTGCACCAAAGGGTTCTACTTCATTTTTGTATATCAAATGATAAAAAAAATAGTATTTAATTTATGAAGATATGCAGAATTTACAAGATCTCTCTCTCTCTCTGTGATGCATCCGGGACCAGCTGTAACTTCCGAGCAACTTTCAAGGGCAGCCCAATGTACAACACAATACAATAATCGCAGTGAGGTGACTGGGGCATGACTGATCATCCAGAGGACTTCCTAATCTAGGAAAGCCCATTAGATGTAACTGGGCAAATGCCATCTTGGTCACAAGTATCACCTGCTCCTTGAGTAGAAGTTGTGAGTTCAAGATAAGCCTGGGATGCACATCAGAAAGCCATCCTCCAAATTTTCTCTTGGTAGCCAAGAGGCATAAAACCCTCCCTTTGCATCAATAGAGCATTTGACTATAAAACGATTTACTTTCTGATACTTGGGAAAGCAAATTCTGCATCATGCTGAAAGCATTCAAATCTATAGAGCAAGTCATAGCAGAAGGATCAAATATTACATAACATTCATAAAGCCTAGATTAAAAATACTGCACTTCGTACAATTATGTCTTCCAAGAACCCAACTTTTGCAGTGTTACATTCACAGGTTTAAAACAGTAGGTAGGACATTGTAAAACAACAGCTCCTACCTGAAGCAGCAGGGGTCGCAGGAATAGTGGTAGAAGCCGACTGCATTTCCCCACCATGTAATACTGGAAGAACTCCTCCCACTTCCAGGAGGAGACCAGAGCTGCTTGGATGACCAGCAACAACAGAAAGCTCACCCTCTGCCACCTGCCAAAACACACCATATTCTAAAGATCAACATAAAGAAGATTTAACTTTCTGTAAAGTAACCGAGTCTCACTCAGCTGCACTATGTTGCACCGCAATAAACTTTTTTAAGGCTGAAGCTTTCTTGCCTTTGTAGGAATAAAGAAATGTAAATGATTTCTTTGCAGTGTGCAAAAGTTCACCAAGGAGAAAGATTGGGGAAATTAAAAAAAAATGCAAAATCTATCCCTATCTAAACAATGTTTCTATGTTGGGTTTGAGTTAAATACACTTGTTCTTTAGAGTGAACACCAGAACAAGGTGATCTTAAATTATGATGATGTTAAATTCAGGGAGATTGCACTAAGCCTCCATTTGCCTGGCATTCTAACCTAAACTGAACATTTAATGTACTATACTACAATGGCTCTTGCCCCTACCTAGCGTATCAGCTTAAGGCTTACTATGTCATTCAAAAGTTCTTTCTGGCATCAGCTAAAAAAAGAACGCAGTTATGATTTGTTAGTTACTACATTTCTGATAGAATCCTGTACCTGAAAAATAATCAGCAAAGGCTATTTAATAACTGCATCAACTGGGAGGATAGGAACCAGAATACGCAGGAGGATGCATTCTTTGCTTATCAATAAACTAGAAAAACATGTCATGAAAACCGGCTCTAAATAGACTTATGTTGGATTCAAATTTTTGATAAAATTCCAGGCAACAAAATTTAGCTACATAGATTTTGTTTGTTTGTATAAAAGGGAAAAAGCTGAGAACCTCTTTTTGGAAACCAGAATATAACCTGCATAAAACTACAGTACATCAATACAAAGGGTCAGCACCCTCATCCAGTGGAACTTCCCTAACACGGCTCATTATACGTCTCTTTTTCTTGCATAATCTCCCACCCTAGTAGAAGTTGCTGTTGCAGCTATGCTATGACTTCCTGTATGTATGTATGTATGTATGTATGTATGTATGTATGTATGTATGTATGTGTTTTCCCGAAAATAAGACCCAACCGGAAAATAAGCCCTAGCATGATTTTTCAGGACACTTGTAATATAAGCCCCATCCCCAAAATAAGCCCCAGTTAAGATCATCAGCCAGATGGATGCATTTAGTACTGTATTTTCCTCAAAATAACCTGAAAATAAGACCTAATGCATCTTTTGGAGCAAAAATTAATATAAGACCCAGTCTTATTTTCAGGAAAACACGGTATTTATAGCTGCCCATCTCATGGATTTGTGATTCATAGAGTTTCATCAAAACAAACAAAAAAACAGATTTTTTGAGGTCGATGAATATGTTTCCACATTCAAGGATATGTTCTAAACATCATCCAATCTAAATATCATTCAATCTAATGTAATTTTTAAGAGTAAAAATGAAGTAAGGTTTCATGTAATTACTGCACTTTACATTTGCCCTATAATAGTTCAAGAGACACCATTTTAAGGAATCTATAAACTACTAAAACTCTGTGTGTAACCTTTAACTGAACAAAATGTTGCATCGTAGGCCAGCAATTTTTCAACCACGGTATCTCAAATGGGCTAATTTACAGAACGTGTCTAAAACCCATAATTCAGGACTCCCATGGAATTGAATCTGGCAAATTTCATAAAATATTTTATGACATAATATAAACTATAAAAATGTTATGAAAGTTTGTATTATATTATGAAATATTTTATGATCAACTGTGGTCAACTCCTGATTCTTAACTGTACTATACAGTTCAGCATGGCCTATTTTCATCTGAGTATCTCCCGGAATTTTTAAGAATTTTTCCAGTGAAGGCAGTACATTAGAAGCTCTGCCATTGTTCAAGGCACTGAGGAATCTGGTAAGGAAACATCTCTGAAAAGATGGCCTAATGGGTTTTCAAGTCACACATAGTACTACAGGCAAATTTTCTTCCACTCTATGTATTTTGGTTAGCCGTTCCATCTCTTTCATAATTTTAATATTTGCAGAATTCATTTATTTTTATTCGACCTAGATTGAAAACGTTCATAACATACAGAAAGTCCTCGATCTATGAGCATTCGCTCAGCAACCATTTGAAGTTATGACGGTGCTGAATGAATGCTTGTGACCAGTGCTCAGAGTTCCCGCCATCCCAGGACCTATGCAGTCCAGTGATCGCTATGTAGGCGCTTGGCAACTGGTTCGCACTTACGACTGGTTGCAGTACCCTATGATCATGCAATTGCCATTTGCAACCTTCCTTCCTGGTTTCCTCAGAAAGTGGTTTCCTCAGCAGGGAAAGTCACTGGGATAAGTCTGATATACCCATGCACCCACCCTTAGCCGCTCCGTGTTTGTGCTATGCTGGCCACTCATCCACCCCCATGTACCTTCCCTGAGCCTCAACACACCTCCCACACCACCACTCTCCCTGAATCGTGATGCACCCCCCCCCACATCCTCATGGACCACATTGTGCCCTCCCTCACCCAACCTGCCTGCCAGCCTGCTTATGAGCTGCCTGGGACTTAACTTCCTGCTTGCTTGTGGGAAGCCAGCAGGAAGTTGCCTTGCCTAACAACTGTGGGATTTGGTTAACAATGGCAATCAGCACAGCAGGGATTGCTGTCGCTAAGTGAGATGGTCATGCTATATAATTTCATTGCTTAGCGACAGAAATTTCAGGCCTAATTGCTGTCCTAAGTCAAGAACTATCGGTACAGGTAGTCCTCGACTTAGGATTGGTTGCTTAATGACCACTTGGACTTCAAAAAAACTATTTATGATCCATCCTCAAAGTTGATTGCTGCACACTGTGGTCATGTGATCGCATTTCTGGCACTTGGCAACTGGCTTACATCCATGACTAGTTGCAGCATCCCATGGCTATGTGACCACGATTTGGGACGCTTTTGGCCAGTTTCTGGTGGGTTTTGTCAGTTTTTTTAAAGAATGGATTCGCTTAACAACCATGATTCATTTAACAACCATAGTGACTCACTTCACAACTGTTATAAAAATGGTCATAAAATCAAGTCGTCACCTGGTGCCTCAACCTAGAGCTGAAATTTTGGGCTCCACTGTGGTCATAACTCAAGGACTATCTGTAATTAAAACTGACCTGACCCTGAAACATCATTAAAGTAGATTAATGAGTGAAGCATAACCATTATTTAATAAATAATTAAATTTATTATAAATAATAAATAATTAACCTTACTAAAAGAAAAAAATGTAGGAACAATAGCTTTCCCTAAATCTGATATTTTGGAACTGGAACTTATAACTACCACAACTAAAGGCCATATTTCTGTGAATTCTGGTGCCAATATGCCCAGAACATACCAGACTGTAGAAGGCCGATGATCAGATTAAGAGCAGTTTTGTTAAATTTGTTATCCACACGTGCCAAAGTATGTTTAACTATATGTACTCCTCAACCTACAACCACAATAGGGACCAGACAATTTGTTAAGCTTTGCTTAAGTGAGGCATCACATGACTGCACCCAACTTTATCACCTTTTTGCCAGGGTTGTTAAGCAGGCTTCGTTGCACTATGGAAAAAGCACTGTTGATGCCATGCATCACTTTCACCCCTAAAATCTATCTGAACTATTCCATTTGAAAAGCTTTGTGCCTTTTCTGGTGAAAGTCAGTCACAGAGATTCCCCCAGATTTTTGAACATGTAAGGAGGGGACTCCATACCAGCCTGGGGCTTGTGGGCAGGAGGCTGCCTTTCTTCAGCAGCTCTGAAAGCAGAGGAGAAGGAGGCGGAGTCGCTTTCTGTCCTAGCATCTTTTTCTGGGTTGAATCATCTGTGACTGGGGTCAAGGGGGCATCCAGGGAGGTGGAGCCCATAGGGGTGTCAGGGATCCCAATGAAGGAGGCAACTGGGGTGCTGGGCAATGTCCCTGGAGTTACCTGAGGAAGAGAAAAACCACACTGTTCAAAAGTCACATCCTCACCATCTTGACATGTCCCTGTGACTCCTCCCAACAGGGCCAATGACACAGCCTATCCCAAGCAGCTCCTCCATCACACTAGCTTCCCTTGTAATTCACGTATCTCCACCTGTTTTTCCCCTGTATTAGCCACTGTCACCAAAATGTGCCTGTAAAGCAGGAAGTCTGTGAGAGCTGTGGAAAGCTCTGTACAGCCTAATGGCTTCGTGTTCCTGCCAGATCTTACCCCTGGACTTGTCTCTTCCACACTGGGTTGAGACAAGTCTCCCAGAGCATACTCTGCTCCTGGTGATGTTGACCCTGCTGGAGAACGGACCATCATTCCTGGCATCCTTCGCGATGGATTTTTAATTGCTTGACGAGCTAAAGAAACAAAGGCAGAAAATTACATTCTAGTTCACACTGTTCAGATTAATTAAGAATTCTCAACACAAAATAGGGTGATCTTCAATTTTTCCACTCCCAAGTCAGTCCAGTGGGCAATCCCCTAAATACCTTTAATTCCATCCCACATGATATTTATGAATACAGAACAGGAAGAATGTTCATTACTAGTTAATAATTTCTTGCTTATGACCATATTGGACAGGTTTTCTTTTTCATTTCTTCTATGCTTCCTTTTGGGTACAGGGTCATTATGACAACCCATTATGCCTTAGACTCCTGTGTCCAGCCTTAAAGACAGAATTTTATGCTCAAGTCTTTCCACAGGAAATTTGAAGAGGAAATTGGGATGGCCAAATAATTTTGTAGATCTTACTTTTTTAAACTGCATTTTACGTCTTTTAATTTCTGTCAAAGAAGTTTAATTCTGAGGACCTTGGTTCAACTAAAAATCCAAAATTCCAACTAACCTTGATAAGCAGCATCAGTAGCTTTTCTCTTCACTTCAGCCTCCTCTTCTTCTATTCTTTTTTTCCTGAAAAAATGCAGATCACACAAAGTTATGGGAGCAAAACAGAATAGATATTTCCCACTCATATAGGTAGTCCTCATTTAACAACAGTAATTGGGAACAGAATTTCTGTCACCAAGCAACCTGGCTGTAAAGCACAATGTCAAGTGACTGTGCTGTTTAGCACTTCTGACTGCTGTCATTAATTGAATCCTACATGGATGCCATTTGTGACCTCCTGCCAGCTTTCCCATTGACTTTACTTATCAGTAACCGGCAGTGACGGTCATAAATGGCAATAATGTGACCGGATGCTGCAACATCATAATTGTGAGCCAGCTGCAACTACAAGAACCAGTTATCACTCATTCAGCACCATTGTAACTTTGACAGTTGCTGAACGAATGGTCATTAAACAAGGTGTATGGGATAAAAAACAGTGAGAAACCCATTTTTTTATCCTTGAAAATAATTTTTAACCAAAACCTAAAAAATGTCAGGTACAGGTAACAGAACCCGTAGGCGATTCATCAAAATTCTACTACAAAGGGCAGATAGGCTGGCAAGGAATGACATGAATACTGAGATAGAAGCAGATGAATACATTGCTTATCTCAGTAATTTTTATGCATGCTTAAATAAACTTCATTTTTGAGGTTCATTTAAAAATTCACCTGATCCCAAGGATTCAAGACATGGAATTTGTGAGTGGAAGAGTTGGGGAGAGTGTGACAGAACAGGGAAATAAGATAACCCACATCACAATGTCATTGTAAATTTCCTCAAGCCTGTGATCCATATGTCCTGCCTGGATCAGTTCTGCATCTCTCTTCAGCTGCCTGTAAAGAAAATACAAGGTATACAGTTTAATGTAATTAATTAAATTATTAGCAATTGTTCCATAAGAAAACAAGGGTATCATTGATATCTCACCAAATCTTGAGACCTACCTGTACTTTTCCTGTGTCTCCTTAATAAACTTCTTAAGCTCCTCCACTCGTTCTGCTGTCAGTTTTCTCACAATAACATCTTCTACAGTTTCTACAACTTCTCCTTTCTCACCGCGCTTTCTTCTACACACAAAAAAACAGGAGGGAAGAAGACTCTAGGGACTAGTAATAGAAATCCGACCGCTGCAGATGAAGCACCCAGCATTCACATGCATCTAATCTTTCTGTACCTCCTCATCTCAATTACTTATTACTTACTGCTTTTGGTCTTTTGTAATTCACTACAAAAACTACTGTAAAGTTTAAGAATACAGTAAAATAGTCTCAGTCAAGTAAGTACCTATTGAGGTGAAAGTTTGTAATCCCTGCAGAATTAGCTAATCGTGCAGTACTGTGCGTACAATTTAATGAGAACTTCACTTCAAATCTATATGAATTAGATTCTGGTTAAACAAACATCAAACGATATAGTACATTTTGCTGCATTTTTATTGAACACTATTGGAAAAAGTATGAGAAAAGATCAATAATTAAATAAAAAGCAGAATGCATTGCTGAGTTGGGATTATTTACTCTGTTCTTACTTTTAGCCACCAAATCTACAAAGTAAATGGGAAGCTCGAATTCAAATCATTTGCATATCAGCAATATCTTCGATTTGAATGTACCCGAACTATCACAGTTTTAGTAATCCTGAATAATCACTGTCTGGGAGCAGAGTTTCAAATGCTCTGGTAAGCTCACTCTGCTGTTATGCTCTTCAGTTCAAAGGCTGAACAGCTTGTTAGTAGAGATGAACCTGCTTCAAAAATGATTTAGAAGTGCTTTGTACCCAACATTTCCCAGGTTTCCTTGGAAGCCTGCCAGCAGGGCATACTGTGTTCAACTTTTAATCTTCCTCTGATAAGAAATGGTTCAACCTTTAAACTCACTTTGGAGTCTCTGTTGTCTCCAGGAGCTCAGAATATTGTGATGCACAGTGCTAGAAAAAAGTACATACATACATTTTTTAGAAAACACGTCACCATGAACAACACAAAAAATAGTATTCCAACAAAAACTTGTGTGTGGCATATAACACATTTTCCACACTGTAAAGATATTCCCTAACAATTGGAGAAGAGGACATATTTTCCGATAAAACTATACGGAACTTTCCTTGTGTGCAGCAACCAGGAAGAGATGCTCACCGCAGCACTGGCACCATTAGAATTATCTCCAGAGACCCTCTAAAACAATGCTCTTATTAATGATAACTAATGCAATGCCATGTTTTTTCCCCATTTTTAAAAAAAATATGTGTGTGCTGTGAAGCAAAGCTCCAAACAGTTTAATCCATGATCTTTATTTCCTAGGTGTTCATAGTACATCTTCCCAATAGAAAAACAAAAGGCCATTATTATGCTTAAATGTAGTATTTAAGCTTCTTACCTTCTGAGAAAACCAATCTGGTGGACGGCCTGGTTCTGCAAAGGGTTTAATAGCTCTGCTGACAGATACCCTATACAAATAAGATGGATTTAAGATTTTCTTTATCTTTATACGAAATATAGAGTATACCAGGGATAATACAACGTTTACTAGACTGAGAAAAAAATATTGTATAAAAATACAGTATTTTGATAAAATACACTTTGAAGTTCATTTTGGTTTGTATTCCATTCATAGAGATCTAGGATCATATATCTACATATCTGAAAAGTTATTGGTCAATTATACTCCATCAGTCTAACTATCTCAGTGTTGGATATCTGGATAATTAGAGAAGAAAACTACTGTAAGCAATTTGATTCTTTGGGAATAAAAGGGACTGTAAATGTAAACAATAATCATCATTTCCTACTGCTTTTTTCTATTGCACAAATCTAAATTGGATAAAAATACACCATACTGTTTTCAAATGTTAACTGCATGAATTTTACTTAATTCCTCTCCAAACTTTTGTCTCATTCCAGAAGTAGAAATCCAGTATGAATAAGGTAAGAGTGTTAAGTTGTACAATCTCTAGCGAGTTTCAACAGTCAATTCAAAAACTATAGTTATTATGCCCCTTTTCTTTTTAATGACTTCAATCTGTACTTTTGAATTTAATCAGAACAAGTGCTTAATCATTTTTCAACTAAAATTTAAGGTTAGAAAGTAGTATACAATCCACTGATTTGGCTATTTGCACTAATAAATAACCTCACTTTTCATTGTCGTTAACAGTATGGGGCGGGGGAGGGGGGACTGTAGGTTTTACCCAAAGGTACATCACATCAAAACAACCAAATAATTCCCATCTTGGAGTTTGCAGAAAAAAGGGGAATATTTATTGCAAATCATTTTAGGAACTTCTGGAATATGAAAGCTGGGAATAACAGATATTTCTCAATTTGTTTTACTGAATATTTAATAAAAAGGGTATTGTAACATGGCTTAGTATATATAAATTAACTATAGTTAGTTCTTTGGTTAATATTAGGGATACTGTAAACTGGTACGTAGCAGTTCAAATTAAATTATTTTTAATTCAGCGATGCTACTTACAACCATTCATTTAGTGACCAAAGTCACAACAGCAGTGAAAAAAGTGATCTATGACCGGTTTTCACACTTACAACTGTTGCAACATCCCTATGATCTCGTGACCAAAATTCAGGCACTTGGCAACTGTTCCAGGGTCATGTGATAAACTTCTGTAACCTTCCCATTCAGTTTCCGACAAGCAAAGTCAACGGGGGAACCTAGATTCACCTAATGACTGCATGATTCACTTAATAACTGGCGTGATTCTAATATTCTAAGCCATTTTGTTGAATACAACTTGGCAGCAAATGTTCAAATCCATTAACGGTATTTATCTCACCAGTTCTGGTCCCCACTTCGCATGACAGAAGAAGCCAAGCACAGCTTCTCTCGAATAGACCACGGTTCCGTGGGCCCAGCATTCATCAACTTGTGTTCTAACAGGGGGGAAAAATCATAATATTGCTGTAGGATGAGATATGAGGCAAATTATACATTCCTGATCTGAATTAAAACCTGAATTAAAAACAGATACAATTATCTGGAAAAAACTGGTAATAGCAGAAGGAAAGAATATTAGGTATGTTCGCCACATTATTTCTAAAAATAATAAAGGCGAATTTTTTTTTTAACTTTTTCGCAAACAAATGGTTCCTAGAAGGGGGTGGGTGGCAAAAGGCCAACTCCTCGCGCCCCTAAAATGCGTGCTACAGGCAGATACAGCATGAAGCTTGGCTGTACACAGCTGCGCCAGATGACTGTGGTCTTCTCAGAAATGCAAGGCCATGGGCATCCTGAGACCTAAAAAGGAGGCCCTGATACATTTGCCCTTAGCAAGGAAAAAGACCATTACTCACTCCCCGCTCCGGCCGCCATTTTCGCGAAAGGACGATAGATTTCAAAGCTCCCCAGACATCGAGTCCGAAACGTTAGGTCGGGCCTCTCCGCTCAGAACGGTAGGCGGTCCGTTCTATTCGACACCTCTTCCTATTGGTTGATTGAGAAGAAAAAATGGTGGCCGGAAACAACGTTTTTTTTAAATCTCTATGGTTGGTTTCCCAGGGGCCAGTGCTTTGGGAACGGAAGCGGAAGTAGGTTAGTGTGGGGGAATAGAAGTGGCGCGTGGGTCTAGATTCTTCGAATTGCGGCTATGGGTCGAGTCAAGCAGCAGGAATCAGAGGAAGCGCCGGAGACCGAGGCAACAACCCGAGAACGGTCGTACCACGAGCTGGTCGTAAACGTAAATGCTATTGCGCGGCCGCTAGCTTCTCGGAAGCTCACACGCAGACTCTACAAGTGCATCAAAAAAGGTGCGTGCTATTTGGTGGGTGAGCCCCTCCCGGGTGGCTGTGATGGACTCTATTTCGAGCTTTACTGTCTCTTGGGGAATCTTCCTGAAAGCTCTCGCGTTTATTTTATAGCATCGAAGTTTAAACAAATCCGGCGAGGTGTGAAAGAAGTCCAGAAATTCATCAACAAAGGCGAAAAAGGGTAAGAACCCGTGATGCCCCGGGCGATGGAATCTACTTTTTGTGAAAGTAATCTCCGTATTTTCGCTTAAAGTAACTGCTAATAATGTGTTTTGGACTAAACAAACTCTTTTAAGTCTATGAAAATATACATGCTTAAATTAGCTTTTTCTATACAAAGTTCACAGAAACTAGTGTAGTTCTAAGCAAATTAGAGACATATTTTTCTGATTGTGATAAACTTATTCAAGATTTGCCATTATTTTGCAATTTATTTTACTAGTCCCTAACTTCTAACCAAGTGCTAAAATTGCTTTTTTTCATTTCTCATAGAATCACAGTTCTTGCAGGAGACACATTGCCTATTGATGTTTATTGCCACATCCCTGTCATGTGTGAAGACAGGAGTCTTCCCTATGTATATATTCCATCTAAAACGGTAATATTTGGTTAAAGGAAAGATATTTTCTTCTTGCTGGTCCTTGAGAAAGGAATAAATATATGACATGTGACAAAAGAATTCAATAGAATTTTGTCTCACATGATAACTTTATTTTCCTATGTAAACAGAAAGTCTCAAGATATTTAGATACGGTTACTTAAGTTTTTCTCAAAAGTTACTAATCTCTACTCTTTAAATTTCATGACACGGATGTCATTGATTATTAAACGTCCCAGTTTATGAACAAACTTTTGTATGTTTATCTTTTCAGTTGTGACTTAAATATGTAACAGAACTGGATGCAATAACATATTAGCATTCAGAAGCTGGAACTCTAAACTGCATTCATTTTATAGATGGCTTGCTGAATAACATATGACATCTGCATTCATATAATAGTAGACTGTCATACACAAGATTAAATAAATTATTGCTTAGTACAGTGTTTGATTCTAGCTAACAAATGAACATTAGGATTTTCAGGGTATGGATCCTTACAATGTCAAATATAGTTTTAGTATAATCATGTCCAACTATTGAATATGATACTAATACATGAATTTTAATAAAATAGCTAAAAAGTGGTACACGTCATGTTTAAAGATTTGAGTACCATATTTTGTTAATACCTTGAGGTTATGAGAGGCCAGTTAATATTGAAGTCCCTGGGAATTCCTTCCTAATGTGAGCTCAGAAGTTACAGCAAAATTACAGCAAAATGGTAATTTAAGAATTTAATGCCAATGATTCCTATGTATTCTGTCCTGCAGGTGCCATGTTAATTTTTTTAAGCTGTTTTTTTTTTTTTTTTTGTATAAGGTTTGTAAATATGTACGGTCATACAAAAATGTAGGAATCCCTAATATTTCTTTCCTTTAAATTATTTATGGTAAATTTTAATACCTCAGCAAGATCATTTTGTCTCACGTCAAAAGTGTGAATTCTTTAGTATTAAGTAAGCCTTATTCTCAAGTTGTTGAAATTTGGTTTCCATTTGTTAAGATGTTTGCAGTGCGGTTGCCGAATTAAGCTTTATAGAAGGTAGATCTTCACCCTGAAGAGGCTAAAATCAAATTTCTAAAATACTGGATTTGTTTAGTTTGCATCTTGAAATATGCA
Source organism: Azemiops feae (assembly GCA_023970755.1). Classification (NCBI taxonomy): domain Eukaryota; kingdom Metazoa; phylum Chordata; class Lepidosauria; order Squamata; family Viperidae; genus Azemiops; species Azemiops feae. The sequence goes on from JALGBA010003956.1 coordinate 190,009, forward strand.
TGAATAGTCTGTGCTGAAAAAAGGGAGACCTCTGTGTGTGATCCAAGGAACTGAATCCTATTTCTTCTTTTGCGTTCAGGATTTGGGAGCAGCAGCAGGCTCAAAACGCCCAACCTGCGTTATCATGATAAAGGCTCATGAGGAATATCAAGAAGCTTACGACGAGTGCTTGGAAGAAGTGGAGGCTCTTCCCCTTCCTTTGTGAAGAACATTAATAACAGGCGCTATTAAGACTCCAATATGATATAATATACTGGATTCTATAGACTTTATGTGGTTAAATATCAGTTTCATGCCAGTTTGGTATGACAGTTGGCCTTGATTGTTGAGCTGAGGAATATATCAAATGACCTAGTGAAAGTCCAGGAACCATGGCAGCTATGCTGTAATCATCTATTTTTGAAGAGTTTTGGTAGCAATACTTGCTGGAAATTTGTGTTAAAATGTTGCCAGATGTTCAGCTCTAAAAGAATTCTAGACCATTGCGATAGAGCAGGGGTAGGCAATCTTGGCTCTTTTATGACTTGTGGATTTCAGCTCCCAGTGAAGTCCACAAGTCATAAAAGAGCCAAGGTAACCTACCCCTGGGATAGAGGAACCATTAAGTAATAAAAAGATTTGTAGATATATTGGCTTTATCCAATTCAATATACTATGGACTTAAATATCACACGATCTTACTTGCTTACTCCAAAGTACCTTCATTTTGTTCCTCTCTGCTTGGAGTAGAGAACATTTTTTCCCTCACTGCATGCTCTCTTATGCATACAGATATACTGTTGAAAATTAAAAAATATAAGTCATCTATAGCCTCTTTATTAAAGGGCAGTGTTATTTCAGCCCTTGTTAACTAGATCATACTGTACTGTAGAAGCAAATATGAAGCATTCTCAAAAAATACCCGGGCCAGCTAGACTAAGATGCTTTATACAAATTAGTCTTACAGTGAAGATTTAAATATGGTTTTGTAGATATTGCATTGTATGGCAACATGCAAAGTAATTTATTTCAATTTGTTTCTATGTCACGCGCTGCCCCCTTTAGATGTTTCATATATACATGATTGGATGGAATTCAGAACACATGCATAAAGCCTCTGGCTATTCTTAAAGGCTATAGTGGCAACTGGTTTTTTTTTTCTTCAATTATCCTTTCTCTAGGTCAGTACAGGTTTTTGCTTCAGAAAAAGGCAACCAAATTTTGTAAAGTGTAAATTGTAAGCACTAGTTCTTACTTGAAACCTCCAAGTTAAAATAATGTCACACTCTAAAATTATTTCTAAAGAGCTGTAGCTTTTTTGAGGAAATTAGTCCATGAGAACACCAAGCCTGGATATTAGGAATAATCTATGCCTAAAGATGTCTCTAAATTAGTATCTTAAGGCAGATTTTAAATCCCTTTTACATACACAAATGCAACATTTTATTACAAGCTGTTAAGCACCAAACTGTTATTCATTACAGGTTTTAGATTTTTAAATATTTAAATAGTACATGCTCTGATACTATAAATTGTTTATATAAGGAAGAAAATTGATCCTGGCCTTTGAGCTTTTATTTCTCTACTAAAATAAGTCATCGTCGATTTGTATTCATATTCTAAGGAAATATTCCATTGTATAATTACTCATCTCTTAGTCTTTGAAGAACAATATTGTATACAGAGGCTGACATAAAATGTTAGGAAACACCAGTAAGCCTACACTTGTCCTCATTTCCATTCTAATTTACTTGAAAGTTTTCTTCAAAACAGGAGTAAGCTGGGTTCTGCACCTGCTTTTCTTACCTTAGATATACTGCATTTTTCTGAAACACATTTCTGTTTTCAAGAATTTGGTAATCTGTAAGCATTAAAAGTGGGGATAGCAGCTCCACATAGAGTGCTTGTGATATAATCCAACAGGAAACAGAATTATGAATAGGGACAAGATAAACTCTACAACAAGAGCAGTGCCTGTTGAAGCTGCCAGGATGAAGCCTAAAACAGGCAGACATGGAGTATATGTAAAGATATTGCATTGCCTCATCCTGGGAAGTTTTTGTCTAGTCCACTAAACTAATCGGCTTCCATTGTATAGCAGTTGTTATATTAAGCAGGATATTACAGAGTTCTGCTTGCACACAACTGTATTTGAAGAGCCTATTTCACAACCAATCTTGCCATTATCAAAAGATGAGGCGTTTTCCATCAGCTGGGTTTTGTTCCATAGGACAATATGGACACTTCAGTCTGCAAAACAACAAGAATCAAATCAGGACTTCGGAATCCTTATCAGAAACTACTTTTGTAACAATATGAAGATGATCTGCTCCACACTCCTAGAAAACTGGCAGCAAGTTCTATTGTATGAAAGTGTGATGGAGTGATTGGACTGGCACCACACATATCCAGGTCAAGTCTCATCTGTTACAGAAGCTTGCTGGGTGACTTTGAGCTACTTGTTCTCAGCCCAGCTTACTTCCATTTTCGTTATGAAAAATGGAAGCACTACATGTCACCTACATGTCTTGAATTTCTGAAGGAAAAGCAGAATATAAATCTTAATATTCACCAACTTTGTTTCTATTTTTGACTTCACATTAATTAAATCTGGATTTTGTTCCAGTAATGTCAGTCATTCCTTTTAAGATGTGTGGACCTCAACTGCCAGAATTCCCCAGCCAGTATATGGCTGGGGAATTCTGGGAGTTGAAGTCTATACATCTTAAAGTTGCCAAGTTTGAAAAACACTGATTTAGTTTTTTTAAAATAGCCTTGTTCAATAATTGGACTGAAGGCAGCAGATGCAATGTAGCCCTAGTACATAGAAATTTTAAAAAATAATTTGGGAGAAAAGTTTTACTAAATCTACATGGTATTGCATGTATAAGTATGGGATGAATAAGGTATATGATCTAACTGCAGTATGGAAATCGAAATAATTCAGGCAATTATCATCCACTAATCCCATAACTCACTGAGATACAAGTTTTGATAAAAATCACTCACTTCCCTCCATTGATAAGCTTGTTGAGAGCATCTCGAGAAATAACATGTCCACAAATCAACTTGATGGGTGGATTGGAATCTGTGGTCTGTTGGCGCAGGATGGGACATGCAAAGACTGAATGATACCAGCATTTCATCCCTAGCTCAACTTCAATCTGTCAGGGAAAGAAAAGTTAACTTTAGCATGTACCGGTAGTTCTTTTATTTTCTTCAGCAAAAATCCTAACCCATCCTATAGTTCCTTCCCCAGAATGGGTAAGTAACTCACGGGCAACTCATCCTTGTGGCTCCAGACACCTGTGCATTGTCTCTGCTCAATCACAGCCTTGATGTTCATCAGAACTGGCAATGCTACACACCCTGCAGCAAAACTGCAGAGACAGAGTGCTCAGCGCTGCCCAGCACAGCCCCCAGTCCCACCTGTATGAAGCTTTACCTGACACTGAGAGGTGACTCCACTGAGAGACCCAGCAAGGCACATGCATCACGAGTGAAAGACTCACAAATCTCTGTCCAATGACTTTCATCCAGTAGATGCCTATATGGAGAATTCTGAAGGCCTAAGCGTAGGTATACCAGACTGCCCATCATCACTTGGATCTCTGTTCAGCAAGATACAGGAAGTGCCACTTCAGTGAACAAACTTTCTCTAAGGCCACCTAGGCCTATTTCAAAACGAATTGTAGGAAACCGGTGACAACACAAATGAACAGGCTGAGGAGACCATTCCTTTGTTTCAAAGCAAGGAATTCACCACTTTAGTTTATCTCTCAGATTAAAATTGGGGAGATAAAGCACACAGAGCATGGTTTCTGGAATTCTTTTCTACCCCAGCTGCACTCAGTCACATGACCAGGAGGGAGGGAGGCGAGGCTTAAGAATGAAGCAGCTGGTAGCATTCCAAGGGCTGTCCAACTGCTTCTTCCATATGAATGAATAAAGGGGAAGTTTTCTGGAATGCCTTTCTTTAAAGCCCAAGCTGGATCAGGCATTTTCAAGCTTGATCTTATGTCAGCTTTTCCCACCACACCAAATTTGGTCCTGTTTCCCGCCCCCCCCCCCCCCCCAGTTCTCAGACAGCTACCCTGCTGAGAGATGAGCAGGCTCAGTTCCTTTACACACACTCTTTCCAGTATCCCATTTGGTTGGAGAGGCAAAGGGAAGAATGAGACTTCAACATTCTTTAGCTTTAAGAGTTGTTTGAAGCAACAAAGTCAGAAATGGAAGCCCATCAGTTCTGGCAACTATAAAGAAACATTACAAAAAACCATCTTATTACAAATAAAATTTGTTATTTTACCTTTTTTAAGGATGCTGAGTAGAGCATTAGCCCAACAGACCTAAGAAAGAAGTATCAATTCATGGCAAGAAAGCAGATCCAAGGAAAAAGTGCCCCACCTTGCTTGTGTAGGTGGGCAAAGGGTTGAAAGTGACGTGCATAGCTCAGAGCCTCCAACTCCTTGCCGGGGCCGCCAGAAAGAAGCCTGATGAAATGGAGCCGATGCAGCTGAAACTCCAGAGTACTGTTCAGATCAGCCAGCTGCTGCCTGTGGAAGACTGCCCAGCTGGGCAAGGTACATTATTCCCTCAGCACCTGAGTCTATAAAGGAACTGTCCTCAGAGTAATTATTAATGAACAAAAGACGTGGCAATGGTCCAAGCCCACTTACATACTGGCTACAGGAGATTATGAATGGTGGCAGCTTGTTGTAAATGAAATCCCAGAAATGTACTAGATTTCACAGATGAGAAACAAAGCTTCTCAAAAAGTAATTAAAAACTAATCAAAATAAATTAAAAACCTGAACTAAAATAATCGGATCAGGAATTACAGGAAGAAAAGAAACAGGATTCCCCAAAGGAAAACAGTGCACTATTCTAAAGACTTACCTTAGAGCAGGTCCCAGGTCTTGTTTGTGCAGGGCTTCCAAAATGCTGTTCAGTTCCAGAAATGGTTTTTTGAAGTCTACATCTACATTCACAGTTGATTCCTGCCAAGGAGAAACCAGAAATTGATTGAAAAACAAATTGTCTTGCCCTCTCCTGAAAATAAAGGAGCAGGCAAGAAATGGAAATATATGCAGGTGGAGGTTCAATTAAATTATGATTAATCTTCAACTTACGACAGGATGCTTAATGACTATTCAAAGTTATGACAGACCTCCCCAAAAGCTACTTACAAGCCAGTTTTGATTAAATTAACAATGGTCACAAACCACCATCACCACCACCCCCAGGGTGACATGATTACATTTTGAGTGCTTGGCAAGTGGCTCACCTTTACAGCCATTTGCAGCATCTCATGATCACTTCACTACAATTTGCTATGAATTCTGCTGTTTTCCAGTGTTTACGTCTGGTTTCTGGCAAAAAAAATGCATCTGGGGAAAATGGATTTGCTTAATGAGCATGGCGTTTTCCTAACAACCGCTACAAAAGATGTAAAAAAAAACCAGGTCCAGTCACATGATGACTGCAGTGACTTATGACCATAATTTTGGGCCCAATTACAGTCATATGTGAAGGGCTACCTATATCCATTTCAGAATGGACAAAAAAGATATACAACAGAAGAGACTAATTGGGTCAGGTGCTTCTTCTGGTACTGTAAGCAAGAAAGTAAGTTTGTGGCAAGCAGAATTGTATAGCCTAACTGAAGCATAAGCCAAAAAGTATAACACAATGTAGGATTACAATCATTATGTACTATACAGTATAGTCCTCACTTACTGACCACTAGTTCAAAGTTATGACTGTTCAAAGTTACAGTGGAGTTGAACAAGGAGATTTAAGCTGGTTTTCAAGGTTGCAGTCATTGTCACATGATCACTATTCGGGTTCTTGGCAACCAGCGCACATCTATGATGGTATGATGGTTGCAGGCTCCCATAATCCTATAATCACCATTTGTGACCTTCATGGCTGGCTTCTGATAAGCAATGTCAATTGGAAAGCCAGCAGGAAGTCACAAAGTGCATTCACATGATGTCGGCTTAATGATCTGTGGTGATTTACAACCACACAGGGACAAGGTTGACAGTCCCAATTGTAGTTGTTAAGTTAGGACTTCCTGCAAAGATTTCTGTCGGAGATTAGTACCTGACACAGTTCTTCAGCCACTCCCAACATTCCTTGTTGATAGAGATGTTCTATAATTGCCAATACCAGGATCTGTTTCTCCTGGGTTTCCCAGACCAGAGCAGGGACAATGCCACACAAATCAGCATCAAAATTCTGGAACAAAAATTTGCAAACCGTTCACAAGTACTAAGGGAAATCCTCCCATCAACCTATGTTGTACCTTCTAAAAGGATGTAAAAAAGGCCTACTTCTCAGCACTGAATGCACTATACAATAGTCTTATGATAGGTATATTATACAGCCCAGTAGAGTAAATGTTGGCTATATTGCTAATGCAATACAGTTTTGTCAGTTAAATGTCCTTAAAAATTCAGTTTTAAAAAAATGAGAGAGGAGAAGCAGATGATTCTTCAATCTGTATTTAAGAAAGGAAGCAAAGTAACTTGCTAGATTGATAATTTGCCTTATCTTTAAGCATGTAAATATGGTATAAAGATAAATCAAATTAACATTCTAGCAATTTAAAGAAGGATGCCATACCATCAATAATGAAAACTAGGTAGTCCTCAAATGAGATTAAAGTTCTTCTCTCTTATGAACAGTATAAGTTGATGCTCGACATGAAAAGCTAAACTTTTTTCTCTACTGTACAAAAATGTAGGAGATTCTCATTCACAGGCCCCACCTCATATACCTCTACTTAATGCTCTTAATATTTTTATTCTTAAATTGCTTCTTTATTAAATAATTTCTGTTAAGAGAAGAACACACATCACAATTATTTGGCATATAAATGCATACATTTATATAATATAATATAATATAATTTAGCATCCTTAGCTGGGACTGGCAACTTGATCATTATGTGAAGCCATTGCTAAGTGAAACCACAACAGTGTTGATGATTGTATTTTAGCTTTCCTTAGCTTTACAGACCTGCAAAGGTCGTAAATGCAAGGATTGGTCAAAAAGTTACTTTTTCATCACCTTATACTTGCAAATGGTCACTAAACAAGGCAGTCTCTAAATGAGGCAGTCTCTAAATGAGGACTATCTGTAATCACATTTTGGAGAACTGTTTGTTTGCATATATTTCTTGGACCATTTTTCATGCAATATTCTAGATTCAGCATAATATGAAGAAAATACAATGCTTATGAAGGCTGAGAAAATAGAACAAGGGCTTTCTTGTACTGCACCAAATGAATGTTTATGCTATCAAAGCACAAAATATTAGAACATGCATATTTCACTAGTTTATAAGCGTTCCAAAATCGACAGCATAAAATATATAATCATTGGCGTAACATCTACTCTCATAGCTCCCAATTTAAAATCCAAAGCAATTTTCTTCTTGGTCCCAACCCCCCGGCTAAGTTAACGGAAGTTACTCACTCTATCTATGGCTTTGCCCACGCGGGAGATACTGCTGTGAATATCTTTGTGATCTGAAGCTAAATTTTGAACAGTGTCCTTGATCTTCTTACAGCACTGAGACATAACAAGGGAGACTGTAGCAGAAAGAGGTGCTCGCTGCAAGGCTATAAAAGGAAAAGCAATGTCATTTTAGTTTTAGATATCAGCTCAAGTGCTCACTCTGTGCTTACTTGCAACTTTCATTTGACATAAATAGGTGAAGATATGTTAAGGTATCCTCGCCTGCAGGTCTTTCACATTTGGGGAAAGGCACCACTAGGTACAATTTAGTTCCATATAATACTAATATTTTCATACACATTTCTTCAGCACCTGTTCACAAATATCTTGGAATTCAAGTGTGGAAATTAAGGGAAGACAGCAATGAAAGTAAACCAGTTGTTGTACAATGGCACAGAGAAAACACACCTCCTGGGTCCCAATAGATGGCACTATTTCAAACAAGGGCCGGGGAGTGTGACCTATCAGAGTACGTGGACAAGGAGATACCCTTGGGAGCAAACAGTTCTCAAATAATACAGTCCTATGTCATGAAGGACTTTACAGGTGTCAACCAGCATGTTGAATTACACCCAGAACGCTACTGATAGCCAGTGCAGCTTGCAGTATGGAAATGTCACATGGGCATAACAAACAACTACTTGCATCACCGCATACTGGACCAATTGCATCATTTGGTGTTCAAAGGCAGCACACTGCAATGGTTCAGATGGGAAGTGACTTAAGATGTTAGTGATCATGAGCAGAGCCCCACAATCCAGAAATAGGTGCAAACGGCACACCAAATAAAGTTATGCAAAGACACCCCTGGCCACAACTGCCAACTGTTCTTCAAGCTGGATCTGTGAGTCCTGGACGACCCCAAAGCGCGCACTGATTCCAAGCAAGGTAAAACTGCTCAGTGCCAAAGATCAATCCTCTCCGGTTTTGGGACCTATGGAACCTAAAACTTACAGTCACCTAGTTTTGATAGGGTAAAGCTAAATCCAGTTCCTCCCCATCTAAACCTTTATAACCCCAGACACAGGAACAGAGCCTCAATAGCTTCGCTTGAATTTGAAGGAGGAAAGATGTACTATTGAATATTATCTGCATATCGTATTGCACTTGTATCAATGGATAAGCTTTCCCTGAGGTTTCATGTATATGGTTAGATAATATAGCTTACCAAAATGTGCAAAGTCAACACGTGCAGTTACATTGTGAGTTACAGTGCATTCAGAAAGTATTCAGGCCCCCTTCACTTTTGTCAATGTTGTTATGCTGCAGCATAACATTCTACAGTTGTTGAAATTCATTCTCATTAATCTACACTCAGTACCCCATAATGATAATGTGAGAACAGAATTTTAGAAATGTCTGTAAATTTATTAAAAAGAAAAAAACTGAAATATCATATTGGTATAAGCATTCAGACCCTTTGCAACAACACATGAAATTTAGCTCTGATGCCTCCCATTTCTCTTGATCATTGCTGACATGTTTCGACACATTGCTTAGAGTCCATCTGTGATAAATTAAATTGATTGGACACGATTTGGAAAGGCACACACCTCTCTATATAGAAGGCCTCACAGCTGACAATGTATATTGTAGCAAAGCAAAAGCCATGAGGTCAAAGGAACTGCCTGCAGAACTCAGAGACAGAATTTTTGCAAGGCACAGATCTGGGGAAGGCTACAATAAAATTCCTGCTGCACTGAAGGTTCCTAAGAGTACAGTGGCCTCCATAATTCTCAAATGGAAGACGTTTGGCATAACCAGGACTCTTCCAAGAGCTGGTCACCCGGTTAAACTAAACAATTGGGGGAGAAGGGTCTTAGTAAGAGAGTGACCAAGAATCTGATGGTCACTCTGACTAGCTTCAGAGATCCTGTGTGGAGATGGGACAGAGTTCCAGAAGGACAACCATCACTGCAGCCCTCCACCGATCTGAGTTTTATGGCAGAAGCCTCAGTGAAAAACCTGCTTGGAGTTTGCAAAAATGCACCTGAAGGACTCTCAGATTGTGAGGAACAAGATTCTCTTGTCTGATGAAACCAAGATTGAACTGTTTGGCCTCAATTCTAAACATTATATCTGGAGGAAACCAGGCACTGCTCATCACCTGCCCAATACCATCCCAACAGAGAGGTATGGGGGTGTTCTTCAGCAGCAGGGACTGGGAGACTGGTCAGGGTTGAGGGAAAGCTGAATGGAGCAAAATACAGGGATATCCTCAATGAAAACCTACGGAACTCGGGACCTCAGACTGGGCCCAAGGTTCACTTTCCATCATGACAACGATCCTAAGCACACAGCCAAGATAACAGAGGAGTAGCTTAGGGACAACTCTGTGAATGTGCTAGAGTGGCCCAGCCAGAACCCTGACTTGAACCCTATGTACATCTCTGGAGTGACCTAAAAATGACTCTCCACCAACGGTCGCCATCCAACCTGATTGAGTTTGAGAGGATTTGCAAGGAAGAATGGCAGAAAATCCCCTAATCCAGGTGTGCAAACCTCGTCATGTCATATGCAAAAAGACTTGAGGCTGTAATTCCTGCCAAAGGTGCTTCAACAAAGAACTGAGTAAAGAGCCCGAATACTTGTGCCAATGTGATATTTCAGTTTTTTCTTTTTAATAAATTTCCACACATTTCTAAAATTCTGTTTTCACTTTGTCAATATGGGGTACTGGGTGTAATTAATGAGAAAATGAATTTCAAAAACTGTAGAATCAGGCTGCAGCATAACAAAATTGACAAAAGGGGGTCTGAAGACTTTCTGAATGCACTGTATATGAATCCAAAACAACTGTACGTAAACCAGTTAACCATTAGTAAGTATATCATAGCAACAGCCAATAATTAGATCATTCATTCATTCATTCATTCATTCAAACAAAGGCAGTTTTGGCTAAACTCAAAGAATATATTTTATTAAATTAACCCATTTTCTGGGTTCACCCAAATACACTTGACTCAAACTAATTAAATGGGCTGGGTTCACATAACAGGCTTCACAACCTGTACATCTAACCAAGGATAAAGTTACGGAAGGTTTTTAAAATTTTCACTAATTGTATTAAGTGTACTTTGCAAGCCCACTCAATTCAATAAGCATGTAACATAAAATCTCCCAAGTAAAGCTCAACTTCCTACAGTTTCATGATAAATTCTGTGCATGTTTTCGGCAACAACATAAACGTGGTTTTCCATTGTGTTCTTCCAGGATGCTTTTACAATATGACTTTCTAGTGTAGGATTTCCGTGTGGTCTCTCATCCAAGGATCTGCCTGGCTAATTTATGACCAGATGGAAGGGGCTTATTTTCAAAGCTGAGACCGCAATCCAAACCCCTTTCCCCTTCCGCGCCTTTCAGGGAATGCGAACCTGCCGCCCTGCCTCCAGGCAGAGGCATCCGTACCTGCAGCGCCCAGCTCCTCCCTTAGCTGGCTGACGTAGCGCAGCAGCTCTTCCAGGCCTCGCTCACAATGCTGGCCGTAGCACAGGAACTTCTGCAGCACTTTGTCCACCTCCCTCTCTACGCAGGCGCACCGCTCCATTAGCCCGGCCTGCCTGACACGCTCTGAAGCGGAAGGAGAAAAGCTTCCAGTCAGTACAGTCGATGACCTTTCAGGCGCGAGCCCGGGCGCGGGGGCTGGGGTGAGGCGGAAGGTCCTTACCGGTTGAACGCCGGCAGCGCTGACAAGAAGAACTCGAGACGAGGCCAACCAGCCAGGCATCCACCCCCAACCCCGGTTTAAGGAGTAGAGAGAATAGTTCGCGGACAGGATTCTGCCTGTGTCACGGCTCACCGTATGGATGCGGTCGCCACAAATTGACACGATGGAATCCTTGGTGGTTCCTATCACAGGCGAGCGATAGATTAGAAAGACACCCTCCGTACGCTGAATGGCACGTTCCTTTGCTATTCAGTATGAAGGTTGGGTGGAGCCACTTTGGAAAAAGGGGGGGAGGGAAACTTAAATAATGCTGACCTGAAAACCGTGGAAAGAGGCGTCAGTTTTCTTCAATCTGACAAAATAGAATTAATATTAATTAGCTTCCTTCTTATATTATGCTGACGTCCTATGCATACCTAATTGCTAAAGTTCTCTAATGATGGAGCAAACCATTTTTATTGGGAAGGGTGTTCCTGGAATGAACTATAGGATGCAACAGCTGATTGGGACAAACCATTTTTGGCTTAGGTAAAGTGTTAGTGACGTGTAGGTTTGGAGTGAACCATTTTGTAGACAGTTGGAGTTACTCGTACGGTAAGACTCTAATACAGGTAATATGAAATATCAATAACAGATCAGGCAAAAGTTTGATGGACTGTGACCCCAACCTGTCTTAGACTTGGTATTATTAGTTAAAATGGATCAAGTCTTTCAGCTTTCTCCCCTCACTGGTGATAGAGGCCCGGTTCCCACATGCAGTTTGGGAGCACCACAACATCCCTAATAATTTGTCTTCTCCCTTGGTATCCAATGCTGGTCTTATCCCCAGCCCATTATTTAAATAGTATTGTGTCATCACTTCCTGTCCTGGAAGAAAGTTTTTTCTTCTTCTCAGTCTCATCCCATCAGAAGATCATATTCTATAAAATTAACAGTGTCATCTATTATGCTGGAGCTAAATTCAGATTACCTGCTGTGTGCAAATAACCATGTGCTTTTGTGGGAAGTCAGCCCCTCAGAGAAGGAAATATTAAAAGGGCAGAAAAATATATTTCCTCCAAGGATCTTAAAGAAGCAGGAAATCATGCCCAGTTTTCTTAATAACCCCAGGTCTCCCTTCCCTAAGCAGAAACCAGTTATATAGAAATGCAGATGTAAATCCAGGGAGCTAGAAGATTAAGAAGACAAATCTGCATACCCCACCAGGGACAGGACATGGTAGGATTAACTCACAAAGGCCAAAGGGCACACCCAAACTCAGGTCAGGATACATGACACAGGAAATAGCCTCAAAACAGGAACAGGAAATAACTCCAAACAAAAGGCTCCAGAGAGTATAAAAATCCACTTCCTACATGTGCTCAGTCCTTTTTTTCACTTCTCTTTTCTGCCAGCCATCTTCTTGTCTGGTTCTCCTCTTCAATAAATTACAACCTTCTTCCCAAAGCAGTTGCCATGTTTATTCCCAGCTTGGATGAACCACGATGAAGACCTTTCTTCCAACACTTTGAATGTGGCTCTGCCATCTAGAGGAACAATTGAATGACCTGTTACAGGTGTGCTCAAAGTATGGTTTGGAGTATGTGTCTGGAGATACAGACATTCCTCCTTTGTGGTCATTAAGTCTTCATTGCAGCAATCGCTCCCAGCAGTTACCTTCTCACTTACCACTAAATATCCTGTGTTCCTTTCATCCTGATAATATTCCCCCACCCTATTTTGGAATTAATATTTCTTCAGCATTCTAACCAGATGCACAAAAAAGAGGCAGGTTCATTATTTTATTGAGAGAAGTGTGCCATGTTTATGCAATTCTATATTTGTATAATTCCAAAATGTTTCAGGAAACAATCAGCTTCACATTTTTCCTCAGTGCAGCATCTGGAAAATCAAGAAGGTTGTCAAACTGGGCATTTATTATTTGCCAGTTTCTCTGCTGATTTCTTACTTTCCTGGAAATAATTGTGTACCCGGAATATAGTTATACAATTCTCTAGGTCTTGGTTAACCATGTAATTATATCATGGTCTCTCTCTCTCCCTACTTGCAACTATTTTTAATCTGATGTCTCCCTAAAAGTGTTTATTTTTATCTGAATTAAAATATGCTGGAACTGCTCAATTAATTCAAGCATTTTGGGGGACAATTGGGAGCCTTCTTGGAATTTGCCCAAGTTGGATGTGAAAGATAAACCAATGTAAGGAGTTGTCCCTAAATTGTAGAATTATAATTCCTTTTATGCTGCACTGTTCCAGTTGGGGGACGTTTTCCTGCTCGATAAATATGTGAAGTTGGATAATAGCAAAGTTATAGGAAAAGACGAATTGGCATACATATAACAATTGGTATAGTTACAAATCTGGACTATGCAGTTTAGCAGGCAGTTGCAACAGAAGAGCAGTTTTATGATGGCAATTAACCAGTGGAACAGCTTGCCTCCAGAAATTGTGGGCGCTCCATCACTGGAGATTTTTAAGAAAAGGCTAGACAGTTACTTGTCTGAAATGGTATAGGTTCTCCTGCTTGAGCAGGAGGCTGGACTAGAAGACCTCCAAGGTCCCTTCCAGCTCTATTCTATTCTATTCTAAATCATTTTGTACCAACATGTAGAATGGAAAAAAATTTAGATTGTTGTTTTGTAATGCATCTTTTCTGGAATACAACTGATAATTCTTTGTCTTAGAAAATTACCAGATTGTGTGAAACTTAAATATTTCTATTTTAATTACATATCTTAATAAATATTCGGCTTGACTGCTGTAATATATTTACACTGTGTGCCCGTGAAGTCATTTTAGAACAATAACTCTTCAAAATATAGTGGCTGATTTATTACCTTAGGTCATGAATACAGAGCACATTAGACCAATTACTGCAAAAATTATAGTAATTTCCAACTATTTCCAGTTGAAGCTAGATTTGGTATTGACCTGTATTTCCTTAATTGTCTAGGCCTGTATATGTCGTATATAAAAAAAAAATACCTATCTACCTGCAGTTGAAAATTAACACAGCTGTTATCTTAAGACAAGGCTTCTTATTTAGTTTCCCTTGTGCAGAGCTATATGATTGTAGCTATTAGGTTTTTATTAATATTATTGTGGTTATTAGTAAGTTGCTTGATGCTCAGTCAAATACTGATTGCAGTCATTAAGTGAGACATCATGTGGTCACAACTTGCAATCTCCTGCCAGCTTCCCCATTGACTTTGCTAGTTGGAAACTAACTGGAAAGGTTGCAAATGATGATCATGTGACTATGAGATGCTGGAATGGTTATTAAGTGAGGACCACCTGTACAGCAATTTGTCCATATAGAAGAGACATTGACATTCCAGTTGTCAGTGAAATTATACTGGAACCTATATAGCTATTTCAGTCCCTGGATATTACTAGAGCAGACACAGGTAAATCTTTTGTCAGACTATATTAGGGTTTTATTAGTACTATTACTACTACTAATATTGGGAAGTGAGTGGAAAAATGACTGAAGTAATTGGAGACGAGAGACAAAGACAGTCTAACCTTGGATTGTCACAATTACACAGAATCTAAATCTTTGCTGGATATGAATAGCAAAAATACAAAAGACACTTGCTATGTAAAGCCCAGCTATAGAGCCCAGCTATAGAGCTGGAAAATAAGGTAACACCAATAGGTTTTAAGAAGTCCTAATGCACACAAAAAATTGAAAAGCATGTTCTAAGGAGATATATCAGACAAGTTGCTCTTAGTTCTCTGAGAGAAATGTGGTTCAGATCTAGATGGCTAGAGGGGTCTGAGTTCACCAAGTGTTTTTAGATTAGAACTATAATACTGTGACCCTCCTCCTATCTTTAGCAGATGCCTGGGCTTTCTTTCTTGGATGAAATGAACCAGTCCTATGGAATTCAGGAAACTGGTTTATCCAGCAGTTCTAAGAGGCAAATACCCTTGTTACTTTTTGTGACGCCTTGACTCTTCCCTGTGGCATCTGAGCAAGCAACTTGGTTTCTGGCTTAGCTGCCAAGTTTTGGTGCCGCCCTCCCTGGGTTGCTTCTCAACTCCCTGCAGTTCTAATTGATGGGTGGAAACCTGCTCTGGGGATTTTGGAGTGAGGCACCAACAGAGTTTTGGACTGGCGTGGGCACAGGGAACCAAACAAGAAATTTCAACAGCCAGCTGTCTTGCAAGAAAAACAAGCATTTGTGGTTTTTTGGGACCAGCAAAGAAAAAAACCATCTGATATGGTAGGAAGTATGTTCCTGGGCCAGCTCACTGTAGTCTAATTTACAATTTCTTTTTTTCAGCCCTCTTTTATAATTTGCTAAACCAGGTTGGTATGTTGAAAATTAACCACATCCATATAAGTAGCTCCTTGATAAGGGATTAAGCTTATATAGTAAGAGTGAGACTATAGTAAGAGTCAACCGTTTAGTGGATTTTTAATTATATTAAGTTCTTACACTTAACACAGGATAATTCAAAGATGGTGGTGCAGCAAAGAACTCTGGCACACAACTGGATTGTTTCATATCTAGTACGATACATTTTCATCTAGGTTCCATCAAATCACTTAATAACCAGTAGCTTTTCTGCTCTGGAAAATGAAATATGGTGGGTAGTGATGTCTTATAGTTAAAATGAAATATGATAGGCAGTGATGTCTCCAGATAGCACACTAATGACAAGTTGTGTAGTTCCAGTGAACATGGATTAAAACAAAAATGCAATCTGAGACATATTAAGATGTCCCTGAGCTAGTCATCGTCAAACATGTTTTAACACAGGATTTCATGTACCATATTGGATAATGGCAGTCCAAAAGTAGTAAGATTTGAGTAAACTGATAAAATGTTTGCATTTGGAACATAGCAAGACAGTATTCTGCATGGATCCATTATATAGTGATATTTCTCTTATAGCATATATAAAGCTTCTGACTTCATGCCGGAGTTATATTCTTAAGAACACATTTTTTTCTTTAACTTCACATCTGTATATAGTCCATACAGCATACAACCTGATACCATTTGGCTTGGGCAAGCCCAATTCTACATGCAAAGAGGTTTTCCCTCATCACTGCAGGCTTTCCTTACAAGAAGGATATGTAAAGGTCTGTTTTAAAAGAGAAGCTGCAAAATGGTTAAAAATATCGTTCATCCTCTTTTTTTTGCTGGCTTAAAGGATATTCTTGGTATCGGATTATTTTCATTTTATATCCATAGATTCCCAAAAGTATTTTAAGATAATTTATTATTTCCTAGACCTAGCCCAATCTTCCTCCCCAAAGGAGAAAAAAACCCCAAGAGATTAAACATTGTTTCTTCGTTAAAAATGCATGTCCTAATTTCTTCTTATATTAGCTTATCAACTTTTAGAGTTTCTAAAACAACATGCGTATTATCTGTTGAAAACATCTATCATAGTACAAATGGCAAAAATACTAGAAACAGAAAGTATTACAATGTGAAGAAAAAAATAGCAGTCAGGGAGCCAGAAGATTTAGCCAAATATTTATTCAATACATTGCCAGGTTGTGCTTCCGTTTCAGAATTCATTATGTTAGCAAGAACCTTCAAACCTAGAACTGACACCAAGCAGCAACAGAACAAATATGTTCACAGCTTCATTCTCATTATTATGGAGAAACTGACCATAAGCCAGATAACATTGTCCTATGGTTATTTTGATGGCTGAGCCCGAATGGTTTGGCTTGTGCTTTTGTTTCATAGGCCAATGGAACTGGAGTTGCTGCTTCGTTTTCCAAAGCCAAAGAAGGATCTTTCTTACAATACAAGATCACACAATCACATTATACCTGGAGCTTCGACCTTAACAGCATGAGGCCTAGCCAGATAGATAGAAAACAGATGCTATACAGTGGGATTCCTGATAAGAGTAGATATTTTATGCCTTTCCTTCAAGCACAGCAAGCCAAATTTCAAACAATTAATGGGAAGGCTAAACCTCAGTAAGGAATAAATATATTCTCCATTTGTTTTCCCCACTGAGCCATATCAGGAAGGTTGGCCATAGTTCCCAATTACAGCTAATTCACATTTCATAATTTAAAAAGAAACTTCTGTATTGACAGGCAGTGCCAGCATTGTCCCCATGCAGGATACAAAAGGAAAGCCTTTTGCTCTCCAACATAGAAATGGTACGGAGGCAACAGCCTACCTGGATTGGCAAAAAAAAATCCAAATATATTGCTGTGATTCCATTCTACGAACAGCAATCTGCAAAATCCTGGCTGTTACTACAGGAACAAATTTCTGGGCTGGGTTAACAGGCTTTTTAGCTTAGACATTTCTTCTACCAAATCTCATAGTCCATGTTGCAGTATGGGGCTTCTGCCCATTTGCAATCCCAGCAGGAGATCTTTCTCAAACATAGCTCAGATTTTAGAAGATTCAGCTCTCTCAATCCAAGGCGATTCTGAATTGCTATTTCTGGATTCAGCTGGGAACTGCCGAAATTCACTCAGCTGCCTTTCCAGAGCCTGATTTCGATGGTACATCTCCATGTAGCTGGCCTGAATCTCGCGCTGATAGCGCAAGACTTTTTCTTTTTCCTCTCGCCATATTTTTCGCTCCTGCTCAAAGTTTATAGCTTGCAGTTGGGCCTGGCGCCTTTCCTGCAACAATTCTGCCCACAGCCACTCAGTTCCTTCTGCACTCTCACCCTGCATTCCCCGACATTTAGAATCATCTGTTTCACAACCCAAAAAGTCCTGGCATGCTTGCATGGGAGAATCCCTGGAAGAAGGAATAGGGGAACCATGATCTGATAAGGGCTGGAAGGAGTCCCCCAACTGTGCCAGTTGTGAGTCCTTGGCTTGCAATTCTGTTCGAGCCTCCCGCAGCTGTGTTTTCAAACTAAAGATTTCACCCAGTTTCTGGGCCATCTCTTCTTGGGCATCTCGGATCTGCTGCTTCAGCAATGAAATCTCTGCAGTTTTTTGACACACCTGTGAAAAAATATACTAGGATGAAAAAAAGAAATTAACAAACAAAACGTAGTGAGATACGGGACTCTATGAGATGGTAGAATATTTCCAGCAAAGGCAACAATGACAAGCCCAGATATTAAAGGAGATGATGGGATAGCTCATACTGAAGATTTTGTTG
Source organism: Azemiops feae (assembly GCA_023970755.1). Classification (NCBI taxonomy): domain Eukaryota; kingdom Metazoa; phylum Chordata; class Lepidosauria; order Squamata; family Viperidae; genus Azemiops; species Azemiops feae. The sequence continues at coordinate 208,293 of JALGBA010003956.1, forward strand.
TGCCTTTACATCTGAAACCTAGTTTCATGGTTGGACAAATCTTTAGTATGACAGTAACCTTGTCAGTTATCTAACAAGAGTCTACCTGCTTCATAAAGAAGTCCAAAAGGTCAGTATAATTGACTGTTTGCACTCAGCGTGGACATTGGACTAAATGAAGATAGTCCTTTGTGCATATTTCTCACCTCCCATTTGGTCTCCTCCAGTTTCGGACTGAGGCGTTCTGCTTGCTGCTGCTGCAACCTCAGCTCTTCACAGTGGCTCTGTTGAAGGTCCAGTTCTTCTTGCAGCCTCTTCTTTTCCTGCTGTACTTTGTAGAGTTGCAGCTGAAGTGCCCTCTGGCTGCGCTGGGCCTGGTGCATTACCTGTTGCAGCTTGGCCACATACATCTGCTTTAGCTCATCTAGCTCTTCCATCCAAAGACGCTGTTTGTCTTCAAACACCTACCAGAGTAAGAGAAGATTATGGTGGGCTCACAAAGATGATTCCTATGGAACACCACATCCATTTCTCTCAAGAGATGGCATAAAAACCACATCTATGCATACACTGCAGTAGCTGAATAAGTCCTCCATCTAAGATTTTGCTGCCCATTGGAATTAGCCAGTATCTCATAACCAAACTGCAAGTGTCACCTCTTTTGGGGAGCTGCATTAGTTGCCAATTTGCTTTGTGGGTCTAATTCAAGGTGCTGGTTATTACCTGTAAAGCCCTATATGGTTTGGGCCCATCTTATTTGAAGGACCATCTTTTCCCAATTACATTGACTCAACTCAGCAGAAAAGGTTCCTCCTATTAAAGAGGTCCACCTTTTCCATGGTGGTTTCCTCCCTGTGAAACACCATCCCCGCCAAGATAAGACTGGCTCCCACCTTCATATTCTGCCAAAAGGCCCTGAAGATGTCCTTTTGGCAGTGGGCCTGGAGATCCCAGATTGATATGGAGCCCATCAGATGGTTGTTTGAATGTTGTTGCTAGGGATGGGGTGTAATGGGTTTTGTATTTAGGGGTTTCATTCCTGGAGTCAATGTGAGTGAGTTGGGCAGCCATATAAATTCCCTTAATAAATAATAAAAATAAATATTAAGATCATTAATATTAATAAATAAAAATAAAATAAAAATAATCATTAATCTGAATATTAAATATTAAGATAGGATACGCCTAGTTTAATGAAAAGAAGGACTGGGGTGACTTGATAGCAGTGTTCCAATATCTAAGGGGTTGCCACAAAGAAAAGGGGGTCAACCTATTCTCCAAAGCACCTGAGGACTGGACAAGAAGCAATGGATGGCAACTAATCAAGGTGAGAACCAATCTAGAACTAAGGAGAAATTTCCTGACAGTTGGAACAATTAATCAGTGGAATGACTTGCCTCCAGAAATTGTGGGTGAACCATCACTGGAGGTTTTTAAGAAGTGACTGGACAACCATTTGTTTCAAATGTTATAGAATTCCCTGCTTGAGCGGGGGATTGAACTAGATATAAGATCTCCAAGGTCCCTTCCAACTCTGTTATTCTGAACAACAGCCAAAAATGGAGCATCAATTCCCAACTCTCTAGGCTCCTTCACACAGGAAATTTGTCACCAGGACATCTTTCAAGATAGTCCATTTCTTAATAAAAAACATCACCTCCCACTGACACAATACATACTGCAAACAACTCAAGCAAGTCACACAACTCTTCCTACATAAACTTTCTTTTCTGACTCTATTATAAATTACAAACATAATGAGATGTATCTGTGAAATTAAAAAAGCAGGTTGAGGAGTAGATCAGTGACAGGATTTGCCACAGCTTAGGTGTGGAAAGCAGACATAAGAGCTTCAAAATAAGATTCTTGCAAACAAATCAGAATTACTTGTTTACTTGCCCAAATATACCTGTTATTCATTTGTGGCATGCTGAAAGCATGAAAAAGGGAAGCAACCAACTGCTTCTCTATAAAAGCTTCCTAGCTTCATTGCTTTGAGGCAATTTCTATTCATCAGAGGTATCCATGCAAGTGGCTTTTAGAATGCTTATAGAAAGGTTAAAGAATGGATAACACTATTATAGAGTCATGTGGAGAATTTTACAAACTGGGGATGGAGCCAAGTCCAGCAGGCTAATTGAGTTCCTGATATCCATAGAACCAAAAAATTCCTACTAAGAAAATTTACCCACCTGTGTGAAGGGGTCATCAGTCTCACTCAGATTTCTCTTAAACTGACGGAGCTCCATGCCTTTCTCACACAGTCGATCCTCAAGCTGCTTCACTACATCTTCCAAAGAATATGTGGGCTCATATGGAGGGGGTGGTTCCCCTGAGCTCTGCAGTCGGCTCAGGCTCTTGCAAGACAGTGGTGCTTTCTCTACTGCCAAAGGATCTCGTGGTCCCCGAGAAGTCCTATCTAAGGAACCACCAATGTGGTTGATGTGTCCTATGGAAGCACTCAGCTGATTCGGACTAGGCTTGAAGCGGGGATTGTATGTGGGAAAGCTTTGACTGGAGTTTGTGCCCTCATCAAGACTGATGGTGTGCAGCAGATGGCTACGCAGAGGTCCACGTTGTGAGGAGCTGCCAGTACTGCTCTGGGTTAAGAGCGTATGCAGACTCCCATTGCTCTTTGACATCTTCTGTCCTTTGCTGCATGACAATCCCTGCATAGACAATAAGCTCCTCCCGGGCACCACCTTGAAAGCTGAAGGCCTGATCCGACACTGAAAATAACACAATGGCCATTAGCAGTTAAATTGGCTTTTGCACTCTGGATGAATTAGTTTAGCAAGATAGTTTAGCATAGCAGGAATACAAGGAAGCAAGCATATTATTATCATTCTAGTAGAATTAGTCATTTAGAACAACTCACTTTTCTCCTGCCCATGTTCAGCCTTTCAATTTCTTTCAGCTGCTGAAAGAAATAAGATCTAAAGTGTGGGGTCCTTGGTGGTCTTTGAGCTTGGTTGTTTTTTTTGTAGATGTTTCATTACCAAACTAGGTAACATCATCAGTGCTGATTAGAAGGGAGTGCACCAAAGACCCCACACTTCAACTCTGAGCTACAAATATTCTCTTCTCTCAGTAAGATCTAAAGTGGTAACCCATAATTTTTTCCTGGTCAGGATGGGGGGAGGGGGAGAGATTTCTTTTGTAGCAGCTTTCTAGGAATTAAGCTGTTTTTAACTACAAAACTTGGAAGCAACCCATCTGGCTGGCATTAAATAAAGATACTGTTGAGAAGAATTAAGCAGTATTGTGACATTACTTATAGCACTATTAGCACTGTTTCTTATTGTGTAGATTGGCACTAGCATTTAGGATCCTGTTTTAGAGCTAGATTAATCCTTCAGAGTTGAAGGAAAAGATTCCTCTGCTCCAATTCCAATATGGATAATTGTGATTATCTGTCTCAGAAAGAATAGCTTTCTTTAGCTTGGCTTTTCTGCTGTTTTAGAGAGTCTCCTGGAAAGGACAATAACTAAATTAAGTTCAGCATATCTGATAGTTTGGCACCAGTTCTCAGCAATCACTTTCACACTTTTCAGAGATAAACAGATCACATTGCAAGGGCCTCTGCACTTAACATCAGGGCTTTTGAGTCATCACTTCTTTAGGTACCATGACACTAAACTGACCTGGAAGTGGAGGAATAAGAGCTGTGTATGGATCCACAGTTATTTTTCAAGCCAACAGAGCAGCATGCTAAATGACATCTCTGAACTAACAAGTCTTGAAATTTGTAAAGAACTGGCTTGGGGTGAATGTCCACCACATGGCCGTTCCCACTCTAAAGATTCAGTAGCCGATTCAGTTGTGTTCGGGGGAGATCAGTTCCTCTGATCCATTAGTTTCTTAGTTTCACACATCATCACACAGACTTTCCAAAGCACCTACTAAGTATAAATCTGTATATTTTAATATCACAAAACTCAGAAATACTCTAGACCTACTGAACAAAGAGCAAGTGTATGCCGGAAAAGTATTTTTTAAAAACAGTTACCACATTCTTGAAGTCCATACCTTGTCAAAGCGTCCACGTTCCGGCAAAGAACTCTTGGAAAAATCTGCTCCTCGATTGTCCTGGAAGTACCGCTCAGGGGACTGGTTCTCCCGGTCACTCTCATAATCCCGTTTAAAGCCACCACTAGATGACTGATGCTTCTTCTCAGCCCGAACATCCCGTTTGCCCCCATATGGGTAGCCAGAGACTTCACGTTGTGGTATTCCTTTCCGGAGCAACCCATCTGGCTGGCGCATCCGTCGCAGACCTCCTGATGCAGAGGGCGAGAACTCTTGTTTCTCTACTAGGCTGCCCACGCTGCCCATATCACAGTTGTTGTCAGGCTCAGAATCCAGAGAATGAGGATCAAACAGACAATGGCTTAGGTCACAGGTCACATGAGAGGCCTGTGCTGTTGCCATGGAGATTTAGAGATGATTCCAGCACTGCCAAAAGAAATCATATACACAAAAATTTAGTGATAACTTGGATCTCACCAGCCCCTGAGCACATCGATCCCAATCTATTCCTGACAGTCAAAGAACACCAGTTAATCAAATCACAGAGATAAAAAAAGTGGTGGTCTTTTAGGCTCAGTAACTTCAATGCCAAACAGAATCCCAAGTTTTTCAAACTTAAAAAACTCAATAGTCAAAGAGAGCATGAACACAACTATGTGATTTTCTCAACAAAAGTTCCAAAATGATTTCCCATTCTTCAAAAACCACTGCTAACTTTTGACTCCTGGCTTCTGCATCTCTGATGTGCTTTACTCACCTCTTGTTAACTATGTCGAAATGGTGCCTTACCAGGAAGAAACATTTCCCCAAAAAAAGCACTAAGTTCCACCCAGTTCAGGCCTAAGTGTTTGTTGCGCCCTTTCCATGATGCTGTTTCCTAAATCAAGCTCCTCCCCTTACTCTAGGCAATATTGGCCTTACTTGTACAGCCATTAGCTCTTTATTGATCAGAATGATCGATGTTGGGCTGATCAGCATCTAAAGTTTTCCTAAGAACACCAAAAAGCAAATGATAATCACTGATCATCTTCCCTGCTTACTTGGCTTCATATACAGAGCTCTGCCAGCAGCAAAGCAGAGGTAATCCTCAACCAGTAATTTAGTGACTGAAGTTACAATGGCACTGAAAAAAGTGACTTACAACTGGTCCTTGCATTTATGACAGTTGCATCATATATATGGTCACATGATCAAAATTTAGGTGCTTGGTATATATTTACAACTGTTGCGGCATCCCAGAATCATGTGATCACCATTAGTGACCTTCCCAGCCAACTTCCAACAAGCAGAGTCAATGGGGGAAATCGGATTCATTTAACGACGGTTTGATTTGATTACTCACCGTGTGATTCTCTTAACAACTGTAGCAAAAAAAAGCTTGTAAAATCAGGTAAGACTAACTTAACCTTCGCCTTGCTTAGCAACAGAAATCCTGGTTCCAATCGTGGTTATAAGAGAACTACCTCTAAGTGATTAAATGGCCAGTCAGAACATCAGACAAGCTGCCCCTTACACAGTGCTACACAGAAGTCTGATTTGATTTTATATGGTCTTGTCAAAGTGATACTGGTGGTGCAACTGGAGTCCCCCCTTTCGTAAGTGGTTTTAATTCTTTCCACAGTCCAATTTAACATATTGAGTAGTTCGTAGTGGAAAAAAAGATGAGATATATAAGGTTGTAGTGGTTTCTTCTCCACTGTTCTTGGCTTGCAAAAGTGGGGAACCACAAATAGTTTCTCCCAGAATGATCAAATCAAATGGGAAGTACCAACCTATCAAGACACAACACTTGAGCTATAACAGTAACTCCATTTTCTCAGGGTTCAGCTTCACACTGTTTTGTCCCATTTGGACCTTGACAACTTCCAGATACTAAATCAAGACACAGACATCATCTTCACCATGGTCTGGGGCAATGATGCACAACTGGATATCATCAGTTGATGATGGATTGATGCATTGATGGATAAACCGTAGCTGATGGATGGCATCTAGTGTTTTTTTAGTTTCTTTAGCCCAGACAAGTAACTCAGGTAAGAGTCTCATCAGGCAGCAAGGTAGCTGCTATACCAATTTGATCCCCAACTTTCCCTACAAGTCAATTTAATTTGCAGGCATGGACACTCTGTGATCTCAGCAGCAGACTCCTTAGTCATAGGCAAGATGTCTTCAAAGATCAGTACTATCCCCTTCCCCAGCCTTCTCACTGACTTCTCAAGGACTCAAAATCCAGGAGGGCAGATCTCTGAGAGGGTAATATCCCTTCCTTTGCCCAACATGGCCTCAGCAATACAAACAGACGCGTGTTTACTACCAGGAGCTTCTGGCCAAGAGCATCAAGGATATAACCACTGGGTACCTATATAATTAATTTCCCTTTTCCCTGTAATTTGTGATTCAATACTTTGTCTATCTTTGTTGATACAAAAAATACCAAGCAAATGAATGAAAAAGGATAATTCTATGACACTGATAGACTGAATATCACTAGATTCCAATGTAGAAGTTCACCAACTACATCTAGTTCTTCTGGTTAGATACTAAATGCTGGGGGGAAAAGAAGAATGAATTCTTATTTACCCATTGCCACTACACTTTTCCATAGGGAACAAAAGTCTTCTGCATTCCTTGCTAAAAGCAGATCATGTCTTTAACTGAAGGCATTACAGGTATAGGTAGTTCTTTACTTACAACCATTTGTTTAACGACCATTTGAAATTACAACGGCACTGAAAAAAAGCGACTTTTTACCCTTAAAACGGTTGAACATCCCAAATGGTCACATAATCAAAATTCAGCTGCTTGGCAACTGGCTCATATTTATGATGATTGCAGTGTCCCGGGGTCATGTGATCACCTTTTGCAATCTTCTGACAAGCAAAGTCAAGGGGGAAGCCAGATTCACTTAACCATATTACTAACTTAACAACTGCAGGAATTCACTTCACATCTGTGGCAAGAAGGTCGTAAAAGGGGTCAAAAGTTGCTTAACGACTGTCTTACTTAGCAACAGAAATGTTGAGCTCAAATGTGGTCGTACGCTGAGGACTACCTATAGTTCATATTTAGCAACTCGGACAACAACTGTTCACAGTTACAATGTTGGTGAAAAAGTAACTTTGCAATCAATCTGTGCATATATCACTTTCACAGGTTTGACAGCAAAGAAAAGCTAAAATTAGACTGTAAGAACAGTTGTGAGTTCATTCAGTGACCACTTTGCTTAACAAAGTTGCTGGTGCCATTTATGGTTGCTAAATGAAGGCTACTTGCCTCTAGTTTCTCTGAACAAGGATTAAAGTAATTATCTTAAAAAGTAATGTATTGTGCTCAAATGATGCAGAATTTCCTTTCAGTAGATTTAAATACAATATCTACACTATAATCAGATACAAAGAGAAAGAAAAAGAATCCAAACAGCTGAACTAAAGGAAATAAGGAAAGGCTATTAGGCAACAGAGTCAAACTGTACCTTTTTCTAGAACAGAGTTTGAACTTATTTAGTACAATAAGTAAAACTGTGCCATATTTCCTTGTTTAACCAGGATGGAGCAGTTTGGACCTTAAACATTACAGAATATAGGTAGTCTTTATTCAGCAACTGCAAAAATAACTTTGTGACCTTTTGTGGGACTGTAAAACAAAGAAAAGCTTAAGTAAGAGCCAGTTTGGTCTAGTGGTTAAGATACCAGGCTATATACTAGGAGACTGTGAATTCTAGTCCTGCCTTAGGTATGAAAACAGCTAGATGACTTTGGCCAGTCTCTCTCTCATTCCAACCCACCTCACAGGACTGTTGCTGGGGAAAAAATAGGAGGAGGAATTATTAGATTATTAGATATGTTCACTGCCTTAAGTTATTTATAAACATACTAAACGTGGGATAAAAAATGGAAAAAACCATGTTTTGCTTAGCAACCACTTTATTTAATGACCAAGTTGTTGGTCCCAATTGTGGTTGCTAAATACGGACTATCAGGCACAGGTGGGCCACATATGTTTATCTTCATTAGCAGCTTGGAACCATTACCTGCCCACATACATCATTCATGCATACATACACAATCCATCCTCTTCTCTTTCCTACACACTTAAGCTTTTCACACACAGTGGTAAATCATTAAACCTATGTATCCAACAAAAATTGAGGATTCGTGGATTTGTCAGTTGTGTGTGCAGGTGAAGGACCACTATTCTGAATGTTCCACCAAGTAAAATAATAAAGAATATACCCTGCAAGTACAAGCTAACACAGTGAAATGGCATATCACATTCTACTTGTCCAAATATGAATGACTGTTGTTAATGTGGCAGAATACACCAAAATTTATAGTATCTGCTTCCAACCATCTGAAATACTGCACTCCAGTCCACCATCCCCACAAAGCAACAGATCAAAGCAGCAGATCAAAAGGATCCACAGTTCAGCAACCAGCTCCACGCTACTTTTAAATCCTTCTAAAGTGACATATTTAGAACATATTTGAAGCAGTAACTCAGTCAAGTAACAAGATAACCAGCCAGTGGCTGGCCCAGAAGGGCTCACGCATTATCAACTGAGAACTTGATTTCTGGAATTGCAGCAAGGCTGGCATCTCATCAGTGGCAATTTAAATGAGTTTGTTGACAAACACCAATGCTCTGACCTCAGGTGACAATGTCCCTAAGCACTACATGAGTTTCGTAATCATTATATAATTAATTAATTAATTAAAGCCAGAACTGAAGAAGCTTCTTAGATGAGAAGCAAAATGTTTTCAAGGAAAAACCCAGGAAAGTCCAGTTGCCTTTTGGAGAATCTCCTTAAACAATTAATTAAATCAGCATACCGGTAGCCAAAATAATTTTAAAAATCATATGGGAAGAAAATGTTTGTCAACAGATACAAAAACATCCATAGCTGAATGGGCAACAGATCCTATGATTTCCAGTTTTCCCTTTCCATTAAGCCAACTCCAGTCAATTCAAGTGGTCAGTATCAAGGCAATATGAAAGGGAAGGTTTCCATGGAAGCCATCTTCTACATGCTTTTCTTGTTCCCACGTGTTAATAATACAATCTGTTCCAAGTAGGCTTATGGCACAAAGCCAGACCAACTATAGCAGATGTTGGCACTGTTCTTACAGCAGAGCAACCCATTTTAATGTATGCAACTGGGTCCTCAACTTCAATAAACAAAAGGGCAGAAGCTGAGGTCTTGCATCAAAATGTTCTTTTCTCAACATCACTGGAAGAGAGGTGGAGGATAGGTCCCAGAGGCAATTGTGACACAGATTCCTATGGAATGGCAAACCCACTGATTCTTGGAACCTCTCTGTTCCAGAAGGCCATATCCGTTGACTTCGAACACCCTGTGTATAATGTAAATAAAAATCATAATAATCATGATTCTTAATTGCTCATACACATAAGCATTTACACATACATGGGCATCCTATCTAACAGTTCAAGCTGCAAATTGTCACTGTCTTTTAAAGCACTATTTTCTAGCAGCCAAGTACTGTGTGCATAATCCTAAGAGGAGGAAGCTGGCAATGAGATGGAATAAGCAGCTGGAATTCAGACTCTACATATCATTGGGCATTGAACATTGTGTAGAGGATGCAGCCTTTTCTCTTCTTTAGTTTCCTGTATCTAATCATTTCGGAATCTGCCACTTGTTCTGAAATCTTTGAATTTCTCTTTATGGGCATCTTAAAGAATGTGCCTTAGTATCAGTGGTGGGATTCAGCCGGTTCGCACCACTTCAGCAGAATCGGTAGCTAATTTTTTGTTGCCTAGGCCCAGAATGGACTTCCGGAAGTGGCATCCACATAGAGAACCAGTTGTTCACATATTTGAATCCCACCACTGCTTAGTATGTTAAATACAATATTTACTAAGACCTACAGTACATACATACATTTCCATTACACTATTTCCTTTTTGGATAAACAACATTATGTAGAGTGCAGAAAAAGAGTAAGAAATGGTAAGCCAAGGAAATTGAAGGCAAGAATAAGAAAAAGAAAAGGCAATGTAGCTAATTGTCAAGCACAAATGCAATATGCACAAACACATTAAACAAGTTGTATGGACATCCATAAGCAAGCATAGCTGCTATTGTGGGGAAAATGCCTACTTTAATAAGGAAGTGCAGCATTTGGAGATTGTTGAACAGAAATATTTTTATTGGCATGCACAACTACAGTCATTGCTGGGCTCTTTGCCAAAGGAATGCAGAACAGCCTTAACAAAACTATGGTACAGGTTGTATATCTTTGATTTGTTACACAGGAATGATAAAATAAATATTGAATATCATATCATAACCTTTACAACTATAATGTAGCAACTGATAATTTAGTTAATCCTCTAACTACATACACTAACACACATATACCATAAACAATTTATTGTAGCCATTTACTGCCTCCTCTTCACACCATGAAAAGACAAGTTTGGTTTTTATTATCTGTCCCTTTTCCAGGGTCAAAATTCCAGCTACCTGCTGTTTCCTCTCATGATTTTCTCATGCTTCAGCCATAGCCATAATATGTCATTAAACCTCCACTCTGTAATTTAACATTTCTTCAGTTATAGTTAACAGTTTCAGTTAAGGAAATATGGCTGCCAAAAAAACCATCACCCCATGATGGCTGGATATCATCAAAGCCGACACCAAACTGAACATAAGCCAAGTGAAAGAAGCCATACAAGACTGGAAAATGTGGAGAGACCTGGTCCATAGAATGGCTGAGAATCAGATATGATTGAACAGATAGCATTAGCATCATAAGTTACACCAGTGGTGGCGAACCTATGGCACGCGTGCCAGAGGCGGCACTTGGAGCCCTCTCTGTGGGCACACGCACTGTCGCTCCAGCCCCGCCTCCCTGTGGGTGGCCCTGTGGGCGGGCAGGGCGGGTGACAGGGCGGTTTTTGGGCACTCGGTCTCTAAAAGGTTCGCCATCACTGAGTTACACCATCTATACCTGCAGCCTTATTCTTCTATTCAAAGCATATATTACTTCCTTTCCATCATTTTTTTTCTTGAACATTAACAATTACAGAATTTGTTTCAATTCCATTGTTCAGTATATCACTATCATTCCCATATATCTCACTAAGTTACACTTGACTAGCCGGATTCCTTCACTTCAGTTTCATCACAAAACATCCCTTTCATTTTTAAGTGAAATCATTCTGCTAAAAGCTCCTTCTTTATTCTTGTAGAGAATAAAATAGGATGACCTTGATGGAAAGAGGAGGGATCCATTAAAGCAATGAGGAGGGAAGCATGGCCTAAGACCAAATAATACAGAGGTTTTGTGTAAATGTCTCAGATCGAGAACACCCTAATTCATATAAGAAGGGGAGGAGGTGTAGCATAATCAGACTTGCAAGATTTTGTTATTATAGTATATCTTAATAAAAGTTGTTTTAGTCTTCTGTGGAATTTATTTCTTGGTCTGATCTTCCTCATGGAACTGACAGCTCTCTTCGCCCACTTTCAATAATTTTTATTTCCATTAAAAATATTCTGCAAGTTCTCTGCCTCTTTTAATCTGCATTGTTCCTTGTTCTCTGTCCATATAAATAGCGTTCTTCTCATTCTCATTTTGCAGCTTAATTTTTATGCATTTTATCTCATCTACCTCATCATTTCATGAAGCAGAGGCATCCACAGAAACCAGTGCTTTCATTGAGAGCAATGCAATATCTGTCCTTTTTATATATGTATAAAAAGGTCTGTATGATGCTACAACATGCACACAAAAGGGACAAAGCTTGGATCACATCAATATGATGCTCTTTTCATAAACTGCAATCTCTGACCTTCTTTTGCAGATGCCTCTCCTGGGGGTTTCTGCAGGGAGATCCAGTGTAAAAAAAAATCAAGATGATTATAACCAAGAAATCAAAACCTAACTTTTGTTTGTTTCCCACCCATATCTATTTATGTTATTTAATATCATCTTAAATACTATCTGGTTCTTTATTATCACCCCTCACTGTAGCCTAACATTAAACTATCAGCAACCTTTGGATTCCTACCACAACAGGAATGCCACAACAAACAGCATGACAAGTTCTACTCTCTAACATACCTTTTAAACCCTTTTGTTTATAATGAAACTTGTTCTCTCGCTTCCTGTCTGTATTCATCAACTCCACTCCAAGATCAAACCACTTTCATTCACATTTCATACATCAATCCTCTTTCTCTTATTTGCACAAACACACAACATATTTCATGCTCTTTATTATTTATTCCTCTTGCATTCCAAGTCACAATCTTCCATATTCCCTGGCTGTCACTAGATGAGCCCATAAGATTGACCTCTGCTACCCATAATGGCTTTGGTCAACTGACATTTTCACCTAATGCTTTTTAGTAAAGTAGAAAAGGTGTAAGCTAAGTTCCCAGCCTTGCTACATACAGCACTGCCTGCTGACGGTAAAGACAGCTTCGATTACTTTTGGTATATATGAAGCAATATGCTGGAAGTGTGACCAAATATGTTTTACCCTCAGCATGTTTACATTAGTAGAAATATATTTATTATCATCATTATTATTAAATATGCTGAATTTTTTTAAAAAAACACTAGGTGCAAGAGAGAGTGTTTTCTAACTCTTTGCTGCCACCTAATGGTTGTTTGGTTCTTTGCAGCCTAGTATTAAGTAGCCTAGTAATAGAAAATTTAATCTTTAGAGATCAGACCAACAGACTGGAGAGTATTATGAATCTGTAGTTCTAGACTTAAATGTTCAATATGAAACTATATCCCAATTAAAAGAGGGTAATTAGCAAAGGAAGCAGAGAACATTTGTTGTAAAATGCAATTATGAGAGTCTCATGTTTGTTTCTCAATTACAATTGCAATTGTTATTGCATCTTATTTGAACTGTATTTTATGATTCTTGCCCTGTCACAATAGGAAAGACCAGTGCCTGCCATGCAGGAGAAAAACTCTACCTTATGGCAAGATGGGGCACTCCAATCATTTTCTGTTGAGCCCTTTTGTTTCCATCAGGAAAAAGCTAGTATATATAATGACTATTTGTACAACATGCTTAATTTGATTACAGTGAATTTATTTATTTCCCAACACTTACTTGCCAAAGTCTGGTTATTTCACAATAATAATAAAAACAGGGTAACACTATCAATAGATCAAGGCATTAAAAGAGAATTAAAATCAATAAAATTCAACAGAATTAAAGTTAAGATAACTAAGTTCAGTAATACTACTGAATGAGTAGTCTTCCAGCTCCAATATCTTATCGGTAGTTTTACCCAAAAGATTGGAGCTGGAGCTGAACTACATCTTCAGTGCTTGAAAGTGACCAGTGTAGGACCACCTGAATCTAGAAAGAAGCTTGTCTGAGAAAGCCTGTTTCTGGACTCCCCCCCTCCTGCCCCCTTTATTGCCAGAGGTGCATCTATAGTATGTACCTGTTGGGTAAACAAACAGGATGATGAGATTCTGATCCAACTGGAATTGTGAATCCACCGTACCTCTAAATCACAGACTTTCTCCTATGTGAGGAATACGATCCCCACCAAAGCCAGAAAAAGGACCCTAAAACTGTCAAGATATTCTGTATGAACACCCACTCTGTATTGTAAGAACTCTCTTTTCTTTGTCCCATTCAATAACATATTGTTTCCAGATACCGGGTAAGAACTCTACTGCATGTCTGTGAAAGCAGGAGAGTTATCTTAGTCTTAGAAGCAAACGAAGACATTGCTGTATTTCTCCTCTTTATAAATATTTATGATCCTTCAAAACTAGAGACCAAATGCTCCTGTTGCAGAATACACAGATCCTCTTTTACGTAATTTCTAATCGACTATTAAAATTTATACCATGATTTATTTATATCTGAAGATTAGAACTGAGAGGTCTGAGTAGACACATTCTATAAATGCTGGTAGGTTTCAATATTGGGGTGGGGATAATATTTTTGACATACTCTCTATGGATGTTTGTTTTGTATATTTTTCATCACTGATTAGAGGCCTATCTAGTCCATCATTCTGTGCCACACTGTAGTCAACTTGACATATGTGGAAAACTGGACTGGAATCAGTGTCTCCTTTCAGATCATTTTCAATCAAGCAGTAATTAGGAACAGTAAATACAAAACAATATTACCAAGTGTACTACATTAAAATTATTTCTTTCTATCAGTCCTGAATTGGATAATTTAAATTCTAACACATGCAAAATGAGGAAAAAAACCTCTCTATTCTTATTATACAAGCCATGCATTACTTAACAGACATTTGTTGCATCTCCCCTTACTCTTGATTTTTCAAGTGGAAGAACCATTCCTCAGAGCGGAATTATTTGGTTGTCATTATTTCTGAAGGTTTTTTTTTAAAAAACCTATTGTGCCTAATATTATTAGGTGTCTATTCTTAAATTCCATTTAAACTCATCTGAAACTGTGATAGCGCATTCCATTCATTAACAATGATGCAGTAGCAATAATAATTCTTATTTAAAGTAATTTCCTTAGTTTTTTCCTGAATCAGCTGCCAAATAAATTTACTAAATGTCTATGAATTCCAGTAAGAATTTTACTCTTTCTGCACAGTGCATAATTTTTCTAAACCTTGGTTAGCCATGATTTCCTGCAAACAGTTCATATGCTTAAAATTTTCCTTAGAGGAAAATATTTCCATGCCATAATAATTTCTTCTAGTTATGCAATGACCTTTCTCAGACAGGGGAATCATAATGATACATTTCAGTCAATAGATTAGCCAGTGGAAACTTCACTCCCAAGTTAGGTCTTTATCAGCCAGCTACTTAATTCAGTAATACCTTTTCAAGGAATCCATTATGTTTCATTTCCGGAACATCACATCCTTCAAAATATCCCAAGGGAATCTGTGGGCTATTTGCTGTTGTAAACATGTGGCAAGAGCTATTTTGCAAGACATATTTTCCAACGGTGAAAGGAAAAGTCATGGAAAAGTACAGTGAATCTCTGATATAATGGGCTTTGGATACAATGGACAAGAGGGGAAGTGAAATCCAGATTTCATTATACTATGGTATTCAGTACCTATAGATAACAGGTAGTGTTCACATATTGCAATAAGCCATAAAGTAATTTGTTTGGTTTTGATTTAGCATAACTTACCCTGTTGAATAAACCAATTGACTATAGCAGTGGTGGCGAACCTATGGCACGGGTGCCAGAGGTGGCACTCGGAGCCCTCTCTGTGGGCACACGTGCCGTTGCCCCAGCCTTGCCTCCCCCCGTGACCCCCTCCTCACCAGCAGCCCTCCTGGAGAAGAGTTGCCCCCGAGCATGGCCCATGTGGAGCAGTGCAGCCAAGGACATGGCAGCCAGGCAACGTAGATAAGACTCTGCCCTCATGCCCCATCGTGCACAGTTGATGCTACGGGGTGTGGGCAGAGGGCATGGCTACCATGGCGCTGCTGGGCGATCTGCGGCAGGCCCTGGAGGCGGTGAGTGGCCCTGCGGGCAGGCGGGGTGGGGGCGGGGCAGGGGGTGGAGCGGGGGCGGGGCCAGTTTTTGGGCACTCGGTCTCTAAAAGGTTCGCCATCACTGGACTATAGTTTATTCAAAGATAATGGGTAAACAAAATGTGACTTAGTAAAATGTGTGAAGTATAGATACAGATGTTCTGAGTGGCCACACCCGTTGCAGATTCTTAGTAGGCCATGCATACTGCTGACAGTACAGAATAGCGGAGCACCTCACTCTACCAACCAAATACTTTCAGGCAAGACCAGTATCCTGAGAGGAAGAAAGACAGCCTTAATCCCTGTGTGGCCCATGTAAGCTATAATTTCTTCTCTAAACAAGGTGAGGCAGCAATTGAGAACAAGGAAATAGCCAGTATTTCCTGTATCCTCCAAACTCTAAGAATAGCAATGTCACAGGAAGCAGCTTGTGAAACCCCCAGGCAGGTAAAGCTAACTGTGTTTGGAGCATTCAGAGCTGGAAAGCAATATCCAGACATTCCTTTGAGTATGAGTATTCTCAGTCTTGGCCCTGCACTGAGAGTGCTCTTTCAGGGGGAAAAATAAATATGTCTACAGAACTGCTTTGCCACAGACAGCATTTGCAGACACCCCAACTCAAATCATTATATGGCGAGAGATACAGGAAATAGCACATCATCATCAATCTCCTACAAAGAACTCCAAAGAAATACACCAGATTTTTGGTTCTAACTCTTCCGCATATGAATAATGAAATCACCCTCTCTTTAAGGAGAGAATACCTCTGATTATCAAAAGTGAGAAGATGAGACCAAAATAAAATACAAAGCCAAGTATTAAAGCTCTTACCTGATATAATCCCACTTTGATTTCATACCTAACAAAAGAATTCGTTCCAAACGTTTAGCGAATTTTCTGCAGCTATTTCTGCACATTATTTCTAAGAATTGGAAAACAAAGTACTGTGACTGAACCCTCTCCCTATGTAAAAAATCCCCATGAAATCAAAAGGGCATTAGTGCTATCTTGTTTTTGATCTGGATTATAGTTTGCTCGTGGCCCTGACTATGAATGTATAGAAATCATAAGGAGAACTTGCACAACGTTTAGCTTATTTACCTTTTTAGAGTTGGGAATTTCCCTCAACAATCAATGAGCCTGGAGGCTTATATATTCCCTAAATTGCAGTATATCACTTGGCTTACAGCAGGAGACAACAAGCTATTTTTGCAACACAACCCACTGTTTCCATTTAGTAAACTGTGTTCTGTAGTTAGAATGTGTAACTTGATCTGCAGTAGGTGGAAAGAATGATATTGCTACCATTGATAGATAAATGATCCTGTCTTAACATCCGATTTCTGCCCAAAGTCTTGATTCTACCGATAATCAAATGTTATATTTGTAACTATAAATTAATGAATGTCTCTATCACAACAAACAAGTCCTACGTATGGAGATGAAACTTTATAATCAGTCTTGGGAGATTCCTTATAGCAACCTCTCCAAGTGGGTTAGAATGAAGATCCCATTTCACTAAGACTCAAATGGAATGGGACACCTTGCCATGGCCATCTTGCCACGGTCAATTCGCCACAGCCAACTCACCACGGGACAACTTGCCACAAGGACAATTCAACAATTCAATTTAATTATCTAAAATAATTAAAACATTATTTTAATTTTTGTCATTCACATTTCATTTTGTCCCTCCTTTGGCATCCTTTCTTTCTTTAATGATTCGGTGCCACCATTTCTTTGATATTAGTGTAACTCTTGTCCCGTGGTGAGTTACACCATTGATTAGGGACAGGTTGTCATGGAGAAAATCTATGTGATCATTAAGAGTCAATACGGATGTGATGGCACATAATCACTAAAAAAATATACAGGAAAAAACATAGTTGCAAAAAATGCACTGTAGTCAGAACAAGGAACTGGTTAAGAATAAAGGAAGGAGAGAAAATGTGAGCAATTTTGATGTGAGCGCCAAATCTGGGCTATGGGGGGGCGATCAAAAACGTCCCAATGGAACTGTTTCAAAAGTTCTTGGGTGCATCTAGCGGTTTGGGGGTGAGCATTATCGTGAACCAACACCACACCGGAAGTGATGCCATAGAAAATCCTGCCAAATGTGAAGATGCCAAAGGAGTACTGCTAGTGAAGTTCATGGAGCGTGGTTCGACCATCAATTCAGAAGTCTACTGTGAAACGTTAGGAACGTTTCATTTTTACCCTCTTTTTAGGATTTATATAATATTGCTTAGCCCAAAAGACAAGACCATCATAGCTACAAATATGAATGAATATATATATATATATAAATCAAGAGTTTAACATTTGAAAAAGATTAAATTATCTGTTATTGATATTAGCTTATACGTTCCTAACTCAGAAATCAAGGGCCACAAAAAATGTGAAGTTATTAAATCATATAATCAAAACTTAAACACACACACAGACACCCAAACAAAAATTATATCATTGCAAACGAGATCCCATATACATTAGACGTATCTATAAATAACATTGGTATTCGTAGAGACTAGATTTAAACATCCTTATTGACTATTTTTATCCAAGCACCATTTGCAAGGGTGAATCTGTTAGGAATTAGTTGTTAGGCAATTTGGGGGCATTTTTCAAATGTTTGGGGGGAAATTTAATGATGGCAATGGAATCAGTTTGTCTCCCAAGACCCCCCATTCTCACTCTTAAATCTGTACACACAAATACACATCCAAATCACTGGATGGCCTCCTGCTGTCCTTTGGAAGGTTCCCCTACAACCACTGACCCCTCAAGTGTTTCCTAGGCCAATATATGTTTTCCAAACATTCTTATTGTTCTTGATATTAAGAATTGTCTGGTGACCTTAGAAGAAATAATGCATTTATTCCAATTTAAAAGAAGTTGTAACTTGTGAACGATTCTTCTGCAAAGCAGCTTCTCATAAATAGGTTTCCTATCAATAACAAGTTATATAAAATCCACTAGTCGTCCTTGAACCGATGCTGTTTATCCATGGATTTAATGTGGATAGTAAGGAGTGAAAGAAGGCTCAGGGAGTCAGAATTCATTTCCACCTCTTCCAAACTTTTACAGTAAGATTTAAATATAGATTTGTACTACTATCTACAAGGAATGCTATTACAATTGCTCTTTTGAATGCTAGGTAATTTAACTGATTTAATTTAAAAACATCAAAACAGTTTCCAAGTCTGAGATCTTGCAACTTCCTTAATTTTTGTTTACATAGGAGAGTTTCCTTATTTTATATTCAAAAATTTGCATATTCAAGAATCTGCCTCCTTTACAGACAGAGGGCAGAACTTCAGGGTGGTCTCTTCCAACAAAAGAATAAGGCCCGTAACAGAAGAGCTTAGCCTCTTGAGGCAACTTTGCTCTATTCATTCTGGGTTAACAGTCCCAAAGGAATAGGATTATGGTTTTCATAGTTTCAAGCAGATAACTACCGAAAGGTGCACAGAAGACTAAAGAAAAAGGTTCATTTACAGCAGAACTACATAGACACACAACTTACTCGAGATCTCCTACTGAATTCTGAATTGATTTATGCATGATGTCTGTTACATTTTGAACTCAAGTCATCAAACATTCTTGAGGATTCCACCTGTATACATGATTTAAATCAATGTCTTTATCTTTTTCGGTTGCGAAGGCAAAGTGTTGGAGAACTGTAAAGAGATCGCCTCTACGGCACCGATCTGGCGCTTATTTATTACAAGCAGCTCCCCGCATTTTATTTCATTTCATTTTTCGGGGACTATTAGTGCAGGTGAAATAGTTTAACCTTTGGAAAGCAGCAACCCCAATTCACCTTCGTATGAACTATGATTAGGCTGCCTGCCGGCAAAAGACAGGCGCTGCTCGGCTTTCCTGCCGGACCATATTCTAGTTGCTATTCTGCCCTACTGGATAAAAGGCGCGCACAGAAATCCCGACCTATAGCTATCATGTGTTCCGGTTTATCCAGATCTACGGCTCGCTCGGTAGAAAAAAACTATCCCGGCATTAATGTCACAATGTGAAGTTACCCAGGAGGCATTCACTGAGAGAAGTTCTCTATACAAACTAATTATATCGCTACCACGATTATCCAAGCCTTTGCCCAGCCAAGCGGAATATTTGACTGCGCCGAGCCTCTGCCGTGGAGGATCGTCCTCCTCACAAATAAAAAGGTGTCACTTTTTTTCCAACTCGGCCTCGGGCAAATCAGCAGCTGGCTCTGCTGGACTGGCTCCGCTGGCCGGCCATCCTCCCCCCCCCCCCATCACTTCATGATGCTGAGTCTGGCACTAAAGAGACCAAACTCCTTCGCTCCAATTGATGTCCGAGGCAACCTTAACAGCCGTCCCCACCAGCATCCTTATATCCCCTAAACAACCATTAACCGGCCCCATATGCTATCCGCCGACCCCTCCACCCGCACCCCGCGTCAAGGAATCGGGTCCAGCCGGTTGCAGACTCCCAAGGGAAGCGGCTCCCCTCCTCTTTGGTTTTAGGGCAAGAAACCACGTGTCAAGGGGTCAATGGATTAAATCGACGCGGATTTCAGGAGGGCAGACCAAGTACTGGTGTCCGAAGAAAGCCCGAGAACAAAGGCAACTGGACCGATCCCGAATACAAAAAGGGGTCTCGAGAAAGATTCCCGCACAAGCACAGTGGCCAAGAGCGACTCACCATCGTTGCTGCTCGAAAAGTCGACCCTTTGCTAGATGGGATTCGCCTCCATTGCTCCGCAGCCCCTTAAACTTAGATCCGCCTTCCCTCGCTGAGATTTGAACACCCCACAGTACAGTAGGCAAGGAATCCAGGAGTTTTGGGCTGCGTCGCTGGGGAGGCAGCAAAACCCGGGCTGGAGTTCTTTAGCATCTACGGCTACGCCTACTCAGATTTTAGAAGTGAAAAGGCTAAGGCTAACGCTAATAGACTGCGGCAAGGGGAACGGTAAAGTACGGCCTGGATTTTGCCTTTTCACCCTGACCTTGGCCTGGCCAACAAAAGGGAAAGAGAGGGAAGACACAGATTTAACTTTGCTGTGGTATTTCAGTGATCATTTATTCTGGATGTTGCCCCACTGATTCAGGTAAAAGAGTGCAGCAGTATAATTGACCAGCAATATAAGGTCAATTAAACCGACCCCCTGAGAAAAAAGAAAAATTACAGTTTCTTAGGAATGAAAAAACTATTGAAAATATGTACTGGAAACAAGTACTAGAACCATATAGTCCTGAATAAATGGAGGTGAACCATTATCTCCACTAAAGTTCTTCTGAACAGGAAAAAAAAATGTAACTAAACATTGGAAATCATTGTTCCTGTAATTGCAACTACCACCTTCGCTGTAGGGTTTCTTTGCAAGTTTAGTTCATGACTGGTTCATTGAGGAGATTGATAGTTAGAGGAACTTTTTTTTATTATTATTATTCCAGGGGTTCCAGTGTTAATATGTTATGGAACTCCCGTAAGGACAAGAACCAGACAGCAGTTGTATGGTGTTTGGAAAAGAAAATAGCATCAACAGAGTTGAGTCCGTAGGATGGTTTGTATCTGGTTGTCAGGAAACTTCAGATTGTAGTTCATTGCATATCAAGCACTCTGTACTGCTATTCAATACCCTCACTATCTTTAGAATGGGAACATGAGTATATTAATCCATACGTTTGACCCAAAGGTCATAAAGAATATTGCACTGAAATACTCAGTGCGGTTCATGTTGTTCAGGACTTGAACTTGCACTTGTAACAACCATTAGTAAAACATGAGCTTAGTCCAGAAGAATGAGAAAAAGTATGGGAAAGAAACGAAAGATTGTCCAATTTGGAGTCTCCTTGGTACCGGTATAAGAGGGTTGGAAGAAGAAACATTATCGAGTGTTCAATATTCTGTTATTATTGCCTATAGTGGTAGAGGTCTAGTGATGTCTGATCTGGCCAATCTTGAAGAACTGAAGGCTAAACTTTAGTAGGTAGGGTTAACACTTTTAAAATTATGTACATAAGAAAATATAATTGTCCAAAGGTATTACCAACCTATATATAACAGACAAGTATTACTGATTTTTAGCATACATAAAAACTAAGGTAAAATGTGTTAAATGTATAAAGAAAACCAATTTTAAGAAAAGGCAAGATGTGCAATTAAACACTTCAAGCTATATCAATCAAACTGTCAAATCAACCGGAAATCCTTGTGCTATCTTTAGATATTAAAATCTGTACTGTGCTCTTTTCCAGATCAACCCTGAGAATACTTCCTTATCAAAGAGTATTTATATTCAAACAACTGTACAATAGTCACTTTAGATCTGATAATACTACTGAGGTATGCCATTACTAGATCATCTGATAAACTATATAAAAAAGCTGCTGTAACTGAATCCTAAATATGCTTCTATAAACTATCATAGATATGCAGCCTAGCTCTTTGAGGATCAGCACAGTTGTGTCGAAGACCACTGGGAACTAGACACAACATTCAATTATTAGCTTCAAAAATAGCTGGCAAGTTAATATTAGCAATCCAAAGCAGGTGTACTGCACACTTGAGGCAAAGCCTGCAATCCTAAAACCGAACCTCAAAGTCTTAATTGTCAATAGTACCCTTCAGAGTAGCAAATTCTAACACTATGAGAAAATGGGAGCTATAGTTTGCTCTGACTTGAGTCCTTGAAGCAAAGGGCCAAAACCATGTGCTAAGTTAGTTGTGTATTCTCATTTAACAGAGTAGTACTGTTCAGGTAGTCACTGCTGAAAAAGCAACCTTGTCATGTCTGGATTCACAATGAACTGGGAAGGACCTTAATTTTTTTTTATCCCCCTGCATCCTTTGTGGCTCCCAATTAAAATTACTATTTAAAATCATTGTTTGCCTCAGGAGACAAGGTGTCAAAATAGTAAACATATCCCCCTGGAATTAAACTTTAAAAGAGAATATTTGTAGCTCAGGGTTGAAATGAGGGGTCCTTGGTGTTCTCTGAGCTTGGTGATTTTCTTGCAAACATTTCAGTACCCAAGCTATATAACATCATCAGTGGTAGTGCTAACAGAGTTAGACTAGCACTGATGATGTTACCTAGTTTGGGTAATGAAATGTCTGCAAGAAAACATCCAAGCTCAGAGAGTACCAAAGACCTCTGAATTAAACTTTTTTACACACAAAGTGGGATCTTCATCTCCAGATGAGTCCCAGAAAAGAGAAATGTGTTTAATTTTTGTCAATGTACAATATATATAGCCTTCCAATTCACAAATTGGGACTCTGGAGGTTTCTCCATTCCTCATCTTGGCCAAAGTCAAATTCAGTCAAATTCTTCTAATCAAGCTTATTTCACTTTTTTATCTGCATTTTCTAGCCTCCTCACTTTGTCCAAAAAGCATGTTGCCATTTCAATCTGCACAGCTGAAACCCAGCTGTCCCCTCCTCCCTAGCTATGAGTTTCCACAGTTGTTACCTTTTGACTATAATTCTCTCATTTCCAGCTGCTAAATCACATTTAAAAAGCTAAAAATATACTAAACACTCCCCTGATGTGACAGTGTTGTTTTACATGGCAAAATAATTGCCACAAGGAAGGCATGTGATCATGAGTTGGAGGAGAAGAACTAGATCCTGGCAACCAGAGAACCCCTGCCCTGGAAGCAAAATTCAAAATGGGAAGAAATGAATTATACATATCGGAACTTGTGAGCAGATTGTATTTTAAAATAAAACAGATTATTGTCCAGATATATAAAAGGAAGTACATCTTCATATTTGAGCCAAATAACTTGTAACCAACCCTGTAATCCAAATGGAAGGTTAAGAGAGGCATGGTAGTAAGGATACAGAAAGCCAATGTAAGAGTTCCCTCATATAAGCTCTTTGCTCCAAAATGGTATTGTTTCTTAGTACACTTCCACATCTGAGGGCAATCCCTCCCCTGAGGACAGTTGAAAAGGACTTGGCCCAAAGTGGTGTTTTCCATTGGAAAATGGAAGGAAACAAATGTAGACATTCTACATCATATGACGGAGTCACCTGTGAAAGTTCAGAGACCTGTTGGGCTCCAATAAGCCTGCTGAGAGACTTCCTTCTTCCTTTTGGCCACAGGGCTCTGTCCCTCCATGGCCATGACCGCTTCAGTTGTCAGGCTGTTATATCACCCAAGAACTTTTTCTTTTCTTGGTTTGATCCAAAGGTCAATATTCTCATTAGTAAATTCCACTGGAGGGAGAAGAACAGTATTAGAACGTTTCCTAAATTATCCAGTACCAAAGACAAGGATTAGGATTAGGGTTACATGGGGAAAATGGCTACCGGTCACTGCACTAGCAAGCAGAAGAAAATGAATTTCTACTGCCAGCCTTATTACCAATGCTCCTGCTGAGGCTTCGGTGTGGGCTCTATAGCAGAGGCCACCAATCTTTTGAGCACCAAGGACTGGTGCTGTGGAGAAAGGTTTTTCCATGGACCAGAGAGGGGATGTGGTTTCACGTGCTTCCTGCATCCTGCAGATGGGGCTTCACTTGTTTGTGCGGATCAGTTGCTGGCATGCTGCGGACCGGTGCTGGTCCACAGACCGGGGGTTGGGGACCCCTGCTCTATAGGGTTGGAAAAAGACCACTTTGTTAGAAACATAGCAGAAGCAGCAGCTACTAACCACCTCTCTAGGAAGATCCATGCTTAGCCCCTTCCTTTTCCCTGTTTCTTTGCCTTTCCTGGCAGCAGCTAATTTCTGAGGAATGGTTAAGAGAAATACTGCCAGGACAGAAGTTCATCCAAATGCAAGTGAAGGTTCATTCTCTGAGCTTATGGGTTGGTTTCCAAACATTTTGTTACCAGGCTAGGTAACATCTTCAGCAGCGTTTAGGGGATTTCTGTGTCAGTGCTCTTCTGTTTATAAGGGCTTCAGGTGTGAGTGTGTCAAATGAGGGTCTTGTGATGGGTCAGGTGTGAGTCATTGTGAGTCCTGTGATGGGTCTTGTGATGAGGAGATTACATCAGGTCAGGGTCATTGGAAGGTGAACTGCTGGGGGGGGGGAGGACGCCGCTGGAGATGTGACCTAGCCTGGTAACGAAACATTCGGAAACCAACCCACAAGCTCGGAGAATGAACCTTCACCCTCATCCTACACCTGAGCTACAGATATTTGCCACTATTGCAGATCATCCAAATGCATTTAGATTCAAAATGGCCGTTTCCATAGTCATTATTTGTAGCATTTTCATAATTTCACCCAGCCATCATTGAACTGATATAAAGCCTGTCCTCAATTTTGGCTCAACAGTGATTGGATCACTATATCACTGTATATCACTAACTTTATACCTAGTGGGAAAATTACCTTTATTTCATGAAATCCTAACTATTTAGATGATTGTACTTTTTTAATCTAAACTTCCAAATCAGCTCCACAATTATATCTTTCTTCTCTCTCACTAGCTAACTGTCCTTGAGCCCCAAATTTTGATAGCTATTATATTCCCAAGGATGCTTAGAGATTTCTGGCTATTAAGGAATGTAGCTATTTTTGTTTTCACCCTTGTTTGTTGATGGTCCTCACCATGCAATTGCTCAACAATAAATCCACCCAGAAGATAATCCAGATTGATAGACAAACATTTGTAGTAGTGAGTGATTGTCCTTAGACATTCACTCAAGAATATTTTGGGTGCATATAACAGACAGCCCAGCATATGTTATGATTATCCAAATGTCACATGAAAATATAAGAGGAATAGCATGGAAGCACCTGTGCAATACACAATGAAACATAATGAGCATTTGTTTATATTTCAAATGAGACAGTTTAGATGCCAGTTAAGAGATTATTTGTAAATATATACAGACATCATCTTGTAGTTGATAAAAGTATGCAAGCCTGCAATTCAGTTGTCCTAACATTAAATTCTTAGAATCGGTTTTCCTGGAATTGTGAAAATTGGGTGGATTGTCATAATTAGCTGACAGCCACAGGGAACAGACTGTCAGCAGGCTGAGTCAGTGCTGAGAGATTGCACAATATTAAGTACAGGTTTTTTTTACCTCTGTTGTTCAAAGGATAAAAGTTAGACATGATTTCAGTATTCATATAGCTCCACATTTGTCAAAATAATGGAACTTGCATGTGAAAGAGCCTTTGTTTATAGGGAAAGTTCTCTGTGCTTAATTCTTCCCCTCTAAGAGCTCATTCTTTGCAACAGGAGTTCTGACTGGAGGGGAAGATATGAAAAATGTTTAAATGATAATCAATGCATGAATGAGAGATTTAAAAACCCCTTCCTCAGCCTTTAGCTTAGCTTCAGCTAAGTAATATTAATATTATTATATTAGACTACATGGCCTGATCTCGTAACCTGGTCTATAACACTGTACTTTTGCTGAAAAAAGACGTTAATTATTATTGTGGCTCAAAGAAAATGTAGTCCTCCCAAGGAACCGAGATATAATTATTCTTGGGAATGGGCCAGTGCTTGCTTCTTTTCCCCCCACTTATCTGGCCACTGGGAAAGGCTGTTGTGAGCATTTCATCTGGCTGATACTCAATTGCATTGCAAGGATACTGTAATTCCAAAACAGATCTCTGAATAACAAATTGATCTTATTCAGCTCTGATGTGCAACCCACCTGAATTTCTGCTTCCATACAAATTAGCAACTATATCCAGATGCTGCTTCTAAGCATTCAGTTGGAAGATCAATCTTAATTTCACTGGGGTGGTCATATAACAATGCAGTGACAATCTAAGCTGCGGCAGAATCCTCATCCGGAATTGTCCCAGGCTCTGGAATGTGATACTCAGTTATGAATGGCCTTGTCAGAGGACAGATCAAATTGCTGCAAGAGCAACAGTTTGTTTCACTCTGATTAATCGTTGTAGGAATTGTTGTTCTGCAGAAGCTCGGATTTGCCATGACTTGTCAAGCACTCAACTCTACAGCTAACAGAACAACCCCTTGATATAGATCGCTGTGAGTCAGCTTGTGAAGCCTACAAAAACCAATAACAGGAAACAGAATTGGCTGCAGATGAAACAATTTGACTGCATGATGAAGCATCCCAAATTCCCAGCCACTTGCAGGTCAGAGTCTGAAAGGCTGCCTAGGATTCCAGCGTTGACTCTCTGATGTAATCACTCTAGTGTGGCTTGAGCTGAAGCATTGGGAGCAATTTAGCAGCTTCAAATAATGCAGCAGTTGGGGTGGGACATTCTTAGGAGTCTTCTTCACTTCCAAAGACTATCATTCAGGACAAAGCTGACTGCTTTACCCCTCCCCAGTCTCATCTTAGTTCTTCATGGAAGTCTTGGCTATCAGTGGGCGAGTTGCTAACAGGCCTATAATGGCATCAGAATGTGGATTTCCTGAATGGCGTCAAGAGTTTCTTCAAAACTCAATCCCTCAGAGAGCTATGCTGAGGAGGTGGCTCACGGTGCTCTGAAGTTAATAAATAATAAAATGTGTGGTTCAGGATGCAAACAGAATATTTGAAGGTTTTCCACAAAAACTTCATTTAACTAATCCCCTGGAAAAAGGAACAGTGTTTAGAGCAGTTGTCTAAAATGAGCACCCTCTAATTTTAACAATCTCATATCAGTTAGATATTTTAAATATTAATGGAAGAGTTAAAGATAACTAGACAAACATTATAAAGCTCATTTTTTTCAGAGAAAGATTGGTGGCATATAACTTTAATCAATAAACAAAGTGACAATATATTAATAAAGTGTATCGCTCTATCCTTTACACAGAAATGTAAAGGATCACAATTCTGGTGATTTCAGATAAATATGTTTAGGATTATTATCCTGCAACATGATCTTACACATTCAGAAGAAAATCCTGCTTCCAAGCTTGATGTGAGCTTTTCCTAGCAAATTTGCAACTGGTTCCAGTCTTAATTTCACTTGTTTTTTGCACCCAAGATATAGAAGGTCTTTGTAACAGCACAGGTACTGTTCTTGTCAGGTTCACATCATTGCACTTCTATTCTGCTTTGATTAGACTGCCCCTAGAATACTGCATCCCATTCTGGGATGGATACTGATAAAGTAGAATATGTCTAGAGGAGAACAGGCACGATACAAAGGAGCCGGGAAGGAAAGAAATTATGAGGAATAGTGGAAGACATTGGGTATGATTAATGGGAAGAATGGCTGTGGGGGGATATGATAGATGTCTGAAGGGCAGAATTTACCAGAAAACAGGACACAAAAATGCAGCTTTAAATTATAAGGGCATAGATTTGGATGAACATTAGAAAAAAAAATCCCCACAGTAAGAATTGTTCAACAATGGAAGAGATTGCCTCTGGAGATGATGAGCTCTCCTTTGTTGGCTATGTTGGCCATCTATCAGGGACTGCTGCTATTGTGGATTCTTGCACTGGGAAAGAGGTTGGGCTTAGATTGTCCTCAAAGTACCTTCCAACTCTTCATTTCATGATTCTGTGAATTAGCTATGCTAAGCCAATTGAGCTGATAACATTCAAAACATAATTGTTCAGCATCCTATGGAGACAGCTAGATTATCATCAGCTGGAAGTCTAAGAGATTTGGGGGGGCGGGTAAGATAATGCTGTTTAAGTGAACAGCTAAAGCCCAATTTGTAAATTCCAAAATTGATCATTTTGGAACCCAAGTCAGCTATTCCCAACCTGCCACACGCACAACTTGCCAGGTTTGCAGTAGGATCCCCCAAAGCCTAAGTCTTTGGACAGGCATTCAGCTGAACTTGGCTTGGCAACTCCACTGCCTCTGCCATCCTATTATGCAAATGAGACGTGATATAGCTGAGTGGTGGTGACTCAGTCTTGCTCCCTCCTAGCCACATTCTGGGGTTTGTTCCTTTCTATCCCTCCCCAGCTGTCACGGGCTCATGAGGCAGGAATTGGGGGCGGGTTGTCAGGGAGCCTCCTGGCTTGGTGTGATGGTTACACCTGGGAGAGATGCCAACATCACTGCAGTTCAGCTCAAAACAGGAACCAGGGCAAAGCACCTTCTGGCTTAGTAATTACACACTGTGCTCCTAACACATGCTCTGTGCTGGGTGTGTTATATATGACAAATTCCAAATTTCTCCTTAGCCTCCTGCATATTTCTAGGGCTAGGCAGAGACTCAAAACCTGACCTATAAACCTCTCTCCACAAAGTACAGTGTCCCACATTCCTCCTTATGATCTTCTCTCTACCAGCCTACATAACAATTTCTGCCTGGGGGTATTTTTTTCCCAATGGTCTTTGAAGATAACGTCCTCCAGTACTCATCCATACTTCTGTCCAGTTAGATCTTCTCAATATATTTGCTGTCCCATATTTGGTTATCAATGCCGTCTAAACCTGACAGAAATATCAGGGCTTTAGACCCCCCCCCCTTTTTTTGAAGGTTTGAGGCAAAGGTATTTTCTGTTATTCTGAAGATTTTCACAGATTGTTTTCACGTGCATGTGCATGCATAGCTGCTTCTGTTTAGCAAATTGAAGCAGTCTTACATGCATAGAAAATCTGGAAAAACCCACAAAGCTGGCATCTGCAGGACATGGTGGCTTTGGTAGTTTGAAAAGATGTTCTCATAACATACTTTGTGAAGCATCCCTTTGAATCCTTTCCAAATTCATACCAAATAGAAGCTAACATCATTGATTTCAATGGCCCCTTCCAACTCCATAATTCTGTGGTCGCCATATATTGTGGTTATGCCACAAATCCTGTCTGTTGTAAAAAGATAATGCTCCTGTGGGCACGTTGCTGCCACTCAGCCACCGAGTCAATATAATTTTGCCATTTATTGTCCCAAACAAAATATCCGATGGCCACAAAGCAAGACAAAGAAAGTGCAGGTTTCCTCACAAGCCTTTCTGTTCTGGTATATGGTTTCCTGGCTCTTCTTGTCACCGGTGCAATCTATATTTGCAAACTGACAGGCAAGTACTATGAAATAATATATCCACAAAGCACAAATAAATCTAGCATTCTACATAGATGGTGTCCTCCACCCTGAAGGGGTATGCCACTCTCTTGCTGGGGTGGTGTTCTTGCATATGTCATCTATTGGTGGCCTCATCTATTAGGGGCCTCATTCCATGCCAGGTGGAATAGAAGAAAGCCGTGCAAAGATCAGAGCCAAATATATTTGGGGCTGCCCGTTTTCTTTTTCTTTCTTTCTTTCTTTCTTTCTTTCTTTCTTTCTTTCTTTCTTTCTTTCTTTCTTTCTTTCTTTCTTTCTTTCTTTCTTTCTTTCTTTCTCTTTCTTTCTTTCTTTCTTTCTTTCTTTCTTTCTTTCTTTCTTTCTTTTTGTAGCACTCTCTTCCTCCCTTCCTTCTCACTTAACCGTCTGCGAGGAAAAAGACAGATTGTTCTTGCCAAGGGTTTTGAAAATATGAAATCAGTCCAAGAGTTGCATATGGTCCTAAGGCTTCAGGTTGCCCGTTTCTGCCCTCCAGAAATTGCATGGTGAAAATTGGACTATGAGGTCATACCATTCCCTTGAATCATCAGTGCAGAGGCTCTAGTTAACTAGGATAATAGACTGGGTGAAGGTTAATAAACTGAGAGTTGATTCAGAAGACAGGAGTATTATTTGTGGATGATTAACCTGTTAGGTTGAATACTCCACTCCCATAAAAGGGGTCAGAGCAACACTTATGGAATGCTCTTGGATCCACTGCTGTTGCCAGAGGCACATGCAGTGTTAATGGAGTCATGTGCCTTTCATTAGACTAAGCCAGAATGAGCAACCTGTTGTTCTCCAAGTGTTTCTGGACAAGTCCCAGATAGCAAGGCCATTAACCAATGGCAAAGCATTCTGGGAGGTGTAACCCAAAATATCCGGAACGCACCCAATTGCCTAAGTGATGCCTTGGGAAAGTTTTATTCATGTTCGAGGAATCCTTATTGTACATCACATGTGAAAATTTTGGAAACTAATTCTGCTAATTTGTTAATGGGGATTGATCAATCAATATTCCACATTTTGCCATTTATTCATTTTTATATTGGCTGGAGCTGGCTAGAAGAAAAATAACTTTTTAGTAGTGATACCATCTGAGGAATGATCTCCCCAAAGAGGCTCATTTGAAGTATGGTAATTCTAGTGCCAGATCTTTTTGGTTCCTGACAGCTTAATTCCTACTGTTGATTTCTACTTATTTTTAATGAATGACTATTTACCATGCCAAAGAAACAATTCAGCTTGAAGTAAAAATGGCTAAAATCAAGTATGGCAGTGAAAGAATTAAGGTCATGACAGCTAAGGGAAAAAAACTCTATGGTATCCCTCTTCCCTGTGCTTATTTTGCTTAATGATTAATTCAGCCCTATTCCCAGCCAAGCCCATTGATTCAGCAGTGATGGAGGTGTTGAAGCAAGGTGGGGATACTATCCAGATTATTTCTTTTTTTGTCTGTCTGTGGGTGTTTGTATGTGCACCTTCAAATCAGTGTTGACTTCTGTTGCCTGCCTGGACTAATCCCTGTAGTTTTCTTGGCAACATTTCAGAAGTGGTTTGCCATTACCTTCTTCTTAGGGCTAATTGAGACTGGCTGGCCGAAGGCCACCCAGTTGATTTAGTGCCTAAGGCGGGACTAGAACTCACAGTCTCTTGATTTTTAGCCCGGTAGCTTAACCGCTAAGCAAACTGGCTCTCATGGAATGGGAAGGGAAGGCAGGATGGTGGGCTTATTCCCTTGGGATAAGATGGATTATATAAGGATATTTATTTATTTATTTAGCTTATGACAATGGTACAATTAATCAGGAAATTATAACGTTTGTATAGTTATTTGGCTGCTAGAGTACAGTACTAGTTTGTTTAGTCTGCATGCACGCAATCCAGGGTGTACCACAGGGGGCAAACTAACTCTGCACCAGAAAGATGAGTGGCATCCTACAGCAACATCCAGGGCCTTCTCTCACCACGATCTTCACCTCGCAGTGTCACAACCAGGCAGGCCCAGCACTGGCAAGGGTCCAACCATCCTCATGAAACACTGCCAGAGTTCCCCACTGAAGTGGTACCTATTTATCTACTCGTGTGTAATATGGTTTTGAACTGCTAGGTGGGCAGAAGTGATGGGAGCTCACTCTGCCCCACGGTGCTAGGACTTGAACTGCCAGAGCAGAGACCATCTCCAGTGTCTTTAAGCCACTGAACTACCACGCCTCTTGTACAAATCCAAATCTGAAAAATCAGAGACTCTTCCATGGGGTATGGATGTGGGTCAGTTTTTTTCTTTGCATTTCTGGGTGCAGCAGAGGAGCAATCATCTATGTCCCTATTTCAGAATATTTGGAATCTCCCAATAAACCCTTATCTACACTCTATAAGGTCTGTACTATACTCTGTAGAACATTATATAGTCCTGCTGCTCTTCTGAGGTGGGATTGCACATCCTTCTGTGCAGTCTCCGAGCTGTTGTCTATTTTTCCCCATAAAGGAAAATACACTAAGTCTCTTTTTTCCTTTTACAGTTCTCAGGACTGGAGTTTCAGTGTATTTTGTGACTCCATTTTCATTACACAAATAGATGGCTTGATTGCACTTCACTTCAAATTGTACATTTAGTTATGGGAGATGTGCAAAAAAAAGTATTAAAGAATTAAACTTTAATTGCTACTGCTATAGCATTATTCTCTTTACACTTCAAACTTTAGGAATAACTATAGGTCAAAGTTACATAATGTTTATTTCCTATTGCAGGGAATGCCTATATAAGAAGTACACAGCTGCAGGAAAAAATAGGTATTGCTAATTTTTCATTTTGCATACAGTTGTTAAGTCCAGGAGTGGGGAGAGCCCCAAGTTCAAGTTCACTATAAACCATGGAGACGCACTGAATGACTGAGCCAGTCAGTCTCTGCAGTCCAGTTTACCTCACAGGGATATTGTGAGAGAAAATGAAAAGAGGGAATGCTACATATGCTGCTCTGAGCTCCCAAGGAAAGGCAGTACTATTTATATTATTTATTGGTCACCACGATGTAAAAAAGATGTTGAGACTCTAGAAAGAGTTCAGAGAAGAGCAACAAAGATGATTAGGGGACTGGAGGCTAAAACATATAAGGAGCAGTTGCTGGAATTGGGTATGTCTAGTTTAATGAAGAGAAGGACGAGGGGGGACATGATAGCAGTGTTCCAATATCTGAGGGGCTGCCACAAAGAAGAGGGAGTCAAGCTATTTTCCAAAGCGCCTGAGTGCAGGACAAGAAGCAACGGATGGAAACTAATCAAGGAGAGAAGCAACCTAGAACTAAGGAGAAACTTCCTGACAGTTAGAACAATTAATCAGTGGAACAACCTGCCTCCAGAAGCTGTGAATGCTCCAACACTGGAAGTCTTTAAGAAGAGACTGGACAGCCATTTGTCTGAAATGGTATAGGGTTTCCTGCCTGAGCAGGGGGTTGGACTAGATGACCTCCAAGGTCCTTTCCAACTTTTTTATTTTTATTTATTATTATTTTTATTATTATTATTATTATTATAAATCTAACAAATAAGCAAATGCATTTCTTAATAAAAGAAGGAAAATCGTTCAACATCCTGATAAACATCTTCAATTTTAAATAAGATTAGTCTGAGAAATAATTCAAGATAACCTGCATTCCTAAATCTCACTTTGGGGGAGGGGCTATTGTAGCTCCCCAATTTGTGCTGCTGAAATATGGCTGTCCAAATGCCAAAAATGTGTGGTGCAGTTTTCTTGCATTTTGACAGGTGAAAAACTATAAGTTTAAAATAGGCTTCTTTGTAAGCAACTTCGATTCCTTTCCTTAAATATTGTCTTCTAGTGGGACTTAGCAAGCGTGCCTTTTGTGTGGTGGCCCTACCCTGTGGAACATTTTCTTTCCTGATGATCCAGGAGGCTCCCAACATTTTAGCCTTCCAGAGGGCCATAAAGAGCAGGCTCTTCCCCACCAAGTAGTAGGATAGAGAGAGATGGGAGTCCATAGATGGTCTCTTGAGACATCCCAAAAGAACAATGGAGATGCCAGGTTTGGAGTTTTGGGGTTTTATTGCTGTTGGAAACTGCCCAGAATTCTGCTCTAAGACGGGCAGCCATACAAATCTTTAAAATAAAATAAATACTAAAATCCAACTGGGCCTGAATTTGGAAGTTGAGCACCCTCTAGTGCAACAGTGATGTTACTGCCAACCTCCACTTTCCCAAATATAATGTCGAATCTTTAAATCAAAGTGTACAGAAACTCTTCAGGCACCTTGACATTTATTTATGTTTATTTATGTGGGTAAAAAAGCCGTAACACATGCAAACCAATTCAGTTTACAAAATCCAGGGGTTCCCAGTCAAATGAGAATGTGCAGAAAGAAAAGTAGTGTGTTTTCTGCTTTATGCCCACAGCAGTATCCAGTTCAAGCTATACACTTTGAGGAGTACAGGGAAACTGGCAGGTACTGTAACACACAACTTAATGGAGCTACTGGATGTTTTAAGCCTTTATGATCTTCTATGGGATTTGAATAAGGGGATTTTCCCATACTTCGCAGGGAAAGAGAGAGAGGGGGGGAGAGAGAGAATTTACAGAAGGAGGAGGTCAACCTATTTTCCAAAGCACCCGAAGGCCAGACAAGGAATAACGGATGGAAATTGATCAAGGAGAGATGCAACCTGGAAATGAGGAGAAATTTCTTGACAATGAGAACAATCAACCAATGGAACAGACTGCCTTCAGATGTTGTTGGTGCTTCATCACTGGAGGCTTTCAAGAAGAGACGGGACTGCCATTTGTCAGAAATGGTGTAGGGACTCCTGCTTGGGCAGGGAATTGGACTACTAGATGACCTACAACAGTGGTGGCGAACCTATGGCACGGGTGCCAGAGGCGGCACTTGGAGCCCTCTCTGTGGGCAGACATGCCGTTGCCCCAGTCTTGCCTCCCCCCGTGACCCCCTCACCAGCAGCTCCCCTGGAGGAGAGTCGCCCTCGAGCGTGGCCTACGCGGAGCAGTGCAGCCAAGGACATGGCAGCCAGGCAGCGTAGACAAGACTCTGCCCTCATGCCCCATCGCGCACAGTTAATGCTGCGGGGCGTGGGCAGAGGGCATGGCCACCATGGCGCTGCTGGGTGATCGGTGGGCCCTGGAGGCGGTGAGTGGCCCTGCGGGCAGGCAGGGTGGGGGCGGAGCGGGGGCAGGGCAGGGGGTGGAACAGGGGCGGGGCCAATTTTTGGGCACTCGGTCTCTAAAAGGTTCGCCATCACTGACCTACAAGGTCCCTTCGAACTCTGTTATTCTGTTATTTGTTATTATGTTAACGGATCACGTCTGAATCAGGTATAATTTGTCTTCCTTGATCACTGCAGAGGGCAACTAAGAAGTTAGGCAACTATCCTGCAGCTGGATAGAAAGAAGACAGAAGAACCTTAGGAGTGGCAGCTTTATTGAACTTGGAGGCGGCAAGCTTTTTAAAAATCAGTATTAGGTTTTCATTCCCAGAGACATTCCCATAATGCTAAATTAGATACTGCTTGCCAACAAAACTGGATTTAGTATGAAGTGGGGCCTTGTTGAATAGGTGGGTGGAGTTAGACAGAAATCCACCCACTGATTGTCCACCCAAGCACCTTCCATGTTCTAGAATGGAGTTATTCAGAAAACAGTTTTGAGGTGGAGGGATTGATAAGATGGAGCCGCATATAAATCAAGGAGGGACAAGGTCCTTGCCATTGGTCAGGTAGAGTTGCTCCACCTATGTTGCTCCCTTTAAGAATGATTAATTATATCTGCCACCCCTTTTTTCAAGAAGTTTTGATTAGTTCAGTCATCCTTGGAGTGACCCTGCTGTGTTGGCTTTAGCAGTTAGAAAGGGATCAGATTTAAGAGTGGACCAATGCTGTTGGCTGAGCTCTGCTCTACTCAGCTTTCCCTTCTCATGCCTTCCTTTCCAGCTGATGATAATCTAGCTGTCACCATAGGATGCTGAACAATTATGTTCTGAATGTTATCAGCTCAAATAAATTTCTCTAGGGTATGGATACAGCCTTCTCTTTTTAGAACACGACTCTTGCATTTCTTTTGGAATTAGGGTGTAGCTATACCCTCTTTTATATATATCAGCCACTTTTTGTAGTGAAAGATAATCTACTTACTAATTCCTGTATTTCTGATCTGTTACTGCAAACAAAAATGGTGCCAAAGGGAAAATTATTTTTCTGCCACATAAATGTTGTTTTCTTACTTTTCCACAGAATATTAACCCAGTTAACTTCAGCTATATCAATGACTATATCCCCGTTTCCTAAACCTGATATAATGATGATTGATGTCTTTATAGGGTAGATGAGGACCTAGCGAAAGAAAAGGCCTGGCATCCAACCCACTTGCAACTGACTGTCCTGCGTGCCTGCTCCCTGCGCTCTAAGGGAAGCACGGGCACCAGCAACCCTTATGTTGTGATTCAGCTGCAAAAGCAGAAATTTAGGACCTCTGTAGCACTACACAACCTGAGCCCTGAATGGCACGAAGAGTGCACACTACAACTGCCGACTGTGCTGGATGACTCAGAAGAACATGGCCTTATCCTTACTGTCATGCACCAATCTGTTCATCACTTCAACCAATTCTTGGGCAGGGTCAATTTGCCTCTTGCCCAGCTTTTTCAAGACAAAACAAAGAGGAGAAATGAGTGAGCACAATCAGTTCTGTTTCAATTTAGGAGACATAAGCAGACTTTACCTATCTTAGCCACAGAATGGAATTGGGAGGATACAGCATGGAAGTGATAGCCCTGAATTTCCCTAGCCTTAGAGAAGTGGACAATACCATAGAAGACAATTTAGGAAGGAATTATATAGCCAGGGATTGCCATATGAATCCTCCATATACTCTGGCTATATGCAAACAGGTAGTAAAGAAAACCAACTAAAGCAAAAGCAACATTGAACACTTAGTTTCTTTAAATGCTGCACATGCATTAAGAAGCTAGAATAATGTGCCTAATTGTGGCAGGGAGTTGAATACTAGCATAGACGGGATAGAAATGGAATAGGCTGATGAAAAATCATATACTGAACTTAAATGGATAAAATATTCAATGAATTGTATCTGATAGAATCAGCAAAATCAAAACAGGAACTTTGCAAGCATCAGTCCTTATTAAATGTTTGATATCTAAGTACTCCTGTCTCATTCACAATCTTGGAAAATGGGGCAAAATCATTCTTAGCCCTCAGCAGTTTATCTAATTATAATAGGATAACATACATAGTAGATCACTAATTAACATCAACATTCCCTGGCAACATACCATCAAAAAAACAATACCCTTACACCCAGATGAAGAAGATGAATTTCTATGCAGGGGTGCTGTATACCACCTCTGAAAATTTAGGGATAGAGACCTTCACACAAAATGTTTACCAACTTGTCTCTCTTAAAATGGGAGAAGAGGGAGAAGAAAAGTAATCATATCAGCTATATTTAAATTGAATTGATGTAATTTAAGTTTAGTCTTTGTCCTGATCAGATCCATTACCTTTTGGCCCATAGTCCTTGGTAAGGAGTTCAGTAACTTAAGTAGTGTCCTAGGCTGGAAAAAGACTACCTCCCCCTTTTTTTTTAACAGGGTGATTTTAAAATATCAATAAATCGCTTGAAATGGCAGTAGCGTTGAAGAGTACTACAAGTCCTGCACTAAAGGTAATTGCATTTGTTCTGCAGGTGGTTTGTGCTGCAATCTCGACCAGGAAAGAAAGAGAAGATCAGAGGACAGCTGCAGCTTGACATCCAGTTCTTACAGATCTCATCACCAACCAGTGAGCCAGCAGTGAACTCTCCTGGAACTTGGACCTTCTTCACCAAATTTTGTGGAAGCAAGAAGGGCAGGAAGTACAAAGTCTACAAAGAAACTCTATCTCAGTCATCTAGCTTGGTATGTCCAACAGGATGACATTTCTTTTCTTTTCTTTTCTTCAAGTGTAAACTGAGAAATGCAGCCTGTTTACGCTAAAAAAATACTGAAGTTCATTTTACTTGTCTGCTTATTTAGTTATTTAAATCAATTTGCACAGCCCCCAACTGACAAATTGCCAACTCTGGACAGTAATATACAATGAAAAATCAAAACAGCACCATCAAGATTTTTTTTAAAAAGACCCCAGTAATGGATAACCCACAATCATTCAGCTCAGCACCAGGAGAAAATCCAGGTTTTCAAGTCCAAAAGGATTAGAGCCATCTAAATCTCAGAAGGATCCAGAGAATGGGCACTGCAGCAGAAAAGGAATGTTTCCTGGGTCACCCCAAATGACACCATTTTATAGAGGGTATCTGGGGCATACCTACTCAAGGTGTCATGGGATAGACAGACCCAATTGGAGATGGGTAGTCCCATGAATCACCCAGCCTTATCTCTTGTAGGGCATTATACAGTAGTGGTAACCAACATCTTGAATTGCACCTGAAACCCTACTAGGAATCAGTGCAGCTAGTAAAGCAGTGGTATTACATGGAAATATCATGCTGCATTTGACATCAGTTTCCAGATGATCTTGAAGGGCAGTCCTATGTAAAGTGCATTGCAGTAGTCTAATCTGCTGCCATGGCATTTGTTTTCTTCTGAACCTGTATACAATCTGAGAACACATAGGCATTTTAACATATGACAATTAATTTAATCACCAACACTAACAAGCAAGCCACTAGAATATAAAATGAGAGCAAAACCCACTCCTTACTTGCACTGATGTAACCTAGTTTGGTAACGAAACATCTGTAAGAAAACAACTAAGCTCAGCGAGTACCAGGGATTCCTCACTAAAGTGAATTTGTTTTTCCCATATTTATAATTGCAGTGCAAAGTCTTCATTAGTCAGGGTTTTACATAAATAATTAAAAATAGTTATCTTCCATTTCCATCATTTATAAAAAGATTGGAAGTGGTGTTAGAATTACAGCTAAAAACATATGCTATGGTGCATATGAGCTGTGGTGGCCAGTGGTTAGAATTCAGTATTGCAAGCAAACTCTGTCCATAGCCAGGAGTTTGATCCTGGCTGGCTCAAGGTTGACTCAGACTTCCATCCTTTCAAGGTTAGTAAAATGGGGACCCAAATTGTTGGGGGCAATATGCTGACATTGTAAACCACTTAGAAAGGGCACTATGTAAAGCACTATGAAGTGGTATATAAGTCTAAAGTGCTAAGTGCTAAAGTGCTGTACAATGTCCTTCAACATGTACAAAGAAAGACCTCTTACTGGCAAGAGAAAATGCTCTTGACATGACCTGATGCGGGGCAAATATCGTTTAGTTTGAATCCTACTTATTTTACATACTTTTTACATGTGCTATATTTCTGTGACCCATTTTATATCTATTTTACTTGCTCAGTGTGGAATGTTCGATGTCTATAATTAGAAGATGCTCCTAACATGAATAAAGAAAGCAAGCAAGCTAAAAACAAGTGATCTAAATAAATCTAATCTTGGTTTAAAATACTATGCTATAATTTTATTGCCCAAGTTCAGTATAACACAGCTCAAGGACTGGATAATCTTGGTTCTCCAGCTGTTATTGGAATTTAATTCCTATCAGCCTCAACCATTGTAGCTAACAGTCATGTGTAATGGAAGCTGTACTTCAACAGCAGCTGAAGAGCTGTACGTTTTCCAGTCTTGGGATAAAGGCTTTTTGAACTGTGTGAATCAGCCAATAAAATATAACCTACAGGAAAGACTTAATTCTCCTTCTCCCTCAGTTCCTATTATAAAGCAATTGTATAACTCTATTGAAATGCTAATTGCTTTAATTCTTTTTTTAAAAACCCAATTGCAGTGTCCACATAGCATGCTATATGCAATAAATTAATTCTGTTATGACTTAATGGGGTGGCTTGGTTCATACAATATACAGATAATTGCTGGGTTCCCACAATACCCTGAATCACAAGCCAGCTTCTGGCCTATTCTTAGCATAAATCTCATTGTGTAAATCTCATTGTGTACATTACAGCCAACTGGGCATTGGGTAACGATCCTCAAAGATTAGCTACAATGATTGAGGCTGATAGGAATTAAATTCCAATAACAGCTGGAGAACCAAAGGTTATCCAGTCCTTGAGCTGTGTTATACTGAACTCGGGCAATAAAATTATAGCATACTAATTTAAACCAAGATTAGTAGATTATTACCATATCAAAGATTATGCTCAAGGAGCATAAACTCAAATACAGTTATCTGTATTGCTCATACCAAGACAAAATATCTCCGAGGTACCGTCTGCTTCTTTTCTCCAGGCTAATAATGAAGATTCGTCTTCTTCAAGCATCAGCACTGAGCTGGAGGCTGCAGCAGAGAAATCTGGAGCCAGTCTTGGCAGTTCTTTGCACATGGCAACAGGTGAATAATTAAGGAACATACCAGCTATACAGAGCAACAGAAAGGAGTTAAAAACCCTTTCTTCAATTAATCAGTTAATTTTCTCTCTTGCTTTTGGCTAATCCACTGCCTTTTATAGGTAGTCCTTGACTTACAACAATTCATTTAGTGACCGTTTGAAGTTACAACAAGTGACTTTATGACCATTTTTCATACGACCATCACAGCATCCCCATGGCCATGCAATCAAAATTTGGACGCTTGGCAACTGGCTCATTTTTATGATGGCTGCAGTGTCTTGGGGTCATGGAATCACCTTTTGTGACCTTTTGACAAGAGATAAGTCAATGGGGAATCCAGATTCACTTCACAACAGTGTTACTAACTTAACAATCGAAGAGAGTCACTTAACAATTGTGGCAAAAAAGGTGGTAAAATGGGGCAAAACTCACTTAACAACTGTCTCGCTTAGCAACAGAAATTTTGAGCTCAATTGTGAAGTTGAAGGCATAAGGCTCCAATAGTTCCCATCCATGGCAATTCCTTCCTAATTCCTTCAGAGATGCCATTATTCCTCAAAACTATTAAATAGATTAAAAACACACCCTAGAATAGATGCAGTGGTGGGATTCAAATATGTGAACAACCAGTTCTCTGTGTGGATGCCGCTTCCGGAAGTCCGTTCTGGGCCTGGGCAACAAAAAATTAGCTACCGGTTCTGCCCAACTGGTGCGAACCAGCTGAATCCCACCACTGCCTGGATGGCATCAGTTGTAAAATCCTACTCATTTCATATTCAGCTAGCAGCAACTACAGCTTATTAACAGTATATTTCATTACTTTGATAATAAAATGTAAAGAACCAGAGAGGTAAATGATAAGTATACAGCTTGCTCCAACAGATTCACATGGCTGAACATTACGACCTGGAAACTCATGATTAGAGAACTGTTCTCTATAGATTCAGAGTCATTAAAAAAGGTACTCTTTTGTGTTATGGGATAATTCAGATAAAAATAGATACAAAAAATTGGCCCACTTTTTATTACTAGCCAAGCATTCAGTAAACGTAAGCGAAAAACCCCCCGTTTTTTATTAGAAAATGAATGACAAGTTGTTATTCCAAGAAGGTGCATTATAGGAATGTAAAACAAAAAGAACAAGTTTTTTAAAATAAATATAACTTCAGTAATGTCAGAGACAACCATATGGGAGACAAGAAAAGCTTATTAGGAATTCTTATGACGTTTGCAACAATTCTGAAGAAAAAAAACAATGGACATGCTTGGGAAAAAATAAAACTGGAACAAATTTAAGCTCACAGATATGAAGACACGTATATAAAGTTAAATAACAATTAGATATTAGGAATGGAAGAATCCCAAAAGATAAAATATGTAAAAAAAAAAAACATTTCCAGAATGCAAATAATTGAGGAAAACCTTTAGCATATCAAATTAGAAAAGAGAAAAAACAGCAACAAGAAAGAGAGGGAGCAAATTGTTATATGCAAGACCAGAAACCACAGAAGAACTTGCAGGATTACTACAATACTAGCTGAGTGTTTGAGGTACTGCATTTCTGAAATAAAGCCTACAGATCAGTCTATATTCCAAAGAGAAAAATGAAGGACAATATACTAAGAGATTTATAATACAGGTAGTCCTTGACTTACAATACTTCATTTAGTGACCTTTCAAAGTTACAATATCACTGAAAAGTATTTTATGATCATTTTCCCCACTTACAATCATTGCAACATCCCCTTGATCATGTGATCAAAATTCAGACGCTTGGCAACTGACTCATGCTTATGATGGTTGCAGTGTCCCGGGTCATGTGATCACCTTTTGCGATCTTCTGACAGTCAATGAAGAAGTCAGATTTACTTAACAATTGTGTTACTAATTTAACAGCTGTAATGATTCACTTAACAACTGTGGCAAGAAAGGTCCAAAGATGGAATGAAGTTCACTTTATAAATGTTTCATTCAGCAACAGAAATTTTGGGCTCAGTTTTGATCCTAATTGTGGACTACCTGTAAATGCATTAGAACAGCTCAACAATAAGAAAAAGAAGGTAGTAGTAATATTTTTAGATGCAGAAAAAGCCCTTGACCACTAGGAGTAATCTTTCTTATTAACAGTTTTAAGCAAAATTAATCCAGGACAAGAATTTAAAACTTGGATGGAGAGCATATATCAGTGGCAAATAGCAAAGAACATAGCATGTGGTATCTTCTCTACATGTTTTTCAGTAAACAAAGGTACCAGAGAAAAATATCCATTTTCTTCCTTATTATTTGTAAATGTTTTTTAGTAGCTTTGGCAGACAAGATCCATAAACAAATATTTGGAATCAAGATTCAGGGAGAAGAATTACAACTTGAAATGTCATACAGATGATCTAATGCTAACCATTATGCAATCAGAGTGCTATAAGAACGCTGATGCAAATAATCAAAGACTTTGGTGAATTCTCCAGGTACCAAAATAAAAGATACCAAATAAAAAATATTTTAATTCCAGAAGAAAACTTTTTGAAAAAAATCTGGTAGTGGAATCTTTTTTTTAAAAAAACAACAACAGTCAAATGTTTGGGACTTTGTTTAACAATATG
The DNA here is from genome assembly GCA_023970755.1 of Azemiops feae. Lineage (NCBI taxonomy): Eukaryota > Metazoa > Chordata > Lepidosauria > Squamata > Viperidae > Azemiops > Azemiops feae. The sequence goes on from JALGBA010003956.1 coordinate 250,728, forward strand.
CAATAAAGACCTATCTCTGAACAATTATGATAAATTATGGAAAAAGTAAAAAAAAAAGAAAGGTGGAAAAATCTAAAGCATTCTGGGCTAAGACATATTGTGGCAAAAAAATGAACATACTAGACAAGATGAATTTATTTTAAATGGTACCAATTCCAATCTCAGACAAAACTTTACAGGTTTGGCAAAGAATTGCATGAGATTTATATGGAGCAGGAAAAAAACCCCTGAGACTTAAGATTTTGCAACATTCAGAAAAAATAGGAACCTCTCAGTTTCTAACATTAAAGCATATTTTTGTCTAAGCAGTCTATCGTGCATGACAATGGATAAAATCGCCAAATTGCACAATATTAATCATAGAAGGAGCTGTCTTTGTCAATGAACATAGATACCTATGGTATAAGGAAAGGAAAGAATAAAATAATTCGAAAAAATGTATTATAGACAAACTTTGGTAAAAATATGGAAGAATAAAAAGTGATCTCAAGAAAGAAGGGAATAGTTTAGGAAAGAAGACAGAATTTGAAACACTTTATACAAAACCAGTATCATTTATTAGGATACCTCTATAAATTATGATTGAATTAGGCCACGGAAATAGAAGAAATCAAAAATGGAATGATAAAAGTAAATGAAAAATTCAAAGGAATAATCACATAACAATGGGAAGATTTATGGGGGAAAAGCAAATTTATTCCATATTATAATTTAAGGAAAAATTAGTAGAAATAAGTTTTACTGATAATAATGACCAAGATAGGGAAATCATATAACAATAAATGCTGGAGATATCATAACGAAGAAGGAAATATGTAGTGATTATGTTAAAAAAACCCATCAAAATTACTGGAAATAAATAAATCAAAATATTCAGAAAATCCTAAGAATAACATTTGAACTGAAACCACAAATATTTTGGTGGGATAAAATCTCAAGGAACATAAATGAAAAATATCACAATTGGAGCTGCCAGAACAAATTTGGCACAAGAACAGAAAAGAGAACCTTTGCCATCAAAATCAGATTGGGAGGCCATAATTGAAGAATGTGCACCTATAATAGAATTCTAACCAAATTTAAACAAGAATGTGTCCCATATACTGTATATGATATATTAACAGGGAAAATTTAGAATATGATTTCTAAAAATATATATTAGGAGACAAAATGTATACTGGTAATAATCTTCACTGTAAATTATAAATAGGTTACAATCGGGTTGGAGAAATAGTTGGAAGGGAATAGGAGAATGTGTTATTAGAAAGTTTTTTTAATAAGAATAATTTTTTATTTGTGCTTGTTTCTCTTTGTTTTATTCTATTTTCTGTATTTGCTATTTAATATGGATTTTTTTGCATTTTATTATACTATTTTAACAATTTCAAATTTCAAAAATTAAACCAAAGAAAGAAAGAATAATGTAAAACATATGCATAAAGTTTTTTTTTCTCAAAAAGAACAAATCTGGACCAATCAGGAATTCAGTATACATCAATAGCAAGTTAAGTGATGAATCCTTCTCACTGCTGCTGTTTTGGCCCTTTGAATGCATGATACAGATTGACTGCATTTTCCCTCAAATCTGGAAGGTCCTAATAATGAATAAAATGGCATGGGAAAAAAATAAGAAGAATTTGAGACAAGAGGTGTATACAAAAGCTTACAGGACAAGCAAAGACAGGGACGTACTGAATCCCATTTCTTAGCATCTAATAGTTTCTTGTTATGGGCAAACACATCGTTCTTAAATTAAAGATTCCAGTTTCTGTAATGAATAGAAAATATAAAAAAGTGGCTCTGGGAGTCTTTTGTCCCTACAGATCTGCAATGTAACATGGCAACACAGTGCTTGTGGATGCCAACAAATCTGCTAGGCCATTAAAATTATTTGACTTCTGTTTATGTATTGTTTAAAAAAATAAGCCAAATCTCATAACACCTGCATATACTTTCATGAGATCTCATGAGATTTTAGACATTTTGTTAACATTTTATATACACACATATTCTCACTATTATAGAGAACCCAAAAGTGGTTCCTACTGCCTGAAATGATTCCTAACTCATGATACAGCATCTATGAAATATTCCTCAGTCATAAGCTATTTCCCCCCCCCCCCAAAGATTAACATTCTTGGGGAAGGGGGGACTTAAGATATTGCAATTCTGTAATCCTTTTGGTTCTACCTTATCCTCTCTACAGCAACCTGTGTTGGAAAGAAATCTATATCCAAACCCCAACTGCAGAAGCTCGTTTCGTGTAACTACAAAGAACTTCCCTCTGAAGTTACAAACACAACACAGTCTGAACATCCAAGTACCTTGGAACAGTTCAATAGCATCTTTAGTCAACAGCCGAAGAAAAAATCAAAACCCCTGAAAGAGGAAAGAGGTCCAGAGGCAGCAGGCATCTCTATGGAACCCTGGCAATCATCTCTTCCACCCCTTCATACTGTAGGGCACAGTGACATTCCCCCAAGGGCTCAGACCCTCCATTTCTCTACAGTGAGTCTTCAACAGATCACTAATATTGCACCAGCCAGCTCTGTTACCAGCCGTTTCCATAGATGCCGAATGCAGCTGCATAGGAGTTACCAGTTCTGTCGCAGGTGTCTTGGAGTGGGGTCTTGATCATATCATGTTAACTTTGTCTCTACATTTCTCAATGGAAAAAAAGTACTACTGTATCCAGAAATATAGAAATGCATCATATTCAGATAATATACAGGTATGTTCTGATGCCTAGTTCTTTCACGTTAAGGAGCGTTGGGGGGGGAAATTAAAGCATCATCGTAAAAAAAAAAAAAGGTGGGTTTAAGTCGGAATTCCGTTACTAAAAAATTAGAAAATTTGATATTATTAGTAGTAGTATAAAAAACCCTGTTCACGCATATTTCAGTTATAGTATTCTTTCAATCCATTTGTTTTAATAGCTGTATTTCAGTAAGTCGACAGCCTTTATAGTTCAAAAGATCTGAAAATGGGATTAGCCAAGATGGTCGGCCATGTGTTCGTGGAGTCAGAAAGCAAGGTATGCACTATCAAGAGGCATCAGAGGAAGAATGCGGTATAAGGATATTTTGGAGCAGATATTTATGCATATAATTATCACAAGAGAAGCAAACGTCTAACACTCCTTTGAGTTTTAGTCTGGATAAAGAAATCTTCAAGTCCTGGCTAGTAGAGAAACAATAATTTAATCCCTATAGTGTCTCTGAGTTCACAGTTTCTTCAGCTTGTTGAGATGAAGATACCTAAGACAATATCCTTCTAGCTGATAGAAAGGCACTTGGCTTATTTAATGTTTTCATCACCACTGCAATTGTTGCCACCTTGCAGTATCCATGTAGAAGAGGTAATGCCCTGCATTTGCGTCATCAACTAGTGTAGATCCTCAGTTCTCTTTTTAACCATGTTATCCTGGCAGTTAAGACTGGTTGTCGGTTCCTACCGAAGGATTTGCCATCCGAGAGCTGAGCTGCAATTCTGGCCATGAGCTGGTAGAGCAGCAAACAAGACAGCCAATCTGTACAGAAGGCACATCAACCAGATGCACACCAGGGAGTCTCACTGGAGTCACATTCTAGCAAGATATTAAGAACTGTGCAGGGAGCTCCTGCCACACTCAATGAAGTGCGTGATTCTACTCTGTATTTTAGGTTAGTCAGTCCTCCAGTCCGGTCTACCTTGAACTGCTCCTGTGAAAAGAAAAATGGCATGTGTTATACAAAAAAGTCAACAATACATTAAAAAAAATACCAATAAGGTATCATTCAATCATGTACATTTTGACCAACATTTAAAATATTCATAACAAGAGCTTTGAAACTTGACACTAAAAATACAAAATTACATGGCATCAGAAGCTCCAAGGCTACAAATCATGCAACCCCTCTATAAATCAGCTTGTGTTATAAACACTGTATGCTTATTAAGTTTAACAATTTTGCATTCATTTCTTTTAAGAACCAGACAGGTGAAAATTGCATCAATTTAGGAAGGTCCGATTCTTAAATACTAGAATCCCATGTTAGAGTTCATTTTAGCAAAAGTCATCATTGCTACTTTATGAACTGTCTCTGTTCATTGTTTTTCAATCAAATCACAAACTTGCAAATTTCCAGATTGTGTGGTTAAAAATAATATATATATTTCTTTACCAAAATAGAGATAGGAAAAGGGAATGAGGAGGTGTTCCTTACCTTTATGGAAAATCTGTTTGCACTAATCCTGAGTATTTTCTTTTTAACTATGACATACACTTTTGGACATTTTGTCTAGTGATTTAGTCTTAAAATACATAGCAGCACCTGCCTTTTACCCCAATATTTAACTTTTAAGCATTCAATACAGACATAAATATGTGGAGGGATGGTCTTTATCCACACATATATAGATACATATTCTTTCTGTTAGAAAGAAGACCAGCTTTAATATATAAAAATGGAGGCGAAGCAGCAGCAATGGCTTGCAAAGGCTACTAAATATATAAAAACATTTAATGAACATTCCCCATAAATATTTTTCTGTAACAACACAGTTTGAGAACATTTGCCTTAGTCCTTAGCTAAAAGCACCTTGAATTTTCCAATAACGATTCACTTAGAAAAAGAAATATTGCTAGATTTACATCATATGCATGGTTTGTTTTGACCAGAAAGCATGAATTCAAATATTTTAAAGATGGAATTATCTTATTAATGGAACCCTCGAGAGAATATTGGAGAGAAACAGATTTCAGATGAAAGTTCATAATGGGAGGTGATATTAATTGTAAATGACACTTACAATTCCATTATAAATAGAATTTGTGTATACATTCCATTCTATGTGTTAAGAGTTAAGAGTTACTATTTCCAGAGTATTGAAAGAAAGACGTCAGAATCTTTATTTCATGACATCCTGACTCAATCATGTTTCTAGAATAGCCGCCTCCTCCTACCCCCCCAATACTATAGTAATAGGCGGGAACCCTATATAGTATTGGCTGGTGACTAGGCAATGTGTGGGCCTCTGCAACTTTTCATCTTACTACTAGTCATGTTTGCTACAGCAATTGGAAGTTAAATGTTGAATCACATTTGAAGATGCAGATTTGCCTACTTTTTGTAGATGACAGGTAACTGATCCAAGAGGAAGCAAGAATTTCTTAGTTTATATCTAAAGACAACGCTTTTCAAGATTCGCTTTTCATCCTCCTCCCAAATGAGAAACTCCACCTGTTTCTGGGAAGCAATACGCTTCTGATCCCTTTTGCGCCAAGCTGGATCATGCAGATGCTGGAATGTCTTATATCCACTTCTAATACCTGAAGGTCGGAAGAGCTGAAATGAAGAATAGTGGAGCCAACGTGATTCTTTGGGAATTGGGGTAAGAAGCTTATAGCAGTCCCAGATCACACCGAGCACTTGAATCCCGAAGTCCCAATTCCCACTACAAATATGATTCATCCTCACTTGAAGTCCAGCTGCTCTGAAGCGGCGATAAAATTCATCATCTTCCCTGCCCCAGCCCCAGAAACGGTTGGACATTCCATTACACTGAAACAATAATAAGGTGGTTAATCCCACAGTTTGTTTTCCTCTTATAAGATTTGAGACTTGAAAGATTAGAAAACACAGAACTATTCTCTCAATCTTACATTTCTAGGATTATGGGCCTTTTTTTTCTAGATATGCCTAGCAAGTTGCCAGACAAAAAAAAAAAAGAAGCCTGCATTTCTTTAGCAAGAGCACAACCAGCAGGGTCTTCTGCCTTTTGCAAAAAGTAAGGGAGTTTCTTCCGTAAGAAAGAAGTCGTGACTTACCATTCGATAGTGTTGCTTGGTGAGTAGCAAGATGCCCCCCACATAGGTGCTATAATGATAGAGGGGGTGCAGCTCAGGTGAAGCCACGTGGAAAGGACCAGCTGCTGGGAAGCTGTAATCCAATTCCTCATTGAGAGGTAACAAATCCACATCATGCATGGCAATGTAGTCTGTGTCATTGCTACTTTCCAGGAAACCCACATTGATCAGAGATGCTCGGTTAAACCTGCCCAAGAGATGAATGTGAGAAAAGTGGATCTCAGTCACAAAATTCTACCCAGGCAGGTTGAATTATTTCTTTGCTGGAATTGTTCAAATCTATATAGTATAGCACAGTGATGGCGAACCTTTTAGAGGCCGAGTGCCCAAACTGCAACCCAAAACCCACTTATGCATCGTCGAGTGCCGGGTGGGTGTGGCCCATTGGCTGGGCGTGGCCCATTGGCTGGGCGTGGCTGCGGTGGTAACGGCAGACTGGGTGGGACTAAAAAGTTCAATCAATCAATTCCAAACTTTGCAAGACCTTTTTTTTCCCGCGAGAAGTTGAAATTGACTGATTGAACCTTTTTTTTTTTTTTTTTGCACACGGCGGTGGAGGCCTAAAGCGAAAAGGTTTTATAAAACCCAGCTGAAGGCCTAGGACTGGGGCGACGGTGCGCATGCCCAGAGAGAGAGCTCTGAGTGCCGCCTCTGGCACCCGTGCCATAGGTTCGCCACCACTGGTATAGCATATAGCATCCAGGCATTGTTCATGCTTTATTTATTATCATCAGCAATTCTTTAACCCACAATGTACTTAACAGATATACAGAATATTTTAACATAGGAAAAAAATCAACTGAAACTAAAAGGACAGATGCGGTACTTGGAATACAATTGTTTCATATGTGGTCATCTGCTATAATGGCTCCCTTTTGAACAGAGTTTAAAAGTATGTAATTTTATATTTTTAGGCATCTACTTTGAAACCAGTTTTGGTTTATCACACTGTTCATATTTTCTTCTGACTGGTTCTGATAATTTTCTGTCAGTCAAAATGGTTTAGAAATATTTTCAAGAAAATATCTATAAAAAAGGAAAATGACATGCGTATCTTGGAAGAAGCAAAAAAATGGCTGAGAATATTTTTTGTTTTCTGACATATAACTAAGCACATTGATGTGTAGTTAATTCCTTATACTGTTATAGATTCAGAAAAAATGTAAGACTTTTAACATGAGTACCAGAACCAATTTCAGACATAAACTAGACTCCGATCTGAAAGCTTCCACTGGAGTAATAAAAAACATGGTTGCAAAAAAAGCCCAATACCAACTCACTTCTATGGCAAACTGTCTCAAGTGACTCATTCTTAAGAGCATATAACTGAAGAAATATATCTATGGACTCTCAGTCCAGATCATGGTTGTCCCAAAGGTGCTTTTTTCACGAGGCAACTGGACTTTGTTTTTCTTTGAAGACGTTTCGCTTCTCATCTAAGAAGCTTCTTCATCTCTGACTGGATGGTGGGAATGGCAGGATTTATATTCCTTGCAGACAGCTGGTCATTTGCATTCTTTTTTTCTTTTCTTTTTGCATTCTTGAATGCAAATGACCAGCTGTCAGCAAGGAGTATAAATCCTTCCACTCCCCACCATCCATTCAAAGCTGAAGAAGCTTCTTGGATGAGAAACAAAATGTTTTCAAAGAAAAACAAGAAAGTCCAGTTGCCTCATGAAAAAAGCACCTTTGGTAAAACTGAAGAAATAGTTTGAAATAAAAGGTCAGCTGCTACTTTATACTGGGAATACTGAATGCTATTTTGGGACTGGTAATATTTGACAACATCCAATAATTATTAGGAGACAGAAAGATTATGAATTCAGGTTTGATCCTCAACTTACCCAGTTCTCTTGGTTAAGAAACACAAATGGTTTCTTTCCAGTAAAACAAATGATCAGTTTTTAATTTTTCCATTTCAGTGTCAGGCCCAAACCATTTTGAAAAGGGAATGTATGAAATCCAGAGTACAAGTAAGTTGCAGAGACAGTTGCTCTCTGGATGTGTTTGGCAATAACTCCTGTAATTCCCAGTAAGCATGGACTGGCCTGTGGATTATGGGAGTTGTTGTTCAACACATCCAAAAGGCATCAGTTTGGAAGGCTAGAAAAGAGGGAAAAAAGCATGAGGATAGGATTCTGAATCACCCACATTGTAAAATACCTGTAATGATCCACCTGGTTGAGAATGAAGATATGATGACGAATTTTCTTCCTGCTGAGGAAGCGATGCATATGGGGTACAAAAGTCAGCAGCTCCTCAAAACGTTCTCGAAAGGGAACCAACACTGCCAAGCGATGTGGCCCCCATAACGGATCATCAGGAATTTGAGGTAGAGGCTCAAGTACACATGGTTTTCGAGGCACCGTTGCCTCAGCTGTTTGACTTCTAGACTCATCCCCTGAGCAACTGAACTGCAGCCACAACAGGGAGAGAAAACCCAGCAACAGCACAATAAAGAAGAGCTGAAAGAGAGAGCATTTCCAGGGTAGAATGCCCAGGAGCCGGAAAAACCTGAAGCAAAATCAGAAAAAGCAATACAACACTGTGATGGGCTACTCTAGCAAAAAAGAATGGGAGACAAAACAAGCTTCCACAAGTTTTTCCAGAGTAAGCATGGCCTGTAAGAGTAGAAACCATAGTTGTGACTGGAATCCAAAATACAGAAGTATTTGGGAAAAATATGGGGAGATAAGCATTAAGCATTTACAGATCCATGTTTTGCTTTAATAATGGTTTAGTGAACAAACTATATAAAATTGAAGCCAAAAGCCATAGTTTATAAGTTACTATGGCTAAGTTCACAGATTTTGCATTAAGTCAAAACCAAATAATGACCAAGTTCACACAATATGCTAATTTGTTTATTTGTCAAATTTATATCGCTACCCATCTTACACGAAGTGACTCTGGGTGACATACAATAAACTTGTTATTAGAATCTACTATAAGACCAATTATTTATTTATTTGTTTGCCAACTTGCTGCAAGGCCACTTTTGCAGTAAAACATAAACATATATTACCGTAAAACCATAAGCAGGGGAATATCACACACAATACAGTCAACAGATGGGCTCCTTATCATCAGGGATTCACAGGTTGTTGAAAAAAATGTATTAAGGGCTTTCTGGAAGGCAGTAACGGTTGGGGTAATCATCAGGAGGGATGATGTTCCAGACGGTGGATGCCACGGCAGAAAAGGTTTGCCTCCTAGGTCCTGTCAGATGGAACTCATTCACAGACGGGACCTACAAAATGCCTCTCCTACCAGAACCTGATGGGATCAGTAGATATAATCAGGAAGAGGCAGTCCCTCAGATAACCTGCTCCCATGCCACATAGAGTTTTAAAAGTCAAAACCAGTACTTTGAATTGGACCAAGAAGCTAACTGGCAAACAATACAGCTCATAAAGCGGAGATGTAATGTGTGTCTTCTTAGGGCACACATAACTAACTGCCTGTGCTACTGCATTTTGCACCAGTTAAAGCTTTGGGATACAAGGGCATCCCTATGTAGAATGTATTACAATAGTTTATGTGTGAAGTGACTAGGGCAAGAGTATCTATGAGTAGGGCCTCACAGTCCAGAAATGGTGCACAATCCAGTTGTGCAAAGACTCTCCTGGCCATGACTGGCATCCATTTTTCGGCTACGAATTGCGAGCCCCGAAGGACCCCAAGATTGTGACCCAGCTCTGTCTGGGGCAGCACTACCCCATCCAGTACTAAAGATAGTAAAGTCCCAGATCTAGAAGGCCCTAAAACTCAAAGCTACTCAGCCTTGTCAGGAGGTTACTTTATGATCTAGTCACCATGATTTACTCAATACAGTACATCAGTTTCACATACTGTATGGCACGGGTGTCAAACTCACCACGTCACGTGACGTGTCGCGACTCTTTTTGCATTGCGCGGCTTTGGTATGATGAAACCGCCCACGGGCCAGCAGTTTGACACCCGTGCGGTATGGCATAACAGTACATCAGTTGTCCAAATTATGCTTTTGAATCACAGATTGTTCAGGTCAGATTGCACTCATGAGCTGTAACTGTATTTACATGAAAGTTAAGACCAAATACATGCTTTCTCAAGCTGTAAACCTTACTGCATTCTGCCTAAGGCTAGATAAATATGCATAGATATGCATACTGCAAAATCAGTCCTCATTCCCTCATAATCATCTGAAATTATGTCTTTTTACAGGGATAGACATGAGGCCCAGGATTATAGGCCCGAGACTAGCCAATGTTTCATCCTACAATTTATAAACTCTTTCTCTTATGACTTCCCATTTGCAGCAGAGCTTCCATTTATTTAGGAAACAAAGGACGTTTGCACAACCTGCAGTTTCTTAGTTCTTGCTCAATAACATGCTTAAAAGGTTTTGGAATGTGGGGTGAAGAATAGGGCAGACTCTATCCTTTTCTCTGTCTTCCCCCTATGCAACGGCACTCTGGCACTGGCTCACACAGCCGCCGTTGCAGCTTTCTCATTCCTTCCTTCACTAGAATAAGCTATTATATATGCAAAACACACACACACCAAAAATCAATCCATTCCGCATAGCATTGGTTCCCCAGCTATTAAGCGTTTTTATGTTTTAAATATCCAACAGCGTGCAACCCGTGTCATAGATTCTGGTTCATGGTCATTTTACCAATCTTCAGAAATTAAAGCGAATCGTCTGAGCCCCGAGAGAAAAGGAACCATTGAGGCTTGTTTCTACTACGGCATCTCCCAAATATCTTCTCGTCCGGTCTCTATGATTCCTGTCGCTCATATTTTATGACACTTACCCGCCGCCGCCGCCTCCCGCCCGGCGATACATAGTCGACTTGCGACGAGAAAGCAACATCCTGCCGACTTGCCGGTCAACACCCCACACGGGACACGTTGGCTAGGACACCAGGTCCAACAAATATCGCAGCCCTCTAGAAACGCGCTCCCTACCAAGCTGTTCCGTCTAACTTTTGTTCCTAGTCGAAGATAAGCTCCTCTCTTAAGGATGAGCAAAGTGAATGGCTCCTGAATGATAAAAAGCAGAATACAGAAGGCAAGGCGAATTTTTAAATAGCGCTAGGAAAAGGGTTCATTGTTTTACGTCCATTTATTAACATTCCATGTAGCATTGAATTTTAAAATTTATTGAATTAAAGCCTTAAACCAATTTTAAGCATATTGCTGAAACATCTATTTAGATGCCTTCTGCTGCAAAATGTGGGATGTAATAAAGATAGTACACGTTTTAGAAGGAAACAACCATTTTTAATTTCTCTCATTACAATATCAACCAGAATTAAGTACCTTCAAAAAACAAAAATCAAGGACAAATCATCTATTAAAACTACCCATTCTCCCCTAAAAGCTTTAGCTACGTTTCTTCTCCCACTTAAGATAACTTGTTTCAAGTATAGCAGTAAAAGGTGGCCAGAAACTCAAAACTCTTCAATTGGATTGTATAGACCAGAGGTAGGCAACCTTGGCTTTTATGACTCATGGACTTCAACTCCCAGAATTCCTGAGCCAGCTGTGCTGGCTCAAGAATTCTGGGAGTTGAAGTCCACAAGTCATAAAAGAGCCCAGGTTGCCTACCCCTGGTATACGACATACTAATTTAGTGCCCTTCTGACATTGTGAATATACCAATGAATGGCAATGGTGAAGTCATTCTCAAATGTTTAGGTTATTACAAAACTGAAAAACAATTCCAAAGGCATCCTTTTCAGCAAACCACATTCCAAGAACAGGATAACAATACTGCAGGAATTTTTCCTTACAATCTAAGAAGCTCCCATCTTCCCAGTACACCAAGATTTATTTCAGAATCAATCTTGGCATGTCATATAGTCCAATCAAAAGACACAACTGAATTATGAAAAACAATTGAGTGGGACTCCATTCCTCAATATTGTTTTGTGACTTTTAGTACTATGGATAATTGGAAACAGTTGGAGCACATTTGTCTGATTCAAGTTTCTTAACAATTTAAGTTTATCCCCAGGTTTTTCAACAATAAAATCACTATTCCATCCATTTTATTAAACCAGTTACATAACACATTCATACCATGTACAAACAAGGTTCATTAGATTCATTTGGTGACATCTGAATTGCAGAACTCATTCCAGTTGCTTCTAATTCTCGGTCTTATACAGTTCTGCAGTCTGCTTAGGTAATAAACTACCATTAGCGTTAAGGAAATCAAATCCTATGCAAACTTACAAGGAAACAATACATATATTAATTGTCAAACAGATGTGGGCCAAATAAAACACCATCCACTTAGATTTTATGCTCATTCTTTACAAAATTGCAAATAACTTTCAGACTTCTATAGTGAAAAGGAGGTATGGATAGACAAAGGAACAGAGCACAAGAATGCTTGCATTCATTCCACCAATCCTACCATACTCCCCGTAAGAGATAAAAAACCAAATCAGATGGTCAACACAAGCCAACAATGCTTCAAGATTATTCAGAAGTAACATTTCACAAACATAAAGCAATAACTGAACCTTCACTCTGTTTCCCGAAAAATGGCCCAATTCAGACAAACAATCTTGAGTGCAAAATGAATAGTCTGACAACATAAAATATTCCATCATTTTGCAATTCCTTTTTGTATATCTATTTTTGAGGCTGATTTGTTCATTCAGGTTCCCTTGTGTTCCAAACTAAGATAATGTAGCTTAAACTTTGCAGCTTAGAACCACTGTTTGTTAAAGTATGACATGTAACTATCCAGGATATAAGAAATTATAGCCAGGTGCATAAGGTGAAAAGAATTTAAGCAGTTTATTCTTTGACTGATATAGCAGAATATAGTTTACTGGCCACAAATTTTAATGTCTGAATCAAGCCATTTTTTCTTTCTTCCCCCCCAAAACTGCATCCCCATATTTAGAGCAAGAGATAACAAGGAATGCTTCCCTAATTTTTTAACAATGATTATGTAGAATTTGCTAGATAGCCAAGAATTTGGCAATAGAAACCCAAAGAAGACTTAAGCTACAAATGTTAGCAACTTTATTGGGAAGGGCATTCCAATGAAATCAGTAGAATTTTCTTCCAAATAAATGTAGTTAGGATCTTATTGGTGGAGCAGCAGAAACATGTATACATGGCCATTTGCAAGGACACAACAGGACATGACAAAATGTGTGTCATGTTGACATGCAAATGCCAACTTATGTACAAATAAAACATACTGAAATGCAAGTAGGTGACCTACTTGCATATGTATGCTATAATTTTGGTTTCACTGTAGTTTGCTGCAGATACTGCTGCATGTATCCCATTGAATGCTGCTATTTTAAGTTGCACTGTTATAAAAGCAACCTTGCAACTATTTATACATTCAAGGTAATAAGAAACTGAAGTACTGTATGTGTCAGAAAATGGTGAGTAGGTATATACAGGAAAAGTTAATTTTAACAAGCTAGAGGAGAGCATAAGTAAATTCCAATACTTAAATCATCCTTTATTAATAGCCCAGTGATCAGCACATTAATCCTGTAACACAGATTTCTTTCAGAAAGAATCCTATTAATTCCATAGCAGCAAATCCCCAAATCAAACTGCGTCCTATTTTATGATGAATATATAGAAAAGGAGCATTGGAAGGAGAACCTTCAGATCTTCTCATTCAAAACATTCTCCTGAGTGATGCACTGGTGGTATTTAGAAATCAGTGCTAGTACATACACAACACAGTTAATCATAGCAGGTTTTCTTGGCTCTTGATATACTGTGATACTGGCTACACAAAGTTCCAATCACCTTTCAGAAGAGAGTCTAATTTTGAAGAACATATTTAGCCAGGAGAAAAGTTGAAGACATGGTGCCTCCCTCCCCTCTCTGCAAATACAAAAACAAAACACAGTCCTCATAATATAGAGCTAGAGAGGAGGGGCTGGTCTTGACTATCTGGAAAGAAGGCAGCATCTTCCTGGGGCCAAAACACTGCACCAGAATCATCACAGGCTGACATGTTGAAGGAGGAAGAAGAGCTGACACAGTGGGAGGTAGATGGCACAGATCCTGGCAAATAACCAGTCTGGTGGAAAGGGCCAATGAGAGAAGAGAAGATCGACTCAGACACCTGAAGTGCCAGGAACTGCTCCTGGGAGAAATGCACGCTTTGGGCTGATATTACTCTTTTTTATACCAGCTTCTTGGCTTCAAAGAAACTCTTCAGGTGCCTCATTTGCCAAACTCCAATGACTACAAGAATGAGAGTCTGGACTATGGACCACCAGAGAACCCGCTGGTTTGTGCTTTCACTGGTTTGCCGGAAACGCTCCTCTCGCCACTGAGAAAAGAGGTAAAATATTAATGAAACTACATTAAAATACAATGGGATATATATCATGGACATTTTATGGGGGAAACAGCAAAATATAGAAAGCCGTGCATACCTTCACCAATACCCTCATAACAATAAGGTATGAGGGCTGACCAATTCCCTTATGGTACTTCCTCCAAAGAGTTAGGCCTCTTCCCCAAGTTCAGAACTTCATGATTTATGTGCATGTGTACAATGGCAACTTCCCACTCCAGCTGTATGAGAGAAGTTACTGAGACTTCTACAGGGCTTCTGAGGAATTGACAAGCTCCTTTATGCCAAGCCATGGCATTTATCCATCTAGTCTACTCTCCTAACTAGAAGAACTTCTCTAGTCAAAATTTTAACTTTCAAGAAGCCTTGCAAAAGTGCCTCATCAACAACTCCTGAGTAAACTCAGTGGTCATGAAATGAGAGAACTTGTCTTTTTGAGAATTCCTCACTGATTAAAGAACAAAACCAAAGAGTCAGGACAAGTGGACAATTTTCTCAATGAATAGCAGTAAGAGTCGCAAGGTCCACAAAGATCTGTGTTGCCTTTTAACCTGTTCATGATAAAGATGACTTAAGGTAAGTAGAGAGTTGGCCAGGTTTGCAGATTATGTCAAATTACTAAGGGTGATGGTGGTGGTGAAATTCAAATGTGATTTGTGAAGAGCCCAGACTGATGATTGGTCAACACAATAAAAATTTAAATAAGTGTAAAACACTAAACATCTGGGCAATCTCGTCTAACTTTACATTTACAGAGATCTTTTTTTCCTGGGTTTGTTACAAATAACTCAGATAAACTGAAATATAAAATAAACTGTGGGATCATACGTCTTGCAGAAGAACAACTATAAAAAGATCAACACCTCCTGCTTGATGAATGAGGGCTTGAACAAGAACTGAAATGCTAGACTAATATGGGTCCTGACCTCATCCAATAGTTAGATATTTTTATGTCCTCTATCTCAGGAAAAGATTTCCTTGCTATCTGTTGCCTAGTTCTTTAAACAGATAAAAGTCCATTTGCCAGTTGCACATCTGGCAGGTTGCACTGGCACAGAGTTATAATCCTGCCTTTCTTACCCTTTGGTAGTTTTGTTCTTTCTGGATCTGTTCTATCTGCTCCAGAAGCTGGCGAACACGCAACTGCAGCTCACTCAGCTTGTCCTTAGCTGCAATCTCAGCATAATCATTGGCATGTTCCCCAACCTGGATGTCAAGATGGACCCTCTGCAAAAAAATTAAAATAATAAACCTTCTGAAGTGCAGATACCAATGACAGCAAGATGCCTTAATAGCAAGCATGAGGGGGGAAAAAAATCTTCTCTTAGTTTAACAAATATCTTACCAGCATGCCTCCTGCAAAAAGGGAAAACTTTGTGGAATTAGAGTGCAGGCAGATCTGATGCTCTCCTGGAGTGTGTGAAGTAAAGATGAATCTGCCCTCTGAGCCATACTGCCGGGACAACACCACCTGTAAATGGAACAGATATATGAGAAAGCACATGAGAAAAGTCAGACCAAAAAGATATGTATACAGGTTTTCAATCTGAATGAGACTGAGCATTTTCTTGCAAACCTTTTCACCATGCAGTAGATATTAAATGTTCTAAGTGCAATCAAAATTTTTACAGCATGGTTCAATACTCAGGATTTTGTAATATATAGGCAGTCCCTGAATTAAGAACATCTGACTTAAGGACAATCCCTATATATAAAGATACAGCCTTTGTGTTTTTAATATACAGCCTGTTTTCAACCGTCCCTGAAAGCACTGGGTGGCTTCAATGCTTCATTGGCTCAAGAAAGGACAATGCAGCCTGCCAGTTTTAGTAACAGGCAGTCCATTTGTAAGTATGAGTTCCAACTTAAATACAAATTCAGGTTAAGCACAGAGTTAGGGAACAGAACTCATTCTTAACATAGAGACTGTAGTTCACTTATTAAATTATGAAACATATAATATTAAGTATGGGATGAAATTGAAGCAGTAGGCGTGAGCTTAAATGGACTCCAGAAGATGGTAGAGGACAGGAAGGCCTGGAGGAACGTTGTCCATGGGGTCGCGATGGGTCGGACACGACTTCGCAACTAACAACAATGGGATGAAATCCATTATTTAAAGAATGGTATTTAGAAATAGTCAACTGTAGTAATCTGATGAGAGTAAGGGGCAAACAGCATGGAACCTTTAGTTTATCCTACCTGCTGTACAACCTTATTAGGGAAAATATGATTTGTTTTCTTTTACTTAATGAATTTGTTAGGTAACTCAAGTTATTTCACTTATTTCTATTATTATGCACCATATATACTTGCATACTCTAATCAAAAATGAAATTTAAAGGGGAATAAAGGACCACAAATGTAATTCTTTTATTTTTCATTCCAGATTACTTTATACTATTTTCCAAGAAGGAAATGGCAATTGATATTTTTTTAACCACTCTGAAAGGAATGTCTTTTTAACTCAAACAAATCTGGCCACCTTTCTAATAATATTTAACTTTCCAAAGATACAGAACAGTAAACTGCCTAATAATAGCAATGGAAAAGTATAGATGTGACAACGGATCTGGACATGAAAGCATTTGTTGGTTTTACATATGGTACAGTCACATATTTCCCAGACTTTACATGTGCATCTGTTTACACCCACCCAATCCATTACTTTGGTTCTGATTTGTGAGTCTCTGGCGTTGAGTCTTGGGTTTCTCCCGATGTTCCGCCCTGTGACAGAGCCCCCGAGAGAGGAATGTACCTGAGAACTTCACAGAGATCATGTGCTGAATGTACCTTTTCATCGGGGTCCTTCACTTCCACAAACATGCCCAGGCCGGGAGTAGCGGGAAGGTACTCTTCTCGCTGCTTATCATACAACTGCGTCCGGTAATTCCCTGCGTGGTAGAGGGGGAAATTGGCCTCGGAGCAGCTCGTCCGTTCATTTCCAAAGCCCACCGCCACGTCCTACCCACACGCATTCACACAGCATCCCCACTCCCGCCACGGCACATAAGTCCTCCTCTTCTGTCGCCCCTCGCGCGACCCCACCACTCCTTTCCGAACTCCTTCCCCGATACAATCAGTTCCCCCTTTCCTCCCCCGCGCACCGATGACCATGGTCTCGTCCGGAATCTCCTCGATGAAACATTTGCGTTCCGTTTCGCCCAAGTGGAAGTAAAGGCCCCACGCGCGGGGTGCGATCCCCGCCACCAGCAACAGCCACAAGAGCACACTTGACCAACCGCCGGGAGCCGCCATGATGCCGCGCTTGCGTCCTGCCTCCGCTCTCGCGCCACGTAATCGCTGCTCAGCAGAGGGCAGGCACCGCGTCGCCAAAGGCCGAAAGACTACAACTCCCAGTCGGAAAGGAAGTGGGGAAAGCCTTGAGCGCGGATTGGAGAGCTTTCTCTCGCCTAGTCAGCGGAAGCGCCGCTATGTTTAGTCGTTGGTAAGTGTGTTGAAAGCTAGGAAGCAGTAAAGTACTCGAAATATTCGGGTTCGCAGACCTGCGCCCTCAGCGGTCTCGCTTCTCTCCCGTGCTCGACCTGTAAATAAAAGAGCCCAGGACTGTCTTAACATTCCAGAATTGCATTCTACTGACTTGTACCAGCTACGAAATGCGATTATTTTGCGTATTGTGAAGACGAAAGATAAATCTATTGCATTTCAAAATTCAAATTCTGATTAAAATATGTGCCTGTTTATTTTATGTAGTTGAGTCAGTTTTGACACCTGGTACTGTCTGAACTAGTCCCTATAGTTTTCTTGGCAAGGGTTTCCTACGGTATGCGGTTTGCCATTGCCTTTTTCCTAGGGTACACAGAGTGACTGGCCCCAACGACCCCAGTTGGTTTTATGCTTAAGGCAGGACTAATGATATTACTAGCCCTATTGCAAACTCTGAAAATATGTTCATGTGAAAAATATTTTTTTAAAAAAACCTCTGAATTACTCCATTATTAACACATTTTGATCCCTGAAATTTCCCAGCATGGAATTAGGTTTCGCCCCCCCCCTCCCAATCTAGTAATACCAAATGCAGCCCATCCACCATTAACCTATTAACCATAAAATTAAGACAAACCACCAGGATAAATTTTCCATTTTATTTCACATTGTCTCTTCAATTTATGATCTTCCATATGCACACATAATGTGGCTATGATACACCTCAATTCTGCCATTGGAATCAACTAGTTTAGATGTTTAATAAATGGGACACATAGTCCATATTGTCTAGGAAAATCAAGGCCCCGTTCTCCCAAGCCAACGCAGTCACAGATATCACATTTCATGGATGCCAGTTGTTTTGGTGCAAGTCAGTTTCACTCCCAGCAAAACAAAAATAGCCGGTATTAAAAAAGAAGGTTCTGGAATAAGCGAAACTATGAAATACATTCAGTTCAAAAAAATAGTTTTCTTGAATTAAGTTTATAGGCCACAGCAAGAAAACCACCCTCCACATAGTTGAACTACCAAAATACTCTTAAGAGTAACTATCTGGAAATACTATCTGAAGTGCAAAACATACCTCTCAGAGAAGAAGCAACATTTTTTAAGTTTGAACCATACTGTTATTTGCCTGTTTTCCATAAAAGGTTTTTATAGGACTGAAGATTCTAAACAACTTTCAAAATGGCAGGCTCCCAAGTACAGTACAACCTATATTCTGGATTGTTTGACACAATTACCTATTGTTGCCAAGAAAAAAAGGGGATATGAAAATATTCCATACATTTCTCTGAAAGAGCCTTTTAGAAACCAGAGTCTATACAATTCTCCCTCCCCCCCCTGTAAAAAAACATCCCCAGCTGCCCCAAATTTCGGCCTCCTGCACCTTAGTAAAATCGCTTGTTCCGCTCCTGGCGTTTCTGGAAAACCACAGCCCCCACCACAGCACATACAATGATGCCAAGTAGAGAACATAGTAACAATAAGAACACTTTCCAGCCTGTCAAGGGCCCACTACGGAAGTTTCCTGTTGGATCATCTACATTATCTGAAGAGAAAAAAAACAGAAAATTGAGTTATAGTACATATTACATCCTTCTGCTACATAAAGGATAGCTTAATACAGATTAGCATAATTCTGGATTACGCAGATTATACTGAATATCTGTCCTCTCCAAGTTTCTTTGTGGAGCAGCTAATAATCATTAGCTGGGTAATGAGGAGAAATAATCTGAAACAGAATTTTTAACTTTGCTCTCTAGGATCCTGGTCCAGCTGAGACCCCCATGATGAGTCTTTAACTGCTCCAATACAGTACATGCAATTGCAGACAAAACTATAGGCATTCTTGGTCAAGTTATATATTTAAATAAATCTAAGTAAACAGAAACTGATTATGTTGTACCAATATCTACATGGTAAAATTTAAACACAATATCTTCTTGCAAATCTGAATGCATATTTACTATTTATGAATAGTTTTCAAAAATTCTAAATAAGGAAACAAATATGGCAAGTGCAGACATCTGACAGACGTTTCTGTTGTATGCCACCTAAACTCACTCTTTACGTTGGGTATCACTATAAGTCCAATAAACATATAACTAGGTTATCTTTACTTGATCACCTGGTGCTTAAATCAAAAAGATTGCCTTCATTAGTCTATAGCAGGGGTGTCAAACTGCCGGCCCGTGGGCCGGACGCGTCATCCGGAAGCCACGCCCACCCCATTGCCGGCAATGGCAAAACTGTCCCGATACATTGCACGATGTCACGTGATGTCGCGAATTTGACATGTCTGGTCTATAGCTTCAAAAGTGAAGTACTTTTATGAAAAGTGATGCTTGTTCCTGTGGGAAACTGATCTCCCGTTTGCTTGATTGAACATTCAGGTTAGAAGCATTAATAAATCACCTTTGGGTGATTTGAAAAGACTGACGCTGGGCTCAATCTTTGTCCAGTCAATGTTTTCGTCCTCTGGGGAATGTTCCACCATCAACTGAAATAGCTTCATCGAAATGATATCATGATTATCTGGAAAAGAAACCAGCTGATTAAAATTAAAATTCAGTGACAGAAGATCTTACTCTAAGTAAAGGTTTCTTATTTAAAAAATTTCTCACAAGTTTTCAGCAATACAGGCAACTGACAAGTAGTTAATATTAATTCAGGTGATAATTCAGGTGTTAGTCCTTGACTTACAACCAATTGTTCAGCAACTATTCACACTTACAACAGCACTGGAAAAATTGATTTACAACTGGTCCTTGCATTTACAACCACTGCAGTATCCCTGGGGTCATGTAATCAAAATTCAGATACTTGGCCACTGGCATATGGTTACAGTGACCCAGGATCATGTGATCACCATTTACGACCTTCCTGGGCAGTTTCCGACAAGCAAAATCAGTGGGGAAAGCTGGACTCTCTTAACAACTGGATGATTTGCTTAACATCTGCAGTGATTAGTTTAACAACCATGGCAAAAAATGTCATAAAATCGGGTGCAACTATTTTACAATCCACTTGCTTTATCCCCAGAAATTCTGGTCTCAATTGTGATTGTAAGTCATGGAGTACCTGTATCTTGGGTACTTTACCACACACTGTCTCTACTTTATGTGAAATAACACATGCAAATAACACAGCCACTTTAACTACTAGCAAGTATTTCTCACCAGATAGATCTCCTGTACCAGCAGAAGCCCCAAAGAAATAACCAGTGGGTAACCGAACTCCTGCAACATCAAAGCAGTTTTTCCATTCATTTTTATCCTCCACATCAGTCATCACCTGCAACATAAAAGTAATCTTCCACATTAAGGACAACTTAGTTTTCACACTTCTCAGACTGTTGAAAAATCCTATGGAAATGTAGTAGAACCATCAATTCTGAAATATATAAATTGGTAAACTCAAACTACATCATTAGGATTATTATATTCATGTTCACTTTTTACATTTCATTGACTAGAGCTGTAGAAAGCATGATGCAACCTATTCATTCTAAGTTAGTATGGAACCTTCATGGACATTCATCTGTTATTTGTGTAATGTGGTAGAATGTCATGTAATTCATTTGTGCATCTTGCCCCCAGCACCCATCATCAGGCTTACCGTCAGACGCCCCTGAGAATATCGGACAGCCAAAAAGGTGTCGTGGTTCTGATTACGAATATCAGCTGTGCAGCCTGCCAGCTCCGTCCAGCGACCATCTTTACTATGGTCATAGATGAGGGATCCATTGTTAACCATACCAGAAATGTAAGGAAACACACGCTGTAGAATAAAATAAATTTGAATCAAACTTGTCTCCATGATGCTCAAAACTCTTACTCTAAATATTTTGAAATCCATATGCATACAGAATCTCTACTTATATGGGATTGTTCCTGCAGGAAAAGCCTTCTGTTAGCCTTCAAACAGAAGCTATTATCATTTACCTCAGTAGTTTCCTCATTGGGATAGGTATCCAGGAAAATGGCCAATCCATGGAATTTGTCTTTATTGCCAAATACAGGGCCTGAAAGTGATAAAATAGAAAAATATGAATATGTTTTTAAAAAACTAAAATCAAGCAATCTTCAAACTGAACACTGATCAATTTAAACATTTTACGTGAAGTCATTTGGGAGTAGATGGCATATAAATATGTATAATGAACAAATAATGCTTGCTAGACCGAACAAATATTACCCATGTAACAAAGCCATTCCAATGAAGGATTCTGGAGATTATCAACTAACATTCCATCAGTGGATAACCTACTAGTTCATGGCATAAGACCAGGTTATTTGTGGGAGTGCTTTTCCCTGATTGTTTTTACCTTTCCCATGAGATCTGGCAGGAGAAGTATGTTGTAGGTCCAGTTAATTAAAGAATGTCATCTTCAGGGACACACAAAGTAGGCCTTTTTGGTTAATGCCCCTGCCCTACAGAAAACTATTCCCTGAGATGAGAATGGCTTTGACTCTTCCAGCCTTTCAGAAGGCCCTTAAGACATTGATATATTCCTGGGCATGATGGTCAAAATGCTAGTGGTTACGTGCCTATTGTTTCAACTAGAGTATGTTCTGCCAGGCTGATTGCAAAAGATATCTATTTACCTGTATTAAAAGATCCAAACCCATGACAGTGGAATATATTCCAAATTATTAGGCTGATCACAATACCTGCAGTAAGGCGCTCCCGAGTGTACCACAGGGCAAAACCATCTCCATGGAGATTCTTCTTCCCTGCCCCATGAACTTTAAAATGGACATGAAGCTCCCAGTCCTTCAGAAAACAAGGCTAGAAAACAAAATAGAACCCCAAACAGCTTTTCAGGAAATCCAACATGGAAAGCGTGCAGGCTGCAAATTACATCTAGGCAATATCCCTTAGAGTCTCACCCCATCCTTTCCATGTAGAAATAACACTCACCACCCGGTTCCAGATAGAACCTTCCTTGCTGCGCTCATCAGGGGTCAGTCGAACATACTGGCTAGTCAACATTGTACTCCCTTGAAAATCCCAGAGAGGCATTGAACTGGAGCCAACCCCTAAAATAGAGGATACTAGAGAAATAACGAACTGTGGAGTACATTATTTTTTTTGTTATTAGAGGACATTGATGTTACAAGCGAGACATAGGCAAGAAACAGATTATCTGAACTAGGTTTGAGTTCCTCAGAAGTGGGAATTGTGTTCTTTGCATTTCTCCTTCTGTTCCTGTTCTATGGAGATCTCATGACAGAAACTGAATCTTATTTATTGCCACCAGGATTTTCTTAACTGGTGAAATTTATATAATTTTAAATACATAAAACAGTTTTACCTGCTATTCATAATTATCATTATTGATGGATAAGTCTGCTTAGGGCCAAAAGGGGTTGTGAAGTTTTACGGGCTAGGTATCCCTGAGAAGATGTGTGTGAACGGGCAGCGCTGTCCCCATAGCCTTTCGGGTTTTCTCCCCCTTCATGAAGGGGCAAAACCAAGCCCAGCCCTTGGATCCACATAGGCGAGCCTTTAACACAGGAGAGGTCGGCGACCAACGGGCTCAAGCGTGAACGCGGGAGAGGAGAGAGCAGTCGGGTCAGCAGGGTGGCAGCCCCTGCCCTCCCCACGCACCCTGGTAAGGCTTGATAAGCGAGTGTTCCCGTTTTAGATGCTCGTTGTTGCCATCTGTGAGCTCTGCGGCTCCTCGCGGCGCGGTCCCGGCCAAGAGGAGCAGAAGAAACAGCAGGGGGGACAGCACCATGCTGGTCGTCAACCCCCGCGGGCACCAACTCCCGGACGCTCTACCCTCCTATTCCCTCTGCACTTCTTCCTCCTTCCGGTTGACTCCTAGCCCGGAAGTAAAGTCGACGGCTGTGAAGCTGTATCTCCACGCCACCTGCTCCCTTGGCGGTTAGGAGATAGGAAAAGGAAGGAGGAGCGGGCCCGCCTCTCGCTCCGGTGTTTTGCCCTTGTGCTGCGAGTACCGCGTGTCGGTGTCTAAGTGGACGGAGTCACGGGGTGAGGAGCGCTCGCCCCGCCTCGTTTACTTTGGTTCTTCCCTGGACTTTCGCATGGGGGGGGGGTGAGCAGCGTCGACTGGAAAATCGTTTCTCATTTACTTTTCCTTAGCCTCCGCATCCTTCTCCCCAATTTCTGGTGTGAGAATGTTAAGATTGTTGAAAGCCTTGCTGCACCTTTTGTAAATGGGATTAAAAACGGCAAGCTGCGTGTTAAAACTTTTAAAGCCGTTATCTGTTGAAGTAATTATAATCCTCTTAATTTCGAAGTGGATATCCCCCGGCAGCCGTCCAATCCCATCGGTAGTGGGCGGGGAGGAATACATAATACTGTTTGTTACAATACTATATATTCGGAAAAACATCAGCGTATCTGAATAACTTTTTTTAAAAAAAAATTCACTCCCCTCCCATTGAAATCTGAACTTTTATTTAATTTACTTTTGATAAATACGTATCAGATTATATTGTGAAAGTGTTGCTAATTTTTTGGGTTTTTCCCAACTATTGTTTTATGCATTAAAAAAAACACCTTAAATATTTGAGTGCTTTTTGAAAAGGCTGCCAGTTTAAGGAACACATACTACTATATGCCCTTTTAAGATAAATAGTAGTGACATGGAAGAATGTGCATATTTTAGACTTGCATTACCCCAATGCATTACCTTTGGTTATCTTTGTTCGACTTGGGGGCCATGGCATACTTCCAAACAAGCACAGAAGTATATTTACCCATTGTTTCTGTGAGGAATAAAAATTCAACTCCAAGGATGTTGGAAAACAAAACAAGTTTTATTAAAGCTTTTGCAAAAGCGGTGAAACTCTTGGTAATGGCAAATCCCAGAGTCCACACTTGAATCAATTTTTCCATAGGTTTTTGTACCCTGTCCCGTGCATCATGTCACATCCTTAATAATAATAATAATAATAATAATATAATAATAATAATAATAAAGTTGGAAGGGACCTTGGAGGTCATCGAGTCCAACCCCCTGCTCAGGCAGGAAACCCTACACCATTTCGGACAAATGGCTGTCCAGTCTCTTCTTAAAAACTTCCAGTGTTGGAGCATTCACCGCTTCTGGAGGCAGGTTGTTCCACTGGTTAATTGTTCTAACTGTCGGGAAGTTTCTCCTCAGTTCCAGGTTGCTTCTCTCCTTGACTAGTTTCCATCCTTCCAAAGTGAGCCCAGTTGATAGGCCCACCCGGTCACATGCTTTCCGACCACCTAGCAATCATTACAATTACCAGACCCTCCAAGTATTAGATCAAATACCCCTTTTGTTCCTGTCTTAGCTTTACTCCCTTTTCTGTGACATGATTTGTAACATCCTGCTAACTCAGGGTATAGCCCTATCTACAAGGTGAATTGTTACCCAAACTGGATAATTGCAATTATAAAAGATTTATGTCTTCCCATGTTTATCTGTAAGAATGCTTGCTTTGCATCTAGAAGCTATGTGTGTAACAGAGTTCATGCTTCGGTTAAACATGGCTGCACTTTGGTTGATAGTTGTACTTTAAAATACTAACTCTAAGCAGTTTTTATAAAGAATAAGCCTTATATAAATTGAATAATATGTTATTCATAAGTTATATGCTATTCTACAATAGTGTGCACTATTCTAAAAGTATACTTTAAGTCAGTATATATAGTTTCTATTCCTTCAGCTTATTATATCTCCTTTCCTAAAAGTATCTTAGCTAAGTGCCTCTATATGCCTATTCCTTTAACAGAAATGGAAAATTACAACATGTACATTTCTTGTGTACCTCACATTTCCATCTCAAAATAAGATTATTACGTCCATTTAAAGTTTACAGGTATCTGTGAGCTGTACAGCTGTTGAGGTGTGTTCGGTGTTTTCCTACTTTAATTAAAAATTATACCAAGTTTTCCTATTTTAATTTTTAAAGCTTGACAGTGTAAAAATTCACTCAAGATAGAACTCTTAAGTGAAGAGGAGTATTTCTGGATACATTGGCATCATTAGGTGCCACTTTCTAGCACTGACCATATCAGTGGGAGTTCTGCAACAGCCATAGCTGTTGTGATATCATTCATTCTCTAATGCATGCATCCATCCACCAGCACATGCATGCATGCACACCAGTCTGAAGTCCTTCAACTGTATTTACCACGATCAGTCCTATAATCTTAAACCTTCTATGAAGCACTTCAGGTGCAAGGGCAAAATGGGGTTTCCTATGTTCAATTCCTTAATGTAGCAGCATGTGGTAAAAGGAATTCAGATAAGTGCTTTATGGGTACTCTTATAGCCACTGTATTTCCCAATCTCAACAACTATAAGATGTTGAGGCTTTATCTCCCAGAATTTCCCAGCCAGTAGAGGAATAATACCCTGCTGCAGAGGATGACAATGCTGAACCCTGTCTATTAGCAAATATCAATAAAGGGATACCGTGACAAAGTTCTCCTTTACTATCAGTTCCGATAGCTGCTATCAAAAGAAGAGAGATAAATTGTTTCTAATTTGATTTATCAGAAGATACTCAGGTCAAAGGAAGGATGATTATACTGCCAGTTGTTGACATTACTTTTTTTCTATCATCCTTTGTTCATGAGAGCATTTTAATCCAGATAATACAGTATAACAGAGCTCTGCAATTCATACAATGATCCTCTGAGTTCTTACAATAGGATAAGATTGAGTTCTGTCAGCGTTTTCTGCCTTGCCTCCTCAAAGTGTTTAGGTTAGAACTGCCAACAACAATGATCAAATATAATAACAACAACAACAACAACAATAAATAAATAAATAATTGCTCCCAGCTCTCTTATTATCCCTTTCAGTGTTTTCTTACTAGTTCCTGCTGATATGTTTTATTAAAGACTAAAGCTCTTTAATTAAGATGATTCAAACTCATAAAATTTGTTTTATTTGAAAGAATATGTCCTATTACAACTAGTGATTGTAAAATATAGTGGTAAGATAAATTAGTTTGCTGTCATCTGATTGTGCACCATCTCATTTTCCTGAGATAAGCCAAATGATGCTGCTTAATAGTTCTGTACTAAAAACAATCTTTAAACTAGAACCTCTGATAACTAAGCCAATATAGCTAGATTGTAAAAGAATACAACTTGCAACATTATATCATGCAGGTTTACTAGAAATATATCCCACAGGTTTCAGTGAAATTTACTGTGCAATCATATATTACTATTAAAATATTTACTAAATTCAATGGGGCTTACTTCCAGTTAAGTGTGCCTAAAAGCCTTCCCCTGCTTGCTGCTCTCCAAGGGTATTGTACTGCATTTA
Source organism: Azemiops feae (assembly GCA_023970755.1). Classification (NCBI taxonomy): domain Eukaryota; kingdom Metazoa; phylum Chordata; class Lepidosauria; order Squamata; family Viperidae; genus Azemiops; species Azemiops feae. The sequence continues at coordinate 277,653 of JALGBA010003956.1, forward strand.
CAGTTATTCTCTTAATAGCATGGCCAATTGAAGTCCATTACCTTTGGAGATCATTAATGTTGATGAAATTTGCTATACAGGTAGTCGTAGATCAGGTGTCTTCAAACTTGGCCCTTTTATGACTTATGAACTTCAACTCCCAGAATTCCTCAGCCAGCGTGCCTGGCTGAGGAATTCTGGGAGTTGAAGTCCACAAGTCATAAAAGGGCCAAGTTTGAAGACACCTGTCGTAGAGTTACGACAGCTTATTTAGTGACCATTCAACGGCACTGAAAAATGTGACTTATGACTGTTTTTCATAGTTATGACCTTTGCAGCATCCCCATGATCATGCGATCAAAATTCAAATGCTTGTCAACTGACTCATTTATGACAATTGCAGTGTCCTGGGGTCATGTGATCACCTTTTGTGACCTTAAGACCAGCAAAGTCAATGGGGAAGCCAGATTCACTTAACAACCAGGTTACTAATTTATCAACTGCAGTGATTCACTTAACAACTGTGGCCAGAAAAGTCATAAAATGGGGCAAAACTCACTTAACAGCATAAATTTTGGGCTCAATTGTGGTCGTAAATCAAGGACTACCTGTATTGGTCTGTTCATAAAGAGTTTAGGTTTAAATTACATTACATAGAAAATCAACAACAACAACCACCACCTGGTTGAAACAGAAGTATCAGGGAAGGGGTTAGGGTTAGGGTTAGCTTTTACTTCTCAGAAAAGAGTATTAAGAGAAAATGATTTTCAGTGGAGAAGTCATGCTTTTGTGAACAGACATTCTTCACTACTATTGAGGCAACTTTGAATGGACATTTTGTATTTTGATGTGAGAAATCTGAATCGTTTGCATTTTCATCAGATTTTTAAATTGGATACATTTACTCTTCCATGGCAATGTCCTAGGGCATTGATAACCCTTGTATAATGGTCAAGGATTTCCTTTTGTCCTGAAGAGATTAACGAAAGAATAACCGAAAGGACCATATATTGCTGGTTAGAATCCTGTTTGCAGTCTGCTATTTTAACACATTTTATTATTTGTTATTCACTAGTTTTTGATCCCTTAGTACTGATTTTCTTTTTGCTTTTAATACTTATTCATATGAGGGTAATAATGCTGACATCCCGTTGCCTGACACTTTAGGTTGGTTTAGGTTTAGGTTGATCCAGCACAAGAATAGGCTAATGACCCATTTCTCAAGGGGAGATGTTCACGACATTTTATCATGTGATGCTGGGTGATGCTGAACAATGTTTTTCAAAAATGGCCCTTCGATTCAAATGCTGCTTTACATATTTCTACCTAACTAAGCTCTGCTGTTTCTTAGAATACGATCATACCTGAGAAAGCTCTTTGGAAAGGCATTCTCTGCCCATTTTTTGCCATGTAACACCAAAAATAATGTTTTCTGACTTGTGCTGGCTCAAGCAATGCTACCCAGCTTGCATGTTGCCCTTTATTTCATAGTAGATACACTCTTTCACTCTAGTTGGCTACTGTGTACTGTGACAAGAATGTCCTCTCTAATTACTCATTTTTTTCAACATTTTAGTAATACACTAGGAGTAAATCTTTTCATTACTTGTTACCTGCTTGATCTAATTAGTACAGGGGGAAAATACTATGTTTTCCCATACCCGGAATACCATCTCACAACCTTCACAATTGAAAACAAATTGATCTTTTCAGAGACAGAAATGGGAAGGAAACTTAATCATAAAAGAAAAAAAATGGGGGGATCCATATCTGGAGATTGACAAAACAATGGTTATAATTGGGCAAAATTTGCCGATTCTGAGAATATTCATACATCTTATATTTCTTTTGGGGAAAAAAGAGAGCAAAGCTTCAGAGAGAGCTCCAGTGCCCTAGAATGAAGATCTGGCATAGGTTAATGGTGTTTCTAGAAAAAACAGTATTAAGATTTTACAAATGAAATGGCAACAAATTGAATAGTGAATTTTTTAATAGCAAGCATGCTGGCTGTTGGATAATTTCTACAAAGAGAAATCAGAACTCGGTTTCACCATCTGCCCAGTGGGAAAACATGCCTCTTCACTGGTAATGTGTAAGGTTAGGTGGCATCCTTTTGCTTTTTTTTTTTTTTCCAAGAGATGCAAGTGTCAACAATGAGTGCTGGTGAGGCTACCTAACCAACAACAAATGGTAGTTTTTTAGATGGGAATTCTTCCTGAAAGTCAGTCTCTGAAGTTTACAATCCATGTCAGTAATAAAAGATTCTGCTACTCAAATTTATGGAAAGAGAAGATTAAGCTTATTTAATATTTTTACCTGAACTATTAGAATAGTGCTCAGTTTTGAAAGATAACCAAGAAATTTAAGCATTAATACAATTTGAAGGAATAAGCATGAACATGAATTCTCCAATATGTGCTGTATTGTTTTTCTTAGTGGGTAGCTTTTAGTTTGTCACAAAGGCTATGTAATGTTCCCTGTAAACTCCACAGTTAGCTCTGTTCTCAAAATAATCCAAATGGAAACTTCCTAATAAGGATATGGCACTGAATGCCAGAATGCAGCTCTTAAAAATTAATAGTTCCCAAAAAGAACATGATGCTGATACCATGCAAAGCGTGCTTTAAACTTATATGAGATACCATGGAAAGCAGGGCAGATGTCAAAGGTAAACAGAGAGGCTTCCAACAGAGCCAGCATAGAGGGTTATTTTAGTGCGGGTGGAAATTTGCAAATGGCACTGTAATAAAATAGTTAAAAGCCATAGAATAGTATATTCAAAATGGATAGACTCATCCATCATAGTTCCAATCTAAAGTAATAGTCATCGGTTTCCCATCATGCTTGAATAATTATATATTATGAATAATTAGTAAATGTGCTTGTATGCTAACTTGAACAAAAAACTTTTCTTGCATATAAAATAAAGTATATCTAAGGATGGGAAATACCTCTGTGAAAGCAAAGCAGATCATAGAAGGAGGTTTGCTTAAATACTGTATAGCAAATGTCTAATAGTACAGGGACACTTACCGGCACTAAACATTCTGATTATCCAGTCCCAGTTTATAGCATCACTCAGGCTAACATTAACAAAGGCAGGCTTTTTATCACCATAGTGTGCTGGGTGATGCTAAACAATATTCTTGCAAAAATGGCCCTTCAATTCAAATGCTGCTTTACACATTTTTCCCTTGCTAGGTTCTAACGTTTCTTAAAATATGAACAGACCCTGAGATGTCTCAGTGACATGAATACATACAACAAATTGTATTGCCTAAGAATACCTAATTATGCTACGGTATGTTTGACTCTTTGAAGTTTCTCCCTCAGCCTTGATGAGTGTACAAATTGTTCGTTGCCTTTAAGTTCAGATTTTATGTTGGAGAACATAGTCATGGGCAAAATTCAACATTAATTGTCCAGGTCACAATATTCATACAACTTTTTCATGTACTTACTTAACTTATTTTCTCTACAAAGATTGGTTTTTCAAAATTAATTTATTTTCTGTGTATATAGTAAAGATAGGGTAAGAAGAGAGAAAAAGAATAAGGGCTAGGAAAGGACAGGAAACATTGCGGAGACAAAATCTGAAACTCTCTCCCAGGCATTAAGTAGGCTTACATTCCTTGCAGATGTGCCAATAGATATCTCGGAGTGCAATTCTAGGCTTTCTTATCGTGGTGCATATATTTACTGGGCAAGTGTGGCCCACTATAACTCCACAGCTGTCTCCTATTGTACTATTCTCTCAAGATTCCTCTATTCAAAGGAGGCACATTTTATTCCTGCATCTTGCTTTTTCTTAAGTAATTTCTCAGCTTCTTTATGGAGGTTCAATTTGCATGTTTATAAAGTTTAATGTCTTGGAAGCTGTCTAGTTTATAAGACCAATACTTGCAGTTCCAAGATGCATCAATAATGCTGTTTTACAGTTATAGGCAGATTTGGGTTTTGTGGATGCCAGAGCCTGGTTCTGTCTCCTTGATTTCTGTTGAAATTGATTTTCTTATCCTGTGGGTCTGGTTCCAGTGGTGCTCTAAAAATTATTTTAAATCAGCCTGGCTAGCAAAAACTAATAGCAAACTCTAGTCCTCAGGACTCTTTGTAAAGTCTCTGTCCATTAGTATTTAAAAATGCCGGGAGTCATCTTAAACAACATATCTGAGACATTGATTTTCAAACCAGTTTAAGTCTCGTATCCCACTCCATAGTTAATGTATTCCTCTCAAATGTGCATGTGCCGCCATCTTATCTCTTTTCAATTCTAATTCTGAAATTTCATTGAGCTTTTTACCTTGGCCAGGTTGATTTTACCTTGGCCAGGTTGATTTCACTACTCTCTAAAGTCTTGGGTAGCGGTGGGGTGTATAAAAACATTCCTTTTCAGCAATGCTTACACCCATGTGGAGATAGCTCTGTGGAATCTGTGCTTCTCTGTTGCTTTTTACCTAGGGAATCTAGGAAGACATACATTCATCTCATTTTAAAGAACTACCGTACGATGTCTCTCTGGTCACTGTTTCTAACTGACCAGGATCGTGCTATATCTTTCTAGCCTGGCTTTGTGCTACCATTCGTTGTATCTATCCTGCCTATGATTGAAGTTTAGCGCAAACTTCGATGATTGCCATTGCCATCTGTAGTACAGCTATTATAATGGTGTGTCTTATGTACATTTCATTTTATTTTTTTAAAGTTTTATCAATAATTACAGGTCTATGTTTTTTATTGTTGTGTTCTCTGGCCCAAAGGCCATAATAAAAGTTTGACAGAATCTGAATTCTAGATGGCATGTAGGATAATAATAAAGTTGCCAGTTGACTGGGACTTGGACTATCCCCCTTGATGGTAGGCTTTCCATATGCGAGCTGTGCCATCCAGTGAAACTGACACATACTGCAGAAAATCAAAGAAGAAAGTAAGTTTGGAGTAGCAGCGGCAACACTCTATACAAGGCTCCAAGAACTGGATGAAATATACTGATTGCCCAGAGGCCTGGTCTCATGAGTTTTCCGACTGTATCAGTCTCCCATCCAATTGTAGGCCAAAGAATGGCCTCAGCCCAAATTCCGATCAGTCATACTTCAAGGACGTGGACCTCCTACCTGCTTCATTTCTGGGACATGGATGAGACCCTTGATAGAATCTTGATGTCCTGTGTAACTTTGCACTAGTGCTCCAGAGTTTGGGTCATAAATCCTGCAAAAATAAAAAGACAAAGAGTTACAAACCTATCCAAGGATAAGCTATCCTTTTTTGTTTCCGCTTCCCTTACTACCAAATGCTTTACTCTGTGGCTACCTGATAGTATCGTGGTCTCCTGCAATGATACATCCATTGATCTGGTCAATGCAAATACAAGTGATTCCTCTAGGGGCTTTCATGTCCCGCACACAACATCCACCATCTTCACTCTTAAGTGAACCAGATAAAAAAATCAAGGAAGACACACTGTTCCCCAGCTTCAGCAATATACCTCACTATACAAATATAACTTGAAATTCTACTCTGACCTTTGATTCTCTAAGAATCATCATGCAGAACTATTTATGTTTGGTCAGAAAATCATTATACTGTAGGTCTGTGAGGGCTAATCTATTTTCTTATTGTCTACCTATCACTACACTTAACATGAAATAAGGAATGAAATTACTTACCCAGAGTTGAATGGTGCCATCTTCAGCACCAGTTATCCATTTGTTTTGTTGTGGGTGCCAAGCCAGAGCTAGGACTGTGCTTTTGTGCTCACAGAGTTCAGCCAGGAGCTCCAGATCAGCACAATGAAAATTGAAAGCGCAGATGAAAACTCCAGTGCTGGTAGAGAAGGCAAATTCCCTCCTTTCAGGAGCAGGGGGGTGGAGGCTGTGAATAGCAGGGATAACAGAACCTTGGCAAACTTAGATTATTAGTGATAAAAGTCTCTCTGGCAGAGAGGTGGGCAATGATAGCAACTTTATGACCTATGGACTTCAACTCCCAGAATTCCTGAGCCAGCCATGCAGGGACTTGTACTTCTTATGTTTGCTACTGTCCATTTTGCCATGAAAGATGCTTTTACAGTCCTCCTTTCGTGCTTCCAAGCTGACATTCTTCTCTAAGAGCACATTGATGCTGGTTTTTTTTTTATCAAATTAATGCAGAAAGGTTTACTCACCTATTTTGGGAACAGGCCACATCCAGGATAGGCTCGTTATCCCCAGGCAGATTGGAGAAGGTGTTTTGAAAGGAGCGCTTTTGGAGATTCCAGAGGCACAGCCTTCCATCCCATCCCCCACTGAGCTGCAATGAAAGGGGGCCAGGTGAGAACTTGCTTCTCAGGGCTCTGCTCCCTTTACTCCTCTCTCTCTCCCCCCCCTCCTTTCATACCTTCGTTCCTTGAAGACTGTCTCTGCTCCCACTCTCTCCCTTCTCACCAAATGAAGAGATTGCTGGAAAGAGTCTTAGAGGGTTATGGGTCCCACTTTACAGAGAACACAATGCTTGCTTTGTGGGGATTCTTTATGAAAAGGATAGTGCAGAGCTAGTCTGCCCCCTGTGGTGCACTTCTGGATAGCATGCAAGAGTGAACCGAACAGATTAGCAGTCTTGGGCAGGCAAACAACTACTCTGCATTAACACTCTACTCTCCTGGCTAATGTACCATCACCATGTACTAAATAAATAATGAAAAGGTATTTAGTTCAAGGCCATTTTAAGGTCAAAGAGCCATCAAATGGGAGACCAGCAGGAACAATGAAATTTTATAGTTAACACTTGTATACCAGACAGTCACCAAAACAGTTTTTCTGATATGGTACACTTAATGGATACAAAGTATTAATTTCATTTAGTGTGCAAATTGTATATAGGTTTATATAATATTCTCTTTTCATGGGTCATATGTAAGCACCTACCCTATATATTCTTTCCCCAGCCATTCACTTACCAGATAAGGGACGTGAATGCCATTCTTCTCATTTGTCACTAGGGTAAGTGCTGTAATCATGCCGGTGTGTCCACACAATACTATTCTGCATGTGAGATCTATTTAAGGTAATGATATGGGAGACAGCAATTGGATGGAAAAGAGAAAGGAGAAATCACTCCACCATGATAAAACTGAACCGATATTATAACAGATACTAATTTGATTTATATTCTATTTTTCCACCCACAGGCCCTTTTGAAATACAGAAACATTAGCCTGGCAGTGACAACCCGCTAAATTCATTTGCCAAGATAAACAGAAGGTAGACACCAAAGGAGAGAAGGGAAGATTTCTCAAAGTTGCATATAAAAGAAAATGACAATGCTATATATTTGTAGTATGTTGTACAGTAGTTCTCATTAGATCCACTGTCATATAATTTAGTCACTAGATCAGTTTGATCAGTCTAACAAAAAAACCAACAACAATAAGTTCTTCTAGAGGCCCTGTGTTCTTGGTTTTCTTTGTTCAAGTCTCCTGGTTTATTCTTCACCCTGTTTCAAAATGGCTCAGACAATTGATAACAGCCCACTTTTACAAGGCCTCAGTTTCTTCCACTAAAGAAAACTGCCCTTGAACAGCAATAGATCATTAAGTGCTTCTTTTGGGATGTCTCTGAAATTTCTATCCCATTCTGAATGGGACATTTTTACCTGAGATACAGCTACTTGAAGGTTCGCAGACCATCTCATCTTGGGCACAACCTTTTGCTAGTGTTTTGGACTCCTGATCCAATGCAGATATATTTTTCTACAGCGCAGAGAAAAATATGAACTAGTAAAGAAAATGTTTCTGAATCCTATTTTGCAATAAATCTTCCACCTGGATTTTATTATGCACCCCTGAGTTTATTTCAGCTTTCACCAACCTTACAATTTGTTGGACTTAAAAGTCCTACAGTTCCTCGTTACTATGACAACATTTCTATAACTAGGAAGTGTAGGAATTGAAATCTAAGTATGGAGATTATTAAGTTTATCAAGTTAGGGAAGGCTTGTCAGTTCTATAAATATTAAAGTAAACAGCCTGTGGTCCCTGGGAGAGAGTTCAAGGTACTAGTTGGGCCACATATTCCTCTGATTACCGTCCCATTGTTCAGAGTCAACTTATTTTTCCCCCTAAAGCTACATGTCTTGTCTGTCTAAGTAATCTCCATACTTAGACTTCAATTCCTACACTTCCTAGTTATCGTAGAAATGCTGCCATAGTAACTAGGAACTGTAGGACTTTTAAGTCCAACAGCTTTCCATTGTAGGAAAGTAAAGGTTATTACTCTTTGAAGATAACCTACAAAGTGATTTTGACTGCCTTCCATCCAGTCATAGGGTTTGCTCTTACCTGGACAGGGGGCTCAGTAGCTGGGATGAAGGTCTCAAATTCCCAGAGATAAATATTCCCGTTGGTTGCTGACATCACTAGAATATCCAGCTGTTCGACAAAGATGACCCTATCAAGGCCCAGTGTTTGGTTATCAAGATTGCTCTAAATCAGCATTCAAGGTCTGATTTGAAAACCCAAACCCAACATTTCCCTGCTTTTTCTTTTACCCCAGCTAAGAAGGTGTGGATACTTTTTAAAGGTCCTTGGCAAATGTCACCAGGTTTTAAGCTACTTGCTTTTAAGTAGCAAGCAATAACTCTCATCTAATGTTCTTAAGTTAGTTTTGCTATAACATCCCGGCTACAGTCACATGTACCCAGAGAGACCACATCCTGATATTTACCTAGTGGACCCTATTTTTTCTTTTCCTATGTCTTTGGCTGTGATCGGGGATCTGCTGTAACAACTTCGGAGCCTACTGCAAGTCCTCATTTTTTGTGCAGAATATGGACAAGGTTCCAATTCTTTCTGATGACCTTTCTCTATCTGATCAGCCAAAGGTCCTCGTCGCGCCAAGTGGCCTTTGTCTATATGGAAGGACTCCCTGCTGAATGAAACAGACACACAATCTGTGTTTACATAATGTACTTAAATCAAATTCTTAAAAAATAACCAGCAGATGCATTTGTACAACCTGCTAAATTTGATTAGCATCAATGGTAGATGTTTTAACGCCTTAGCATGATGTGTGAACCCAGCTATTCAGTCAGTTTATATACCAGTCAACAAATCTGCAAGCCCACAAAATAGATTAATTCAGTAACAAGTTATTGTGTGAACACAGCCACACGACAGGAAAGACCAGAGACATTGCTGTGGAGCTGGGCGATAAGTGTGAGGCTGAGTTGCTGTGTGACTGGAGCAGGTAGAACATGAATAGAGGAGACAGGAAAGAGGATGCATAAGACGAGCAGAGCTAGCTTGTCTGTGAACATATACTTTTTATAAGTACAAATGAATGAGGCAGGCTCATCTAAGTGAGAGATGGGAGTGAGATACTTTGCAGATACTTTTCATGAACAAGTGCTCTTGAAGATAATGATCGAATGAAGATAGAATGTTTAGCAATTAAACTACATAAATCTGGAAATTAGCAAAAACACAGATTAATATGCTAAGCATCTTATCAGCAAGGACTATGTTTCCTCTTCTTAGCAGCAGCAGCTTGCAGGTTTCAGCATATAACTACTTACATCACTAATATTCCATTACTGGGCAATGGAAATCTCTGAACAAATTATATCAGTGCCTGGAGGTATTTCCCAAATGTAGTGATAAACCTTTACCTGTAAATGAAGGGAGATACGTAGCTTCTTTCCCATTTTTGCAACATTCCATTGGTGTCCCCACTGAAGAGCAAAATGGGCTCCTTTTTGGCTAATAAAGATAACAATGAGAAAGTGAACCAAAAGTAACTTGGACTTGGCAAACCAGACAAAGAGTTTACTGCTGAACAGATGATATAAAGATTAGCCCAAATACTAACTAGCTAGCTTGACTCATTAGGGAGGTTATTTTGGCTATGAGTTGTTGCATCTGATAAAGCTTATACTCCCTGATCTATTGCAGGCTGAGGCTGAGCAGTTAAGAGTTATGTGTGGCTACTTACCGTAAGCAAGACACTCCAGGGAGTGTTTGCAAGACAGCAGCGTTAGACATCCCAACTCACTGTAGCGCCAGATCACAACTTGCTGTGGTTTTGCTATGCCTCGAAGGAGAAGAGAACAACATTTTATGTGTTTTACCTAAAATAATCTTTTCGGGATTGCTTAAGGTTACTTGGATTACTCTAAAAGGACTTACCATCCACCAGGTTATATAATACCTTGAGAAAGAGAAATGATGTGGCTGAAAATGTTCTACTGTATTTAAAAAAAAAAATCAATTGAATTTATATTTCCGCAGAACAGAAACCTCTTATTGAAAAAATATCGAAAGTGGGATGTGCCAAATTAAACATACAAAACTTTCCTCAATTTTATGCTTTCCACTTTTATTGGGACTACAACTCCCAGAATTAGCAGAAGTCCCAGTCAGCTGAAGTGGGTTCATAGGGTGGACAGTGGACAGAGTTTTCCACTTCTGTTCATCCTTCTAGCCATTTTTTATCCCTGCAAAGCAAGTGAATGGAGGGATACTCATTCAGCTGGAGCAGAGAAATTAGCCTGGAATTGCAATGCTAACACTTGAATATCATTCCTAAACCGAGACTCAGTTCTCGAATCATGGTTCAACTTAGTTGCCTCGGCTTTTGAGAAAATTCTATCTTCTCCAAGTTAATTTCTGCTAAATTAATTGATGGTGTGACTTTATATTCTGCTTGTCTTTCCTCCATTACAGAAGTATGCATGTTTCTCCTTCATACTATCCTCTCATTAAACCCTGTAAAGTAACTATAGAGACTATTAGGCTGAGAAATAGGGACAGATTCAAGATCATCAAACATTATTGCTGAACGGCTTGAATTAGATCTCCAGCAGTTTTCATACAATACTCTAACCTAACTCTCTGTAACTTGATGCACTCTAGATCTGATGAGGCTGTAACTCCCAGAGTACCCAGCCAGCTTGTCTGTGCTCACAAGGAATACTGGGAGATGTATTTCTAGCTAGTACATCTGGAATGTATCAGATTGAGGTGAACTGGTTTTCTCGTTACAAGTCTTCCTCGACTCTTTTACAAATACAATTTTATGTTAAGAACATGAAACGATTGGTTTATAGCAGGGATCTCCAAACCTGGCAACTTTTAAGACTTGTAGACTTCAACTCCCAGAACTCCCCCAGCCAGCGTGGCTGGCTGAGGAATTCTGGGATTTGAAGTCCACAAGTCTTAAAGTGGCTAAATTTGGAGACCCCTGGTTTATAAGATATGAAGACGGAATCCATGGTAAGAGGTTTGGAAGGCCAGATGAGATTTTGATTTTCAAATCTGAGGGAAGAGGTATCAGTGCTTTGCTGGGGTACTCACCAATCACATGCTTTGAGTCTGGCAGGCTGAGGAGCTGCTGGAGTACCAGCTCATCCTTCTGATTGCCCTGGAATGTGGATATGAACTGTGAAACCTGAAAGAAAGATGGCTATTTAATATGGGTTTTTTTCCTTCCTTTTACTATTTATGTGTAGGCAAAACCTTTTTATTTGTGAGGGCATGGAAAAGATAAATTTGTGGCACTGCTCTGAAAAGCTCTTGTCAAATGAAGTTTCATAGCTACAGAGAAGAACCCCAGAAAATAAGCAATATTCTTGAATGGTAATTTTTTATTTTAAAAATGTGAGCTTTCAACATGTCTTGGAGCAATTGGAAGATCCCAAAAAACAATGCAAGGAATCCAAGTAGCCTTTGAAACACCGACTCAATAGAAACAACAAATGAAAAACACTGTCCAAATTAATGGAAAGAAACATCAGCTAAGCCACAGCTTAGGCAGTTAGAATTTAATTTTAATTATATCCGCTATGATATTTGAAAGAGCATCATAATGTTTCAATATAAAATAGTTCTATGCAGTCTTTATGTCATTTACGTGGTACCATTAAACTGGCAATCTGGGTCTAAACTCTCAAAAGGCAAGGAACACACTTACTTACAAGAAACATCCTTCACAAATAGTAAGATGAGGTCATTAATGTGAAGGAATTTGTTGCCTAAGAATGGACAGGGATGAAATTTTGCCCCCTCACAGAAAAATCCTCCCTGGTGAACAACTACTAAGAAAAGAAGAAGCTGCCTTATACTGGATCAGAAGTCAAGATTCAGACAGAAGGTCTTTAAAACAACTAATACGCAACATCATTTGGTATGGCCAGAATTTATATTGGGAGTCTCCTGTATGCAATGCATCATACAGCAAATGGCTTCTGCTCTCAGGAGATCCCTTATTGATACTAACCAATAAGTTTAAGAAGGATCTGTAGGTTCTCCCAGCTCAGAATCCTGCAGCCTGACAAATCCAAAGTATTTGTAAATGGGTTCCAGACTGTCAGGCAGTTTTTGCCTAATAGATATTTAGATACATCTCACATACTTTCACCCCATGAATTTAACAAAACATTTGGGAAGTATTTGTACATCTCCCAGATTTGGGTGACTATTGTTTTATGCTACGAATATGAGTTCTGAAAGCAAAACGGCCAAGTTTAGTTTACAAATTTTTTCTGTGTGGGAAGATACTGTGGCTGGCCACTTTTACAGATAGGTTTTGAACTGATTGGAAAGCAGCTCAAGAGTGGTGGGGGTGAGCACCACTAATTCATTTCCTGTTTGGTTGCAGCGTAGCTAGAATGGCCATTTCTACATAGCAGAGAAATCTTGCCTCACTTCTCTTACCCAGTCTACAGATTCAAGTCCTCTAAGGAAATGTAAGCTTAAGGGCCTGGCAATTCTTCTCAAGGGGGCAAGACATAACAAGCAGGATTGAAATCTCATCAAGAGATATGTCATTTCCTCTTTTGTTTGCCTTGGAAGGAGCCAGCACTCACACAGCTGGGTGATGGAGGTCTTGTTTTGATTTATAAAGAATCAGGATTTTTGTTGCTCTGCTTCAAGTGGGGCAGAGATATTTGCCCTTTGTTCTCAGCCCTTCATCTATTGTACATGGCAGCAACTAGTAACTTAAAAAACAACAACCCTAAAGTGAAATGGTGTGGGAGGTGCCCACAGTTGCCCTTCATTCTTTTTTTCCTATCAACTGCAATATCAAGCATTGCCAGTAGAGGGCTCCTTATAATCACAAATCCATTCAACAGAGTCTGAGTTACTGCTGATAGGCCAAATTGCATCAAATACTCTTGTGTCACTCACTATTTCTCCAGACTGCGGCTCATAAAGGGTGGGCTGGGAAGTGCCATTAGTAATCCAAATGACGCCAATAGGTGCTACATAGCACAGTCCAGTTATGTTACTGATGAAGGGGCCGAGGCGCTGGATCAACTTGCCATCCTGGGACCAGATGCCAACGGTCTGGTCAAAGGAGCCTGAAAGCACCCTGCAAATGAATTCCCAGGTCAGTGCTTCAAGAAAGCGGGAGATTACAGTGAATGGAGGGTCCGTGGACTTTTCCAGCAGCTGGTTAATACCCCACACTCAACAAATGCTGTATTTCCAATACGTTGGAACGAGGGGAGAATCTTTTTCCATCAACAGTGCTCAGTTTATATCTTTCAGTTGTTTTCTCCCTGCCAGCAGTTTTATTTAAACCCTGAATTGTCCACTTCCTCTTTGTGGTAAATACCTTCCTTCCCCAAACCTCTGCCTCTTTCATTTGTTATAGTCCAACCATTATGACAACACAATTCAGAGGAAAAGGCACCTCTTTCTGCCTGCACCTTCACAATAACAGGGGCAAAGTTCCTATTAAAAGCATGTACACATCTAGAAGGATGAAAAAAAAAGGCCATATGCAAAACACCAAGTCCTTCATCTAGCTTGTACCTTGTGGTTTCTTGCTGGCGCACCAGAATCAAATGGGTGATGGCTGCATTATGGGCACGTGAGATGCACTGCTTCTTTGTCAGGCCTTTTCTGCCTGGGGTCTGGTAAGTGTCAAAGATCAGTAGTTTTTTGTCATACCTGGAATTGGTAGGGAGGAATGATCAACTTGAAGATGAACTTGATTTCAGTTGGCTTTGTTTAAATTTTTCAGCAGACAGCTCAAATCATACCAGAGAGCCTTATTGGTAAAGGCCAAATAAGGTTTCTATTTTCAGAAAAGTGTTGCAATTCACATAATTGTCCTTCAGAGCAATCCAGTAGGCACAGGACTGCTTTTTTTTTTGCAGAGCTATTCTGGGCTCCTTTTGATAAGTCTCTTCTTGTAACATCAGCAATGAATTTCAAATAACAAAGCAGCTACACTGACCTTCTCCAACATATATGGTCCTATGACCCCCATGATTTCCAGCCAATATGATTGTTGAAGTGGTCACAGGAATTTGGGAAGAGTCCTATCTTAGAAATCTGGAGTTTTCCAAAATGTAGAAAACAGGTATACCAATGACAGTAAATATTATTGGCATCACAAAATATTTAGGTTCTGAACCTGCCTACAAGGGGGAAAACTATCCCCACTTCCAAACTCACCCAGCGGTATAAACATGGTTATCAAGGCAGGTGATGCAGGACACAATGTCTTTGTGGGTCCATTCAGAAAAGCTTTGGGTTATGTTGACTACGTGCCCAGATTCTCTTTTTTCATCCAAGGGGAAAACCATCAGGCGTCCTTTACTCCCACAAAGAAGGAGATGCCGAGCCAGGCTGATTGCCAAGGTGAAGATGGGATAGCCCAACTGAAGAGAAAGAAGGGGGAGGTTTACCTAAAGGGCATAGAGACTAAGAAAGGCATCCCTGCCATAGCACAATCTAAACACAATTAATCTCAGTGGAAGGACCTGGGAGTTTTCAAAAACTGACCAATAGAAAACTTGAGTCCTACAGGCAGACAAGACACGTTTACTCTGTAGAAGGAATAGCTCAGAGACAAAAAAAAAAAAAGTTTTTATAATCCTAATGGTTTCTAAATGCCTCCAAGGCAGATTTCTAAGATAATTTTAGTGCCCCAGAATCCTGAGGGTATCATTCTCAAGGCTGAGATACCCTTGAATGGCAAGTGCCTGACATAATCATTCTATAACCTCGTGACATCAAGTTTGCCATGAGCTGGAGATTATGGGCGTTGCAGTGCATGGTGAATGTAAGGTGACTGGATCATTGGTGAGCATGAGGTTGGGGAAAGTTCTTGAACTCATGCAATCAATTCTGTGCAATAGCCTGTAATTTCAGAAAACGTATTACTGATCTTACTATGATTGGATTCCTAGTCCTAGGGTCTCATGAGGTGCCACTCTTACCAGAATACGGTCAAGCACTGTACCACCTGGAGCCCAAACCAGCACAGAGCTGTCATTGGAGGCAGAGAAGAGGAGCCGTGCCTGTATCCAGGAAAGGAAGTGGGTGACCCAGCCAGCATGTTCTTTGGCGCACAAGGTCATGTGCCCACTTTCCATGTCCCACCATTTGATCACTCCATCTATAAGAGTAATAAAAGTGACATGCCACTTATGTGGGCAGGAATTCAATTCAGGAAGAACCTGGAATTTTTATTTATATATACATATAAATATATATTCCATCTATATGCATAGATGGAACAGAAAAGCAGTCTCTTGGTACATACATAAAGTTAAATTTTGTTCTCTTTGGTGGATAGTAACATCTAATTTAGGAAAAATTAGACCTGCTATACTGATGTTATTATCCACCATTCATACATAATTGGCCAGGGCGTGACAGATGCAGGAAGTTGGCACAGGAATGGAGTTAGATACAAATATTTAAAGTTAGCACCTGAGAAAAAATGTTCCTTCCCAGCATGGACTCACCTTCAAATCCAGTTAGACATTCCCGTCGAGCTGAATGGTAGCCAAGACCTGTTATTGAACAGCGGTGACGTTCCTTTATTCGCAGGTGCTCTTGCATAGCCATATCTATAGGTGGAACGAAGGATGGTATGAAGAACAGGGATTGGAATGAGGTCACACATGCACATTCACCCTGGGATATTGTTTAATGTTTTTCAAATCAACAGCCATGCTCCTTCCAAAGGTAGAGTTGAGTTTAATATTGATAGAGTGAGGGGTGGAAGAGAACTTTATTTTAGATGGCCTATGAAGGCTGCATGAGGACAAGAGTGAGATGAGATTGTGTGTGTGTGTGTGTGTGTGTGAGAGAGAGAGAGAGAGAGAGAGAGAGAGAAAGAGACTTTAGGTTGAATGTTGATATGTGCCGTACTGCTTTCCTACTGCATTGTATCTAAATCAGTGGAAAAGTGCATATGAATCAGTCTGATACTTGAAGAGAGGGGAGATAAAGCAAAACAGAGTGCTTCTGGCTGAGCCTTGAATGGCAGACAACACAGCAGGTGACAAAAAGATGGATGCAACTGTGCAGTGCAGTCCAAGCAGTGCTAAGATGCCAGCCAATCCCTTAAAACCACAGTATATGCAATCATTTGTGGAAGGATGGTTCTGCTAATCTGTAGCAGCCAGCAAAGGGAAAGTGGCATCTCTTAAAACTTTAATCCATCTCAATAAATGACCAGGTAATGATTATCCATGTCTTGGAAAAGGGAAGTTCTCTTATCCTCCCAGCCTCTTTTCAACATTCTCTCAACACTGCAACTAACTACTGTATCATGAATGGTAATAAATTCCCCAGTTTTCTTTGGAAACATCCAGACATTCAACAATGAACAACGCTGCTGGCACAGGTTTAGCAAAACACAAAAAACCTTCAGCAAATATCTTAACCACTCTGTAGAAAGGGAATGCCAGGAAACAAAATTTTTCCTCCTGAAAAAAAAAGTTGCATTGCCATTTTAAATGTAAATGTTAAATTGTAAATGTCATTTTTTGTGTACAGCAGTGCTTCTCAAACTTGTTTTCATTCCCCAAAACCGCTAATCAGAAAGTCCTCATTTAAATGTCTCTGTTGTGACAGAGTAATGGGTTCGTATGTCGTTACCCAAAAGGAAACCATTTCTGCCCAAGTTGGGGTAATTTACCCAAGCGTGGGAAGCACTAGTTTATTTACCACACATTTTCTCAGCTTCGCCTAAGATTGTTTGCTATGTCCTCCCATCTCGGTTCCCTAAGAATGACAGACGATCGTGATTCAACCGCCCCCCTCCTTTCTCCGAGACTTGCCCAGATATGCCTGGAGGATTTATCGCAGAGTTCTTGGCGTCTCAATCGGTGGCGGCGCCCGGGAACTCGGAGTTAGCTTCAAGTCTCGTTTACTTCCTCCCCCTGTCGCTATGGAAATGAAGTGAAGCGAGGGCGGGAAAAAGCTAATCCCAACACTGTTTTTCGGCAGCGAATTGGAGTCGTGAGGATGCGATGCACCTCAACCAGTAGCCGTGGCTTGTCAGAACCAACCCGAATTTCCGCTCATTCTCTACTTTGTTCAGAGTAGTGGATGGAAAGAGTTGCATTTGCAGCCGTGTGGCTTGCGAAAGCATGCGTGTTTTTAAAAATTGTATAACGCCTTTTTTTCAAGGAGTATAGGGGAGTTTCCATATTTCTCCGATTTTTGTTTCTCACACCAATCCTTGCAAGCTAGGGAAGCTTGAGAGACAGTGATTAGACCGCATTCACCCAGCACTTTTGGGGATCAGTGGGGATTAACCAACTTGGGTTTCCATATTTTAAGATATCTCTTCCCAATCTGGGTCACATGTGTTGAATTATAATTAAAATTTTTGTCCAGATGTCATAGATTTGTATTGTTTAAAAATCTTGAAAGTTGTGATTCAACATTTATGGGAAGTGCAAGGTTGAGGAAATCACTCCAGCCAGCCTGTGCTCCACTCTTTTCCATTGAATCCTAGAGTTGGAAAGGGCCACTTAGATCACTGAGCCCAACTCACAGCTCAACACAGGAATCCAAAATTAAATCATACTAAGATGATTTCCTAATATTCAGTTCAGTTGGAATCTGCCTTCTAGTAATGTAAAACTGTTACGTCATGTCCTGCTCTCTGCAATGTCAGGCAAATAAGCTGTAATATTTATTTAATTATTACAATTTTTGGATCTTACCCAAATATGCATGACATCCTTCCAGTGTTGTCGTAGTTCCTTCAGTCCTCCTCTGAGAGCTAAACATCCCCAGTTCCTCCAACTTTCTTTGTAGGACATAATTTCCAGTTCCCTGATCATCTTTGTTATTTTTCTCTGAATGTGGTCTTGAATGTCTTGAAAGATGTGATCAGAACTGGATTTCTGGACGTTAAGGGAGAGTCTGGCTAATGCAGAATATTGTGTAACCGTTACTTCCTGTGATTGGGAAACTAACCTTCTAATGATGCAGTTGAAAATTTTGTTTGTCTTTTTAGTGGCGATGACAAACCACTGACTCCTATTCAGAAGAGCATTCACACTTACTATTATGAAGTCTGATAACTGCGTTTATTTTTTTTTCTAAATGAACTTTGATTTTATGCCTGTTATTTCAGTTTGTTATTTTTAGCCTACGCTTTACCCAAAGTATATTTATCTTTTGTTTTTATCTTCTAAAGTATTGTTGAAGGAAAAGTTTTCATCAGGGTCCAGTCCAAGCCAGGAATAAACAACATGGCGACTGCTTTAGATAGAAAGTTGTAGTTTATTGAAGAGGAGAGCCAGACAGAAAGATGGCTCTGGAAGAAAAGAATGAGCACATGTAGTAGGGAGTGGGTTTTTATACTCTCTTGGACTTTTGTTTGGAGTTGTTTCCTGTTCCTGTTTGAGGCTTTGTATTTCCTGTGTCATATACTTTGACTTGAGTCTAAGTGTGCCCCTTTGGCATCTGTGGGTTAATCCTATTATGTCCTGTCTTAGATTTTAGGTGTCTTTGTCTTCCTAAGCTTCTAGCTGGAGGGCTCCAATCTTCCTGAATGGATTATTATGTCTGCATTTCTACAGAGCTGGTTTCTGCTTGGGGGAGGGAGACTTGGGGCTATTAAGAAAAACTGGGCATGCTTTTCTGCCTCTTTAAGATTCTTTGAGGAAATATAATATTCTGCCCTTTTAATATTTCCTTCTCTGGGGGGGGGCTGACTTCCCACAGTATTATTCTCCCTATCTCTATATGTGTTGGAAATTCACCTCAGATAGATATGTCATCAGCCCATTTATAATTAGATTGCTAATTGGAAGATTATGAACAAATATCAAATATTTAGCTTAGGTCAAATATATATTATGTTCATAGTATTCTGACAAACTACTAAAGAAGACATCCAATTAAAAAATGAGAAGTAAATCTGTTCTTCACAAATCTATGTAGACTTCTAGTAATCACTGCATTGTTTTCAAAGTACTGACAATTTATTGTGTTAGAGTTTGCTGTAGAAATTTCCTAAATATTATTACAAAATGGGTTGCTCAGAAGTTCTTGGATCCTCTCTTTGACTATGTTTGAAGATACAGGCAACCTTTCCTCTTCTCTAGGCATGTGGCAACGAAACCATTCTCCAGGGTTTTCAAAGATGATACAGATTTGACCAAATCATCAGTGCAAATTCTTTCAGTATTTTAGGATACAATCTACCAGACTTTGGTGATTTGAATTCATAGACAACCGGGAGGTATTTCCTGACTATGTTCCACTATGTTTCAATCAATTTCTGAGTTAAGTAATCTTTGCTTGGTGCGTCATACACATGTTTTTGTCTCCTTTGCTTTAGACCTATGTTTTATAATGCCTTAGTAATTTCTAAGAGGCTTTTTCTATGGGACATTATGGATGAACTTAGTGCTTTAATATCCATAACTGGAGTCTAGACTGTTTTCCTCAGCCTGGGATCTAAGCACAGAGAGGTTATAGAGCAGAGACAGCTCTAGGAATGGAAGCAGCTGTGGGAATGGAAAGAACAACTCAGGCCTCCCAAAACTTCTGTAAGAATAATAATGATAATGATGATGATGGTGATGATATTATTATTATTATTATTATTATTATTATTATTATTATTATTATTATTATTATTATTATTATTATTATTATTATTATTAATAATAATAATAATAATAATAATAATAATAATAATAATAATAATAATAATAATAATAATAATAATAATAATAATAATAATAATAGAAAGTAAAATGGGTGTCCTGATTTACCTTTGTAATTGAATATCCCCAACCCCCACCCCTGTACAAGAAGCTTTTTCCTGGGCAGCATTTTACCCTGTTTCTTACCCAGTAAAGAAAAACAATCAGAAATAAATGGCTGAAGGAAGTGGTGACAACAGCTGTATCTTTACAAAGGTACACATTAAGAAACAAGCAGCATATGGACAGAAAGTTCAATTAGACTCTCAAGAAGCATTTGTCTCCGGAAGAACAAGAATCTGCTTCCAGCTTCTCTTCTTCTTTCTCTCTCTTTTATTATTAACTGAGAGAAGGAAGGAAGGAAGGAAGGAAGGAAGGAAGGAAGGAAGGAAGGAAGGAAGGAAGGAAGGAAGGAATTCCTCACTTAGAAAGGCCTAAACTAGCGCTAGCAATGACAGTGCAATTTTCACTCCAGATTCCAGTACATTGTTTAGGTAACATTATTTTTTTACTTTATAATAATTAAGTAAGCTTTTAAAATTTTCATACCTACATTAAGAGTAGAGAAAGAAAAACTGATGGATTATCAAACACAGCTTAAATTTCTGATGATTAATTGGGAAGTGTCATGACTCTTTATGGTGACAAAGTTATAATGGTCTGATTTTTGATATTTTTCTGATAAAAATACTGTTTTGCATTAGACATAGAGCAGAATGATAAGAAATACAAATTGAAATTGCATACTATTGCAGATCGTACTCTCTTGACTGCATAAAAATCTATAAAGATGGCTTTCTTTTTCCATTGACTTGACAGAACAATATATGAACAATGGTAAATTGTGCTGTTAACTTTCTGTGAGTAGGAAATGACCCTAGTGTTCCTCATTCTGAAAAAATTGGTCAGGAGCTTCAGACTGACAAAAAGAATTATGATAGATTGGAACTGACTTTTAAGGTTTCCATACGTATTTTGGTTAACTATTCTTGTTCTTGATGCAGATTAATGATTTTATTTATAAAAGGAGATTATTGGAAAATATCATTTTTCCCCATCTGAAAGGGGGAAGGTGAGATTGTTATAAGTACTGCGCACAGTAGATTGCAAGAATTGAATGTGATGGAGAAAAGAATGCCAGGAAAGTGAGTTTTCAGGGATTTCTTTGTTTGAAAATAGAATAAGAGTATGAGATTCAAAATACTGGGAAAGCACTGGTTTGGGTAAGACTCTTCTATGGTATGTACTTTAAAATAGAAAATAATGTTTGCAGTGTACTCAGAGTAATTGTTCTTTATTTTAAAAAAATCCACAGAGTAGCTTTCCATGTTTATAAACTTTGGGGGTGGGGGAACTCCATGCTAACAGTAACTACCACGACCGTCTTGTTCTCAATCAGCCACTAGCATAAACTTGCAATCAGAAAAGACGAACCCTGCCTGAAATTAGAACAACTGTTCTCTTCCTCAGATCTGCGTTTTACAGTGTAAAGAAAAGAAATATTTGTTGCCATATTTCTTAAAAAACGAGAAGGACGGCCATTTCTTACAAAAGAGCTATCACTTGTAGGCATGATTAAAATAGTAATACAATTTAATGCCCATTTTCAAACAATAGCCATGTTGACTAATGGCAATTATTCTAAGTAAACCAGTAACTCATGGGTAATCACTGTTAAATCTTCACAAGAAAGGCCATTTTCCATGCAAAAGACTAATATATCTACGGTAGCCTACTGGAATTTGCAGGCCTTGTATCACATTACAGGTAATTCACTGTGCACAACAGTCACTCCACAAATCTTCATTCATTTGCCAAGACTTTAACTGGCACACTCTGAAATGTATTGAGAAGGTCACAGACATACAGGCAAACAGACATATAGGATCTGAAATTCTATGGAAGCCAAGTTAATAGTATCAGAAAATATAAAGCAACTAAAATATGGGAAACTGGAAAAAAAAGTCCCCTGATTGCTTCAGTTCTAAAAATGAATTCAGTACATAATCTAAACATTTGCTGGAATATCAAGCCTGAATGCTAAGTGCTTGCTGAAGGGCTATATATAGATACAAAACATAGCCAAGTGAGAGAGAACCACCCACAATCATTGTCCAAACCTTTAACAATTCAGACAAATGTGTTAGTGAATTAATTCCTGCTGCTGTTTCTTTCTCTGATTGCTTGGGAATGATTTAGTGTACCCATTTGGGGTCAAGTGGATTCTGTTTGCAGCAGATGTCACAAGAATAGAGGGAAATAAATAAGCTAAGAGCATGAAGAAGAGGGAGTCAAGCTATTCTCCAAAGCACCTGAAGACAAGACAAGAAGCAACAGATGGAAACTAACCAAAGAGAGAAGCAACCTAGAACTAAGGAGAAACTTCCTGACAGTTTAGAACAATTAAACAGTGGAACAAACAGTGCTTCCAGAAGCTGTGAATGCTCCAACACTGGAAGTTTTTAAGAAGGGACTGGACAGCCATTTGTCTGAAATGGTATAAGGTTTCCTGCCTGAGCAGGGGGTTGGACTAGATGACCTCCAAGGTCCCTTCCAATATTGTTGTTGTTGTTGTTGTTGTTGTTGTTGTTGTTATTATTATTATTATTATTATTATTATTATTATTATTATTATTATTATTATTATTATTATTATTATTATTATTATGGATAGGTGGAACCCATCTGTGATGGCAGATACATAAACAGCAACTTCTTGTTTCCTGTTGGATAGCACCTCTTAAAAATGGCCATAAGGAACTAATATGACACTAGTGGATTCTGTTCTGTGTTTAAATAGCAGCTACTCACAATCAGTATCATTTTAGAAATTTAATAGCAATAGCTTAGACTTATATATTGCTTCACAGTGCTTTACAGCCCTCTCTAAGCAATTTATAGAGTCAGCCTATTGCCCCCAACAATCTGGGTCCTCATTTTACTGACCTCAAAAGGATGGAAGGCTGAGTCAACCTTGAGCCCAGTGAGACTCGAACTGCCAAACTGCTGTCAGCTGGCAGTCAGCAGAAGTACCCTGCAGTACTGCATTCTAACCACTAAGCCACCAGGGCTCTTTAACCACTATAAGCAACGTTTTCCTTTTTAATACACTGCAGTCCATCTAGAATTGTTTACAATACTTCCTTTGCATGTTCCGTAATGCATTATGACCTGCAGTACAATTTGCATGGGTGTGTGCACAGAAGCGCCAAGGGACACATGGTGTTATGTGCAATGACTCTGTTGCACAAATACTGTATGTACTTGCACTAGGTATCATGTCATTACTCTATAATTATACCATTTGTGCAACAATGTCATGGCATGTGTGTCATCACTTGGATGTGATTGTAACTTTTTAGAGACACCATTTTTGAATTACTCCAAATAGGTGAAATGGTGATCAATCTTTGCTGCACCCGAAGAGTTTGGAGCATATTCAGATATTCTCATTCATTTTACAATCTTGCATTGGATTATGGATATCCATAAAAGTTGGGAAACAGTTATATGAAATATATACAATAGTACCACGAGTAAAATAGGCAAAGCTTGTTTTCTTTATGTTAGCTTTAATTAGAATTCTTAATTTTAGGCAGGGAAAATCAGAAAAAGACAGGTAAAATTGTGACTGGTTTCAAACTGGTTTAAAGATTGCCATTTTCCCCAGTGAGACCCACTATGGCATGTGATTAGAGCATTGGATTAGGACTTTGGGGATTTTGGTGCCAATCTTTATTCAACCATGACAAAAGTGGGTCACTTTTTTGTTTACGTATTTGTATCTCGGCTTTATTATTTTTACAAATAACTCAATGCGGCAAACATATCCAACACACCTTCTTTCTTCTATTTTCTCCACAACAACAACCCTGTGAGGTGGGTTGGGCTGAGAGAGAGTTACTGACCCAAAGTCACCCAGCTGACTTTCATGGCTAAGGCGGGACTTGAACTTTCTAGCCTGTTACCTTAACCACTAGACTAGACCAAACTGGCTCTCTCTTTTTTTTCTTCAGTCTAATTAACTTACCAGGTTGTTATAAGAGCAAATGATGCCACTTAAGCCACCCTAAACTTTTTAGATGAAGAAAAAAATGAAAATGTAGTACATAAAATAACAAAATTCAGCCACTCCTTTTTTTCACAAGGCAGACTAGGGGCTCTGCCTAGGGCCTTAATTTGTTCCAGCAGGGTTGTCCCTGCTCTTGATATGATAGCGGTGTTCCAATATTTGTGGGGCTGCCATAAAGAAGAGGGGATCAACCTATTTTCCAAAGCACCAGAAGGCAAAACAAGAAACAATGAGGGAAACTAATCAAGGAGAGAAGCAAGCTAGAACTAAGGAGAAATTTCCTGACAGTTAGAACCATTAGTCAGTGGAACGAGTTGCCTCCAGAAGTTGTGGATGTTCTGTCAGTGGAGGCTTTTAAGAAGAGTCAGGACAGCCACTTGTCTGGAATAGTATAGGGTCTGCTGCTTGAGCAGGGGGTTGGACTAGACCTCCAAGGTCCTTTACAACTCTGCTATTTTGTTATTCTGTCTTGTGTGCATAATAGCCGCAGCTATTGAAGAATGGTAGGAAACACTCATCTTTAGGTGGATGTCAGTGTGTTGACTTTGGAGAGTACCACAGTCCCTGTCAGCCAATTGCCTTTGTGCTCATCTGCTGCCTTCGATGTATCTGCTGGAGCTTGCCTTTGTTCGTTTCATCGCCCGAGGGCTGTGTCTGAGGGTGATAGAAAAATTCTTGGCTCCAGCCACAGATGCTCCCGGTCCCTTATCAGGGCGTGGGTTCCTTTAAGGAGCCTTTGGCTGCAGCCTTGGACCATTTTCAAAGCTTTGGGCTGGAGGTGTCAGTGGGGCTGTGCTCATAAGGAAGGAGACTCTCCCTTCCAAACCCCATTTTGAGCTGTGGTTTTGGTTTCCATGGTGACACTTCCTGTGGTAGAGAAAAGAGGTAGTGAATGCTGCACTGTGAGCGTGGCAGGCAGCTCCACTCCTTCTTTCTCTCCCAGCCGGGGATGCTCTGAAGGCCGGCTGCAGCCTCAGGGAGGGGCTGCTCCCAGCCTGATGGTCCTGGGTTTTAAAGTCTACCTGTGACAACCGCATGAGAGGCATGCTGGGAAAACCCAAACATCTGGGTGTCCAAAATGGCCGAATGGTGAGTGAACATACTTCAGCTGCTACTGGGGAAAGGCAAGGCCAGCAGCTGCAACTTGAATTGGAAGGAGCAGCTTGTCTTCCTGATGAAAAGGGCTCCTTCCTAAAATTTGATCTTGGCATTTGGGGGCTCTTTCCCTCAGGGGGAAGCGTAGGCCAGTTGAAAACCTTTCCTGGTTTTCGTACCTCCCCAAGCTGTAGGTAGAATGGTGAGAGGGATTTAGCTCGGCTCTACTACTGCAGTAGTAGACGATAGGGACGGTAGGGACGGTGGGATGTTCTTTTGTGTGCTGCCTTGTGGTCTTGCCCTCTTCTTTGTAAACCATCTGAGAGAGAAAGGGCTCTTTTCAAGGTGAAAAACAACAGCAGCTGTTGTTTTGCTCTAGCTGGGGCATGTTTTTGCACGTTGAAGAGTTGCTGTGAAATCACAGTGCCTTTCAAACTCGCCAGGTTATACTGCACAATCTGCTGTGGAAACAGAACGGGCAGGCATGAGTTTGTTATCAGATTGCACAACTGAGCATGACTGGCAGACACAGAAAGAAAGGAAAGAATATAATGAAATGATTAGATGGATCGACCTCATGGAATGCAGGAGCCTCTCGCTGTCAGCAAAAGCTGCTGCAGGTTATGGTGACTTGTCTGGGGACCTTTTGCAACAATGACTCTTTTTAGATGGACATTACTGTAAATGAATCTCATGCAATCAGGTTGCTATTTGGGAAAGGGTACGGTATTGCCTCCGGCTGGGCTAAATAGGAAGAAGCATGAGCAATAATGTTTTCATAGTGTTATCTCTACAGAAATCCCTCTGGCATGGCCCGTGCACAGGTTTAGTGGACTGAGATCAAAATAAGAAGTTCTCTCATATAGTTTGTCCATGATCATTTGGTGTTCAGATAGACTCAGACCAGTTTCAGCAAGGATAGCTTTGGGCTTCGATGGAAGTATAACTGTTTGTGTTCTAGTTTGGATTCCTTGGCACTGACAAGGTAACCACTAGACCTATCTACTGCAGCCTGTTTGGGCTGCAGAAATCCAGAAGACCACTAGATGTCAACACAGAGTTAGTATTTTCTGCATTTCTTCACTATTATCTAGTGGTAATTCAAACCTTTGCAATCTAGATACTAGTCTTGTCCCATCTATGCAACTTTCATTAATCATTTTTAGAAAGATTAATGTGACCAGAAATGCCTCAACAGAAATCTGACTGTTAGGAGTGTTGTGATAACTTGTGCAAATTCTGTCAGCAACACTGGAAACAAACCAGAATGTTTTTACCATGGGTCAGGGGTAGGGGAAACCTATGTCTCTAGTCTAGGTTTTGGGTAATTCTCTGCGTAATATGGATTCTGTGTTCCTTCTATTACTGTTTGCTCATGTGAATACATAGACAGTGACCAGTAAAACAGGATTGCTCAAAAACAAAATAAAAAAACCTGATTGAAATAGCAGTTAAGTGTTATTGTAAAATACAAAAATAAAATAAAATAATGTTATACCCAGAATGATTGAAGCATAACAAATTAGACAGTTCACCTTAAAGCAGGAGTTTTAAACTCCAATCATCAGAAGCGCTACACCAGGACTATTTCCTTCGCTCAACACAGAAGCCTTTTCCTACACTGATGCTAACATTTCTAGTGAGTCAAAAATGAAGATGTAGTATCATGTATGTTATTAAAAATAAATATATTAAAAACAACTTTAACATGAAACAAATCTGCATGAGAAACAGCTGTACCATAGCACTGTTTCCTTTTATCTCTTAACTAGTAGTATTTTTTGTTAATGAGAATGCCTGTATTTGGTTTTAATATTCAGCTGATGTATAATCTTTTGTTCAAGATCAGATTACACAGTCTAAGTAAGAAAGCCATCCTGGAGCTGCCTCAATCCTGCTCCCCCCCCCGCCTCAGTCTTTTTCAGCTTGCCTTTTCTTGTCTGGCAGAGCCCTTTGTTCTTCCTTTGCCCAAGCAGAGGGATCTTTGTTCATTGTCTTTGTCTGGCAAAAAGACCCTTATGGCAGGGCAGTCAGAGACAACCCTCCTTCTTAGCTGCCTCTTCCTTCTCTCCCTTGGGCAACCATACCTTCTCAGCCCTTCTCTTCTGGTCAGGCCTCCCCTCCCCATGGCCCTTGCCCAGAGACCCTACTGCCACCTTAAATGTAGCCTCTTTCATGGAGCATGAGAGCAGGTGGAGGTTCCCAGAGGGTGGCGTAAGAAGTGCCAACTGCATGGGCCAACTGAACAAGAGTCCCGTCACTGGAAGGCATGTGGCACTGCCATACTCCTTTGCCTGGAATGGCCCAGCCTGGGATCTTCATGGCCCTCAGCACCTTGGCCTTTCTGGGCAGCCTTATCACTGTCTACAAATAAAAGATTGTCACCAGGCACAAAAAATGATGGGAAGGTCACAAAAGACCCATGGACTGCAAGTTCGGGACCCCTGCTGGAAATGATAATAAAAGCTTTGTGATGATTAGAAATGATAACCGAAGGAAATATATTAAACACGCTACTGATTATATTAATGAAAAGTTTAAACGATGAAAAAAGAAAAGATATATTGACAAAGTACCAATGTTGGCAGCTAACATATTCCAAAACCTGACCACAATAGAAATACATTAAAAATTAAAGTCATGTAGTTTCATCTGAACACATCCAGTAAAGGAGGCCTCATTCCCTCTCTAATTGACCACGAACATTTTTGTAGGAGAAAACAGGCATGCCAATTCTTTTATTTTGAACTTCCCCAAAGAAACCCTTGGTATCCTTTCTAAATTCAGCTTAGGTGGCTTTCCTGACATCAGGTCTACAATTCTACAATTACCTATTTGTAATTTTTCTTTCTGATCGGTCTCCTCTCCTCTCCTCTCCTTTTTCTTTTTCTATGTGTCCTTATTTGTTTTCAAATCATTACAAAACCCCTTAGATTTTTCTACTGTCTTCAATTCTAGTATTTTTAGCTTCTTTTCCTATTAGGTTCTCTGGCCATGGGTGCTATTAAAATCCCTTTTAAAAAAAAGTCTATGATACATATTTGACCATACTCAGTTTTAGTTTTGTTAAAATCAGGAATTCCAGCATGAAGTGGTCACCTTCTACCTTCTTATATTTCCTTAACTAATAAAGCATATTTGATCCTCTTGTACCCTCAGAATGTAAAGCTGTGAAAAAGTGATGAATTTATCTCTGAAATGCATATTTTCAAAACAACCAAAGGAGTAATTCCAAAGAAATGACTGATGGAGGACATTTGAAAAAAATCTCTTGTAAGGAAATAAGCACAAAAAAAGCAATAGAAAAGAAACTTTCAGTAATCCTGGTACAAGTGAACAAATAAACCAATTAAGAAATAATTAGAAATAATTTTCTGGTATAATAATTTACAATGAGGCAAATTATAGGGACAATGCTTACTCATCATCAGAAATAAAACTTACTTTCAAATAGATATTTAAAATCAAACTACTATCAATTTCCCATCAAAGAAAAACTTTCTATGGCAATTTTTCAAGCTGAGAGGAATAAAGGAACACGTTTTTCTGCTTTTTAGTTTCCTCTCAATTGTTAAAAACCTGTTCTTCCTCAACTGAATTAGTTTTTAAAATTAAAATTATATTTTTATTTTAATTAGGTGCAAGGAACTCTCCTAGTTGCTACAACATCTTCCCCATCCCCCAGCCCCCACCCCACCCCAAAATCCCAGTCTTTATAGATTCGGCAGCTCTTGATGGTATTTTCCACGAAATATATGCAACTGGAAAAAAAAAGATGTTTATTATGATTTCTTTAAATCAGAGTTTCATTTTTTGCTTTAATAGGATCTGTTAATCATTCATAATCCACCAGTTCCAAGAAAATGCACCCGGTTTAGTAATCTGTAACGTATTCCTTCAGCCTTTATCAAAACTGATATGTTCTTTCGCTAGTTACATGCTGAGAAGAAAGCAGAACATTTTGGAAGAAATACATAAAGAAAAATGTAGCGCTGCCTCCCTTTACTCATACACGTATACTTTGTTCCCAAAGGAATACAGTATAGCCACCAACACACAGGGTTTTTTTATCCTTGGATTAAGCTACGGAATTGTAATCCTGGCCATAGCCTGTCAAATTCTCATGGATTCTCTTTCAAACGAAAATCTCTAATATAAAAGAAAAAAAATACTGCTTGTAGGAGACTTTTCAAACCATAGATTTCCATATTAGAAATGTGTACCTAGGAGATGGAATGAGGCATAGTTAGACTGTTTTTTGAAAGAACAGATGGTCGTCCTATATTTACATCAGAATAGAATAATAGAATAAAATAGAATAGAATGGAATGGAATAGAATAGAATAGAATAGAATAGAATAGAATAGAATAGAATAGAATAGAATAGAATAGAATAGAATAGAATAGAATAGAATAGAATAGAATAGAAGCTGGAAGGCACCTTGGAGGTCTTCTAGACCAGCCCCCTGCTCAAGCAGGAGAACCTATACCACTTCAGATAAGTGACTGTCCAGTCTCTTCTTAAAAACCTCCAGTGATGAAGCATCCACAATGTCTGAAGGCAAGCTGTTCCACTGGTTAATTGTCCTCACTGTTAGGAAATTTCTCCTTAATTCCAGGTTGTTTCTCTCCTTGATCAGTTTCCAACCATTGTTTCTTGTCCTGCCCTCAGGTGCTTTGGAGAATAATTTGACCCCCTCTTCTTGGTGGCAGCCCTTCAAATACTGGAATACTGCTATCATCTCACCCCTGTTTCTTCTTTTCTTTAGACTCACCAAACCCAGGTCCTACAGGCGTTCTTCATATGTTTTAGTCTCCAGGCCTTTGATCTTCTTAGTTGCTCTTCTCTGAACTTTTTCCAAAGTCTCTGTATCTAGCTAACTAGATGTAACTAGCTAATATGTAAGATATCTGATACTGGAAAAGAAACTATGCATTTTGGATACCACCGTTGGTGCAAAATGTGGCAGCCAGACTGTTAATTGAGTTCCTTCAGGAATTGGGCCAGGATACTGTGAGAGCCAGCAGAATATGCTAATATGTGTGAGATTGATATTGACCCCAGCACTATAGGCCTTTATATGTGTTATTTTTTTTTGTTTTCTGGATTTTTACATTAGCTACTTGGAGTTGCTTGGCAAGTAGGCAATCACATAAATGGAATACAATAAATAATAAAATAATAAAATAAGAAGTGCAGGATATGATGATGACATAATGCTTACATTGATGGTTCTGCAGCAGGTGCCGATGACCTTCTGGGCAAGTTTAAGATGTTTATTTTCAGTCTTAGATAATTTGGGATCTGATTTAGTGATGGGCCACATCTCTTGCTATGATCCTGTCCAATGACTTAAATCAGCAGGAATGGCCTTTTTGAAGTATCCTTTCTGTGGGATACTTTGATTATCTGGTAGGCAGAAACGGGTCTTCTCCTTTGAAAGTTGTCTCTAGGGAGGAGAATAATTTGACCTCTACTGGTTTAGTATTTTGGGAAATTTCAAGTTTTAAATTGATTTTAATTGTCTTGATTTTGATTGTGATTTTAATTATATTGTTTTTTTGTTATAATTTAAACGTATCTTATTTTGTTGGCATGCTTATTTAAGCAGAAAGCCTGGGTGTAAATATCATAATGACAATGAGGATAAAGATGATGCCTCTTTTGAGTTAATCTCTGTCTCACTGACAAAGTACTCTGACTGCTCTCCTCCTTCTTTTGCAGGGCCTGGCGGTATCCGATGGAGGTACGTGGGATATGTGACTGGGTAATTTTAAGGGAGTTACATCGAGTATCTAGAATTAAGGAGAAATTTCTT
The DNA here is from genome assembly GCA_023970755.1 of Azemiops feae. Lineage (NCBI taxonomy): Eukaryota > Metazoa > Chordata > Lepidosauria > Squamata > Viperidae > Azemiops > Azemiops feae. The sequence continues at coordinate 308,565 of JALGBA010003956.1, forward strand.
GACAAGGAGAACAATTAATCAGTGGAAAAACTTGCCTCTAGAAGTCGTAGGTGTTCCATCACTGGAGATTCTCAAGAAAAGATTGGATAATCATTTGTCTGAGATGGTATAAGGTCTCCTGCCTTGAGCAGGGGATTGGACTAGAAGACCTCTCAGGTCCCTTCCAGCCCAATGATTCTATTTCTATTTCTAATGCTATTCGACTTATGGAGACAGGGTGTAATAATGGCCACAGGATTTTGCTGGTTACTTGGAGATATGTTTGATATTGAGGTTGATAAATACAGTAACAGGGAATTGCCAGTTATACTCCCTCATTATAGTTGAATATTGGCCCTTTGAACTACTTTCAGGGATTAGATGCTAAAACAAATGTTTGGCCAAATTAGGATCCTTGACTGGGGAATAGATCCTTGGTTTTATACTACCATTAGTAATAGGAAGCTACCGTATCAAGCTAGAAATTTGTTCTTCACTAATGAGCTGATGAGAATGAACAAATCACCAGTGATAAGAATAAACCAGATCTTTGCACAATGTCACCGGGAGGGACAGGAATAAGATTTCCCTTCTCTGTATTCTGTTCAAAACCACTGGTTTACCTGTAGAAAATCACAGTTTCTGGGAGAAATGGAGTACTTTGTCATTTTTTTCCTTTTTCCCTGTGGTTCCTTCAAGATGCTAATTCCTTGCTGATATTAGCAGGAGGAACTGGTGATTTTGAGCAGAACCCTGGTAGATGGGAAAGAAGGCATTTTGCCTCTCAGAGATTCTGCTTAAAATCTCTGATTTCCAACAGTGGGAAATTAACTATGGGCCTACAGCATGTCTAGCAAGAGAAATTGCTCATGTACAAAGATCCCACTCAGGGTCACTATCCCATATAACCAATATTGAATTAAGAGCCAGCTAGTAATTGTTGGTCATTTCAGACAGAAAAATGTTTTGGCTTAGCCTGGTACTTCAATAATTGCCAGTTTAGGCAGTCTCAGATTCATAGCACCATTCCAGATATGAGGCCTCCGAAAGACTTGAAACCTTTCTCTGCTTCACAGAGTTAAACAGCTCTGGCAGCCGGGGTAGTAATAACAGCGTGAACAGTCTGCCGTGCACTCAGAGTGTCACTCCCTCCGTGGGGCATTCCGTGGCCCGCTGGGCTGAGTCCTTTGAGACACTGCTACAGGACCAGCTTGGTGTCGCATACTTCACTGTGAGTTCCATATCACCTTTCCCTTTCCTTTGATTTTTCACTGCACATTCTTCCCTTTTTACTATTGTTTATTTTTATTTCCCTTCTAAGATGGTGTGTATTTGGAGCTGTTTAGAGTTATATGATTTATAGCCGTCTGAAATTGTGCGGCCATATCTCTCCTCTCCAGTCCTTTTAACCTTGAAACAGGTCTTCTCTCTCCTGCGCTGTTTTGCTAGAGAGTAGAGCTGTTTACTGAGGGCTATTTTGCTACCCAATACAACGTATATAGTGATCTTGCACTTTGGGCAAAGATAATAATGATGTTTCGCCTGAATTCTTTGATTTCCCCCCTGGCTGTTCTAGAGTTCTAGATTATGATAATGTTATAATAGATAGAAAATTATCCTTTTCTTTCCAGGAGTTTCTGAAAAAGGAATTTAGTGCTGAGAATGTATATTTCTGGCAAGCCTGTGAACAATTTCAGCAGATACCAGCTAATAGCACCCAAAAGGTAAGAATTCTTCTTCTATAAGAAGACCAAATTTTGCATTATAAGTGGACTTATTCTGTGCTAAGAAAATATATGTAATTTGAATAAGTGTATGAGGTACGTTTGATCCTAATCTGAATTCTATAGAATATTCAACCTTTATCTTATTATGAGAATATAATTTATAAAATTAAGACTTTGATCCTCATAAAGCCAAATTCTGCGTATGATTTATAATTCTCTGATTTCACAAGAGACAGCAATGTGTCAAGGAATAATATAATGCCCCATAGCCTCAAACTGTGTAGAACAGAATTTTGTATAAACAGCAAGGATAATGAGAAGGAGGAAGAGAAGACAAGAGTGATGATTATTTAATATGTTATTTAGGGAAGTCATATTCTTTACCCAGGAGGAAAAAAATTAATTCCGTAAGATATATTCATTACTGAACCCTGTTTGTTTTAGCCACATTTTTCCCTTTTCCTTATCATTGGGGGGATGCAGTGCAGAGTATTAATTTTCTCCCATTTGTTATTGGAAATCCTACTTAACTGGTCTTGGATTTAGATATATTATTATCCCGCCCCCCTTTTCAAATTTATTGATGTATCCATACTGGCACAAATTTTGCTTTTTTCCCTAAAGCATGGGGGAGATGTATGGAGGCAAGAAAGGAAAGAACTCGTTGAATTTTTCACCCAAACGAATAGCATTCATATTTCTTTCTTTATTTTTTTGTTTAGAACCATTGAAAGCACACTAACCTGTGAGATGAATAGAGCACCCAGATGGTTCTCTCTCTATATATCAATATATCATGTACTTAGGGAGAAAATACAAGCAATGTTGATTACTGCAGCTGGCCTGGATATTTCTGTTCTTTGCTATTGTGGTATTGTGATTCTCCCTCCGTGTACTTTCTTTACAGCTGGCTCAGGAAGCTAGGAAGATCTATGATGAGTTTCTGTCAAGTCATTCAGTAAACCCAGTGAACATTGACAAACAGGCCTGGATTGGTGAGGAGGTGTTGTCCACTCCCACTCCTGACATGTTTCATGTCCAGCAACTGCAGGTGAGAACAGTCCACATCTGCTAGCTGATATCCAATATAAGAGATATGTTTATAAAAAATAATAGAAGTGGGATATAAATCAATCATAGGTATGAGTAGTATAGCAGCTATGAATTTGCTCCCCAGTTAGTAATTACATATACTTCTTATTCAGAATATAATGGATGAAGTCACCTAAGTGCCAACGGGGTTCTGCTTTAGAGACACTAATGATACTCAACTTTCCTTCTTTCAGATTTTCAACCTGATGAAATTTGACAGCTACGCACGTTTTGTCAAGTCTGCATTGTACCAAGCATGTGCAAAGGCAGAAAGCCAAGGGCAGCGCTTGCCAGAACTGAGATCCAGCTCTCAGACTGGCAGCCCACCCACCGAACATAGTAAGGTGGGAAGCCTTTACTTCCAGCCTAGAAGATGGTGTGATTTGGAGGGATTTGGGAATGCCTCTTAAGCAAGTGCAATAGATCTAGAGCTCTTACACGCTCTGGTTTTCTCTTAGAAAACAAAACTAAAGGCAGGGAAATCGCTACCGTTAGGAGTGGAGGTAGCTGGTAACCTGGCTGGGAGGAGTCCTCGGAGATCCTTTCGGAAAGGAGACCGGAGGGACCGTCCCTGGGGAGGTGAGTCCAAAGCTGAAAGTAGGGATACTGTTGAAGGAGGTGACAGAACAGGAATGATTAATAATTGGCCAAGTATTCTCCAAAGTCCTAACTCCTTGCTAACTATCTGTCCTAGAGGAGAGAAATGGTGGTGAGGGACCAACCCCCTGGCGTGAATCCCAAGGCTCTTTGAATTCCTCAGCTAGTCTGGACCTGGGCTTCCTATCTTATGCAACCAGTGGCTTGCAGGCAGAGGTGAGTGGTGTTTAGCTAGATTTTGAGCTGCAGCTTGTGAAAATATTCTCTGCTCTGTTTGTTGCAATGCGGGTGCTTGGCTCTTGCTCAACAGTATGCCATGCCTGTTACATCATAGGTTCTACCCAGCCTCCACACTCTATCTATAACAGGCTATGACTGTGCTGTGTGGAGGAGTTCTCTACAAAGTAGAGATCTCTGCAATTGCTACTGAGAGCGTGCTGGCATTTTCATGGCTGTAGCCTCTCTCTAAGCCTCTCTCAAGGCTGCCCTGTCTTGAAACTATTGAAAAGTTGTTGCTTAGAAAGCCAGAGGGATCTCAGTTGGTGGGAAAACAGCCCTTCTCCTGAACATTATGGCCGATAAAATAAAAGTGGAGAATGAAATTATCCAGAGGAGAATACTGCTAGCAGAAGTCTAGAACCACCCAGCTCGATGATGTATCATAAACCACTTTGTGCTCTTTGACACAGCATCTTCCCGCTCTGTTTCCAAACCAAATCTATCCACATCATCGGGAAGATGGCCATTGATCGCTAATCTTGAAATGCTGAGGGGGACATTGAGATCACCATAAATCACCCAGTGTTCCTTCCAGTTGACTATTAGGAGATTGCATACTGTATGTGTCATCATTCAGTCAATACTCTGCCCTGAGCCTATTGTTGCTTTTCCCGTAATCAAATTCCTTTGTGCATGTACACACAGACACACACAGACACACCTACAGTACAGCCTCCCATGTTTCTAGAACATGTTTTGTGTATTCTGGTCAGCTGCCCAAACTTCTGTGCTCCAATTATGAGGGGAAATGTTCCTGGCTTCCCTGCCTCTCAAATGAAATGATAGGCTCCCCATTTTTTACAGTCAAGGCCGCAGTGAATGAAGGGGGGTGGGAGCAGTGATAGGAATTGGGTCAACCTGGGCCGGAATGCATCTGCAGTTATCATGGCCATGCAGCCATCTACAAAGCCATGCTCCAGGCAGGCAAAGAAGAAGACTGAAGCAGCGGTAGAGCTGTCACAGTCACAGTGCCAGATGGCAAAAGGCATGAGACCGGGCAGGAAAATATTTGTCAGATGCTACCTGTATTCCTGCTCCAGGTCCCATTCCATCATTGTTAGCAAATTATTCTGTCACCCATTCACACCGCTTGTTTCCTCCCCCCCCCACCCCCATGGGGCATGTTAAAGAGGCAATTCTATGGCTGCAACTCCTGCTTTTGCCAGTGATTTCTTTGCTACTTGCTTACTCTGTTTCTTCCCCGAGCCCCAGAAGGAATGGCAGGAAAAAAAGGCTTTCCATGTACTGTAATTTGAGAAGGAAAAAGAGTGTTCCAGTTTAAAAAAAAAAAGCACAAACACGTTTTGGTGCAAGATAGATGCTAATTTTGTTTTCCAAGCATATTAATTTTACGTAGTGAGACAAGTCCAAAACTGTCTCTGGAATGGCCAGAGATGCCAGGTAGAGCCTTATACAGTATTGTCAAAGTCTTTTCCAAATAAATTATCCTTGGGAGCAAAACCCCCCCCCCAAAAAAAAACACCTCCTCCTTGGTTGTAGGTGGTTATTTTTTCGGGGTATGCGTACCATGCAAATAAAGAATTAAACATTCTATTCACATCCCCATCTACCACGGTAGCTGACAGTAATAGGTTTGCCCTCAGAGAGGTACAGCTCTTGAAGCTGAAAGCAAATGCTTCCCACTGTCTAATAAACAGATTAGCAGACAGTTCTATGGTTTTACAGCAAGTGACGCAGTAGATTGAGTTGGGAGAATTCTGGCTGAATTACTTCAAACTGCCGGTGGAAAGAAAGGAGCATTTCAATTCTGTTCTCAAAACGGGAAAATGTACGTATTTGCATAAAGTGTAATTACCACGAGATTCACTGCCTCACGATTCAGTGCCAGCTGCTGGCTTCCATGGTTTTATAAAGGAATATATATGCTGGCTGGTACAAGTGCTCTCAATATTGTTTTCAGTAGTTATCATTGATGAGGAATAATAGGAACTAGTTCGTGCTTATTGAGTTCCTTCAAGCAATGTTATTGGTCACTATGTAAAGTGGGAATATCTGGACTTTTTTTTTTTTTTTGATACATCAGGCTTTCTATAATACTAGATTTTCTTCTTGATATATAAGTTTTCTTCACTGTGTTGCTTCAAATCACCAAAAATCCATAAAGGAATTTTCTTTAAAATTTGCATCTTAATTGTGGCCCGAAGTCCTACTATCATCTCATTCTCTCTCTAGAGGAAGAGAGCAATTGAGAGAAGAATTTTGATTCATTACTGTATGTGCCATCAAATCACTGTCAACTCTTAGCAACCATATAGATAGATTTCCCCCCCGCCCCCATAATAATCTGTCCCTAACTTGGTCTTTCAGGTCTTCCAACTGTACAGGAAGGGGAGAAAAGCATATGTATTTTTTTTAATTGCAGGTTGGGATAAAAGCCTCACCAAGCTCACACCTACCATAAGTGCAAGCATTGATAGATATACAATATTACTGATCTTTGATCTCAAGTAATTGTCTGTTGTGGACACTGAACTTTCAGGTTGAGATTGTAGTAGGTTAGTAAATGAAATTGAATGTGATAAGTTCTCTTCTCTACAGAACCACAGGAAGAGTCTGACTGGCTCAGAATCTGACAGTCAGAACCATCCCATTAAATATTGTTGCATTTATCTGCCTGATGGGACTGCATCTCTGGCCCCAGTACGTTCTGGCCTCTCTATCCAGGAGATGCTGGCTGGAGTTTGTCAGCGTCGTGGCCTCAATTTACCTGATGTAAAGATCTACCTTATGGGAAGTGAAAAGGTAGGTCCCATTTGTTTTAGGCAAAAAGGAAACATTAAGGGAAGAACAGCACTTTAGAAAACTAAGAGAAAGGGATTTTTCTAGGTAAAATTTAGATTGGAGCATTTGTAATCTCTCTCATTATATGCCAAGGTAGCATCATAATTAAAGTTGTGAATTCAGAAGTTATAAACAAAAAATATACCGTGGTTTCAAATTCACTTTAAGCCAATTTACTTGTAATCTCCAAATGCAATATTTATTTACTTTATCTAATTTAATTGAGCAGAAATTGGGCTTTGGGTGTAAATTGGGGTAATTCCCTGTTGGATTGAGAGTTCACTGTTATTGGCTGAGCTTTCCCTGAAATTCTATTTCTTAGTCCTATGCAATAGGGCTGAGGAATGTTGGCCCTCAGAGATTGTTCATTACAACTTCCAGTATGCTTCACCATTGGCCATGCCAGTTGGGAGTACTAGGGTATTTTAATCTATATATTTTATATAACTTCTATTTCTATGTTCTGTATAGCTTCTAATTGCCTGGTTGGCTTATGAAGATAGGTCACTGGAGTCCCTTTTAACAAGAGATAGTAGTTATATTCTCTAAGTATCTATTCAAGTAACACATATTGTTAACAAGCCAGACAAATAAATATTGTTCAAATGAAATTGAATTCATTTCAAGAAGTATTTTGGTTTTGTCTAGGCTTAAATTGATATATAGTTTCAGTGTCTTTTAAATTCATACAGCTTTATTGTTTTTCCTCTTTGAAAGGGCTAGAGAAAAATATATTTATCCAGATATCCAAAGATATAATTCAGATATCCAATGTGATTGTACATTATTTTTTTCCCAAAGCATATTTATATTGGGCAAATAATTTTTAGTTCCCAGATGATTATAGAACATGCATATATTAGGTGAAATCAACAAGTAATTTCAGTTTTCAAAGAATATTAGTATCAAAATATTCCTGATTAATAATATTTTATCTATTTCTTTGTTTAGAGACATTTTTATCCTACCACAATTTTAAAAAATTTCTCCCCAGTATTATTTGCAGATTTTTGAAAAGCTATTTTCCTAGAATTGCATCAATGATCTTAATAGTTTCATACAAATAGTCCTTAGGCTTACCGTATAACCACAATTGAGACCAGAAGGTGCATTGCTAAGAAATGCAGTTATTAAGTGAGTTTCCACGATTTTACAACCTTTTTTTGCCATGGCCGTTAAATGAATCACATGGTCATTAAGTGAATCCAGCTCTCCTCGTTGGTTTTGTTGGGAAAGTCATAAATGGCAATCTTGAGACCCTGGGTCACTGCAGCCATCATAAATTCATGCTGATCGTTAAGTGACCAAATTTTGAGCGTGTGACTGTAGGGATGCTGTGACAATTGTAAGTGCAAGAACCAGTTGTCACTTTTTTTTTAGGACAGCTGCAACTTCAGATGGTGGTTAAATGACCCAAGTCAAGGACTAGCTGTAATGTATTAGTCTGTGGGCAATGTAGAATCATATCATACATTAAGAAGCATTTCTATTCTTACACCAGTGTTCTTTCTTTGCACTGTATCGATATTTCCGTATTTCTTTGGCTTTTCACAGAAGCCGCTGGCATTGAACCAGGATAGTTTAGTACTGATGGACCAGGAGGTGAAGCTGGAGACCAGGGTCAACTTTGAGTGAGTGTGATCTCTGAAGACTCCTTCTGTTCTGGGTTGGCTTTGCTTCATCTTTCTTAATACGAGGCTGAGAACTCCTGCCCCAGAAGAGTGACCCGTTTGTTTTTACAACACAGATTAAAACAACTCTTTTGCTGTTTTGGGGGGCATGCATGCAGCAGCTCAATAGTACTCATTATGGATTGTATGTGGCTGAACTAAAAGTGAGCTTAAGTTGCCTGTCCTTCATTTTGGCACTGATAGTTGAGTAAGTAGACTTAGCGTCTTCTCTCATTGCTGAATTAAAGCGTTGTTCGCTTTAATTTGAGTTGGCAAACAGCAACAACAGCAACAACCCCACCCTGGCATAACATTTTCTATTTCCTTCGCCAATCTCTATCACACAGTTATTATTTCTGTTTTGGCTGACCAACAAATAATAGTGTCCTGATTTCGGGTGTGCAACGCATGTTAAGCAAAGTAATCACACCGATTATGGTGCCCTCCCACTCACTGAAGTCAGAAGGAATCCATCCATCAGTCACAACAGGGAATGGGAGGCTGGCATTGGGATAGGGTTTCAGGATAAGGAAAATACCTTGGCCTGCCTCTCTTGTTTACTGTGCCTGGCAGACCAGGAGATTACGGGTCTGTTCTCCAACTTCCAAGTCCACCGAACGGCAAACAGACTTGCTGAGGCAGATAGGAATAAACCGGTGTTCACAAGTAAGAAAATGCATTCCTTTGAAAACTTAAAGCTGCCCAGAGTCCACTGCATTAATGAGACGGGCGGCATAGAAATTAAATAAATAAATAAACCCAGCCACCTCTCAACAATTTCCACAAGGAAGAGCAGGGAGGAGAATAGTGGTACAGAGGAGTGCTTGGGGTCTGGAGGGAAGGGTTGTGCCCTCACCAACTTCATGTGGCCAATAGACATCTCACCTAAAAATAACTTCAGATGTCTCACACATGGGTTGAAGACCCACACCAAGAGATGTTCATGTTTATAAGAGCCGTGGCAGCGCAGTGGTTAGAGAATATACCATTTGCAGACTAATTGTGCCCACACACCAGGAAGTCGATCTTGACCAGCTCAAGGTTGACTCAGCCTTCCATCCTTCCGAGGTCGGTAAAATGAGGACCCAGATTGTTTGGGGGGGGGCAATATGCTGGCTCTGTAAAGCACTTAGAGAGGGCTGTAAAGCACTGTGAAGCGGTATTTAAGTCTAAGTGCTATTGCTATTGCAATATTTCTGGTTGTGTGCAAACTAGAAAAAGCCTTTAGTGGTTGAAAGTTAACAGACCAGAAATCCACTATCTATATGACATGCTATTTCTCCCTGGGTATGTGACCATTTTAGCATCAATGTCTATGCCACTATAAATAATTCAGAGCTCATAATTCATTTCAGTGGATCTACGGCATATGAAGGTTTTTCTTCCTGCTGTGTTCATATATACACCTGCGGTTGGAGATGCCATTCTGCCCCTTTCCTAAGCTGCTTTCTCATTTTCCTTTGTATTTACCATGATTTGTAAATAGGCACATAGAAGTCAGGAAGGATTGAGGCGATGCAAAAGATGGCTGCGATTTGGCTATGACGTATGTAATGTGTTATACCCATTTAAAATATTTATAGTGGTTTCTTTCACTTTGTGCTATCAAGTTGATATTGACTCTTAGCAACCACATAGATAAACCTTTTTTCTCCAGTACTATCTCTCCTCAACCCGGTCCTTTCTTTTTACAGGCTGCACATTATACCTATCAACAAGACAGTCCGCATTCTGGCAAAATCGACTAAAACCTTGCAAGAAGCATTGCAGCCCATCTTGGAGAAATACAGTCTTGATATTAAACAAGTGTCACTCAAACGGGTGAGAACCATCATAAAATAGGGTGTGTAAATATAGGTAGTCCTAGATTTACAACACAGTTGGCCCCCAGATTTCTGTTGCTAAGCAAGACAGTTGTTAAGTGAGTTTTGCCCAGTTTAATGACCTTTTTTGCCACGGTTGTTAAGTGAACCACTGCAGCTGTTTTAAATTAATAACACAGTTGTTAAGTGAATCTGGCTTCCCCATTGACTTTGCTTGTCAGAAGGTCACAGAAAGTGATCACATAACTCTGGGACACTGCAAATATGAGTCAGTTGCCATGACCATGGGGTTGCTACAATGGCTGAAAGTGTGAAAAATGGTCATAAGTCACTCTTTTTTCAATACCGTTGTAACTTCAAACGGTCACTAAATGAACTGTTGTAAGTCGAGGACTGCCTGTAGTGTTTGACTAAGCTGGGGTTTGTCAATATGACATGGCTGCTTACTTTTGGACCTTCAGCTCGTTCCCAGTTGCATTCTGCAATTCTTGAACTGCATTAGAGACACTGCTTCCACTTTATTTATTTATCAAATTTATCTGCTGCCCATCTCGCCACAAGGTGATTTATCAGGAGTAAAAGCTGTAAAGCTAAAAAGACAGCTACCGAGATTGGAGTTCTTGGTAGGCTTCTGTCTTGTTCTGCAGGGTTAGAAAAAAATGCCCAAGTTCTCTGGGTCCATGCTTTTTAATAGACTACCATTTCCAGGTGGCTATTTTTGTAGAGCTTCTGTTGAAAAGCAGTGCCCTCTCAGGGTATGTGTACACTACTGTTTCAGTCAACCATTTCCGGGAGGGTCTGTGTTCTTCTCCCTGCCCCTGGGCAATCCTGGCTTTTTTTAATCTTTTAACTTTGTTCTCTCTCTGCAGTCTGGGGAACTCCAAACTTTGAAGTTGGAAGAGAAGGTTTGTGCAGTGGCTGCTCAGAAGCTTGTTCTAGATTCAGATGCAGGTATGCGATGCTCAAAGGAACATAGTTATTTCTGTAGGATTGTAACTCCCAAGCCAGATTAATTCTACTGTAGACAGCTGGAGGCAAAACTCTTTTCCCCTGAGGAGAATTATTTGAAGATGGTTCCTAAGAAGAGATTACTACATATTCTTTGTAACTTTTTCTTTCCCATCAGTGCTAGTGAATAGATGCTCTTATTTATTCACCGTAAGCAATGGCTGAAATCTATTTAAGTAATTAATTTATTAAATTTGTTTGCTGCCCATTTCACTCTGAAAAGTGACTTAGGGTGGCAGTCGTAATGCAAAAGTTTTGCATCTTGCCCTATTAACCTGCTCAATGTTGGATGCAGTGTATTTCTGGAGAAAATTAGGTATAGACCACTTATCCATAAGCAGGTCAGCTGCTTTAAGCACATGAAGCATCTTTCCCATGTGTGGCATTCATCTGCTTACATGCTGGGATGTTTGCCATAAAAAACGTGGAAAGGAAAACTCTTGTCATTTATTTATTTAAGAAAATGTATATGGCTGCCCAACTCACTCTCAGTGACTCAGGTCAGCATACATGCATAAATCCCATTACAAAAACAATACAAAAAGCAATGGCCCCCAGCCTCTGGCGACAACAATCAAGCCACTTGATGGTCTCCATATCATTCTCGGTTCCCCAGGCCCATTGGCAGAGCCATGTCTTCTGGACCTTGTGAAAGAGTGTCAAGGTGAGGGCCAATCTTATTTTTACAGGAATGATGTTCCACAGGGAGGGAGCCACCACAGAGAAGGCCCTTCTTCTTGGTCCTGCCAGATGGACCTTCTTAGGAGAGAGGACCTGTAGCATTCCCTGCCTCCCCGCCCTAGTTGGTCGGGTTCTCCTCCTCCTCCATCCTCTTCCCTCTTCCATGTTCCCTCTAATTAATAATCCCCAGTCTCACATGGTAGACCACAGAGAATGTTACCTGCTTATTTGATAGAAAACGAGATAGTTTATAAAAATGTGTGTTTCTAAAAGCTGAATGGAAGGAAGAGAAAATGTGATGGAATATGGTAGACCTCTGAATAGGTTCATACAAGGGAGCCTTGGCAGTATAAAAATGGTAACTCTGCTTTTCTTCCCTTCTCCCTGTTGGTACTCTTAATCCACAACACACAGTATTTCCTTCTGCTGACTGCTGCTGTCCTTTAAGTCATAGATCAACATCTCTCATGCAGCTACCTAAAGCAATTATCTTTCCTCCAGAAATTCTAACAGCCATCTCTTTTATTGCAGAAATAAAACCTGTTGGGGTAGCAGATGCTTCTTGCGAGCAGTTTGAGGTGAGCACTGATCATGAAAGCAATAAAACTTTTAATAAATAATAAATATGACTCTTCCATAATTTTTAAAATGCATCACTGCATATAAGCAATTCTATTCCTACTCTAGCATTCTTCCTGATAATGATAATGTGCAGAAAATTGTTTTGTTTTATTTTTTCCCATAATGTGGATGCCATACATTTACTGGGAATGGTCACAGGCTAGGAATGATGTTTCTAATCCCTTGGTGACACACTATGCCGAGGTTGTAGTTGTGACCTACGTACAAATGGATCATTTTCTGAGGCTGGCTTTCTCCCACTATGGTTCTAGGATGACAGTACTGTGGAGACAGAATCTGAAAGTGACCCATTCCCGGCGATGTCCTGTCCTTTTACCAAATCCATCAAGAGTAACCAGAACCGCCACACGTATGACATGGAAGGTAAAGCATCTTGGTCTCTGCTTGCAACCTAATAAAGTTGAGGAGGTCAGGGGGGTGCTTATAAATTAGTGTGTGTATGTGTGTGTGTGTGTGTGTGTCTATATACCTTTTGAGTCAGTGTTAACTCTTGGGGATGGCCTTGACTAGTCTTTGCAGTTTTCTTGGTAAGGTTTTCAGAAGTGGCTTGCCATTGCTTGTTTCCCAAGGTTGAGGGAGAATGACTGGCCTAAGGTCACCCAGCTGGCTTCGAGCCTACGGCAGGACTAGAACTCAAGAGTCTCCCAGTTTCTAGCCTGGTGTCTTAACCACTACACCAGACTGGCTCTCTAGAAAATTAGTAACTCTCAGAAATTAAGCAGAACCAAGCCATGCTAATTTGGGTATATTTTTATAAATTACACTTTCTGGCAGCAAATAACCAAGTGTAGAGCTGTGGAGCATTTGGTTTGGAAAGCAAGAAGAGAGGGATCTGTTCATTGTAGCTTGGGAATTTAAATTGGAATTTAAACCTACATCTCCCTGATTCAAGTTCAACACTAACCACTATATCACATTGCCTACTGAGATATAGATGGGCAGAAAGGCAGGGAAGAAATGGAAAGAAAACGGGAGGTGTCATAGGGATTAAATTGCATTGAAATCAAGTTTGTCATTTCCTGTCCCAAAGGCGCTGTTGGCATACAAGTTAGCACTCCCTCCTTTTTAATATTCAACATTTATTAAATATGATTAATTATGTGCCATCAAGTCAGTGTCAACTCTTAACAACTATATAGATAGCTTTTCTCTGTGACAACCTGGTTCTTCAGGTCTTCCAATGGTGGACATCGCCAGTATAACTGAGTCTATCCACTGGGCTGTTGGTCATGCTCTTCTCTTTCCTGTTATCTTTCCCAGCATTAGAGTCTTCTCCAGAGAGTTGGGTCTTTGCACAATGTGTCCAAAGTAGGATAATTTAAGCCTGGTTATTGTACTTCAAGTGAAAACTCTGGATTGATTTTTTTTTGATAGTCCATTTATTTGTTTTCTTGGCTGTCCATGGTACAGTATTCTCAGGAGTTTTCTCCAACATCAAATTTCAGAACAATATTCTTTCTATCCTGCTTTTTTCAAATTCCAACTTTTCTTGCCGTAAAGTATCATGGGGAATACCATTACCATTGTAGCTATTGACACATCACAGCATCTGAATAACTTTTCTAAGGCCTGCATGGCTATTTATTAAGTGCTAATTTGTGGCATACTGTATTTTTTTGACTGCTTGGTCCTTTAGTGTTGATAGTCAATCCTAAAAGGCATAAGATATCCAGCACTTCAATATAGCATATTCATTGTCAGTTCTAAGGCTGATTAGTTTGATCTTCTATATATTTAGTCTTTGTCCCATTTTTCATTGTGCTCTTGATTTTTATTCCTAGACTTTGCAAATTCTTTGCAGTTTTGGCTATTAATGTCATCAGCATAGTACAGGCTATTGATGTTTCTTCCTCCAGTTTTAAAATCACATCTTCCAGTTTCCCTTAATATAGACTGAACATATAGGTTGAATAAATAAGAGTTGTCTCAACTCTTTGCCTACCTGGAACCAGTTTGTTTCACCATGTACTGTCTGTACCAAGGTCTCTCTCTATATGTGTGTATGTGTATGAGATTTATTTATTTATTTTCTATAGCCGACCCCTCTCAAACAAGTGATTCTGGGTGGTAAACAATCATAAAACAATTAAGAAACAGTTAACAATTAAAACAAAACAATCCAAACAGTTATCAATTGAAAAAGAACAAAGATGTAGTCTATTTGATTTCCATATTGTCTATCTGGTGATGTCTGTGTGTAGAAGTGTCATTTTGGTCGTTTGAGGACAGGGTCGGCAATGAAGAAATCATGGAAGTGGCAGCAATTGATAGGTCACTCCCCTGTTTCTTTTCAGTTTCCTAAGCCTTGCACTCTAACATTTTCCTCCATAATTATTTCCAACTTTGGCATTCCACTTTCCAATCCCAAGCAGCACATCTTCCTTGCATGTTCTATTGATTTCAGACTGACCTTGATCATAAAATTCATCAATTTCCTCTTCATCTGCGTCAGTGGTTGGAAGGTAAACATGGATAATCGTCCCACTAAAGGGCTGCTTAGAAAGTCTAATTGATATTATTCAGTTGTTGATTGCATTACGACCAAGTACAGGTCATCTTGTCTAACAACCACTCATTCAACAACAATCTGAACTTGTTGTTCAGCACAGAATGAGTGGTATTTAACAACCGATCTTTGGACTTCCAGCCATCGCAGCATCCCACAGTCATGTGGTTGCCATTTGCAACTTTCTTTGTTGGCTTCTACAAGTGGGGAGGCTGGCAGGAGGTCTCAAATGGTGACCACATGACATCCTTGCTGAACAACTTGTGGTGATTCACTTAACAAGGGCAACTGGGAGTTCTGAAATTACCATTGCTAAGCAAAGCAGCTAGATGATGTCACATTTTATGTTCATGTCATTAAGCAACAGCAAATTCTGATTCCAACTGCCATCGGTAATTGAGGACTATCTGTACTATTCTTGCTGTATCTTTACTAGCTATAAAAAAATGTGGTTCCTTCTTTGTTTTTCATGTCCTGTATAGTAAGCTGTATAATCTTCTGACTGAAAGTATCCATCTCCACATCTGAATTTGCCGATTCCATAGATATCAATTTGTAGTTGTTTCATTTCATCTTTCACTGTATTGATCTTTCCCAGGTTCATGCTTCTTATGTACCATGTTCCCACTAATTCTGCCTTTGCAGCTTTGGATTTTTATACCTATACGGCAAATCAAACAACAAATGTCCCAAAGGGTTTTAGTCTAGCCACATCATAAACACAATTAGTCTTCTGAAAGATTAGCAGCTTTTCCACAGTAAAATGTTCAGTTCCAGCTAACCTGAGGGGGCCATCATCCAGCACTTTATTTTCAATTTTATATGTTCTATCAATGGGTTCTTCTTGGTAAAATACAGTAGAGATTTACTATTGTATTCTCTGACATAATATGAATGGATGTCTACTAAAGTGATCATCAGCATCTTTCTATATTGCTGCCCCCCAATATAGGTGCCTGCTAGTTTTACCCGGGATGACCTTCATGCCATAGGTGACCCTGCTGGGAGTTTATACTCCATACACTCCCAGTAGTCTTTGCTCATCCTTCCCAGGAATGCTTCCTTGCCGTAGTGAGGCAGTACAGCAGGACGTGGGTGGATTAAATATAATTACATAACAAAAATTATGCAAGGGCCTGTTGGAGCATGAATATAGTCTCTATTACTGGTCTCAGTGGCTGGGTACATACGCGTGAAGTTGCAAGCCTCTGTTGTTGGCATTGCATCTCCTGTGTCTCTTTCCTGATGCCCCCTTTCATGTGGAGCGCTTGCCAGGTGCATAATTTGCAAACTAAATTGCAATAGCTATGCCAAGGGATCTGGGATTTGTAGTATCTTCTTTAAGAATCTAAGAGCTCTGTGAGAGTTTTAGCATCCTCTTCAAGATTCCTTTAGGATTCCTAGGGAAACCAAGACTATTAAAGGCATATATAATTAATATAAGCAAGTTGAAAGAGTTAAATACTGCTGTTTGTAGAGTGACAGTATGAAGAATGGCTGGGTCTCACGTGGCTCTCCAGATGTTGTTCAATTCCAGGTCCCATCAGCCTGGTTCATGAGGAATGATTTAAGTTGCAGACCTGAGAGTACTCAGCCCCCAACCATGGTATTATGATTTTAGATACAGTGAAGTACTTCTTCTCCCCTAGGGCTACTGGAACTGCTGAATCGTGCACAGAACTGCAGGGTCAATGACCAGCGTGGGCTACTGTCCAAGGAGGATCTAATACTGCCTGATTTCCTTCAGGTGCCTGAACAAGTTGGCGTCACCCGCACAAGCCATTCCCCATCCAGCTCTGCCACTAAGAATTGCACCCTCAAAGCAGCCGATGCTGACACCTCTCAGCGTCAATCAAAGGGGCAGTCACAACCCCAGGTTTCTCCTTCTTCACCGCTGCAAATACCAACTTCGTCATCATCGGCTGCTGCTGGGAAATCTGACCTGTGATCTACTCCATGAGAACCCCAGCCCACCCTAGGCCCTCAATTGTACGTTTTTTTTTGCCGTGAAGCCAGGCCTTTCCTGTTTGATATCTGTTCTAGTATCATGATCTGCCTCTCACAGACTTGTCCCCCTGGTCTAGGTGGAAGCCTGGCTAGACCCTATCTAGCTCTTGGGACTCTCAGGCTGTCTTCAGGAATGGACATGTGTACTCCTAATGTTCTGGCCGACTTTCACTAACTGCCCATGCTGGCTGGGCAGCAGGGTGCCAGTATTACTTACTTGCTGTACCAAACTATTGTACGGTGTTGCTCTATGTCGTAAAACAACTGCCAATGGCTGCTCCAGTGGCAACTACAATCCTGTGGCTAGTGGTGATGCTGCCTGTATATAGTTTGTAATTTTCGGTTTCTGTAAAATGTAAGATACACTACTGATTAAGTCCTCAGTTTTTGTTTTGGGGTACATGGGTTTCAGTTGGTGGTGTAGGGTGTGGCATGGTTTGGCATGAACATACAAGCCCACAAGGCAGACACACATTTCTTGTTCAGATATGAGGACAAAGGCTTTGAGGAATCCATGCTTCCTCTTGAAGCAATAGAGTGAGTCCCAATTAGCATTAGCATTTGCTTCCAAATTCATATATTTTAACACTTATGAGTAGGGATCCACATCAACCAAGTTTAAGATGGCCTAGGCAAGCTTTGCTTTGTAGAACTTGCAAATTATTCTTCCTGAAACATACACAAGGATCTCCGTTAAATCTTGATTTAGGGTATGGAAAGAACTATGACTAACAATTTTAAAAATTGTTTTCAATATTGTGAGCTCTTGGCTGGAAGCACGACGTTTGTGGTTGGCTGCACTCCCCCACACTGGATCCTTTACGCTATCCTTAAACCAGGGGATGTTCTGTACGCCCTGCATTGCCATGTTGAACTTGAAATACTGTACAGGTAGTCCTCGATTTACAACAGTTCATTTAGTGACTGTTCGAAATTACAACGGCACTGAAAAAAGTGACTTATAACCATTTTTCAAACTTATGACCGTTGCAGCATCCGCACGGTCACGCCATCAAAATCCAGATGCTTGGCAACTGACTCATACTTCGGACAATTGCACTGTCCCGGGGTCACACGATCCCCTTTTGAGATCTGACAAGCAAAGTCAACGAGGGAGGGGGGAGAAGCCAGAGTCACTTAACAACTGTGTTACCAATTAACAACTGCAGTGATTCACTGTGGCAAGAAAGATTGTAAAACGGGGCAAAATTCACTTAACAAATATCTCACCTAGCAACATAAATTTTGGGGTCGATTGTGGTCGTAAGGCGAGGACTACCTGTACAGGAAAAAAAGGAGCGGAATCCGATCAGAAAGGGCCTTCTTCCCCTTTGCCCCCTAAAGACGGAACTGCTGGTGGAGACGCTGCTTCGCATGCTAAGAACGGCGGCGGAAGCCGTTGTTTCCCCATTGGCTGCCCCTAACCGCGTATGTCGGCTCCTCAACATCTGAATGAGAGGAGTTGGGGAGGAGGCAGCGAGGGAAGGAAGGAAGGAAGGGTGAAATCACTGCAGATTCCGTCCTGGGCGGTGGGAGCCGCTGAAAGCCGCCGCAGGCATTCAGGCAGGTAAGCGAAGATAAGCTGATTCGGAGTGGGGTGGCTGCCGCGGGCTTCACGTATGCTTGTTAAAGGGGAGGGCCGTTCATTCATGCCACGGACATCTGGCGCTTAACATTGCTGATCCTGCAGGCCAAGCGCAACGAGATAGAGGGCGCTGGGTTTGTCACTTACAATAGCTCCAGCGCGCTGACGTTTCCGCAGTTCAGCGCTAGGGGGCGCCGTGGCACCAAATGGCGGAGAATTCCGCTTGGGGTCTGGTTATGAGTCCACGAAGGGGTGTTGTTACCCAGAGGGCTGCCGCCTGCTACTGGGCAGATTGACCGGATCTCCGTTCTGTTTCATGGAGTCCCGTGCTCTGCTGTCGTTAGCCCGACGCCTTAATTACTGGATTGTTTTGCACTGGGCTACTTGAGAGCCTCGGGACAGCCCCTGATATCGGTGGGATTTTGCTTTCCGACGAAGGTCTTCCCGCCCGGTCTATCGCGATTATTCCTCGTTCTGACGAGAAACGGAAGAAAAGTCAAACGTTTCCTTCAGTTGCAGCTTTCCCAAGTGGGGGTTCTTCAGATATTGGGGTACACCATCCCCAGCACAAACAGCACTGACCGAAGGAAGCTGCTGCAGGAGAGATTTGCGTAGGAAGAAAACAAATAGGGAAGAGGAAGAAAAGAGCAAGCTTCTGGGTGGGGCCCCGACAGATGCATTGGGGGCTTTGATGCCATTGTGACGACCCTCCAAAAGACAACATTTTTGAACGACTTGGTACCTGAGTTGAAAACATATTCCCAGACAAGGAATTTAATGAGTGGTTAAGTAACCTGTTTGATTTCCTGCTCACCTTTGAATAGCTAAAGATAGGAAAAGACAGGTTCTCCCTCTCTTCCCCCACCCACCCCACATTTTCCTATTGAGGACTTCATTTCAGTAAGTTTTCCTCCCTCCCATTCTATCAGTCAGAATTTAAAACTTCCTTTTTTAAATTAAAAGACTCATGGACAGAGAAGGCTGCAGCTTTGCCCACAGAATTTACAGTGGTAGAAATTTTAACCAAAATTATGCCACCATCTTCCAGTGAATGCACGGGGAGCTAACTCTGTGTTTAGCTTTCCCATGCAAATTAATGTGGTACGTATGTTTAAATTACAAGTCAATGGGACATATATGACTTATTCCAGGCTGGGTTACATACAGCATTTGGCTTTTTAAAGCTCAACCTTATTACTTGGCAAGCAATCAGTTCATTCTTCAAAAAACAAAAATATATGTTCAGATGAATGATTCATATGAATATACGGTAAAAGTCTCCTTTTATGTCTTCCTCATCACCCAATTCTCAATGTAAGGCAAATCTCACTCTTCAAGAGGTGACAGATAAGATGTCTTAGTCACAGCACATCTAATTTGTGACTAGTGCTAAGCTGTGCATTGAGGTGTTATGAGTGAGCTTACTTAAAATGGCACTTCTGTTATAAGGAATTGGCATTCTCCAGACTCACGATGCATAGAAGGTGGCTGAGAAAATAGGTAGTTTAATTTATGTTTCTTCTTCTGCTAATATTCTACAAGATTCCTTTCCCCTCCCAGGTGCATTATGCTTCTCCCCAAAAGCAAAACGGATTGTGGAAAACGATGCTTTCTCCAATGGTTTGTCTCTTCTTTACAGAATTTTTTGTCTGATCAGAGAGAGTTCTCAAAATATCCACCAGGGAAGAGCCATGGAACCGAACTCAAAGGTATTTCAGGAAACATATAATACTTGGGAGGTCCAAAATTATGTTTCAGGATAAATCTTCCCAGAAAGGCTATTCCTCACACACTGCTCCTATACTGCCACTATTGTAGATACTCATCAGGTCTCACTGATGTCACAAGCCATATGTAAAAAGATAGATCCCCAGTTGTCTATTCCAAAGATGGTCTACTATCATTAGGTGTGTAAATTCTACTCAATGTAATCTACTAGGAAGCTAATGTGTTCTTCAAAAATTATTATAATTGGAACAGTTCCATGTTTCAGTGTATTTAGGAAGCAACTGAACTCAAGAGAAAGAATAAATATGATTAGCATGCCAAGGTTCTTAGATTAAATCTCAGATATCTATAATAAACTGTGATCTCAAATACGAGGATTGGCATAGATCATTTCTTTGTGGTCTAAAGATCCACTGTGAACCTGTGTAAAATTAGATCTCCAACGTTTTTATGTTAATGGACATATCTGAAATACAGAGAAAGAGTTGTGCACATTTCTATCTACCATTGCAGCTGACCCAACAATCTAAGTAGAGGCTTAGGCTTTTAAGCTTCAAAGCATAAAAACTAGTTTTCTGCTCCCAATGCTCATTTCATAAGAAGGAAATGTTGAGTTTGGCTAAGTAACTTGGCCAAAGAAATGGAGTATAAGGCTGAGGTGGCCAAATCACATAATTGATTCACAGAAAGCAAACTGGTGATTCTAAGGAAAACTACACACCCATAAAATAAACTAGCCGATACAAAAATGTAACAAGCAAACCAATGAAACAGATAAGGCAGAGCACAAATACACATTTCACCAAAGGTAACACACGAAAACCACTTCTTTGCTCTCCATCTCTTTTCCAGAATGCTGTTTGCTGTCCCCAGTGTTTTTTGAGTATGCTTTTAAATGTCATAGAAGGCAACAGCCATATCTAAATGCAGCCACCTCCAAAATTACAGTAATTCAGTGGTGGTTTTTTTGGAAATAAAAGGGCTCTGCACCACAGGATACTAACATTCTAGTATCTACATTTATATAATTAATAAATTATAATAATTAAAAAATAACAAGGACGGGGAGCCTCTTTCATGTTGGAGCTACTTGAGCTCCATATTAAACAGAAATGAGGTTAATTTATTGGGGCTATAGGAAACTAGGAAACTGCAGGTGAATGTCACAGGAAGTTCACATTGCTAAATTTTGATCAGCTAAGTAAAGGAGCAAGGACGTTGACAAGGAGTAATGGGGTGTTTAGTTCTACTTGTTGGACTTTCTGTCAAGCCATCCACAGCTCTTCAGCCTTCACTTCCTATCTACTAGATGATACAATTGTTTCCATCCAGAGGCTCCCTCAGATACCTCCAAAACATGAATTATTGGTCATATCCAAATTTTGTTTATATAATGATCAGGGTTGCTGGGATTCAGTTTATAGTTTGGACATGATGTCCATCAGTTAACTATTGTGCAAGTTGAGAGTTGTGCTCCAATGTTCTCTGTAATGTTGTATTTGTGCAGGTCATCTTAGATATTACATGCACCTAACTGTTGCTGTCATTCACATTGAGCTAAAGGCCAGCTTGTCAGGAGCTACATTGCAGCACATTATTGTTTTATATAGCAGTTCAAGAGAGAACATGCCAACCCAAGCTTTTAGGAAAAATGCCAATGCAGGAAAGCCAACGCTGTCATTCCTAGTCACTTCTGCTGTGTGTGGCTTAGGAGATGACTCCATGTGGTAGGATTTTATGTTACTATGGTATTCATCTGAACCCTGGAATTATGTGGGCACAGTGTGAATCTGTCATTAATTAAAGAGGGTAGACCTGTAAACATAGCCCTTCCTAATATGATTCCTATGCAGTGATGCAGAGACAGGCTGTATAGAAGTGGCTTCATGAAAGAGATTCCATCATAATATCCTCAACCTTTTCAGAAGCGCTGTATCAAAGTGCTGCAGGTTTCAGTGCAGGAGAATGACATAATAATACAGTACATTTCCCCCCTTGGATGTGCCCCAGGAGCAGCCCAGCTCCCCTCAGAAGGAGGGAGTGAAAGCTCGGTCCAAATCCACAGAGGAGATGCAGCCTGCCAAGAAGGTAACTGTACCAGCCAAAGTCCACTTAGACCAAGATCCCACCATGCCTGGTGAGATTCACAGGTAGTCTGTTGGCTGTCTGGAAGCAGGCAGGGGGAGCCAGTAAATCAAGAAGAAACATCAGGTGAGGTTGTCTGAATTCAAGGGATGTGCAGAGTCCACTGATTCAGTTGCAAGGATGATACTCATTAACAAGCCCAGCAACTGGGTTAACTGAGGCTGTTGGATTGGTGTTCTTGCACACTATACTTAAGGTCTGCCATCAGCCATTTTGCTTTCCGTCAGTGATCCTGAATTCACTATCTCTTGATCCTGGGTGACTAGGCCCTGTTTGCCAGGTCAGTGGGGTGGTCAGCCCCTTTGGGCTACCCCTTTGTTTTTGCAGTGCTCTTCTGTGAGGTGATTGGGGAACTTCAGGGCCAAAAGGGAGTCAGAAATCTCTGTGGCCACTGACATCAGAGGCTGAAGTCCCAAACCTTTCTTTTTTGGAGAGGAGAATGGAAAGGATCCAAAGCTTTGAATTTAACTTAATACCTTAAGCCTTTTGTGCCAGTGGGATCCTTTGGAAATTTTAGAGCCATTTTCACAAGTAGATGCCATAGGAAAATTTTTCCCATTTATAAAATGGCTGCCAAAGTGGGCTGGGCCAGTGAAAACAACCCATCCATTTAGTAAAAAGCCAACTATTCAGGCTGCTTTCCACAAATCCAATTTACCATTGTGGTCTTTCCACGCAGGTAGAATCACAGTTTCAAGCCTCAGAATGAGCTTCAATTGCTCACCATTTGCTTGTGGGTCTTACATAAGGTCAGGAGACACACATAGAAATAAATATGGTGCTTAAAAATAAGGCTTGGCTTTGCAGCATGGTTGCCTTCTTTTGCTTCCTTTTCCAGTTAAAAGTTATTTTAAAAATTAAGTCAGGTGGGATAGATAGTTGATGTCCACAAGCACCTGGTTTGCCCACCCAAATTCAGAATATTTTAAGATCTATGACTGCCCAGTTAAAAGAATCAGTAGCAGATGATGAATCTGCTTGTGCTTGCTTGTTTATTAATTTGTTTATTTAAAACAGGGGTCTCCAAATTTGGCAACTTTAAGACTTATGGACTTCAACTCCCAGAATTCCTTAACCAGCCATGCTGAGTCTTAAAGATGCCAAGTTTGAACACCCCTAATTTAATACATGCCTCTTTCCATACAATCGCATCTCATATAGATTTACAAAATCTGGCCATGTCATACAATGCAGCTGAAAGCAATTGGATGTTCAAAAATGCAGTCCAGAACATATTTTCAGAACAAAACTTCAATAGAAACTTCTCCAACTTCTCCCTCAATAGCATCCAGAAACCTTAAACCTTCGAGAGTTGCAATCCCAGCCCATTTGGAGAACATCAGGTTGGGGCTGGCAGGCAAAAGAAGACCCCATCCCAGTTATCCTGTATGGTTGGGTGGGAAGGACTTGCACCTATTCACATAGTCTCTGTCAAGGTTACTTGATTCAACTCAGAGTTGACTCTCTTTACAGGCCTTCCGCACTCCACAGAAGTCATTACCCAATCAGATGGATGAAGATGAGTCCATGGTATTTTAGTCATCAAATAATTAGAATCTGCTCATCTCCACCCTGATACAAGTCCATGTACCAAGGTTAATTTCTTTGCCTCTTCTAGAATTCTCACACATCGATTCTATAATTTGGTATGATTCTGACAAAAATGCACATGTTTCAGCTTGGTTTTCAGCAGCTAGATGAGCAACATATCAGCATTTGGGATAGTCCTTAAGAAGGTAGCTTTGTGCATTCAAAAAACAGAGGAAGAATGTGGGAGGAGGAATCTGATAGGTGGTAGGAGAGTTATGTTTCAGGTTTCCATGCTAGTAGACATTTGTGAAACCTACATAACAAAAAGCAGTACAAACAGTTAAAAAATAATGAATCAATTATTCATTAATATTTAAATTTTTTAAAATAAAAATACATATAATAAAATAAAATAAAATAAACAAGCAGACTTGTAGGATCCTTTCCATAGGAAAGACTATAATGGTCTTATGGGGAGGATGGAAGAATCTAGATCAGGGGTGTTAAACTCGCGATGTCACACGACGTGTCGCGACGTATCGTGGCTTTTTTTCCATTGCCGGCAATGGGGTGGGCGCGGTTTCGGCATGACGCATCCGGCCCGCAGGCCGGCAGTTTGACACCCCTGATCTAGATGAACAAGCTTCTGAGATGGTCTCAGGGGACCTGCCTCCTTCCCTTTCCCTTCAGAGATCCTTCCCACTCAATACAGTTCTGGATGGTAATGCCCAGGGAAGGAGTTGGGTAGAACAATCCACCTAAGCAAGTTTCTAGATGGTCTTCACTCTCCTTCCTGTGATACACATATCAAGAAAAAATGTCCGAGATGATCATAAATGAAGGTACCTTAGCAATTGACACGTTTTACTGTCACTTTAAGTTTTTATTCAAAATATTCACTTTGTCAGGTGTTATGAGAGAGTGATGGGGGAGATTTCTGAATTCTTTTTCCTGCCTCTGAATCTGTCCCATTCTGCTGTGCTCCTCAGGGCTCCTGTTCTCTCCCACCACCCAATGCCTCTCAGCAGAAGCAGACCTGAGGAGCAGGAACTGCTTGAGTGCCTGTAAAAAAAATACGGAGTCGTGCTGCTCTTAGGCTTTGCATTATTGCTCCAACTTCATGTGGATGTCATTGTGGGTCTATCCAGCTGTCAATGTTTAATTGTTCTATCAGTGGACTGAGATCTAGGTAAATAAAATTTGAACTTCTTTATTTTCAGTTGTTGCAGATATGCAGGTGCTGCTTGCATGATGACAGCCTCTTGAGGTGTGAGAGCAGAAATAGAGTCTAAATTTGTTCAAGGACTTTGCCTTTCATATATTATATGCTGATGGATATCAGGAGTGTCTCTGCAAAGATGGCTATGGAATGACCAAATAGTGATTACAAGTATATCTGGGGTGCATTAGGAGAGAAGGACCTTTCCCGTTCCTTATAGTTAATGAATAATGTCTCATGACTTATTATTTCTAAGTTAGTTTTCATTGAGAGAGATTCGATACCTGGAGACTACATGCTCCCATATATCCACTATTGTCTTTTCCTTTTCCTTCTCTCAGCCTTGTCAAGTATAGTTGCTTTTCCACTCCGCCCTTGCTCTCATTTCAGGCTCATATTATGTGAATTTCTGCTCATTAATAATCACATCAAGGGATCTTTATTACATTCGGGACCCATTGATTGGTTCTTCTTAGCATCCACATTTAACATCTACAAATCTGTCATTTGGAGGCATCTCTCCCTTCTCTTGGTTGCATCCACAGAGCTGCTTTGATAGGTTCCTCTCCTGTCTAAGCCAGAATAAAAGGACGTTGCCCTTGCTGTGTACACAACACCCTTAGTGTTGTGTTGTCTCCTTATACCTTTAACACGCATCTCTCTTCTTTCTCTTGGGTCATATCTATATTTTTAAATTTTCTTTTTGGTTATACTCTCAACCAAGTAAACTTTTAAAAAATCTTTGAAACCATGAATTAGCCATTTAATTAGATGGCAGCAAAGAGATAATATCTTGGCTGCCATCAAGTGGTCCTTTGTGCAGTTGCTCAGTATGTGCTACTGAAAAATTAGACTTTTAAAAAACAGAGCTAGCCATGGGGATAGAGACAGAGACCGTGGCTTTTGGACAAAATAAGTGGGCAAGAAGGCTGTGTGGATTTACCCTTTCTCAGTGCACAGCTTTCATACTTTAACTATCCTGATCTTTTCTTACTCTCATTGTACTGAAATACCATTAACACTTTTGGTATTATTGCCTTATTTCCTACCATGAATTTTGTCTTTACTTTTACAGTACCCTGTCCATCTTAATGGATTCTTGAAACTAAGAAGCAAAATCAATCTATTGCCATGACTTCTTCATTTAATCTGTAAGTTCCCTAAGCCTCCAGTCTTTAATTTTCTTAATATTTAATTTAACCCATGTTTACTTTTATAATGCGCTTTTCCAAATCTTATTTACTTTCAGGCTAACCAAGTGGCATTGGCAGAATATCTCAAGTTATTTCTGGTTTGCCCTCCAGTGTTGATTCCAGCTGTCATCTTTGTCAATTCTGGTCTTCTTTCAAGATATGCATTTTACAAGTTAAATAGATATTACCAACCCAACCACCAGGGGACATTGGCATATCATATTTAATTGGCCCAAAAATGGCCCTAAAATGACCACCACATCGTCTGTTTTTGATTTCGACCATGAAGGAGACAAAATGGCAACTTAAGGAAAGTCCACAACAAAGTCTGCCAGATCACCAAATGATTGGACACTTCATGGTATCTTGGGAGTCCCAGGCCTAATTTGGAGACTATAAACCACACCAGACTGCACTGTCCATCATTGGTAAAGGCCAGGAAACCATCATGTTGCCGTTGCCATTTCCTGTGTCACCCCTTGTGCTGCCAAAGCTACAAATGCCAACATTTATCCACCAAACAATCTCTTCTTCAGGGAAGAAATGTAAATCAAGTTATCTTTAGATCAGACTTGTTCTATGTTTATTGACACACAGCTATTAGCACTTTGTCTCTTTTCTTGTAGATTTAAGCAGTTCAGTGAGCATTTTATCTAAACCTGGTGCTTTTCTCTTTAACAGTTGTTCTGCTGTCTCTCATACTGCCCTTTCTAGAAGAGAATATATTCTCTATCATTCTGTTTGTAAAGGGCTTCAGTGTAGACTTTCCATCCTCTTTGGCTAAATTTTATTAACTTTTCTGTTTGCTTAATACAAATATTCCTGTAAATAAAGTTCCTCCTTTTCTTCCTCATTCCAATCGCCTACGAATAGATGTATTTTTAGATGTTGCATTTAAATGTTGCATTTAGAATCTCTCTCAGTTTGCCAGAGGGTTTCTCAACTTCTTCCATAAATAGGCACTTAGAGTTATTTAACATGAATGTTCATTAATTCTAATAAATATCCTGTTGTTTATCAGATTATAGCTGAACGTGTATTGTGGAATCTTTTGATTTAAAAGTGTCCATTTATGGTGCATCAATTTGCTTTTACAGTATTTTAAACATCCAATTTAGCGCACTAATCTTCTCCTTAAGAACTTCCAAGTGTTTCTTGATTCATGCTTAACAAATTCCATGCCCCAGTTACCTGTGTACCTGAGAAATGAGAAATTCCTCTTTAAATATTGGAACCATCAGCGACCCAGCTGCCTTGATCTGGTCACTTCACCTTGAGTTTTACTCATGAAAGTTCACTCACTGTTCTTCTCCAGTAACTAGAAGAATGCCTTACAATATGGGCAGTCTGAAGAGTGAGTATCCAAACTTACCTAAACCATTTAGCCATATCTATACAGTTTTCTTGGCAAGAGTGCAGGAGTGAGTTGCCATTGCTTTCTTCTTCTCTTGGGTAGAATTCCTTCTCTATCCTCACCGCTTTGTGGATTAACCTTAGATCCACTCATCCCTTGGCAGTTTTTGCTTGTTAAAACGGATAGAAAATCCTGAACACTCAGACCCTTGCATCAGCCCCTTTCAGAACTAAGTGCAGACACAGACGGACACTTCCATGAATATGTGCCAGCTCCAGATACATGTAAAGCATCACCTCTCAAAGCCTGGAAGTGGAAAATTACTTTTCTTCTTGGAGAAACGAGAGCTGTGCAACTTCCTGCCTGCATTTGGAAGTGATAATGTCTTACAAAAGGACTATACAGGTAGTCCTCGACTTACAACCGTTCATTTAGTGACTGTTCAAATAACGGCACTGAAAAAAGTGACACGACCATTTTTCATACTTGCGACCATTGCAGTATCCCTGTGGTCACGTGATCAACATTCGGACGCTTGGCAACTGGCATGTATTTAGGATGGTTGCCATTTCTTGGGGGTCATGTGACCCCCCTTCTGCAACCTTCTGACAAGCAAGGTCCATGGGGAAGCCAGATTCATTTAACAACTGTGTTACTAACTTAAAAACTGCAGTGATTCACTTAATAACAGTGGCAAGAAAGGTGGTAAAATGGGGCAAAACTCACTCACCAACTGTCTTGTTTAGTAATCGAAATGTTCAACCCAATTGTGGTCGTAAGTCGAGGACCATCTGTATACGTACCTTAGTTTTCAAGCACCCATATTTGTGACAAGACCAATGCAAACAAAGTATTTGGTAGTTGAATGCCATATATAGCCTAAAAGAAGAATACACGGAGCCTTTATGCAGCAAAGCTGGCACGGTTGTCTCCTCAGAGCCCCTTGACTCAGCATGCTGGGGGTGGGTCTGTGCAACCTTCCCTTCCAGGAGAGGACTTTGGTCTGGCCCAGTCAATGAGTGATGGGCTCAAGCGGGGTTGATTAATGATTGTGACATGTTGCTGGCAGAGAAGCATCACATATAGCTCTTTGCCCAGACTCTCTGCTAGTTTATAAAGTGCTTCAAATACCACCACATGCCAGTGTCTTGAAACCTCTACAGAAATAAATGACTATAATTATTCTTGTGACGGTCTCAGCAATTTGAAGAATCTCACATATGTGTCGATATGGAATCTAAAACTTTGATTCATAGCTCTGTGGTGGATAGTGCATTTATAATCATTGTTCAGAACCTCTACATGGGATAAGCCTGAATATTTCTAAGCACTACTGTACTTCCCTAGAGATTGAGTCAATATTTGTCAAAATAATAAAAGCAGCATTGCACTCCTTTTCGGTGTACATCAGAATCACAATGTGTGGACCAAAGAAGTGGGGCTTCCACTGAGAAAGTGTGACATCACTTTTGTCAGACTGATTAGTTTGAACACATACACACCACACACACACACCGTGCCACTGGATCCAGTCTTTCCCATTAGCCGTAGTACCGATCACCAATGTCTAGAATAATTTAGGTAAGAAAAGATATGTTTATGTAGCCCAGTGCTTCTTTCCTCTCTGGGTTCAAATATCACATTAAACCATAGCTGATTTTGAACATGGTTTTGTTGAATAAAGCATAATGATTCAATTCACACATTCTGTCTTTATGCCTACATATTTACCAGATGCTTTTTCCTGAAATCTTTTGTTTATTTCTAATTTTGCACACGACCACTTATTTCACACTCAGTGAGCATATCATTTCAAGACAGTTTTTGTATTTTTTTTTTTCAGATGCTGCTTATTCCTGCAAAGAAAGCTGTGAATTAAATAGGCATGTGTCTGGTTAGGTAACTGCATCTGAGAACAAATCAAAGCCTAAAATTGCCTCCAAAATCTATCCAACTATGGAATAATGAAGCATATGTGATATAAACCAGATAAAGAACAAGATATGTCCAAAATCATACAAACAAATAACATAAGCCATGGAATAATGTAATAAAAAGGAGTTTTAACATATGTGCAAATGCACGTGTATATCAAATTTAATGTGTTTTAGCTATATTTTTAGCCATTTCTCACCAAGTCAAGGCTGCTAAATCTAAACTGCATACATTCTAATGACCAATAGATGGCAGCAAAGAAAGTAATAGTAACAACAACAACAACAACAACAATAATAATAAAGTTGGAAGGGACCTTGGAGGTCATCTAGTCCAACCCCCTGCTCAGGCAGGAAATCCTATACCATTTCAGACAAATGGCTCTCCAGTCTCTTCTTAAAAACTTCCAGTGTTGGAGCATTCACAGTTTCTGGAGGCAGGTTGTTCCACTGATTAATTGTTCTAACTTGTCAGGAAATTTCTCCTTAGTTCTAGGTTGCTTCTCTCTTTGATTAGTTTCCATCCGTTGCTTCTTGTCCTGCGTTCAGGTGCTTTGGAGAATAGCTTGATTCCCTCTTCTTTGTGGCAGCCCCTGAGATATTGGAACACTGCTATCATGTCACCCCTTGTCCTTCCCTTCATTAAACTAGACATTCCCAATTCCTTATATGTTTTAGCCTCCAGTCCCCTGATCATCTTTGTTGCTCTTCTCTGTACTCTTTTTAGAGTCTCAACATCTTTTTTACATCGTGGTGACCAAAACTGGATGCAGTATTCCAAGTGTGGCCTTACCAAGGCACTGTAAAGTGGTAATAATGCTTCACGTGATCTTGATTCTATCCCTCTGTTAATGCAGCCTAGCACTATGTTGGCTTTTTTGGCAGCTGTAGCACACTGCTGGCTCATATTTAAATGATTGTCCACTAGGACTGCAAGATCCCTCTCACAGTTGCTACTTTTGAGCAAGGTACCACCTGTACTATACCTGTGCATTTAGTTTTTCTTGCCTAAATGTTGAACCTTACTTTTTTCATCATTGAATTTCATTTTATTAGATAGCGCCTAATGTTCAAGTCTGTCAAGATCCTTCTGTATCTTAAGCCTATCTTCTGGAGTGTTGGCTATTCCTGCCAGCTTAGTGTCGTCTGTAAATTTGAGGAGTTCCCCATCTATCCCCTCATTCAAATCATTGATGAAGATGTTGAAGAGCACTGGGCCCAGAACAGAGCCCTGGGGCAGCCCACTACACACTTCCCTCCATGTAGATGCAGTTCCATTGAGGACCACACGCTGAGTACGGCCGGTCAGCCAGCTATGAATCCATCTGGTGGTGATGCTGTCTAACCACATTTTTCTATCTTATCAAGTAGTAGGTTGTGGTCTACTTTATCAAATGCCTTATCAAAGTCCAAGTAAATTATATCCACAGCATTCCTCTGGTCCACTAATTTTGTCACCTAGTCAAAGAATGCAATAAGATTTGTCTGGCATGATCTGTTTTCGACAAACCCATGTTGGCTTTTGGTAATGACTTTGTTTGCCTCTAGGTGCTCGTTGATTTGAGCCTTAGTTCATTTTGAGCCTTAGCTTTCCTCACTCCACCTTTGCAGGTGTACTTTCTCTTTTTGATACTAGTGGTCATGTAGGTTTATGAACCTCAGATCTGGCAGCCCTAACTAAAAGATCTTTAAAAAGGAAGAAGACCAGTTTGGTGTAGTGTTTAATGCATTAGGACAGGGATGTCAAACTCGCGACGTCACGTGATGTGTCGTGACGTATCGTGACTTTTTCCCCATTGCCAGCAATGGGGTGGGTGCGGTTTCAGCATGACACATCTGGCCCGCGGGCCAGCAGTTTGACACCCCTGCATTAGGATGAAAACCTGAGGATTGTGAGTTCTATTTCTTTCACTATAATTTTTACTATAAACAAGAAGGTAAAAGCTAATACAAACTACCGTAGTAGACAGTAAGAAAGGAAAAAGAAAAAAGAGAAAGGAAGAAGTGCAAGAAAAGAAAAAAATGAAAGTAAAATAGAAAAGAAAAGAAAAAAGTATAAAGTTTTCTGATTTCTGAAAAAAAAGTATAAAGGTTTCTGATATTCACAGCAGTTATAAGTACAGATATATTTTGACATCGCTCTCTAAAGTTACTTCATATTACTCTTCTTTCTATAATCTATCCTGTCTAATCTTCAACACTGAGATTGTGAGTTCTAATGCAGCTTTAGACATGACGATGGAGATTCTCAGTCATCCGGATCATGGTTGTCCCAAAGATGCTTTTTCAAAAGGCAACTGGACTTTCTTTGTTTCTCCTTGAAGACGTTTCGCTTCTCATCCAAGAAGCTTCTTCAGTTCAGAACTTCAGACATGACTTTCTCAGCCTTAGGAAGGAGGCAAAAGCAAACCATTTCTGAAAAACCTTGCCAAGAAAAACTTCAAGGACTCGTCCAGGAAGTCACCAGGAGTCAAGACCAATTCTACGGTGCAAAAACAAAACAACAAAAAAGGAAGAAATTTTTTAAAAATAATAACATACAATGAAATATTTATCTAAAGACTTGGCTAACTTAGGAATTTTGTCATGTGTTCCAAATGCTAGATTTCCTTTTTTATTTTATGTGCTCCCTCACCCAAATATTTTTAATTTAGCTGAAGCTTTTAGCACAATTTGACCCAAATCTCCTTTTAGACATATTTTCATGTATATAAAAATATGGGGTGTACCTTTTTCTGTGGCAAAAAAGATTGTTTGAAAGCATTCAAACACATACAATATGACTGCACAGAATATCTATGTCATTGGCTGTCAGCTTTGGCAATCAGTGGTCGGTTTCAGAGTTTCTTGCGTGGATGAGAAATCTGTGTCAAGAGTACCCATGTTTCCCCGAAAATAAGACCCGGTCTTATATTTTTTTTGCCTCCAAAATAGGCACCAGCTCTTATTTTCGGGGGATGTCTTACACGCTTACCTTAGGACTGCCTCAGCAAGGCCTCCCATGCCCCGACACCTGTCGCGCCGCTGCCCGAGTTCTTCTGCAGAGGCTTGTGGCCGCTGATCGCACCGCTGCTGCCACTCGCAACAGGAAGCCGTGTGGCTCGTGCCAATCGCATCGCTGCTGCCACTTGTGGTAGGAAGCCATGAGGCTCATTGTGCCAATCATGCTGTTGCCACTGCTCACGGCAGGAGGCCACAAGACTCATTGCGCCACTGCCGTCACTTGTGGCAGGAGGCCGTGACGCTCATCGCACTGATTGTGGTACTGTTGCGAGCGGCGGCAGCGGCGTGAGCAGTCCAGTGAGCCTCATGGCCTTGTGCTGTGCGGCGGCGGCTCGATGCACCACGTAGCGTGCCGCCGCAGAAGACGGGCAGCGGCACAACAGGTGTTGGGGCGTGGGAGGCCTGGTTGCAGTGGTCCTAAGGTAAGCAGGTGTGGGGCAGCTCCTCCCCACCCCCGCTCTAGCTTGATTTTTACACGTGCGCCTCACCCCAAAACTAGGGCTTATTTTTGGGGAAACACAGTAGAGATTGAAGATCATGATAAATTAAAGAGAGGCGTTTTCAAAGCCAGGCTTGGTGGAGGTTTGGGTTGTTTAATATTTTCACCACTGAAGACATTCGCGAGATGGGTTACCATTGTCAGCTAAGTAATGGGAGGGTGAGGAGTCCAGTGCACAAAAGCCTGATGGTTTATTTCTATATATGCCTTTGTTTTTGATTTTTGCTTTAAGATTATTTGTTAAAAAATATAAGTGGCACTTTCATTTCCCCCTCCCCCCTCTTTTTAGAGGGCTACCAGATCTTAACTGCAAAAATCTGGACATTTGTGTTATAGTTTTTTCTGTGTCCTTCTCTGCCTATTTAGTGTTCTGGATTTTTGCATTGCCCTGTGTTGGCTTCTGTATCTGAATCTTCCAAAACCCACTGGATTAAGCCAGAGAAAGGAAATCTTCCAGAAAACATATTTGGGATTTATATTTATTTTTAGTTGACATAAACAAGATTATTAGCTGATTTTTATGAGACAATATCTTCTGGAGAATCCTCTCACTTTATATCCACTGGAATTTGCTTTTTGATCAAATAGAATTGATTATATTCTACCCGTATACCTGTAAAATGATGGGTTGATGGGCTCCATCTCTATAGACAAATCACCCTGTTTTTAGTACACAAGAATGGAGATTGTGATAAAGATGAAAACTACGAAAGCCCCACTGAATCAGATGAATCAGATAAAGAAACAAAGTTAGTTTTCCTCAGCTGGGCCT
Source organism: Azemiops feae (assembly GCA_023970755.1). Lineage (NCBI taxonomy): Eukaryota > Metazoa > Chordata > Lepidosauria > Squamata > Viperidae > Azemiops > Azemiops feae. The sequence goes on from JALGBA010003956.1 coordinate 342,340, forward strand.
GTGCATCAGTCCTAGTCAGCATGACAGTCAGACTGTGCCTGGATAATCTAGATCAGGAGTTCCCAACCAGGGGTGCTTGCACCCCCTGGGGGTGCGAGACGATATTCCAGGGGGTGTGAAAACTTAGGTTTTCAAAATTATAGTGTATATGCATAATTCGTTGCCGTTATTTCAAACTTTTGTAAGGGGTGCAAGAATATATCAGAAGCGTTCTAGGGGTGTGGGGTGTAGAAAAGGTTGGGGACCACTGATCTAGATGTAATGATTGCTATTCATTGGGAGGGCACCAGGTTGGGGATATCTGTTTTCTGCTGCAGAGACCAAAACACTGATCCCCAAACCTCCTTTTTAGCACTTGAAGGCCAACACCCTCCCCCATGCTTGAGATTCATATATAGAGTGTCTCTGAATGTGGATGTTCTGTTTGCTTTGCAAGCCTGTGGTTTAGCATTCTTTAAATAAATCTTGCTGAAGTCACTCTCTATACCATGTTTTGCAGCAGGGAATTTCATAATTGTGAACTCTTTGAAGTACTTTCTTTTGCCTGTCCTAAATCCAAGGAAGGAAGAAAAGGGCAGGCACCAATCATAAAAAATAATGGCAACATCTACTCCCAATTACTCAGTAAGTAATTATACATTCTAGTTCTTGTATAGAAAAGGGAAAAATATCCCACGGTTCATTTTAAAAATAAAATTATATTTCTCTAATACGCCAACACTTTTTTTTTTGTTTTCCGACATTAAGCGGCACCAAACACTTTAATCTTCCTTGATAAGAAAAATATTCTTCATCATTCCAGCTCACGGGTGTCAAACTCGATCGCGTCATGTGACGTATTTGACATCCCTGTTCTAGCTAACTTACTCTGCATTTTTATAGCTCTGCCGTATATATTTCCAGGTACTATAAACTGGTCAGAAAGGAATGCACGACTCCAAATGTGACCACACCAACCATCCTATACATAGCATTATAATAAGTATAATCTGCCATAATTTACTTTTTAGACCCACGCAGAGCAACACTGTAGAATGTGCACTCCCACCTAGTGAATATGACTGACAGATAGTTTGTTTCCTGGGCCAGTCAAGTTACCCCTGTGCACTAGCCACGCATAATCAAAGATGTTTGGCCATACAGCAGCCCTTTCTGAACTTCTTTTGGGTGCTGCAAGGGAAGCTGGGGGGGGGGGGAAGCATGCTATATATTGCAGGACTGCTTATAAGCCTTACAAAGGTCTTCCATGATGGCACAGTGGTTAAATGCAGTAGTGCAGGCTAACTCTGCATTCCACTGCCAGGAGTTCGATCCTGACCGACTCAAGGTTGATTCAGCCTTCCATCTTTCTGAGGTCTGCAAACTGAGGACCCAGATTGTTGGGGGCAATATGCTGACTCTGTAAAACCGCTTAGAGAGGGCTGTAAAGCACTGTGAAGCGGTATATAAGTCTAAGTGCTATTGCTATTGCTATTGCTAGATCCTTTTAGACTATACTTGGAGGTGCTACTTTACTTTCTGATAAATTGATGTTTTATCACTGGCCATGCCTTCTATACCACAATTTGGGGAACCCACCACAGATGCTATCACATCATTTCAAATGAGCCAGTGGCCAAGAAAGGTTCCCTGCAAGTGCTTTTTTTTTTTTTTTTTTTTATATATATATTTTTATTTTTTTAAGACAACAAAACATAACACACATAAACATACAATGTATACTCCTTTTTTTTTTTTTAAACAGCAATTTCGTAACTGTAATCTTCTGTTATTTACATTTTCCCCCTTTATTCTTCTTTTTTAAAAAATATTTGTCCTTGTTGTCCCATTGTTTCTTATTTCCATTTTCTTCATTCATACTATATTTCATATTAAGAATAATACATATTATTACTATACATTATTGTACATTATTATACACACATTTTCCCTTTCTTGACCTTTCTGCATTTATTTTCATTTGTTATTTCTAGTCTCCAACCAATCATACCACTTATTCCATATTACATAGTACTCTGTGTCTTCCCTTTCTTTTATCTCTTTTGTTAATTTGTCCATCTCCGCACAGTCTAAGATTTTCCTTATCACTTCTTCCTCTGATGGTGTATTCTCATTTTTCCAGAACTGTGCGTAGACTATTCTTGCTGCCGTTGTTATGTGTAAGATTAAGTACCGTATTTCTTTACTGTATTTTCTATTTAAGATACCCAGCAGAAAGATCTCTGGTTTCCAATCTACAGGTTGATCTATTATTTCTACCATCCATCTTCTTATTTTAGTCCAGTATTTTTTTGCAACGGGGCATGTCCACCATAGATGGTAATATGTTCCATGTACCTTTTTACATTTCCAGCATGTCGGTGAGTTGTTCTGGAACATCTTAGCAAGCTTTGCTGGTGGAAGATGCCATCTGTAAAACATCTTCAACTGATTTTCCTCCCTGCAAGTGCTTTATCTTACTGAAAATTAATTGGAAACTGTCAGATCTCCAAAGCCCACCAGCGAGTTCTTTGAGTAGCAAAAACTAGGCTCATTTCTGAGGCTTAAGCACTCCCATATTTAGAAAGGTAGCTTGAGTGACCTGCAGCCAGGACTAGATTGGTATCCTGGGCTGTTTGGACTTGTACCTTACCAACATGGCAAGCAGGTCATTTTTTTCCATAACTGTGAATGATGTAGAAGTTAGCAATTAACTAAAGGAATTTCTGAGAAGGGGATGGGGGGACTGTGCAACTGATGTAAGAAGCAACACACAGCTCTTTAGACTTTGCTCCTGTCTGGTGTATAAAGGACATAGTGTTTCTCCACTCATTTTGTCTGCAAGGGGACTGTGGACCTAGCCTGTGACCTTGTGATGTTTCTCCTGAGCATCTCACCTGCAGCAGGTAAGGGAACACTTAGGGACAAGAGCCTAGAGTAGCACCAACAGACGTGGATTGGGCAGCTGAATCCAGGCCATTTCAGGGCAGGTTCTTACCTCTTAACCCTAGCACTGAATCAACCCAGAGTATTTCCTTAGGGTAAAAAAATACCTGTACCAAGGCAGGCATAGATCCAGCCCAGCTAAATCTTTCTGACCTTTTGGCTAACATAACACCTGTCTAACCTCTCTTCCAAATAACGAAGTACCAAATACAGAATCTCCCCTGCAGTTTAGATATGGCCACAATGGCAATAAGAACATAGGTGGAAGCAATAGATATGCATCTATCTGCAATAATAATCCATTACCTTGGATAAATGATTAAGATATATGGTTTCTTGGCTGCTGAATATAGGGGAAGCATCTGGAATTTCCTTGAAACCAAGATGTCAGGACAAGTGTCACATTTATCATTGGCAATGTCTGTTTCAGCTGGCAGGTTATGATGCTACCTTATGGGAGAGATAATCCAGTGCAATGCTGTCAATCCACAGGAGGAGGAAGACTCTTGCAGGCGCCACCCTTTTCCGTCAGCCATAGCGTCCCAGGTACTCAGCCCAGGAGTCTTGTTTAGCCTCTAAGCTCTGCAGCTGAAGTTCTGTCCTTTCTGTCCTTTCCTTCACTTCACTTTCTTCATGCCTTTCCATGTGTTCTTGGGCCAGCTGGGTATCTTTTCTGTTCAATGAAACTCCCATGTTTGGGGGGTTTTTTTGTCCTTAAAAAAGTGGACATAGGTGCTTTCTCTATAGACAGAAGATCCTATTTACAGAGTACTGTAGAAGTTCTTGGGGTCTTCTGTACAACTATTTCGTAACCCACACAGCTAAAGCTACATGCTTCAGAGGTACAGATACTGCAAAAGTTCCAGCAGGAGCTGGTACTGGCTCTTCATGGGATGGCACAGTAGGCTTTTTTGCCTCTCTCTTTTTTTTTTTTTTTGGAAGAGTGCCCTAGGCCTAGATAATCTCACAGATGATACAGGAAGCAGAAGATCCTATCATTTGTGAGATGCGGTTTCTTTAATAAACATTTCTTTCTCCATAGTTTTACAGATGAATCCGAAAACTAGAGAATATTTGTTCCCCACTGTCAGTTCTAACCTTGAGCACTTCCCCCCTGGCTCCTCAGGGAGGCTGGCAAAAAGCATGGAGAGCCGTGAAATCAACATTGATTTTTCCAAGATGTGGAACCCCTACTCATGTTGGGATGAAGTAGAGAAACCAGGTAAGGGAAATGAAGCTAAGCATATAGCTGTAAACAAGCAAGTGTACCAGGGTTTCCTGCCTGAGCAGGGGGTTGGACTAGATAACCTCTAAGGTCCCTTCCAACTTTTTTTATTATTATTATTATTATTATTATTATTATTATTATTATTATTATTATTATTATTATTATTATTATTATTATTATTATTATTATTATTATTATTATTATTATTATTATTATTATTATTATTTCTTTGTAACATCATGTCACTTTCAAGTCAGATTTGGCTCTGGTGACTTCAAGGACATGTATATGCAGAACTATTGGCAAGTTGTATTTTCATTTCTTTCTTCTGGTATTACTTTTTACTTTCCAGTATCCCTATAAGCTAAGTATTTCTTGGTGATACTAGCCAGGACCAGTCCTACTTAGGCTTTCAAGATCAGCCAAAATGATCTGGGTCCTGCCATTCTATATGGCCACTTCTTCAAAATATTTCTTTTCATCCTTTGCATTCAATCACATCTATTCCTCTTCTCTTCTCTTCTCTTCTCTTCTCTTCTCTTCTCTTCTCTTCTCTTCTCTTCTCTTCTCTTCTCTTCTCTTCTCTTCTCTTCTATTTAAAAAACGATTAAAAAACTTCAGATTAAAATCAAACTGAAGAAATCCAAATTGCAGCACTATTAAAACCAGACAAGGTGGCAAGGTAAGGTTAAATATCAAACAGGATCATTCTGAATTTCAGAACTAAAATGGCTTCTGATGCTTGTCAGAATGTTAATAATTCTTTACACATTCTTTACAGAATGTGTGTGTGTGCTCTTTCTTTTAACAACTACAAGGATGCACCATTTCATTATTTTTCCTATCACTTGAGGTAGAACAATTTCATATCACCTACCAAACAGATCAAATGGATGGTGATCCGTGGTCATAAAAGGGCAACCTGGCTGCAAATATGGAGTAAATCTCCAATGCTTAGGGCTATCAGCTCTGTACTGTAAATAGATGATCACTGGACAGCAGCAAGTAGATACCAAAAATGTTAACTCTTTTCTTCACGTGCTGGTTGGCTAGAATTTGCATGATGTGAACAGCTAGCCCCAACATAGATTTACTTTCCATCTCTAGATCTTTGTCGTGAAACAAACTTAAACATCAAGAAATTTTGGCAAGAAAAAGTTGCAAAATGGTTCCCTTCTCTAGAGTGGCAACTATTGTAAAACCATGGAGTCATTTTATTCAAGAAAAATCACAACGGGAGATCAGATCTGTAACTTTCACAGGCTTTCCCAAAGAATAGCTAGATCAAAAATTATTTCATTTCACACCATAATCACAGAAAGTGGGAGTGCGGTGTGTGGTGAAGTGTCAGGGAAGAGGTCTAAATTCAGGGATTTTCCCAATATTTTAAGATCTAAATTTTTAAGTAAAATTTACTGATATTGCACTGTTGTTCATGCACTGGCCTGGGTCCAAATTTCTTTCCTTTAAGCTAACATTTTTACAGTATGAGGAATATTCTGCATGTCAGAACTCCAACAGAAATGATTTGGTGCTTGAATCATTGATGTCTAATGGTCGAGAATGTTGTATGCAGTATACTTGTAATTGTTAACATCAAATGTTCCTGTTAAATATTGGACTATGACATGGTTAGTGATTAGAAATGGATTAGTCTCCCTTATGACATTGTTATTTTAAAAAATTCTTAGAAGCTATGTGTGCCTCTATGTGTAAGTCTAGGACAAGTGTACATATATAGACAAATATTAACAGGTCCTCTTGAGAGGAAGGAAGGGAGGGAGGGAGGGAGGGAAGAAGGAAAGAAGGAAGGAAGGAAGGAAGGAAGGAAGGAAGGAAGGAAGGAAGGAAGGAAGGAAGGAAGGAAGGAAGGAAGGAAGGACCATTTCTGAAAGACAAGACAAAAAGTTCACTGACTTTGGGCAATGAGAAGAAGCTCTTTAAGGAATACACTTGTGTTAATCAGGAAGAAATAAAATAGGATTAACTGGAAATGAGAAAATCTTTAACAGTCATGGAAATCTTTTGCATAATAGGAGAGAGAGAGAGAGAGAGAGAGAGAGAGAGAGAGAGAGAGAGAGAGACTTATTAGGAGGAGCATGGCCATAAAAACAATTATTGCTCATTAATAGAGAGATTTTATGTGCATGGAAGATACTTCCATATTAATCTTCTGTCCAGCAAATTGCAGAAAAGCTGATCTCAGCAATGTGAAAGAACTCTAATATGGAATCAGTTTTTATGGACAAAGATTCAAGCAGCAGACAAAAATACTTTTTAAAAAAGATCAGATATTATTTACCAATGTTTCCAAGATAGATCGTGCCTTGCAATGGTATTTGCTACAAATCAGCTTTCTATTTGTGGTAGAATTACTTTAGCTATTTTGGTACTGTTGCTTGGTAACAATAAAAAACATGCCAATCAAGTCTTTTTTCCTCCATGGAGCTGCCATTTGACAGCTTCCTCCAGCCCCTGTCGCTGTGTTTTTAATGATCCACAGTTGCAGCAGAAGAAAATGCTTACCACCCTGTTATCCCCAGCTTTCCCTACTGATTCCTTTGGGTCACACCTGCTCTCCTTAAGTTGACACTGTGGTTTTTAACCAACAGCAACTTTGCAAGCTCAGCATCATGGCTTTATTTGTCATTTAAAAACACAAGAACAAGCAGCCAAGGCAAAGACGTTTGCAGCCAAGGGCAGAAAACTCATCTTCCCTGTATATATTACAGTCTATTGTGCCCCAAAGTATGACCATATCAGTTTGTTTCCTTCCCAAAAGAAATATGCCAATTAAAACATTTTAAATCAGTGCCAAATGGTTAGAAAAGACAGAGCTGTAAAATGTGAGAGGCTGAATGGCTAAGAATCCGTCTCTTGGAAGCTGTGAAGAAGCTGTCCCAAACTGTCTATGGTTTTTGTGCCAACAAGAGACTAAACCAAGATGAAAGTTTTGACTGGCTGGTGGGAACAGTGGAAGCAGTCTGATACTATTGGTCCACCAGGCCACTATTGATGGTTTGACTTCTGAGCAGGAGATTTTTCAGCCCAGCCCTATCTGGAATTGCAGCGAGATGAACTTCTAAATTCAAAGCATGTGTTTTACTTCATATACCTGACAGAATGTCCCACAGAAGATGCTATTTTTTTTTTTGTTCCATACTATGGCAAATAATGGTTTTAAACAACATGAAAGCAAGATTTTGATTGAAAGTGAGAAAAAAATTCCTACCACTAAGATCAGTGGAACCAATGTTCCAGCGGAGTGATGGCTTCTCCTTCATCGGATGCCTTGTCTTGTCTTTTAGCAGAAACTGGACTATCTGGAATTCTTTCATTTGGATTCTTGCACTGAGTGGCCTTTGGACTAAATGGGGCTTTTCAACACTGTTGTTCCATCGTGTACTCTATGATTCTAATTGTGTCCCATGGCCCTCGTGTTGCAAGGGAATGCAATGCATCTTCCTAACAACAGAAGGCACAGATGTCTGAACAGAGGAGGCAAGCAGGAACCTCAAGACTGGGAGGTAGAGAAAATGTCATTTGCTGCTTAATAAGCAGTAGGAGTTGGACACTAATGTACCCTGAGTTGAGTTCATCACTAGGAGAACAGATACAGCTGTGAAAAAAGTCCATTAAACTGTAGGAGAGGTCAAGAAGCTAGCCCATGTGGAGATGTTCTGACTCTGCAAAATACTTAAGAGTCCAAACCAAGTAACTAAATTGATCCAGGTTGCATATAAGAATCAAACATAGCAATCTGATTCCCTGAAAATAGGTTGGACGGTAATTCTTATTAATACTACCTATATTAAATTGATATTTCTCCCAGAGTGGCTTTGGATAGTGAGATGGGTGACATATAAATATAATAAATAAATAAGTAAAATCCGGGACCTAGACAATATGGAGTGAAAAATGTTTGAAAGAAAGCAAGCTTTATGTATATTAGTTAAGAATGCCTAAATTGAGTACTTTTTTTTTTAAACAAGTTTTATTGGTTTTTTTGATTTTACATCTAAGTGCTTAGGAATCATCGTGGAGATAGGGTAGTCAATCATCCAAGAAAGGGGGGGGAAAAAGCATAGTCATACATATATAATTCAAGTTAATTTTTTCAAAGTTCCCTCTTTATTTCCCTCAATTGATATAACATAATCAAATTAGTACATTTCTAAGTAGGATTTAGTCAATCACAAAAAAAATATCAATAATATTTCACTTATATCAGGCCAAATCCTGTTTTTAAGCTTAACTAATTTACAATTACCATGTTCCGATTTAGCTTTAAATAAACACATAGTTTACACTTCGGGTATCCCAATTTCCCTTATTTCATAAGATAATAATTATTTCTAGAATATACATATTATTCCAACCATTATATTTTTATATTTCCCAACTATATTCTATTTCTTATTCTACTCTATTTCAAATATATATTTTATAAATCAATCCATATCTCTAAAAAACCTTTTTAATTCATTACGTAAAGTTTAAATCCCATCAAAATAATTATACCTAAAAAAGAAACATATTATTCCAGAAAATACCTTCTTATTTCATTTCACATCTATATTCTATTTCTTCTTCTATTAACTTCTTGTTTACCACTTTTTCCATATCACAATTCCAAACCATAATCAAATCAATAATTTTCATCTCAGTAGTATTAACTCAGTCAAAATCTCTAAAAGCCTTTTTAACCCATCAAGTAAAATTTTAAGTCTCATTTTTAAATCTAATTCTAGCTTTCTTTTTGTGCCAAGCAGGTTTCCATAAAAGAGCCTCTAAATCATTAAATCTCAATATTTGATTATACATATTTCTCAACAATTCAATCTGATCATATTTCTCTTCTCTTTTTTCCAATATTGTCTGCGCTGTATAATCAGTTTTATTCAATGTGGTGGTTACTTGTTAATTATCCGTGTTGTCACAGTTCTCAATGCCTCGTATTTGCAAATCAGTTCCTATTGCTTTTGGCATTGTAGATGTTTTAATTGAGATCCATATTTGATCGCCGCGGTTCCCAATGACTTGTATGTGGGATTGTATGATATCTTCTTCTATGTTGATTTGTTCCTCCTCTATTGTTGTTTGAGTTGTGGGATAGTCAGTTGAAATCTGGAAGTCAGTTTGAAGTTTTGTAATAAAAGCATTTATTCTAGCATTCACTTGCTTATTAAATTCGTAAATTCTTCCCAGCATGAGTTTACCAATAGATGAGATTCCTCCATCTCATTAAGTTGTATATGTAGTTGCATGCAGGCCTCTTTAGGGTTAATCTGTTTTTCCTCTGTTGTTCCTTGGTCTATAAGTTGATCAGTCAGAATTTGAGGTTCAATTTTTAATTCTGGAGCATCATCTTTAATGTTCCTTCTCAAAATCCTTTGTACTTTAAGTTCCAAAATGTTTTCTAGTATAAGTCCATAGCCGAGCTGTGAGTAAGATTCCATTTCAGTAATAAAATAGTTTTTTAGTTTTTTGGTGGAGGGTCAGCTTAAAAGGTAAATACAGCAATAAAATTCTATAACAAACAAAAGAAAAAAAAGCAGAAAACAACCCAAAGTCAGTACTGAAAAAAATATGCAATTTGTAATCCAATTTATAGTATCTTCGCAAAAGAACAAAAAAGGATAATAAAAAAGTACCTTGAAAATCAATTCTTCATAAAAATGTTTGTAATCCAAAAAAAAGAGAAAGAGTCCAAATGTCCTATGTCTAAAATATATAGTCTATACTATAAAGTCAAGTTACACTAATGGGAGAGAGAAAAGGGAAAAAAAAGCCTTCTTTCAGTTGGTTTCAGAGTCAGATAGGAATATCTGGGCGTACAGCCAAGTGTCTGGGTGTAGAGCCAAGTTGTTAATCTGAATAAACATCCAACAAAGGAAAGAGAAAGTTCTCAGCATTTACTAGCTACAATGTTGCGAGGGCTTAGAGAAGAACGAAGTCAGCTCAAAATGAAGGAAAAAAAGTTTTAAAATAGACAATACAGTTAAAATGGCTTTTCTAAACGTAGAAAAATATCTTGAAAGAAATAAGCTTCCTAAATTTCTGTTAGAATTTGAACAATATTGTCATTTTTTAAAGAAATTCATCTTCAAAATATAAAATAGCTTAAACCGCCGCTTATATACAGGAGGGGGGAGAGGGAAAGTGAAACACTCCACCCCCCTCCCTAAAGGCTTCTGCTTAAGCTAAAGACAGGCAGGCAGAAAAAGAAATCCATCTTCACAAGAAAACTTTTTTTCAGGATCCCCGAAATCCAACAGCAAAAGTAGTCAGTAAAAATTAATTATTTTTCTCAGAGCTCGTTTTCCCAAGTATCCAAACGCCGCTCTCTTAAAGTAGGGAAATAATTCCAGGAGCTTTTCACAGGGAAGTAATTAGGTTACAGAGAGGGAAGGAAAGGTCTCACTCGGATCTTCCACAGTGGTTCTTTTCGCTTAGCTGTTCTTGTGACTTTCGGCTGGAGCAGCTAGATGATCGGCCATGTTAATGGCCGATCTTTTCCCCGTCGGCCCAAAGGAACTGTCTCAGACCGCGGAAGGTGCTGCCACTCCCCCCGCAGTCGACAAGTGTCCTCCTCAGCGGTGGTCGCCCCTCCAGGGTGACTTTCGACCCTATCCAGGGTCTACCGGCGGGGGGAAACTGGCCAGCGAAGAGAGAAGACTCTTCGAACGACCGCGAGCGCTGCAAACAGGAACCGGAAGTCTAAATTGAGTACTTTTGATGACCATGGATTACAGACTGTCTTCCTCAGAACACAGAATAAGTTAAACATACTTCCTTTTGTCATGTCATCCTGCCATCTCTCACAGAAAATCAAAATGAGCATGACTCCCAATGAGGCGAGGCTTCTTTTCCTTTCTCAAGTATACGAAAATTGGACATCTCTAAAAGGGACCAGTTGGTTCTCAAACTAAGGAGATATTTACTGGAGAGGAAGAGAAAGATCATACTACGAATCAATTTTAAGCATCAAACTGAACCCCAGAGGCCCACAAACCAAGAATGAAAAATGCACTATGTTGCATGTGGTAGCTAGTTTGAGCCCACTTCAAGGTGCTGGCAATTACCAGTTTATTTGGAGACCTGTCCGGCCTTCTAGATCAGCTTCAGACTCAAACACTCTGCTTGGGGTGTTATGGACACACCCACACATCTCCTAACTTCAGCTCAAAGGTGCTCCTTTAATCTTCATATAAGATCACATCCTCATGCTGCTGCTTTCTTCTCATCTTCCATAGCCAAGGCCACCTAATGTTGGATTTTACTGATCTAGTGTGAAGGTGGTGGTTTGCATCTTCTTCCAGCACAACCTTCCTATTTGGTGATGATTGGGGTCTGCCTAGGATCTGCCCAATTGCTCTGCAGGCTGTGTGTGCTGCAGATAGCCTGGACTGCCCCACTGAGTGATTTGCCTGTCCGTCGCGGCTTATTTCTACATGGATCATCACATATAAAAAGAAACCTTTGACTGACAGGCAGATTGCTGAGCAGTAAAAGTACTTTTCTCCTCCCTGCACAGGTCACCTACAATGTCTGATTCATGGGTGGCAGAAGGTGTACCCAGTGAAGCAGGATTTACAAAACTGTTTCAGTCACCCGACCCCTGTAGGAGATCCATGGAATGGGCAGGAGTTTCTAGGTGAAGCAGGAGCAGAAAGTCCCTCCCTATCTACTGAATTAACTTTTGAGAGATGGATAAACTACTAGTCATTTCTTAAAAGTCATACCTACCCCTGCCCCAACCCGTATTAGGGAGAGCAAATGGTGAATGTTTCTCTGCTAGCAAGGAATCCACCAATTTCTCTATCTTAACTTCCTCTCCTACCCTGAATATTGACCCATCATACATCCTATTACTCATGGTCAAACTCAGAATCTGAAATACTGTAGCACTGCAAAAGCAATGGTCAGAGTACTTGAGTAATTTTTGTGCAATAAAAAATCCCTGCAACTTGATCATGAATTGGTAATGACTCTGTATGTGTCAGAACTAAATCATTAAGGTTGTATAACCACCATCACCACCACAATACATACTATGTGTTTCCAACTGATAAATCACAGTGTACAAAGAGAACATTGGAAGGGTCCTTCCACCTTCGTTCAAAAACTCTGGCATGCGAAATTTGTATGTTGGTCTTCAACGGTGTCATTGTTTAAGTGTAGTTCTGCAGCTTCCTTCTCAATCATCTCTTCTGACTGTGGGAGTGCTGTTCCCACTTCAGGCCCCTTCTACGTTGCAAAGCCTTTGCCATTTATAGAAAAAGGACTGGCACATTCTTTTCCGTTACTAAGCAACTCAAGCAAGAGTCACAATTGTTAGGTTTGTTTAGGGATTGGAATGCCAGGCGGATGGATGGATGGATGGATGGATGGGTACCTCTTTTTCACATCCCCCTTGCTGACAAAAAGTTTCTTTTTATCCTGAGTGCAAGCAGAGTCATGGGCCATTTCGAGACTGAAAGCAAAGTCTCCAAAGCAATTCCATGTTTCCTCTCAGGGTTTGGAATTTGGGGATGTGAAAATCAGGGGCCTTTCAGATTCAGCTCCTAGTAGCAGAACCACATGGCCAGTTGTGAAAGATGAACTGTACTTCCCGTGTCTCAGGAACATAAGTTTCCTAATCCTTTTATAAATTATTGTATTTAAAATAATCATATAGTCTTTCCAAGCAATCACACTTCAAAGCACAAAAAACAGTGAAAGTAATAAAAAATCAAACCTGTACACATTAGAACAATATTTAAACAATCCACATTCAGTAAAAAGGGAGTTGGAGGCCCGGGCAAGAAAACAACATCAAACCATTCATCCTACATTATGATTTACCAGCTCTGTAACAGCAAAGGCGGTTTCTTCCATATCCTAATCCAAAATTGCTAGGGTCTGATCATTGAAAGCAAAATCTCGAGGCTGGCTTGGTAGCTAATTAGCAGCTGCTTTAGGCGTGGTTTAATGTGTGTACCACAACCAGGTTGTCATATCCTCTACAATTAAGGGTGGGCCACAGAGACCACTTGAAGAAATTAAATATGGAGTTATCAGTGTGTTGATAATACTGGGACTCAAGAAAGACATTAAGTTTAGGTAAATGTAGAGAAACCTATTCTCCTGAAATTCAGGAATAGATTCAAAATATACTGTATGTTTGTTGTCAATTTTTGAAATGTCAGCATGTTCTGAAAATGTGACGACTGAGCAATATGTTTCTATGTGGCCTAGATTTAATTATAAAATGTAACTGACTATACTAATACTACACAGATCTTTTTCCCCCTTAGTTTCTTTTTCTTCTTTTATCTTTAGTCCCTGTGATTTATGTAGGTCTTTTTTCTGTTTTGGAGGCACAATCGCTTTTATATCTTTTTGTAGTTGTTATGTATTATGTTTTAAGGTTCGTTGCGACATTGAGGAGGCAGCAGGTGCAAAACACAACTCTTTATTATTAGTTAAACAGAAGCCAACTAACATTTGCTCCACCCCTATTTATACAGTCAGCCCTAAACGGCAACCAATAGGATCCCAGCAACCTTCCCGCCCAAACGCCAGTAATTAGCATGTAGACAGGAAGTCTGGCCTTAGCCATCTGCCGGTTCTAACGGTTTCTTCACACTTCTCAGAAACCCAATTCCTAGTAAATCACAATAATGCACCACAATACATTACATTATGTATTTGTTATGATGAAACTTAATTGTAACTAATTTAAAAAGCTTGGCCCCTTCTGGAGCTCCGACATAAACTTTCCCAGTGAACAACAACTACATGGAAAGCTTAGTGTTGTGGGGAAAAACAAAATGGAGCACCAGCAGGTTACAGTTGGATAGTCTGTGGGTGACGAGAGGTGAAATGAATCTACTGCATGACTGTATTTAATCTCTGTTCTTCCTTTGCAGCCCTTGGTAAATGTGCAAGAACCAGATCCATCCTTATTTCCTTTCTCAAGGTCCCCTTGATGTTTGCCTTTTTATACCTGTTTGTGTGCTCCCTTGATGTGCTGAGCTCTGCTTTCCAGCTGGCAGGAGGTGAGGTCACCCTGATACTTGCCTGCCTCCTCTCCACCCACCCTCCAGCCCTTCCTCCCTAATGATGAAAGTGCTACATGTCCTTCTGTGAGGGGTTCCACCTCCTGTCTGTCTCTCTGCTGCTGGTGTGGGTGCGACTGGAGTTGGGCTCTGAAGAAAGAGTCTAAGAACAACACCGGAACATCACTGGACAGCTTTGTTGTAGTGGGGGGAAAATGCATGGAGTGAGAAAGATGGAAGTTAGGAGGAGTATAACTGTTGTAAAGAAGTGTCCTTGGGTAAAAGAAGATAAAGACAAGATTTATTTAGGGAATAACAAGGTGATAGGAAAACCTTTGTTATTTAAGTCTATCTACAGTCTAGAACAGGGGTAGGCAACCTTGGCTCTTTTATGACTCGTGGACTATGCTGGCTCAGGAATTCTGGGAGTTGAAGTCCACGAGTCATAAAAGAGCCAAGGTTGCCTACCCCTGGTCTAGAACCTTAGCATAGTGCCCTCCATTGTGGAAACAAGTCCAGTCAGTCAGGGAAGTGCTGTTGTTGCTCAGATCCGGGTCAGAAGATGAACAGGGCTGAACTGAGAGTAGAAGGAATGGTGGAAAGCCCTGGGAGTGTGAGTAGGAAGCATGTTATCATGCAAAATAAGTCTTTTGGACAAAAAAGATCAAAGTGCAGAAGATACCTTAGTTAATTATTTCCACATCAATTGCCCCCGGGAGTCAGTAAGCTTATTAGGGCAGAAAGCTGATGTGCGTAAAGTTGAATTTCCATAATTTTACTAGAGATTCTCGAGACTGACCCCCTTCCCTTCCCTCCAGATGTTTTTCTATACCTAATGAGAAGTCCACAATCTCTTTTCCAAAAGGGTAAATTTTGTTCACCAAAGGAAAATGTCACTTGTGATTAGCAAGCCCTTTGAGGCAATCCTCATTGGTTTAGCTCTATCACATGTCAACTACAGTATATTGCAATAATTCTACCATATTTTACTGATGTGTCTTCTCTTTCTCTTCTCCTCTCCTCAAACTTTCAGGATCTCTTTTTTAACTAGAATTTCAATTAGGCACAATAGAACTAATACAAATAAGAATCTGGGTTTGCTTATGGTATTATTAGTACTGCTTACAAGCTGACTTCATGTTTTCTTCGTTTTAGCAACCAGACTAACAAAGGAGAATTTTCTAATGATTTTATGTGTAGACTTCCTGTATTTTCCCCCATCCCATTTCCAGAAAGAGCTCATTCTAAACCGGAATCTTAACTGGGGAAATAATGCATAAGCTATATGTTCAGCCACTAATTAACAGACTCTAACTAAAACTTGCTTTAGGAGCAAGCTGGACTAGAAACGTGATGTTCAGATCTGCTTTGCTACTCTCTGGGTTTTTTTTCCAGGTAAAGTAGCTGGAGATATTTTCAAGGACAATGCTATCCTCTCCAACCCAGTGGCAGGGCTTGTGGTAGGAGTCCTTGTTACTGTCCTTGTACAGAGTTCCAGCACCTCCACCTCCATCATTGTCAGCATGGTTTCCTCAGGATGTGAGTAACATTGATGAACTAAAATCAGACTGAAGATATATATATGCATGAATATGTCTGGCTACATGAATATGCAAAAGAAGTGGATCCTCTTACCCTTACCCTTTCCTATTTCCCAATTGTTTGTGGCATGGCTATAAAGCTTTGATAGCTATTCTTCTTTTGTATCAGGGATAGGAACTTGTGACTTCCAGATGTCATTGAACTAAAACTCCCAATACTCCCAATCAGACAGTCCTAGAATTGTACCTGGTTGTAAGAGGTTCCATGTTTTCTACTCCAGTAACATTTGCATTGATAATGACATGCAAGGCCTGATAATTATGAAAGGCCTTTGAATGTAATTGCAGTTGTGGGGGATCAATATACCGGCATGTCTGCTGGAGATATACATAGGACCAGAAAGGAAGAGTCTGCCCAAGAGGAAACGTGTGCCCAAACTCTCATTTTGTTTAGGATACCATCCATGGCATCTTCAAGCCAGAGTTCTCACCAGGTGCTCTTTGCCCTTTGCTCTCTAGTGCTGGAGGTAGGTTCAGCCATCCCCATCATCATGGGCTCCAATATAGGGACCTCAGTCACCAACACCATTGTGGCACTTATGCAAGCTGGCGACAGAAATGAATTTAAGAGGCAAGTATTATTGTGTGTGTGTGGGGGGGGGATGGAGACCGAGAATGTAGCTGGTTTCTGCCCTGGAAAGAAGGCCAGTTATGTGGCTGGCAGAACTGGATGAAGACAGGAGCAGATTGGCAGAAGGAGAAAGTGTTCATCAACTATAGGAGGATGCCAGTAGGTTGTGGGGGTGCTGGGGCTACAAACCTAAGACAGGAGTAATGAAGAACAGGCATGTGTTAAACCAGGAGTAATTGGTAATTCAGGTAAACACAACAAATAGGCAGAAGTGGGTCTCAGAGACACTTCTGCAATACAGGTGATTTGGATGGATGCTCAGGTAGGACCCATCCATATACCCCATGCCACAACTCCGGATATTTCACAACAGCAAAAGCTTCTCTTCGTTGTCTAACAGGGCCTTTGCAGGGGCCACCGTGCATGACTGTTTCAACTGGTTGTCAGTACTGATTCTGCTGCCTCTGGAAGTGGCCAGTGGCTATCTGCACCACATCACCAAAGTTTCTGTGGCAACTCTCAACTTGCGCAGTGGACGGGATGCTCCAGAGCTCCTGAAAGTAATCACGGACCCCTTAACTGACCTTATTGTCCAGGTGTGTGTGTGTGCTATGCCAGCTAGAGGATTATGACACTGAAGATCTGGAGGGTACCAGGTTGGGAAAGGCTAATCTAAACACAACTGTGCCCTCTTGGTCTTTCTCCTAGGAGCTCCTTCTCTGTTTTCTATACAAGCGGTCCTCAATTTATAACCATTTCTTTAATGACAGTTCGAAGTTACAACAGCACTGAAAAAAGCGACTTACAACCAGTCCTCGCACAGCATCCCCCTGGTCACAAGGTCAAAATTCAGGCACTTGGCAACCAACATATGTATTTACAACGATTGCAGCATCCTGGGGTCAAGGGATGGCCATTTGCAACCTTCCCAGCTGGCTTCCAACAAGCAAAGTCAATGGGGAAGCTGGTTTCACTTAATATTGCATGATTCACTTAACAATTGCAGTGATTCACTTCACGACAGTGGCAAAAAGGTCACAAAATCAGACGTGACTCATTTAACTACCACCTTGCTTAGCAATGGGAATTATGGTTCCCAACTGTGGTCGTAAGTTGAAGACCACCTGTACAGTAGCCGTGGGAGGCAGGGATGAGAGACAGGTATCTTCCACTCTTGCCACACTTTATAAGGATTTTTCTTGTTCCCTTCAGCTGGATAAGTCAGTGATCACAGGGATTGCCACAGGCAATGAAAGCTTGCACAACAAAAGTCTGATTCGGATGTGGTGTGAAGCGCCAGCTCCACAGGTGAGAATTGTGCCAAAGGAGAGAAAGGATAGAAGGGGGAAGGATGTAAGAGAAAACAGCAGATATCGTTCAGAAGATGTTCCAAATCCCTGTTCTATAAGGATGCCACCACTGAGAAGGTTTTTCTCTGATTGACCTATTCTATATACCTCATTTGGTGGAACCTCTAAAGGTAACCTTGTCCTAATCCTACTCTTAGTTCTAGCCCTAATCTGAGACCTAGTACTTGGATAGCCAATATAGTGTTATAGGTAATCTTTCAGGTATCCTAGGTATGGAGGAATGACAATTGCTTTGGGCACTGTCAGTTCATTGTCTTTAAAATCGTGCCTCTCTATAGATACGCACAAATGGAAAACATTTGTGCGTATCTAAAGAATTCGGTTTGCTTTTTCTCCTAATAGAGCATATTAATTTTCATTTATGCTAGTTCAGATTCTTTTTTCATTTAATCCAGAAACTAAATGGGTAGTTATGCCATGATGAAAGGATATAGATTTAAAAAGAAAGACATTCATAGTTATTTATAGTTATGCACTTCTATTATGGGGGGAACAAAGCTTAGAGCACTTCTGAATGAGGATTGTGCACAAATTTCAAAGCACCATTGCATCATCTGAGCCAATCTATTTTCAGCTCAGCTGTGTGGTAACCCAAACTGTAAAAACGTTTTTCTTTCATTTTACAATGGCGAAGTTTTTTGGAGAACATCGATGGTCTGTTTCTCCATCGGGGGGGGGGGGACTCTTGCCAGCTTCCTCTGGCTCCAAAGCATCAGCCCCCCAGCAGTCCTTTCTGATCCTGCCCAGATCTCAAGCTCAAATTGCTATGGCAAATGGCTCACCAGGAGTAGGTCCTTGGACAAAGGGCTGCTGTGCTGAAACGTTTATATACATTGATCCAAAAATCTCTAATGAGTCAAAGACGAATATCATGAATATCATGGCATGTTATTAAACATATAATTTATCACACACACACGTATGTATGTATGTATGTATGTATGTATACTCGCAGAGAGAGAGAGTGAAACAGAGAGCAGTGAAATTAGTTACAATACTCTAATGTCCTTTTGGTCACATAGGTGCCAGTAGTTTTCATTAAACAGTATACCAATATTTGGTGTTATTCCTGGGTTGATATGTTTCCTCCCCTCCAAGAATGTATCTGGGACCAGAGAATCCTAGAAACCCACCCCAGAGCTGCCCAAATACCCCTATGCGTTTTCTGCTACCTCCTTGCTGAACAGAGAGATCATTGACCCTATTCTTGTTCATGTTCCTCCTCTCCTCTCCTCTCCTCTCCTCTCCTCTCCTCTCCTCTATTCTTCCTGTCCTTGCTTGCTTATTCGCTCCTGGTCTTTCTTGGGAATGAGCCAGTCCTGGCAGAAAGTCCCTCATTGTGGGATGATCAAGCTTAGTACTCATCCTTCCTCTCCTTAGACAGTCCCAGCAGCTTGGCTAGGCCTTGCCTTCCTACTGCTCTGCCCAGAAAGCCCAGTGCCATCCAGTACCCAGTTCCCAGAGACTCTTGCTGATTGTCGTGAGAGTCCTTGGGCACTAACTGTGGCAAACCAGCTGCCCAGGCTCCCCTGTTTTCAGGAGGTTATCAGAGTGAACCAAAGTGAACTGTGAGGCTTTGCTATAAGTTTGTATGAGGAACTCAGTGCTCCTCTTTTGCCAGCAGCATCAGAGCTCACAGAGTATCACTGTAGACTGCTTAACATGGCTTGGGTAAGATTGAGGCCCCTGTATTAAGGGGGATTCAGACTTGATCCAGCACAAATAAAATTCAGCAAGGGCAATGGCCATACAAAGGGCCAGGCTGCTTGGGGGATTCTTTCTTTCTTTCTTTCTTTCTTTCTTTCTTTCTTTCTTTCTTTCTTTCTTTCTTTCTTTCTTTCTTTCTTTCTTTCTTTCTTTCTTTCTTTCTTTCTTTCTTTCTTTCTTTCTTTCTTTCTTTCTTTCTTTCTTTTCCTTCCTTCCTTCCTTCCTTCCTTCCTTCCTTCCTTCCTTCCTTCCTTCCTTTCTTTCTTTCTTTCTTTCTTTCTTTCTTTCTTCCTTCCTTCCTTCCTTCCTTCCTTCCTTCCTTCCTTCCTTTCTTTCTTTCTTTTTCTTCCTTCCAAGGGGACACTGGTGGAGAAGTGTCCTTCCAATGGGTTCTAGTTCCTCCAGCCCAAAAAGGATTCATTTTACTTAGATCACTGTCACTGTTATGTCCTGGGCCTTGCTGAGTCATTCAGCAAGGCTCAGAAAGGCTGCAGGAAGGTTGCAGAGACCCGGACAGACCACATGTCTGCCCGGGACCCAGACAGGCTGTCTCCGGCCTTGCGTGCATGCGCAAGGCGGGAGAATGGCCTGCAATGATTGGCTGTGCATCCCCTTGCAAGGGGAGTATAAAAAGGCCAGTTGCCATTGTGTTCTTGCTTCTGTTCTGTGAATGTACTTAATAAAGAGATCCTTTGTTGTGAACCTGCCTCATCTCGATGTCTGCTTTGCAAGAACAGAACATTGGCGATGAAGGTGGGATTCGCCGCATAGGAAGCCAAAGGAAAAGAAGCTAGGGCCAACTCACCTGAAGGCCTGAAGCGAAGAGAAGCGTGGCGTCCAGAAGAAGCAACCGCCTGCCAGTACGAAGACGCTGGAGATGGGCTTGGCTTCGTGGGACCCCTTCTCCTTCCTTGCGGCGACAGACGTCGAAGAGGCTATCGGTCACAACGATGTCCAAGCTGGGCCGTCTTGTCAAATTCGATACTTCGCACCCAGAACGATGGAGCTCTTACGTAGCTCGCGTCGAGAACTACTTCAGGGTGAATAAGATCCAAGAAGACAAATTTAAAGCTGCTACTTTGCTGTGTGTCTGTGGGCAAGACACTTTTGACATTGCTGAGAACCTTGTAGCCCCAGCACCATTGGAGTCGACCGCCTATTCAGATCTAAAGAAAATGCTGCGTGAGCATTTTGAGCCCAAGCTTTCTGTAATAGCTTGGAGGCACCAATTTGAGCAGCGGGATCAGTGGCCAGGAGAATCAGCTGCGGACTTCGTCGCAGCTCTGAGGCAGGCTGCTAGGCCATGTGCGTTCCACGACTTGGAAGAGAGGCTCCGAGATCGACTCGTCTGCGGATTGCGAAGCCGTGAGATGCAACAAAAGTTGTTTGCTAGAGCTGATGTTTCCTTCCAAGATGCCCTGAGAGAAGTTGCAGCTGAAGAAGGCTTTCAGCGGTGAAGGCTTTGCGGTCGACCAAGAACCCTCCAGCAGCAGTTCCCGTCCATCAGGAGGTCGTGCGAGAGGTATCCGGAGAAGAATCCGAAGAAGAAGAGGTGGACAAACTTCAACAGTCGGCGGAGAGAAGACTGCAAGAACGCAGAGGACAGACGCCTGCATCCCTTCGGTGTTTCGACTGTGGGGGTTGCCACAGGAGAACCGACTGCCGTTTTCGTTCTGCTGTTTGCCGGGCATGTGGCAGGCAAGGCCACATCGCATCAGCCTGCTTGGGTCACCAGAAAAACAGGTCCCCCGAAGAATTGCCTCTGAAAGGTACCAAGGTCCCCAGCCAACACAGGGTGGGTTTCTGCGCGTCCCGTAGGGGGGTATTCAAAACTGGGGTTCACCGGCCCCTTAAGAAAAAGCTTCGCGTTGATGTAAGAGTGCAGGGAGTTCCCCTGGCTATGGAGCTGGATACAGGGTCCGCTCTTTCTATTATTTCTGCAGACACCTTTAAAAAGGTTTGTTCCAGGAGTGGCTCACGAGTCAAACTCAGGCCCTCCAATCTCATCCTCACTGACTTCCAAAATTCACGAGTCAGTGTAAAGGGGGAGGCCACGCTTAGAGTACAGTGTAAGGAATTTGATGGGTTGTTGGATGTGGTGGTAGCTGGGGGTGATCGCACGAGTCATATCGGACACGATTGGTTCGAGGCACTTGGGATCCAAGTCACTGGTCTTAATCATCTACAAACTGCCAGCCTTGCAGGAGTCTGTAAGGAGTTTGCAGATGTGTTCAGCCCAGAGCTTGGCTCATACAAGGGGCCTCCCATTGCTTTAAGGTTAGATCCAGCCATCACACCCATCAGGGTTAAACCAAGGAGGGTGCCTTTTGCTCTCAAAAGTAAAATAGATGCTGAGTTGGACAAACTGCTCCAACAAGGCATTCTAGAACCTGTGGATTCTAGTCCATGGGAAACCCCCATAGTGACACCATTAAAAGCCAATGGTGAAGTCCGAATTTGTGCGGACTATAAATGCACTCTAAACAAAGCCTTGCAGCAGCACGCATATCCAGTGCCTGTGGTGAGCCACATTCTGGCCTCACTGAAAGGGAGAAAGGTCTTTGCTAAGCTTGATTTAGCTCAGGCCTACCAACAGTTACCTGTTGGTGAGGCAACAGCTGAGGCCCAAACAATAGTTACTCACAGAGGGGCTTTTAAAGTAAAAAGGCTGCAGTTTGGGGTCAATGTAGCCCCTGGCATTTTCCAAGGGGTGATGGAGCGAACGCTCCGTGGTATTCCTGGGGTGTGCCCTTATTTTGATGACATCCTCATTGCAGGAGAGTCATCTGGGAACTTGGCTGAAAGGCTGAGAGCTGTCTTGCTGCGTTTCCGCCAAGCTGGGCTGAAGTTACAGCAAGACAAATGTAAAATTGGTGTAACATCCACCGAATTTCTAGGGTTTCGTATTGATGCTGAAGGCATCCACCCTGCAGAGTCTAAATTCCAGGCCATTCAACTGGCCCCAAGTCCCCAGTCAAAAGCTGAACTCCAGGCTTTTCTGGGCCTACTTAATTTTTATCATTCATTTCTCCCCCACAAGGCTGCAGTGGCTGAGCTGTTACACCGGCTCTTGGACAAGCAGACTCCATGGAAATGGACAAACGTCCATGAAAGGGCTTTTAAAGAAGTCAAGGCCTTGCTATCTTCAAATGCGGTCCTGGTGCATTTCAATGAGCAATTGCCTGTGTGCATCGCATGTGATGCCTCCCCTTATGGGGTAGGAGCAGTGTTAAGTCATCTCAAGGCTGATGGGACTCAGGTCCCTGTGGCCTACTACTCTAGAACTCTCTCATCTGCAGAGCGTAATTACGTGCAGTTTGACAGAGAAGCCTTGGCAATAATCTCAGGCATCAAGAAATTTCATGAATTCTTGTATGGCCGCCATTTCAAGGTCTACACTGACCACAAGCCTTTGCTGGGTTTGTTTACAACCAACAAGCAGACCCCACACATCTTCTCCCCCAGAATGCTGAGATGGTCAATTTTCTTGTCAGCTTATGACTACACCCTGATTCACAAACCAGGGACAGAGATGGGCCACGCTGATGGCCTTAGTAGGTTACCTCTAAAGCACATAGAGGCAGACCCTGCTCCTGCTGTACACATTCTTTCCATTCAGGAATTGCCTGAATCTCCCCTCAATGCTAGGGATGTGGCTGCTGAAACTGCCACTGATCACACGCTTGCACACGTGCTGACATGGGTGTTGTCAGGATGGCCTGACATGTGTCCTGGTACAGAGTTCCAAAGTTTCTGGCGTAGGAAACATGAATTTTCTACATTCACAGGGTGTATCCTGTGGGGAAGCAGAGTAGTCATCCCGGCCTCATTGAGGACTAGAGTCTTGCTCTCTCTGCATGAGGGACATCCAGGAATTGTGAGGATGAAGGCGCTTGCGCGTAGCCATCTGTAGTGGCCTGGACTCAATAAGGACATCGAGGCCCAGGTTCAGGGGTGCCAAGTGTGCCAACAGTCACGGCCTGAGATGCCCCAGGCTCCTGTACATAGGTGGGAGGAGACACTCACTCCATGGTCACGCGTACACATTGACTATGCTGGGCCCTTTCAGTGGCAATTCTTCCTTCTCCTCGTGGATAGCCATTCCAAGTGGCTAGAGGTCATTCCTGTATCCTCCACCACTACTGCCAGGACCATCCAGGTGCTCAGAGGAATTTTCGCTTCCCATGGTCTTCCTGATGTCCTTGTTTCAGACAATGGTCCCCAATTTACCTCTTCTGAGTTTCAGGCTTTTCTTCAAACCAACATGATCCGGCATGCTACGTCTGCTCCTTTTCACCCTGAGACCAACGGTCAGGCTGAACGCATGGTGCGTACCACCAAGGAAGCATTAAAGAGAATCACTCAAGGCACATGCGCAAGGCGGGAGAATGGCCTGCAATGATTGGCTGTGCATCCCCTTGCAAGGGGAGTATAAAAAGGCCAGTTGCCATTGTGTTCTTGCTTCTGTTCTGTGAATGTACTTAATAAAGAGATCCTTTGTTGTGAACCTGCCTCGTCTCGATGTCTGCTTTCAAGAACAAAACAGTCACTTGGTTCAAAATGTTGGAAAAACCACCTGATCGTAGAATAGAAAGTGACTTCATGTCACTTTCATAGTTCTTGTGGGATTTTTAATACAGAATGGTGGTGTTGTAGCCAGTTACTTTCTACTTAAGTTACAAATGCTCAGAATATTTGGGAAATGACCAAATGTATATAGTATGGCATATTCTGATGTTTGTGATTTTTTATCTCTTTTTTGTCTGGAGTGAGGCAGGGTCATCTTCTGTTGCTGTTCCAGATGGAACAGTAGCTGAGGAGTGGAAGGGACTGAATTATGTTTTCATTATATTTCTATTAGTCCACTGGAAGGACAACATTGATCGGTGCATTGTGTGTTCTGCATTTGGAGGCCTATAGGAAAGGAAAGGATCTGCTCCACCCTGCTTTGGGAGAGATTTGGAGAGGAGGAATGGTACTTTTGGGAAGCGCCCATTAAACCACATCCTCCAAATAGAAGTATGGCCTTGCTGCCTGCAAATTGCTTCACGGTCAAAAGTGGCATAGGGCAGTTGTTGCCAAACAGGTGCTTAGTTTTAAACTGCATGCACAATACACAGCAGAGCGCTGCTTGCTCGGAACATGTGTAACTTTGGGAGCGCAGTCACTGAAAAAGTATTTTGGGAAAAATGAAACTCAAGGAAGGAAGCAGCAGAACAAGAGGTTGGGAAATGCATTTTTTCCTAAGGGAATTAAACTGATGTCACTGTCCTGGAACTGATGCTAAATGAGTGCCGATGGATGAAATATGAAGAGTGTTATGGAGGCTAATTGGTGTTAGAATTAACATTTTAGCAATATTTCGCCTGCAAGGAACACTTTTGAATGAGCAGAAGGAATGAGATGGGAAAATTGACTAGCCACATGTAGTAACGGCATTATAATAAGACTGTTTTTGACTAGGAATGGGAGGGGGGGTTCCTCACTCATCTCCCTAGAGTTCCTATCACATGTTAGGATGACCCTCTTTTTTTATAGATTTCTTCAGCAGGCACAAGAGGAAGATCCCTAAACTGCAGCTCCCTTATACCAAACAGTCTGGAAAGTGCTGGAAACTCCAGCAGTGCCATGACACAGAAATGTAAGCACCAGCAACTTCATACAACAAAACTCTGAAAGAAATGGCTACAGCCACAGATGCCCCATTCTTCCTGTCAGGCCACAAAAGTAGAAGAGGGGGGAAATAAGGCAGGGCTTTTGCACTGACCACTGCTCCTTTCTTCCAGGCAATCACCTGTTTGTGGACTCCACTCTGCCAGACTTGGCTGTAGGACTCATGTTGCTGGCTGGATCCCTGACTGTACTGTGCACCTGTCTTATGATGCTGGTCAAACTGCTGAACTCTGTGCTCAAAGGCCAGGTGGCCAGCGCTATCCAGAAGGTCATTAACACAGGTAGGCTCATAGACTGGTTCTCTCCCACTAGACTGGAGATTTCTTGGGTCAAAAAGCTTAGATGTCGGGCCTCTGAAGGGCACCAGGTTCTTGTAGTAGAGTCCACCTGTGTGAATCCTCATCTCTCCTTGCTGTTTCTGACATTATACTGGTTTGGGCAGATCTTCCATCACCTTTTGGATGGGCCACCGGTTACTTTGCCATGCTTGTTGGTGCTGGGATGACGTTTGTTATGCAAAGTAGCTCTGTCTTCACTTCAGCAATTACCCCTCTCATAGGTAAGTCCCCTATATCTTCCCTTCCCCCCAAATCCCAGTAGCAAGTTCAGGGTGGAGAGACTGTGTTGTACAAAAGAAACTCAGGATGAGATTTACTGTAGATTTTCAGCCCCATGCAAGAGGAGAAGAGAAGCATCAGTCTGCTAACAATGTTTCTTAGCTGCATCTGTCTCGTTCCCCACGGCAGGAGAAAGTCAACCTGGGGTTTAAGGGTATAGCTGCTCTGGAATATATGGAATAAATAAGCAAGATGTTACCATCACACTTAAATGGGACATAATGATGTGATGATGATTTGAAGCACACTGTAGCTATCTCAGAAATTACTGAGATACAGGATGCTGTGTCTATATTGACATAACATATTTAGCCAGATGAGTTAAGTTCTAGCAGATGCACAAGCGACAAACTTGATAAGTGATCAGTTTGGTGATTTTTCATGGCTTAACATGAGTGCAAGTCCATCTTGCTTGGACTGTGGTTCAGAATATCCCTCATAGAAACATGGGAGGAATAGCCCATACTAGTCTAATCTTCTCCTTAGTACGGGATGCAAAGCCAGATAGTTTATTCAGTAACTTGGTTAAATGAGTTGACTGAACAGGGACAGTGAGTAATTGGACTCATCTTCAGGAAGTCTGCTTTTGTGGGAATAAGGAAGGCTCCCTTAGCACTGCCTTTAGTGTGTATTGTGGGGAAGGAAGTTGTTGTTTTCTGATCAGCTGCTCTTTTCTTTTGTGGGACAGGTCTTGGGGTGATTAGCTTAGAACGTGCGTATCCCCTCACCCTTGGCTCTAACATTGGAACTACAACCACGGCTATCCTAGCAGCCCTGGCCAGTCCAAGGGATAAATTGGCCAGTGCCTTGCAGGTGAGGAGATGCCCTTTTTCTATTCTGTTGAACTAGAGATGATGGCTTAGGACAATACATTTCCCAGCCTAAGGATTTCTTTACATGCCCCTAAGCACTGCTGTTCCCCACTCTCTATCAAAAAAGCCAGGAAGGAAACAGCAATGGTAAAGCAGAGAGGCACAAGCAAGAATCAGAAGTGAAAGGGATACTAGGTTCCTTTCCCTGCTCTCCCCCCAAACCCAGTGCGTAGTATGCATTTCTTCCCAATGTTGCACCCAAGAGAACTGCTGTGCTTCTGGTTTCCCTTCTCAGATTGCCCTCTGCCACTTCTTCTTCAACATCTCTGGGATTCTGCTGTGGTATCCCCTGCCTTGTACTCGCCTCCCAATCCGCATGGCTGAAGCATTAGGTGAGCAGACAGCCAAGTATCGCTGGTTTGCTGTCTTCTACCTGATTATCTGCTTCCTCTTGTTGCCGTCGCTGGTTTTCGGACTCTCTGTGGCAGGATGGCAGGTGCTGGTAGGCGTGGGAGCTCCGTTCCTGATTCTTCTAGCTTGTGTGGCCATTATCAACACCATGCAGTCACAAAGCCCTGACCGACTGCCCAGGTGGCTTCAGAATTGGGACTTCTTGCCATACTGGCTTCACTCTTTGGAACCCTTGGATGGGCTAATGACCAGAGCCACAGCGTGTTGTGCTGCTCATTGTTCGGGTAGCCAAGGGGAATGTAAAAAGAAATCGCCAGGAGTTAAGGTCAGAAGAGGCTTGCCGAAGCCTTCTGTTGTCTTCTTGGAGGAATGGTCCCCACCACCAAGACTCTCACCCCAGCTGAACGTCCTGCCAGTGCAGCAT
Source organism: Azemiops feae (assembly GCA_023970755.1). Taxonomy (NCBI): domain Eukaryota; kingdom Metazoa; phylum Chordata; class Lepidosauria; order Squamata; family Viperidae; genus Azemiops; species Azemiops feae. Next base: position 369,722 of record JALGBA010003956.1, read on the forward strand.
GCTAGCCGTCTGTGATTTGTGCTAGAACACAGCTCTGTCGCGGTCTGCAGACAGTGGTGCTCAGCAGACAAGCAAGAAAAGGCACAACAAGAAATGGCATCAGTGCAAATACTGGAGTTTGTGCTGATGGCTGCCCTCATCCCTGGAGCTCTGTCATTGCCACGTGTGTATGCCAGCCAATATAGGTTCATGTCTCATGGGGCAGAGCTTTTCATAGGAAATATGCCTATAATTAGCATTTGATAATCACTGTGCATATCATTTTGTTATGAACATCAAAGAACGAGTACAAAATAATCAGCGTAGGGACTACTTACATACAATGCAGGAGAGTTTATAGTGCTTTTAATGCAGCAGAACCCCCAGTGGTGGGATTCAGCCAGTTCGCACCGGTTCAGTAGAACCGGTAGCTAATTTTTTGTTGCCCAGGCCCAGAATGGACTTCCGGAAGCGGCATCCACACAGAGAACCGGTTGTTCACATATTTGAATCCCACCACTGAGAACCCCCATTCTCGATTGCCCGTAGCATCTATGTAACAGGAGTTCCATGTATTCAGAAGTTATTTTGTAGCAGAACTGTAGGTCTCCCTGAGCAGTGTTGTCTCAATGTACAACACATTTGCAGAATTACACATAATGGTACTTAGGAGATTTTTCCCTTTTAACTTGACAAACAGATCCTTCAGATGTTTGATGACAGCTCACATCATCCCAAAATCATATATGTGCTAATTGAAACTGGTGAGAATTGGAAGCAAAAACCATCTAAAGGTTGTTTGAACCTGTAGAGCATTTACTCCATTTTATAGTATTGTCTTAATAGATGCTGACCATCAGATTCTTTATGAGCAAGAAAGTAATAGATAGTAATAGTCCCTACAGTAATTATTTTGGAATCACTAAGAAACAGATGCTACATTTGCACTGCTTATATTTCTGCTAGGTAGTTATAGATCACTTCAGTTTGGGTTCCAGAAAAATTATAGAAATAGAACTGGGGAGACATTTGTTTCTGTAGCTTTTACTATATAATTATTCTCATAATTTTCATTATTTCAGTGAAAATCCAGATTGTGAAGGATTTGATGTGTATTATTTATAAAATGTGACACAATATTCTTTTGGCTGCTGCTGAATCTCAGCTGAGTTGAACCAATACTATGATGCAGATCAGCAACTAGCAATCTAAGATAGGAGCCATTTCCTTTGATTTTTAAGTTTTTAAGAATAGAAAATCCTATGTTAACAGAGAATCTGATCACATAAGAAAATGCTTTGGAGGGAAGGGATTGAATCTACCCCATTAGCAGAATCTGAATTCTGTAGTTTGGTGCAGACCCTGAACATGGTTTGAATTAGGAGTGCATTTGAATTTGGATGTTTTGCTTGCTTTTTTTTTTTTTTTAAACTGCAAGCAGTAGCAAACTTTCTAATCTTCTCTGGATCTCCTCCATGTCTCATGTTCACATATATTTTATGATTATGTCACCAGAATGTGCACTGTGTCACTTCTACCTTTGCTTTGGGACACAATCCCAGGACACCTTGTGTTTCTGCTTCTGTCAAGTTTGAATTTGCAGAGTTTCTTTCAGATTTGTGTCCCCCATTGCATAATTTGAGCATCCAGGTGTGTTTCTAAGTCACTACTTCAAAAATAAAATTCACTGATAAATCTGTTCTTTAAGTGAACTAGAATATTACAGTATATAATTTTCTACTTCTTGAATGATGAGGTCCCAGGAATAGCATTACTTTTTTGGAGAAGGAAGTACACTGGACTTTTATGGGCCAATTCAGGCATAAATAGAAATCATTGTTACTCAGTATATTTATACACTGCAGTGTTCGATTTCCAAACTTCTCTTTCTTTTTTACCTAATGAGAAGATCAAGCTTTTCTTCCTGGTTAGCCACAATTCTTAGACATCCCAACTCAAGGAACTGACATTTGTTTATACCCTGGGTTTTGAATGCAATGCTTGTGGCTGGTATTGTGCTCACCCAGCCATATTGTGAAACCCATCCCACAATTTACAGATCGTTCTCAACTTAAGACCACAACTGAGTCCAAAATTTGTGTTGCTAAGCAAGACAGTTGTTAACTAGGTTTTGCCCCATTTTATGACCTCCCTTGCCACGGTCGTTAAGTGACTCTGGTTTCCCCATTGACTTTGCTTGTCAGAAGGGCGCAAAAAGTGATCACATGACCCTGGGATGCTGCAACCATCATACATACATGCTGGTTGCCAAGCATCTGAATTTTGATCACGTGACCGCGGGGATGCTCCAACGGTTGCAAGTGTGAAAAATGATCACAAGTCACTTTTTTCAGTGCTTCAAATGGTCACTAAACAAATTGTTGCAAGTCGAGGACTACCTGTATTGTTGTACAAGTGACTGGAACAATATCATTTTGGGGAAAAATGCCCCCAAAGGCAAAATCCTACCCCATGTAATTGGGCAGCAGAATCTTTGGTAGTGTCTTTCCATTAAGAAGTTATTCCCACCAGTATTCAAACATACAGAAGTTTTTTATTCCAATAAGTGAACTTAAGGGAGAAATACATTTCCCTGCCCAAAAGCAACAGTGGGAAGAAGCCTTCAGTGAAGATTTTTGAACAAACAAATCCCTTGGCATAATTGGACAATTATCTGTCTTCCTCTCCTTTCCAGTGAAAGGGGAAACAGGGTCCTTGAAAATTGGGAATATAAAGCAGACATGCCTGGGGCTGTCTTGTATCATTTTTGCATTTCTTAGGGTGGTCATATGTGCACAGATTCTGTAGCAGAGCTTCCAGCATTCTGCATGCCCCATAAAACCTCTGGACACGCTCTGGACAGGCCTGAGCATGAAACATACAAAGGTGCAGATCCTTTCATGACGACGATCAATCAGGCATCCAAATTTTACAAAGGCAATAAATTAACAATGTATTGAAGTACTAAAACACCAGAAATGGGCTGTTGAAGATACTCCTTTTCTAGTACGACAATGTCCAAATTAAGACAAAAATCCGTATAACTTTAACTATCTCTAAGATATCTTACCCACCAGTTAAAACAAATACATCTTTTAAAAACAAGGAACCTCTAAATAACTGATAGTCATGTGTGGTCCTTCCTAAACATCTGAAATCAGCTCAAGGTTCCTAAACTTTATGGTGTGGTGAACTCATAAAATAATACACATGTGCAAACACACAAATTAAACAAATGATTTTATTGGGTTAGAGTTGGGCAATAAATAACTGTATCACTTGCTCTTAATAATTTTTCAAACTTTGCAGCACCATAACTGTGTATTTTGGGTTTCTGCGGACAAATCAGGCAAAACTCAGAGCAAAATCTTGACAGTAACTTCCACTGTGCCTGAGCAAGCCTAGTCAGGTTTCAGAAAATTGTGATCTCCTCTACGTGGCTTGCAACTCTCTCTTCTACACCCTGTAGTCCTGACCCACAGTTGGGAACCCCCGAGTTGGTCCATATCTTTCACTGCAGTGGTCTAGAAGTAATCCCAAAGAATGTTGCTTTCGTGAAAAACCACCATCTTTAGTGAAACATGTCTCAAAGATTCTTCTGAGAAACAAAGTACAGTAGATGGCAGTATCCTGTGATCTTTACACCAACCCATTTGTTTGTGGGTTTATGCACAACAATAGGATTCTTCCAAATCCACACCTTAGACAGTCTTGTGAATTGCTTGTAGGTCTCTTCTGGGCAAATCCGGTATTTAATATAGCATGGGAATAATTCCTTGAGATACTTTATTTGCATTGCTAATGCCCAGCCTGGATTTGAGAAAGAAACTGCATTGCTATAAATGGTTCCTAAAGACCCTTGGCAAACAATTCCTTTAAAAAGATTCAGCCACCCACTCCTAGGCGAACTATATTTTAAAATTCAACCTACTCCTTTATTTGGCAGTTAACACTATTTCTGTAACACTTTTAGCCAGCCTCTTTTGGAAGTGAGGCTGGTGCACAGACAACTCTGGCCACTGGGTGGCAATGTGGGATAACGGGAATCTGAATTACAGTCCTGGAAGAGCCAGCCTAGGGGCGGAAGCTGAGGGCCAGAGGGATCTGCCAAAAGAATTCGGATGATGGGCCTCTAAACTTGCCACTGAGGAAGCAAAGGTGGGTTTGGGGCTGTGTGTAAGAACCCTGCTGAAGAAAAGAAAGATGAAAAGAACCAAGGGAATAATCGATCTATTTCAGACCCTGCTAATTTGAGGTTGTGGTTGCCCCCAAAGCCTTTAAAATACAGCCTTCAGTTGAGGAACTTGATGGATTAATGAAGATGATTCCTCTAAGCGTGGGCAGAAGTACTTGTTTCAAGTCTAGGCAATCACAGCTACAGAATCCAGGAGGGTTTCTTCCTCACAAAATCTACCATCTTTTTCCTCCTTTATCCCCCCCCCCACTAGAAGCATAATGAAGTCTCCTTCAAGTTGATGCCGGGTGACAGTATGCAGCCAGTGTGCATGCTTTGGGAGAGTAACAGCATGGTTGCGGCTTGCCATTACTTGCCATTCTCAAAGGAGCCTCTCTGGAGCCTCTAGGTCCTAATTGGGCCTAGCTGTGCTTAGCTTCTGACCCCAAAGTTGGCCAGCACTGCCAACTTGCAGAGACAACACCCTCTCTAGGACTACAACTCCTACGATCCTCAACCAATGTGTATACTTTCTGGCTTTCCTTCCAGATGGATGTGGGCTTCTAACAGATTGAAAGAGAAAGACAATACTCAGAAATTAATGCTTATTTCTGTAATTAAGCCAATAACATATTTCTGTTCCAGCAGAAAGTTTTTTTTTGGTAGGGGGAAACATTAGAAAATAAAGATCTCAACTTCTTTTCCCCCTCCCTGGCTGGACAAACAAGGATTGCAAATCCCAGTACATTTTCTTAGAAGGGCTTTATGCTGAGATCAATGATCTGCACAGTGATAATTTCAAAACTAGTTTGAAATGGGCGACTGAGACAGCCGGGCACAGTCCTTCCCCCCTTTGCTGCCAGTTGGCACTTACCAGGTGGGGCAATAGTAAGCAACCCAGGGAGACTCTCCGAAGCTCATTAACATTGGTAGCAAACAGCCTCTCCCACCACCAGCCAAATCTGGCTGGGTGCCTGCAGGCCGAACTCTTGTCAGCTCCTCCCTTCCCTCCTCTACGGGGAGTGCAAAGACCAGACTCAGAGAGACTCAAGCTGGAACAGCCCAGCTGAACTTCACATCATTTCAGCAAAAAAGAAGTATCCAAGAAGACTGGAGTTTTTTGTCTGCCTACCAATATTGTCTTGGATATTCCCAATAACTCAATCTGGAAAGGTTGCAGCAACAGGAAGAACTGGTGACAATAGCTGGAAACTATCAGATCTGCCGCCTGTCCCAAAATATTCTGGAATCCAGACTGCCTCTCCAGGATTCATCTTACTGTTCAAGGTTCATCATGCCTCCCTGAAGACCCTGATTCTGCTTTAACATCCAACGTGATAGCCTGGATTCTGCAGTGCCACTGCAGGTTTGTGCTGTTGCTTAGAATGGTGCCTATCGAGAAGAAGGTTGGTGGCAGTGCCATCGTTTTCTGCAGCTATCCTGACTATACAACTTGCCCTGCCTGAGCAGGACTTGGGAGCCGGTGAACCTTGCACAGGCAGTCAGGGTATGGCCTGGTCTGGGGATGAATGGGATGGAGTCACAGCAAAATGGATCTAGCAATCAGAGTGAGCAGGGACCCACCATCTTTCCATACTCGCCTCTGGCTACAACTCTCATCCTTGTGGCAGGACTGACTGTGGCTCTTGTGACATTCACAGGGAATGTGCTGGTTGTATTAGCTGTGTACACTAGCCGTGCCCTTCGGGCCCCACAGAATCTCTTCCTGGTGTCTATGGCTACAGCTGATATCCTTGTAGCCACCCTCATTATCCCATTTTCCTTGGCCAATGAGGTCATGGGCTACTGGTGCTTTGGGGGTCTTTGGTGCAGTTTCTACTTGTCGCTGGATGTCCTGTTCTGTACCTCCTCCATCATGCATCTGTGTGCCATCAGCTTAGATCGCTACTGGGCAGTCACCCGAGCTGCCCGATATAATCTGAAAAGGAGCCCCCAGAGGGTCAAAGGTATGATTGGGGCTGTCTGGGCCATTGCCGCTGTTGTATCTCTGCCACCACTGTTTAAATCTAGACAGCAGGACCAGGTCTGCCTCCTGCATGATGACACCTGGTATGTTCTGGCCTCTTGCACTGCCTCCTTCTATGCCCCTTGCCTCATCATGGTTGCAGTCTATTGCCGGATTTATCATGTGGCCAAACACAGGAACTCCATGGTCACTGCAGCACGGCGGGTGTCCTATCCCAACTTCATCCCTGTAGCCAAGTACAATCCCTGCAGAGGGAGCACCCAGCCTCCTGGGGAAACACAGAAGATGGGAACGGAGTCCGGCCAGCTTCCTCGTCCCCAGCCTAGCTTGCCCCGGCTCTCTCGGCAATGGAGAGTAGATGATGGTGGCAACAGCAGTGCTCGGCCACTAAGGACTCCAAGGCTTTCTTGGTCACTTCCCTCCAGTCTCCATCAGCGCAGAAGCAGGGACATGTCTCTCTCTACCAATCGGCTGATGCAGGCCCGGGAGCGCAGATTCACCTTTGTCCTTTCTTTTATCATTGGAGCTTTTGTCCTCTGTTGGTTCCCATTCTTCTTTACCTACAGCCTGGAATCTGTGCTTGGAGAAGGCTGCTGCATCTCCGAGCCTCTCTTCAAATTCTTCTTCTGGATTGGGTACTGCAACAGCAGCTTCAACCCCATCATCTACACGGTCTTTAACCGGGACTTTCGCAGAGCTTTCCAGCAACTCCTGTCTCCTGCCCACTCATTCGTGTGCCGAAAATGAGGACTCTGCTAGAGGGTTGTTGGAACTTGAGAGAGGCGTGATGGACAGGGGGCTGGCTACAGAACATCCCCTGGGGTCACAGAGAAGGTAACCAGTGGAAGTTGGGGAGCTGCCTATTTCTGCAGCTGCATTTTAATGAAGACTTCCCCACCCCAGACATGCATGTAGCTTGAAGGGCAGAAGTGCCACAAGAAGCAAGATTTCTGTGACTTGTTGGCAGGTAGTTGGTTGCCAAGAGTCACTCTCACACTCCTGCCTATTTCTCTAGCTTGTGGTTGCCTGATCTGTTGTTCAGCAAACTAATTAACTGAGGTAGTGGGAGCAGAGGGTGGCTGAGGTAAAATTATTGATGTACTGTAAGGACTACTATGGCAGCTTTGACTCCCCATGCAGACTTGCTCCAAATTTTGGCCATTGCTGTAATAAACCAGCAAGTTTATGTTCTTGGTTTTGCTATGCCTATTCCTTGGTTTAGGGGTACAAGTTATATTGAACCACCTCAGCAGTTGGGCTCCATCCTTAATCCTAAAAGGAAAGGTCTGCTCCAAAACCAGTTCTAACTCAGAGAAGCTCTGGAAGGAATGCTCATTTATCCCAGATGCTCTGTGGGAAGGGGAAACAGAAACAGATTCTATTAAAGGGGATTTAGCGGGCTGACTATTTTGGTACTGGAACTAAAAATGTACAGCTGAGTGTTTCTGTCTCACGTATATTGTCCCTTGTCAAAACAAGGGCGGTGGCATTTGGAGGAATTGGGGCCTATTCAAGTCATAAGAAGATCCATCTAGTGGTCTGGTACTCCATCAGAAATACTGGCCAGCTAGGGGTCTTGAAGGAAAAACACGCAAACAGAATGTGATATACGGTAGTCACAATGATAATCTCATTGCATAATTGCAGCAAGAAGCATTCTTCCTCTGAACATTATTTCCTTGTTACTTTGGGTCTGAGCAGCTTGAGGTTTGACTGATGTCCTCCACAGAAAGAATGAACAGGGGAGGAGCAAAATCATGGACGTCCTAAGATAACTTTTCCCAATCCCCAGAGCCTTCTCTACCACAGCTCTCATACACTCAACCATTGGTCTCTCTGATTTTGAGAGTTGATGGGGTATCAAGATGAGGAGAACTTTCCCAAAGACAGTAGATGACTTGAGCAAGGAACCGACTTATCCTAGGGATGCCCTAGGATTGCAGAAAGATGGATGGACCAAGAAGGAGAGGGAGAATATTTCCTGCAGAATCAGTGGATGATGGTGCATTACTTTGGTGGTGTGAAGCTGCCGGTTTCAGTGTCCTCTGCCTAGCCTGCTTGCTAGTTCAGGGGAAGCGGAGCTAAACAAGGGACATAACTGCAAAGCTTATTCAACCATCTCACTTGAGGAAACATTACCCTGATCCTGCTTCTGGGCAGATGCCAGGCATAGGTTTTGGCAAAGAGGTTCCTGTCAATCATAGTAAAGGTGTCTTCCATGTTGCCTCCAGCAATTAAGTTTTTCCTGTTGTTCCAGTTTGCCGAGATTAGTTTCTCAGGCTGAAGCTGGTGCCACAGCCAAGCACCTGCCATCTCTTAGGCATTTTCTTCCCAACAATCAACTCCTTTTTAATGTCTCATATGCTTAGCAGGGTAACTCATGCCATTGCCTTGAATCTCAACTGAGGCATATTGCCTCATATTCCAACCTTAACTTTGTTGTCTTTAACAGGCATTCAGCAGATGATTTTCTTCCTGGTACTGTTAAGGGAGTGGGGTGGGGAGGGAAGCAAGGCAAGTTCTGTTTGACAGGAACTTAAATTAATGTTTTAGGGACTCTGTAAGGACAGGAAAAGAGGCAACCGTTGTAACCCAGGGCCGATTCACAGAGTATACTTTTCAGTCACAGGCCTGCTCCTTTAATATGCTTCCCTGTGTGTAAAACGGCTTTTCTATTCATCTGTCCCCTGTGACTGGATAATAATCTGCGAACATGGCTTTAAGCCCCCAATAGGCCTAAATTAAGATTACTGCCTTGTCCTATTGTGATAAATAGTTATCAATGAGGGTTATTTTATGTGAAGTCTCTCTTCCTGTAAGCATTACTGATTATGTTGCTAAGGAGACCAATCAAACAATAAAACTACAAAGCAGGCAAACATTTTTACTAGCTAATAGAGTGACATCTGGTAGCGCATTCTTCCCAGAAAACAGAGCAAACCAAGGATGGCGTAAATTAGGCAGGTATCCACGGAGATAGGCCCGTTTTTAATACCATATTACTCACCCCAGTTCCAGACACCTAGAAGGGCAGCTGGTGTCTATTATCTCTCAGAGAGTTTGGGTAAACTATGTTCTCATGTATAGATTGACCACTGAGATAAACTGGAAGAAGAAAAAACCTGAAGGAAGGAATGCTTGTTTCTTCTAATATCTCAGTGAACCTGACAGAGTTACCTTTTCATTATAAAGCATGTTACCTGTCATGCTTCAAATGCACTCCAGCATCCAGCCTGGAAATCTGCACTGCTTGCTTTTTTTTACCCAGAAGTAGATTAAAATGTTTCAACCTCTCACATTTCACTTTCATCTTCCTGGGATACGTCCTCTGTATCAATGACCCCTTCCACTAATTCTACAGGGTTAAAATTATGCACTCTTCCATGACGCTTTGTTTAGTCCTAATAAAGGGTTGGTCTAATTTTGGGTTTTTTGTTCTGTATTTTGGGTTGTTTTTTTTAATGGAGCAACTTTGGCATTTGATAAACATGATGGACAATCTTTTCAGGGCAGCCTGGACAGGTCCAGAAAGCATCTTCGACAGAGTATTGCCCTGCACTATGCTGGGATCAATGCAAGGAAGTAGAGGGGTGAACTTGGAATCATTAAAGGGTACAGACTTGCATCCAGAACCACTATGTGGTTGGTCAGTTTAGCAAATTTGTTTTTTTACAGAATGGCCTTTGCAACACTGAGGAGGGGGGAAACAGCAGTGCTCCAGATAAACTCAACTGATTATCTCCTGCTACCACATCTTCTGTGAGATTGTGGATTCCTGGATTGTCTGTGCTCTATTTTCAACGGGATGGGGGTTGTTTATTTTTTTTAATAGGCAAATTATGCCTGCCTACATTCCATCATTTAAGTATGAATTAAGTGAAAAGGCTACATTTCACGTGATTTCCATATGACCCTTGGGATTGTCCAGGATTTGGCCAAATATTAAATACCTGGATCATGCAGATTGGAGTAAATAAATTTGTATCCTAGGTAGTAGGATGGAGCTTGATTGGGTTGCACTAAAACATTTGTGGCAATGTATATCCCTCCCTATTCTTCAATTTCCCTATGGAAGTATCAACTTGGGACAGAGAGTCCTGAGTTTGATAATTGGACCTAGATGGGAGATGGGGATCCAGCTTTTTGCCATTTTCACTTTGACTCCTAAAACTAATCGTGCAGGTCATTTAATCATTTAAAAGATGAAATTTGGATGGCTGTATGTCGGGGAAGGGAAGATTTACTCTTCCTTTTCAGGTTCATTTCCTCTCTTATCTGTTGATGGGATATTATCACTGTAACCCTTTTTGTTTCATTTTCCACCAAATGGAAGATTAAGAAGTTAGAGGAAGATGGACTATAGCTACTTTGTGCTGTTGGTACTGGTGCCGTTGGTGCTGTGTTTCGAGCAAAGCCCCATTCCAGGAAGTTGCTGGTAAGGCAGCTGCTGGAAGGGCAGAAGGTGAGAGATGGTGAGGTGGCACACAGATGGCGAGAGGCAGCCCAGAATTCCTATGAGGGAAGATCTTGCAGCAAGGGTCCAATGACATGGGACTTCTCACTCAACATTTCCACCAGGGCAATGTAACTGAGGTTGACAAGGCTGTGAAGTACGCGCAGAAAAATGGCAATGCAAAGGGCCATGAGAAGATTAAGCAGGGAAAGTCTCCTCAAGAGGCCGGGTGGAATGCAGTTTGGATCTGAAAGGACCAGACCGGCCAGCCCTCTTGGCTCAGACATGCAGAGGCCAGAGGCTGAGTAATTTCCCCAGCTTTGGGGCTCAAAATAGAAAAACTTGAAACACTGACCCTCAACCTATCTAAAAACAGCTGTTGGCGCCAAGGGAGCTGGATTCCACAAGCCAGAGGGCCTAGCTCCAAACTCCAGTCCTCCCTTTAGTTTCCAAGCTTTGTGAGGTTGTATGTCTGAGCCTCTGGTCCTCAGAAGGAGATTGTGCTGAACAACCATCAGAGTGTAAGTTGGGTTGAGGCTGGGCTGAGTGATGGACTCTACTGTCTTTCAGTTGCGTATGTCACAGAGGAGCTCAGCCAGCAAACCTTAGTAACATTTCTTATACTTTAGAATATTCATACGTATACATATCCTCAGGCTGCATTCTTTCCATACTCTTAATGTGATCACTGAAATAACCAAATTTCCAGATTTATGTGAACTTACCCAAGGTGACCATTAACTAAGCTGAGTATATTTAGCAATGTTAAATGATTTCACCTGGGAAAGCATATGTGAAGGCAAATGTGATGTTTAAGGATGACTGGGAAAAAAGGCAGTTGCATTCCTTTTTACCCTCCATGTGACTGAAAAGGGAATGAAAAGAAAAACAGGAATAAAGATGGATTTGGTACAGCAGCTCTTTTTTTTTTTTTTGCAGAGTTGTTCTATGACTCTCCCTATCTGCCAGCAGCAGGAAGAGAAAGTTAATTCTCTGTTAACCCTTTCTTTCCTGTTTCTATAATATGGCTAAGACTGAACAAATTAAACAATCCCAGGGATGTTTTGGTAAAATAAATTGCCTCTAAACCCAGCACCAGGTGGATTTAGCTATTTACACAGTAAACCAGCCCTTACTTGACCCAATTAAAGTTGTTGCGCAATAGGGTCGTGGTATCAGTTCACATGAAATATAAACTTTGTTGAGGTTACATTTATCAGGGTAACAGTTGGATTCATGGGTTTGTTTTACAAAGGGGCTACCTGAAAATCCTATCTGTTAAGGGTCCAGCAATTTTTGATATTATTACATACAAAAGCTTGGATCTGACATTGTTGGCACCATGTGATGCAAACATGTGAATCTGAGGCACAGATCATGTTGGAAGTTCCATAATCTATGTGGTATTTATAGGTAACCATAACTAAAACAAAGATCACAGCCATCTGCATACAACAACCTCATACAATTGTAGTTCCAAATGTTTTGGGCACAACTCAGAACAAACATAAATCTTCACATTATTTTACATGAGATCTCTGTTGAATCAGCAGCAAATCATAAATCACGTGCATCTACACGCATTGAGTTAATACAGTTGTAGATGTGCCACTTTCTGCTACTTCTATAGTGTACAGTACAGATCTAAGATATGGCATTTCTTGATCAATGAATGCTAACAGATTTCATTTATTATTTGCTTATCATTTCAGGAGAATCCAATGTAAAAATCTTTAAAATCAAGAGAATCCCTGTTTGCTGTCCTGGGTACAACTTTCCATTTTTTTCTCTTATATTCTTCCCACCAATTATAAACAAGTACATCATGTAATAATAATATTGTAGAAGATGTCCAGGCTGAGCCCAGAGGAGGGGTCAAACACGTCATCAGTCATGAGTCCATACCCACAAGAGATCTAAGTCCAGCCCACCTTAACTTTTATTGACTCTTATCTACAGCCAATTTGCTTGGACTGTTAGTAGTTCAGATTAATGTTGAGTGCTTAAGCTTGCAATAAATCTTTATACCCATTTGAACTGCCTGGATCTTATGATTTCCCTGCCGCTTGACAGTACAAATAACTCTCACTTACCATCTGCCTTGTTCAGGGACCATTGGAAGTTATGATAGTACTGAAAATATAACGTTATGACCTTTGCAGCATCCTCAGTCAAGTGATTGTTATTACAACCAGTATGCATTATACTGTGTCTGACCCATTTTGTTCTTCTTCCCCCCATTACAGAGTGAAGAGATTGGAAAGGAAGGGATTACAAGAGAATAAGCAAGCACACAATGTAGAATAAACAGAGCTGTTTGCACAGTAAGCTTGAGGCTCCCAGCCCCAAGCACACTCAGGGCCTACAGTGCCACTACATTGCTTTCAATATGCATTTCCCACTGTGTGCTTGCTTACTCTCTTGCAATCCCTTCCTCTCCAATGAATGTAAATATAAATAGAAATACCCTCCTTGATAAATTATTCCAGCACTGAGGTGAGCATTCCAAAAGGTAGAGGAGTGAGGAAAAGGAAAGAAGTCACATGATTTCCCACTTAGCAATTGCTTCACTTAGTGATGGAAAACACCTGTAGAGATGGATTGATCTTGAAGATCATATAATCCAAACATCTACTAGTAACTTATCTAGTTATCTTGCCCAGGCATTTGACTGCCAGGTTATAAGATTCTAAGTTTATTGACAGATCACACCCAGTGAGGATTAATGGATATCATTATACTAAATCCGTTAAGATCTTTCTCAGACACTGGAGCATAAGGTGACTGGGAGTGGAATTTGTCTGTATCCCCAGTTTCCCTACTAGTTCAGTTTTCTCCAGATAAATTCTTGCATTCTTGACCCTCCAGTCTTGCTCTAAATATCTCCAAACAAGGAGAGACTAGTGCCATTCAAGCCTGCCTGTTCCCCTTTCCAAAAGTCATACAGTAGGAAGTTTCTTCTAGTGTTTGGCTAGATTGTTGTCCTGCCCACAGACTATGCTCCTGCACCTCCAAAAATATTTATTCTTTGAACATAGCTTTCCGAGTTTTTGAGAATTGTGCTCCCAACTAATCCTCAATAGATAGGCTGCCTCCAGACCAATGGTATTTAGATTTTTTTCCCTTTAAAATTAAGCATTCCAAAATTACTTATACATTTGCTAAGTTCTTTGTCCAAGCCATAAGGTCTGGCTAGGTTGATCCTTAATAACAGAACTAAGTAATTTACTTAATTTATCAGATTTTGCTGCATTCTCGTATCGCATTTGGTTGTTTTAACTTTTACGACTGTAATAAAATGTTTGTTCATTCCTTCATTTTCTTGCCATTTATGTCCATTGTGTCTTCTTTTCCTGCTCTCTGGACAGAGAACCAACCATGTTCTGGGTGACAGCTCTCACTTACTTGAAAACAACTAGCTAATAAACCCTACATAGTCTTCTCCAAACATAAGACTTAGTTTTTATGTTATGAGAGATAGGCAATAAAGCCTGCCTTTGAGGAGTTTCTCATCTGGGCCAGAGCAAATTTGCCCTCCATGCTTTTGATTTTCCTTACAGAATTAGTGTGGACCTGGGGTGCCCTCTGCTGTTCAGAGTCTATGGAGATTAATAACCTCTGTTGAAAAAAAACATTTCTTCCCTCCCCCCTCCCCCCCAGCACATTTCGTGGTTCTGTCCATTGGAGGAAAAACCTACCTTTTCAGTGTCTCTTGAAGAATGATACTGTTGGAAGTCAGCACACACACACACACCGCTAGAGAAGGAAATATTTTGGGGGATATTAAAAAAAGGCAGAATATTATATTTCCCCCAAAGGAATAATGGAGGCGGGGGGGGGGATCTTAAAAGGCTTTTCTGCCCAAGTTTCCCCAGGCAGAAACTGAGCAGGCCAGCTCTGTAGAAATGCAGATTTGATAAACCTATTCAGAAAGACTGGGCCACCTATTCATAAGCAAAATGCCTTCAGCCAAAATGCCTTCAGAGAAGCAGGACATGACCTTTAGGACATAATAGGATTAACCCACCACTATTAGAATGATGATTTTTCTTTCAACAACACCAAAGAGATGCCTGTTCCTGAGATGTATTGGGCATGGAGAACAAATGTGAGGCTTTGGGAGACAGTGCAGGCAGTTACCCATTTATACCTTCCTAGCAGGGATGAGGGAGCAGTATGTCTCAAGCAGTAGCCCTCCCATTGTCTCAGTAAAGATTTTTTCAGCCTACAACATGGAGTCTGAACATTTGGTGCAGGATGGTTTATTATCCCAAAAAATAACCCACACAATTGGTATCCTCCGATTCTGTAATGTTCAGCATCTAGCCTAGGGAACTGCGCATACAATAAGAGAGAAAAAGATGTTCAAACCCCTGGGGAGAGCTGCTGCATGGCCCTGGATTTCAATTTCACTGGCTTTCCACTCTCTGCCTTGCTAATGCATGTTGCTCTGAATCCAGCTGAGGTAGTGAGCAACGTTGGTGTAAATCCCAGGTTTGTTCTTTTGGGCACAGCCTGTGCTCCAGCTGACAATGCCACGGATGGTAGCCTTGCCTTGCTTTTCACATGCCAGGGGCCCACCAGAATCTCCCTGAAACACAGAAGGGGAGAAAGGTAGATCAGCAAAGGGTGGCATCAAATGTATTGCCTTTTCAACTTTTCTTAATGAAATTGGTAGACTGCCGTAGACTGCTCCAGTCCCTTTACTTCCTGAGACCCAGTGAATAAACTACCATTTTGTGGCTCCTGGCTGTGGGGATTCTGGTTGCAGTCATTTTGTTTTAAAAGCAGACTCCCTACAGGGCTGGTCTGAACCCTGCCTCTGTCCTCTCTACGAAATTGCTGCAGTGCTTGTTCTGAAGGGGGACTTTTTTTTACGTCCTCAGAAAACCGTAAAAGGGCGCCTGATTTCACTGAAGCAAAAATCTCAGAACAGCAGGTATGCAATAATCCTATACCACTTCATTTCTACTTAAGATAAATCAAATACGTTCATTAACAGTAGGGAGAAATAATTGATAAAGCAGGATAATCTGAAGGAACATTGATGCATATGCTTCAGCAAAATGAAATATTAGGTCCATACTTGCCACTCATACTTACTCTTAGTTTAAGGATGCAGCGTGTTGTTTTCTAATGTGAACAATCCATGAAGCTAGAGCGGGATACAATAATCTCCTGCTCCTCAAATCTTTGAGACCAACTTTTAGAGTACACACACATTCTTCCAAGAATATAAGATCATCCTTTCTGCTACAGAGTGTTCAAAGCTCTTCATTTGTAACACAGAAGTTACAAATATGGAAATATAATTTAATAATACACGTCTTTATTATTGGCAACTTGGTTAATAATAATATTAAGCCAACAAAGTACTAATAAGGGTGAACCTAACCAAAGCATATGCTCCAATGTTCCTTTATATTTCACATCTTTAGAATGGGAAAGACAATATCTTTTTAAAGCGTTAGTTGAATCCCCTAAACCTGGAAAGTATGGTTTTTTATTGTTGTTGTTAATGTGGCACTATCCTACTTTTTAAATGGTTCTTAAAACTGAGACTATAAATTTGTCCCCACATTTTACATTTAATACAATGGAGGGGGGGGGAATTAAATACATGGGGACTAATCATATGAACTTATTTAATTATATATCAATTTTAAATCTATTTAATTTTAAAATTTATTTATTTGTTCAATTTTTATGGTCACCCATTTTGTTCTGCCCTCACGTTTGGAAATATTTGAATTTGGTAATGAAGGACAATACTGACAATCACTGGCAAATTGAATACCTTGCCAATTCACATTTTAGAGAGAAACAAAATATATATGTACAGCATAATCAGATGTAAAGTTTTGAATGTTAAGAGCAGGGTTTTTCCAAACTTTTTCAGGTCATGGAACCTGTTAGTTTAAAAAAAATGGAATCCTTGATCAAGAAGTAAAGCTCTAGTGCAGGGGTAGGCAACCTTGGCTCTTTTATGACTCGTGGACTTCAACTCCCAGAATTCCTGAGCCTACCCCTGCTCTAGTGTATAAAATGAGCAATAAAATGTAAAATAAATTATTGTAAATGCAAAATTAGCATATCCAATGTACAAAAAATAAATCTTGACTTTCACAATTATTTTGGAGGTTAATGTTTTAACCAAACACATCAATGCTTTGGGCATTTTTCTTGTTATTACACAAAAATGTTCAAAATGCTGTTCTCATGGCATTCAGGATATTTATTAGGCCTAATAAAAAAATAAAATAATCTTGACTGAGTTTGATTGCCTTTACCCTTGAACCCTCTTTCCTTGATTGCTTTGGTCTAGGCTCCTCAGTCAACCAAGCTCTATATGAGTTAGGGGCATCAGACATTTCACTATTATACATGGTTTCACCAGGAGCACCAATCATATCCACTGGAAAACCCCAAAACATTCAGAAATCATTTTGATTCTTGAAGTCTTTAGGGGCAGATCATCCTAACTGGTATAGAGAGGAGTAGCAATCCATCCAGACTATACCATGAAATGATATGACCACAACAATTAATTATGCATATCCTTCCAACCACTGGTTTCCTATACAATCACTCAGAAGCAAAAACTAGATGGATCGTCTGGCCCACTCGGTCTCTTAGCTTTCTGATTTACTAAGAATCCTTATCATAGCAGACATGAACCACTGAAGTCTCAAAAAAAAAAAAAAAGCCCCAAAGCTGGAAATTTCCAGAGATCATCAGGGAAGCCATTGGACAACATGGGTGACATATATCAACAGGTTCCCCATTCTGTCTGAGCCAGCACAATACTGAAACCACTATCAAACAAATCAGTTTACTGGGGGAATAACCCAATAAAGCACTCATGACCCCACAGGTTAGTTGTTAGGTGTACTTGGAGAGACACCTGGTTTTAACCAATGGTAAACTCACAGGTCTTCTCATCTGATAAATAAAGACAATGCTTCCTACCAGTTGATGACATTTAGAAAGGGAAATTACCACAAAGCTAGAGGGATATAAGCCAACAGCTGATCCCACCCTGCATTCCTGAAAGTGCAAAAAATCAGAATGCTACTACCCAGTAAGAAAGCAGAGCAGTACATCCAGGAGAGGATTCAGCAATGAGGAGAGCAGATTTTACATGTCTAGAGTTTTCTGACAGTTCAGAGATAGTTGACTACGGGAAAAGACCCATCTTTCACTTCTCTATAATATGTAGGTTTTGTCTGAAGCAGCTATTAAGAACCTGAACTGGGATAAGCATTTCTTGATATCCCCACAAAGTTGTAATTTTGTTGATATGGTGGGATTTAGCTGAGAACTTCAGAAGGAAGAATAACATTGGAAAGAGAAGGGCAAGGTAGCCTATTGGTCCTACAGAGTGCTACAGAAAGACTACCTTTGAAATCTAGGTTACAATATGGAACCTTTTCTTCTTCAAATCTATATTATTCTATTCTCACCACCTCAGTTTGTGAGAAGGGCAGCATATAAATTTAATAAATAAGTAAAAATAATAAATACATATATTCTGGGTGCAAGCTGAGATTGAGTTGAGATACAAAGTTTGAACAAGGGGCTCCAAGTGCGTGGCTCTATGGGAAGTTTACACACACAAAAAAACCCTTCCTGGCCCACTTGACAGGTTCTGCCCCAAAGGCTAGACTTCCAGAAGGCTCCTCTGGAAGCTGCCTTTGCTTCAAATAGGTTTACCTGACATGCATCGATTCTTCCTTCCAGGTATCCTGCACATAGCATGTGTTGGGTAATCTGGGACCCATGTACCTCCGGGGAATGACACTGCTCATGGGGAATGATGGGCACATCTGCTTCCTGCAGATATACAGAGAGTTTGTCAGCTCCTAAAGGGGAAGAATAGAGAGAAGCCAAAGAAAGAAGCACATTGACACACATGAGACCTTGCTCCGGTTTTTGTCAGATCTCTGATGGCATTTATTCAGTTTTGGTACTGGACCCACATACTTGTGTTCCACAAAGTTGTCCCTCTTGATCACCCCCCTTTCTTCTAGCTTGGCTGCAATTCAGCTCAAAGGGCAAATCTTCTGCTTTACTATTTGCAGCACTCTAGGAGTTGGGCTGTTTTGCCATTCACCAGACATCTTGCCTGGTGGCCTGAATTCAGAACTCTCTGGTAGGTTTCATAAGCAATATTTTAGCAAATTTGGTCTTCGTTCTCTAGTCAGGTTTTTCCTTCACGCTTTCTGTAAAATAGCCCTGCTTGACATTCCTTGTTTCTTTAAATAGGATGCACCAAGGTCTTCTCTCATCATGCCTTCCAGCTTCTGGGCTCAAATGAACCGTCATTCTCTCCCACTCAGACACATACACATATACAGAGGCTCTTCAGTGAAACCTACATTCATGGATGAAGCTGTTAAGGAAAACACCTGGATGCAAAATTGCAGTATGCCATCAACACAGTTTTCAATTTAAATCTATCTAGAAGAGAAGGAAGGAGAACATCTGGGTGTCCAGTCTGCTTTTTCTTCATACCCATAGATCAGGCTTGCAAATTGCTCAGACAGTGTGAAAACTGAAACAGGGAGACTGGGAAGAGATGGGTGCTATTCTTTTTCCTTTCTACAGAGAACACAGACAAGGGGAGTTTTTGTTACTCTCAAGAACTGCTTTAATTCAGAGAAGGTGGGACATTCACTGATGATTTTTGCTTTTTTCTATTTGTTGATAAGAAAGAGAACTGGTTGGCTCCTGGTAATCTCTGCCTGTTCTCAGAATTCTGAAGTCTCCAGGAGTGAAAGCAATCAAAACAAAACATGTGAAAACACTCGGAGGAGACTGAAAAATGGAAACTGCACTACATGGAAGTTCTCCTAGAGAGTGTTGAGCATCAGGATCCATCACTGGGAAAAAAATTATCCCCTTTCAGTCAGCTCAGCCCTGTCAACTTCATTTACCATATGGCCATTGCAAAAACATATGATTGCTGACAGCCTCAAACCATGACTCTTGTAAGCAAGAATTTAGTTTAGTTCTTCAGGAAATGTTTTTACTAACCAGACAGCAAATGAAATTACTGCTGCTTTTTAAAGCAACTTTCTTCGACATTGTGTTCTCTAGATGTGTCAATCTAGTATTCCTACACTTGTTAACTAGCAAAACTGGACTTGTTTTCTAGGAAATATCAGAGTGGAAAACTGTTTCAAGGACATTGTGTGCTAGACCTGAAAGCAAATATCTCAGCAGAAGACCAGCAGTTTTCACTGAGTCATTGTACTCGTATAGTTTAAGATTGGAAAAACCATTCTGTAAATTGCAATCTGTAAGCCCTATCTTGTTCTGCTTCCATAAAAGTAATGGCTACATGTCTTGTCTAATATTAAATCAAAAGCAAGTTGCATCTGGATGCCAATTACTGGAAAACACAAGCATGAGAAGGCTCTGGCCCTTGTGTTCTCCTGTACGCATTGTATCTGGCTCTGCATCTGAGAACACAATATTGGGTTACATAGGCTCATCAGGCACATTATAAGAGGCGGGAGACAAAATGAGAAAACATACTTTTCCCCTAACAAAGTTCTGGGCGATGCTTCAAGTAGAATGATGGTCAGCCAATCAGTTCACCCTCTAAGTCTGGCTTCTATTTATCTGTTATTTGCTTACCAGTCCTTCCTTACCTTCATACATATGTCCCCATCCTGCAATCTGGCAGCGTTCACTGCTATCAGCTGCCTCGAAGGAACCAGGCAGACATATAGGTGAAATAGAGTTTGAAAATTCAATACAACGTCCTGGGGACCTTTCCTTCAGTTGCACCAGAGCTGGGGATAACAGGCCAAAACTGAATTAGGGCTCAAATATGAGGATTTCAGGAAGCAGGCAGATTGAATGAAAGAGAAAAAAGGCTGGTATTGCTCCTGATGGAGTATGGCTGAAGGCACGGAGACTTAGACTGAAATAAGATTCCTCCCTCAAGAAGCATATGACGAGTTCTGCCAAAATCCAGCATTATTTTTTACTGCAGCATGCTAGAGCTACATTGCATGGATTAGGGTCCAACAATAAAACTGTGCCACTCTAGTCAGACCCGGCTATCATGGGCAATCTAATTCCACCGATTCCTCACCCATCCATTAGGAGGTTGAATTGCTTCTGAAATTGCTTGCCCTTGATGGAAACTGAGATATGCAATGAACACCTTGTGGAAAATCTAAGATGAACTAGGCATAGTTTTTACTGAGTCTGGGAGACACTGGAAGCTAGGAGATATTCATTTACAAAGCTGGAGAGAATGGATGGAATAGATATTTGTAACCCTTGAGGGCTGGATTTAAAAGAAGAGGTCCTCACCAATGTCATGCTCCTTAGTTATTTGTGAATAATTCGCATGCACCTGATACTTCTGTACCTGGGACTTCACAGTGCCTTCAGTGCTGGTGTTGTAGAAGATCTGGCCAAGCACCACTGAAATTCTAGACACATCTGGCCTATAGTACAAAATGTATGATCAGCAGAATTTTTTGAGGTGAGGACTAGATTCTCTAAAGGAGCCTTTAACAATGCACCTTCAGATGTGTTAATTAGAAACCCCACATTCCAACATCTTGAGAGCAGTGTGTTATGGAAAACTTCTCTGGAGCAGAAGTAGACAGTCTTTTGAGGCAGGGGACAAGAGGCAGGGCCAAAGCTAGAAGTGGGGGCAGAGATTCCTTTTAATCTTTCCACCCAAAGTAGCAGACTATGAAGAAAGGAAAAGATCAGTAATGCCAAAGATCTCAAATGAAGGCTTCAAGGGCTTTTGAATTAGACTAATGGCCTCATCTACTTAGGCCAAGGGGCAGGGACACTCAGCTACTTTTGTTTACACAACAGTAATCCAATGCTTAGATAACTGTCATATGTTAAATGCCAGGGTTGTCCTTCCAGTTGATCAGGAACTTGCAGCTAAGGTAGAATGTGGTAGCTAAGTTTTGGATAAGGCATCTGGCTGTGCAGGAGTTACACTACAGCTAAAATAAATTCATGGCTGCCTGTTAGCTATTGAATCAGGTAGATCCTAAACAACTTGGAATTAGGACAGCTTCTGGCAGTTTATCTTTGCTATTACAGTACAGGCCTGGTTAGTCACCAAGATCAGGGGTGTCAAACTTGCAACGTCACGTGAAGTGTTGTTATGTATCGCAACCTTTTTGCCATTGCCGGCAATGGGGTAGGCATGGTTTTGCTATGATGCATCCGGCCCATGGGCCGGCAGTTTGACACCCCTGACCAAGATCATCAGTAAGATCCTGCTGAAATTCCAAAATTCCTAACAGGTGAGTAATAGTCATAGCATGGAAAAAACACTGAGACTTGCCTGAATTCCAGACAATGTGCAGCAGTCAGGATCCAGCAGGAATCAATGAGGCTTCCTCCACAGAACTGCTCTCCAATGTAGAGAGCAGCAAGATAGGGATGGGCACCAGGAAGTGCCACCATACCCCCGACAATACGGCTGCGTGAAGAAATGACTTTTGTATAGCGCTGTCCACAAACTGGTGCTGAGCCAGTGGGAGACCTGGATTTGCTATCCGCGTGGCTCATGGTCATCTCCTCCAGAGGTGGTGCTCCTGTCACTTTTGTTATCAGTTCACCTGTGCGAAAAAACGCCTGACTCATTCACTTCTGCGGTTCAACCATACTCAGCTCTTTCAGAGAGATGATTTGCCTTACCAGCAGTTTGGGGATGACAGCGGGTAATGTTACAGTATTCCCAAGTGATTCGTCTGTCTTGTAGCAAGAAACACCACGGCTGGGTGTCGTTATCTGGATTTCTGCCCAAAGAAAATGTTTAGGATTTTTCAAGTTAGACTAATATTTCATTACAATATAGCTTTCCCTCTCTTAACAGTTTCAATGTTCTTTAATCTGTTCCACTGCTTAGGAACATCCCTGGATATTTGCTTTCTCTTATATTTATTTATTTACTTTTTATTATTATTTTTTAAATAAAATTTATCGACTGCCCATCTTACCACAAGGTAACTCTGGGCGGCTTACAATATATTGTCTCTCTCTTTGATTCTCATTAAATGGATCTACTTTCCCCATTTGTACCTCTTAACTATCGCATAAACCATGTCCTGTCACTGTCCTTTTTTTTCTTGTGCTCCAATGAGGTTGCCTTCAACTGATCTCCATTTCATTGATGAGACTGACTTAGGCCATCCTTAGCTGATGTACTCTAGAAGTATTTCCCTCCTTATTCTGACAGGATGGCATCAAAGTATGTACACTCTGTTTGGGTTGGTCACACTTAGAGGGTAGTGAAGTGGGTGCAGCAGCTTGAAACAGAACCAAAAGAAGATTGGCAGTGGGGCAATACTGTTTTATGACAACTCAAAAGTAAGTGGATAGTCCTTCAACTCACCAGTGGGGAAAAGTCCACACTAAAACTTTGTCTCACCTGCAGAAGGCATGTTCCCCTAGGCCCAGGCTTAATGCATTCCTGAGTTTGAAGGAATACTCCATAAGCAGGATCGGAGAGTCCCAGGGCAGGCAAGGTTCCCCTGAGGAACTCCTCTGAGCCATGCCTCGGTATAGGTGCCCATTCCCACTGTAGCACATTTCAGTGTGATCTAGGGCACGAAGAGATCAGAGATGGATTGTAAAATGTTTAAGAAAAATGTTAGGAATCTGACTCCTTACCCTGACATCAGAATGCTCTCAGTCTTTTGGGTCACATAAAGGGGGCAGCTCAAAATATTTTGTTACTTGAGAGAGGGGCACTCACAGGGAGAGCTCAAAAACAGTCTAGATGGTGGCCAAGATTGTGATCTTGATTTTCTTAATAACCCCTCCCCACAATGTCCCTGGCTTGAAGTGATGACCCACATATAGAGACTGACTAGCAGTTGAATTAGCAAGTAGGTACTATCCGATCAGGAATATGGAACAAATACCTCTGTTTTCTTCCTTGCCAACATCTTATACTACGAACTGCCAGCCTTTTCCATTTGAGGCAATCATTCTGCTGCCTGCTAATAGTGCCAGGGCTTGATTTTTGTGTTCTTTGAAACAGCTTTACAGCAAGTGGATGCTAATGCTGGGCCCGAGGAATAAAGTTGGCCCTTTAGAAAGTTTCTATTGCATCGATCATCCTAATCAGTTCTCTCCCTCTTCTTTTACATTTAGTGAACACAACATGCTTTTGTAACTCACAACCCATAACTCAGATTCAAAGTTTCTTTGACTTTATCATACTTCCAGCAGTGGGAGCCCATATGTCCATAACATCAGCCTAGGAAACTATAAAATATAATTGCAATGACTGAGTATTATATCCAGAATCCAAAACCAAGACAGAAATATAAAAATGTTTTTTCTCTCTCAATGGGCTCATAATTTCACCTTTATTATTTTATTTTATTTTATGCTGGCATATGACATATCTGCCAATGTTTTGCCTTTTCTCTAGCAGAGCTTTATTGCTGTGAAGATGGATATATGAAAAATAAGACTGTAAACATACCTATGTCACACAGTGGCCCAGAAAATGTTTCAGGGCAGCTACAGACCAGGTTTTGGCCCAGCTGTACGCACTGACCTCCATTCAGACAGGGGTTGCTTCTGCACGCTATGGGTCCCCAAAGAGAAAGATACAGAAGAAGCTGTCATGCCAACTCAAGCAATGGTAGGCTCACATTTGGTTGCTTGTGCTGACTTAGCACCTGGATCTCCGACAAGCCCACATTCCTTGATGCCTTCCAGGGTCCCTGCCACTCCTGATTTGATTTATTTTATTTCATTACTTTTTCTTTTATATTTTCTTTTATATTAAAATAAAATGTTATTTTAAAAACTGGGGGAAACTAGTGTAGGAAGTCAGCACCCCCCCCAGAGAAGGAAATATTTGGGGGGATATTAAAAAAAGTAGAATATTATATTTCCCCAAAGGAATAATAGCAAAACTTAGGCAGACCACCCCCCCCCCAAGTCTCTCTGCCCCAGCAGAAACCAGCTTTTAGAAATGCAGATTTGGTGATTCATTCAGGAAGACTGCGGCCAGAAAGCTTGGAGCTGATGGGATTAGAAAGACAAAGACCCCTAAAATCTACACCCCCCACCCAAAATCTAAGACATGACCTTTAGGACATAATAGGATTAACCCACCACCATTAGAATACCAAAAGGGCATACTGAATCTCAGGTCAAAGTTCATTGCATAGGAACAGGAACAACCTCAAACAGGAACAATTCCAATCACAAAGCCCAAAGGAGGTATAAAAACCCACCCACTCCCAGCTCCATTTTGTCAGCCACCCAAGAAACATGCTGCTGTCACTGCAGTTTCTGGCAACTAAATAAACCGAACCTTCTTTCCTAAGCAGTCTCCATTTTATTTATTCCTGGCTTGACTGGACCCTGATGAAGATTTTTAGTATTATAGAGCAAGGCAACACTCTATACTTCCAATATGTCTTTGGCCCACTTAGACATTCAGAGGCTTTCTTACGAAATTAATTAATGGGTGGCTTGTTCTCATGCTGCCCACTTACCCAGGAAAAAAAAGACAAAATTAAGCTGAGGTGGTAGAGAACCTCCAGGAGAGCATACTTATTTTGAGACTTAATTTGTTATGCAAACCCAGCCTGTTTGGCTATTTTACAGCTCTATATTTTTTCTTCCTAGCATTTTTCCTGCAGGTGCAGAGTCCATTTCTTTAGATCAACCAAATGTCTGTTAGTTGCAACAGGAATTGACTGACCGGCTTGTTGCCCAAGCTGACATCATGGGCTGAGAGAGAGAGAGAGAGAAAGAGAGAGAGAGAGAGAGAGAGAGAGAGACTGACTCAAAGTCACCTAGCTGGCTTTCACGCTGAAGGCGAACACACAGTCTCCTAGTTTCTAGTCTGGAGCCTTAACCACGACTAGATCAAACTGGCTCTCACAATTCAATATATTGTATAAACCAAAAAAATCAGTTTATTCAATAATGTTGTGCAAACATGATCTATAAATAGCATTACTGTAATACTGGGGCCTAAGTACACATTGCACACAGATGCACATAGCAAAATTACAGCAGTCTTTTAAAGTGTGCAGCTGTTGTAAAAAGAGTGCAGATTCCATGCTTGGGGTATTACAAAGGGATTCAAACATACAGCTGCCAGTAGAACTGTGCCCTAAAGGAAATATATAGTGAGACTACACTTGGAATGCAGTCCCTACCCCTTAAAGGTTGTATCATGGAATTAGAAAAGGTGTAAAACTGGGCAATCAAAACAAATAGGAGGCTGGAGCAGCTCCCTTCTGAGGAAGGATTCAGCACACAGGGCTCTTTACTGTAGCTTGGAATGAAAGAGAACAAGGAGAGACGTGGTATGCTAAGTAAACTCATGCCTGGCAGAGATCATATGGCAAGAGAAAAGGTTATCACCCTCTCTTGTCAAAGTTATTCAGGAATGGCAGAAGGAAATATTTTATATAGCACAGTTAAGCTGTACGGAATTTAGTGCCAGAATTTACTGCCAACAATGGGATTCAACAGCTTTGTGGAACATCAGCTTCTAAATGGCCACTGTCACTGGTGACTGTTTACTTCCTTCTGAATCATGGGCAGTAGGATGCCTTAAATGCGGGTCCTGGGAAGTAAAAATGGAAGGGGACTATCACCACCCAATCCAGGCTGGTGAGCATCCCAAATGCATCCAAGTGGCCACTGTGTGGCATAGTATGCTGGACTAAAAGGAACTGTAGCCTGATCCGGCAGGACGACTTTTACATTTAAAGAAAAAGATTTTTTTTTTCAAGAAGAGTCACTTAGGATGGGAAGTGATGGTAGGTATTGAAAGGAGTAAGAACATTCTCACGCAAACATCTCCAGATCAATGAAGCCCAAAATATTTTTTCTTCAAAATAGCCTCTGGATTTTTTTGAAAGATACACTCACCTGATAGAGCAATGACTTCTATTATAATAGTATATACCTGTACTTTTCAATCTTGGCAACTTTAAGGCAGGTGAACTTCAACTCCTATAATAGCTGGCTGAGTAATACTGAGAGTTGAAGTGTACTTGTCTTAAAGTTGCCAAGATTGAGAAATACTGATATATACTATTATAATAGAAGTCATTGCTCTATCATAGGGGTGTCAAACTCTCAACGTCACATGACATGTTGCGACGTATTGCGACTTTTTTGACATTGCCGGCAATAGGGTGGGCGCGGTTTCACCTGCCTGTGGGCCTGTGGGCCGGCAGTTTGACACCCCTGCTTTATCATGTGTGTGTATATATAGTCCACCTTCCCTTAAACTCTCACAGCAGTCTGATACAAATATTATATTATATGACAGAGGCCCCCAGCCTTTTGAGCATCAAGGACCGGTGCTGTGGAGAAAGGTTTTTCTGTGGACCAGAGGGGACGTGATTTCACTTGCTGCCTGCATCCCACAGATGGGGCTTTGCTTGTTTGTGCAGACTGGTTGCTGGCATGCTGCAGACCGGTACCAGTCCATGGACCGGGGGTTGGGGACCCCGTTATATGATGTCCTCATGTATGAGGTTTATATGGCTTCCTGCATGGATCTTTTTGTCATTTACACAGTATATCCTATGTGGAATTTTCAGTTAAATTGATCATCAGGAAGCACCACATGATAAGTTTCACCCTTTATTGGAACTCATCAGATATGGGTAGAATAACATCTGGCTACTCATGTCTGACGAGTTCCAATAATAGACAAAAATGGTCACAGGATGCCTTCTACTGGTCAATGTAATGGTGCCATCTGACTTGATACATTAAAAAGGTAGAGTTCCTCAGATCAAGCTTGATTTCTGGGACTAATTTTAGTTTGAAATTTGACCTTTTTTCAACTTCCCAACTAGCCCTAGGGTTGCTTACTGGTCTTCCATTCAAATAATAACTAGGCCTAATCCTGCTTAGCTTTTTGAGATCATCCAAAGTCAGTTAGATGCTGCCAGCTACTGCTAACACTATTATTTTTGATATTGCCTACTATATGAGAGTAACTCTTACTTCATTAGAGTCTTCAACTGGTCCTACTTCATTAGAAAGTGAAGCTTAGACTTTGGGCAACATGCAATTGAGAAATTTGTCTCCTTTGTTTCAACATAATTGGTTTATATCTTGCACTGCCACTTCTAACCTTTTCCACGCACCGTCTTGCAGAGAATCTTCTTTCTGCTACAGTGACACTCCTTCAGTCCAGTAGAGGGAAAATATTGCAGCCATGTTTCCTTTTTGCCCATATGCAACCGTCTTTGTGATCCAAAGCAGCCTTCTGTAAAGTCAAGCCAAGGGGTGAGACTGGACTCTGTTCATACTAACCTTCAGCAATACTGTCTGATTATCAAAGAGATTTACAAAAACATCCCATCCCTCCCCACCCTACGATTCAGAGGAAGCCTATAGCCTCATTAGAGTATGGAAGAGTTTCAAAGTTGAATGGCTTCTTAAAACCCCATTCCTATATAACAGTGGTGGCGAACCTATGGCACAGGTGCCAGAGGCGGCACTCAGAGCCCTCTCTGTGGGCACACGCACCGTCGCCCCAGTCCTAGGCCTTCAGCTGGGTTTTATGAAACCTTTTCACTTTAGGCCTCCGCCGCCGTGTGGAAAAAAAAAAAAAAGGTTCAATCAGTCAATTTCAACTTCTCACGGGAAAAAAAAAGATCTTGCAAAGTTGGAATTGATTGATTGAACTTTTTAGTCCCATCCAGTCTGCCGTTACCACCACAGCCATGCCCACCCAATGGGCCACACCCACCCGGCATAAGTGGGTTTGAGGTCGCAGTTTGGGCACTCGGTCTCTAAAAGGTTCGCCATCACTGCTATATAATAAAACTCTTTCTCTTTTCTTTTGGACCCTCTATGCTGCCAGGAAGAAAAATATGATACTATGAAATCCAGGAGTCCTTCTAAGAGGGAGTTATGGCTGTCAGTCAATCAATTTGAAATGCCATTGGCTCCTGTGGGTATAGCAAGGAAAAGCATGTTCTTTTTTTTATAATATTTTATTAGTTTTCTAATTTTACGATTAAGTATTTAAAAAGCAACGTGGTGACTGGGTTAATCAATAATTCAATAACATACATAAATCTTTATTACAAATCTCAAGTTACAACATCAGATATTTCCTCTCTTTTTCCCTTAATATCTACTATCTCATATTAGACTAATATAGTTCTTATTATTATCAACTAAGTAAAAACATCACTGTTACATTTATTAATAATTTTTAGCTTATACATATCTTAATTGTGTTTACATTCAATCCTTATATACAATCAATGTCCTGTTATTGCTTTTTCCCCCAAGCTTTAATTTCCCATCAATATTCAAATTAACATTTGGTATTTATAATGTCCAAGCTTTAGGTAACCAAAGCTTCCCTTATCTCAACTTCTTCCTTTTTCCCTTTTCATAACAAAATCTAATATTCTAAATACACATCTTATCTATTTGCATATAGTCTTGTTCTGTTTTCTAAAAGTTATCTATTTTCCACCATATTAAACCAAAAGTCTATTAGTCTTGTTACACATCTTACCTATTCAATTATAATGTTACTTTATTTTCTAAAAATTATCTATTTTCCACCATATTCAACCCTCTAATTAGTAATTTGAAATCCCCTCTAATAATCAAAACCCTAGTTTTCTTCAGCCTTACTCTGGCTTTCTTCCTTTGCCAACTAACCTTCCATGTCAGTACTTTTGAATCATCAAATAGTTCTCCCTCTATTATTATATATATTATTTGAAATAAGAAAGACCATTAGGTTGCAGGTTTTTTTTGGGAAGAACTAGCCCATTTGTATTCATTAGA
This sequence comes from Azemiops feae, assembly GCA_023970755.1. NCBI lineage: Eukaryota > Metazoa > Chordata > Lepidosauria > Squamata > Viperidae > Azemiops > Azemiops feae. The sequence goes on from JALGBA010003956.1 coordinate 399,128, forward strand.
TCGCCTCCCTATTACTCCAATTTCCCACAATTGTCCTGATAGGTTTATCTTCCATTCAATCTGTTCTTCTTCCTTTAAGGACAAGCATGTTCTTATGTTGACCTTGGTTGTACAAAGACCTCTATACCTGACAGGAAAGGGACAAGACTATAGCTCCAGAATCATACCTTTCTCACAGCGTCTCCCATGGAAACCAGCTGTGCAGGTACAATGGAATCCAAACTTCCTAGCTTCGCAGGCACCCCCATTCTGGCAGGGGTTAGGATCACAGTGCCCTGAAAAGAGATGACTATAGACTATCATCCTTGGATAGATACAGCTGATATTCGACTGTAAAAACCACAGTAAAGCATGGGGCTAAAATTTGACACTGTGGATTGCAGCCATATCAGAAATATGGTTTCATGTAAGATACATTCACAGGGAATGTTGCCCCTGAAAAAAAATCCTTTGTTTGGGCCATAATACAGAGGCTTAAAAAAATAAATAAACACCACTGACTCACCTGTTGGCCTTTCCTCTTTCCGACAAAGCTTCCATTGTTGGTCTCGGTCATAGTTTTCTGTGGTGGCGCACCTGATAGGGAAGAGTCTCATCTCATGCAAGGTGTGCAGGGAAGATGGGCCAATGCCACAATTTGCACATTAATTTTTTTTCAAGGTCAATCAAGCCTCAAACTGTCCTCTTCTCTGCTCCCTGCATGCCCCAAGGTTCTCATTATTCCTGTGAGCATTCAATACTTTTCTAGCCAATCAATACTTACCAGTGCTGAGATTTAAGAAAGGCACCAGGGAGACAGGAGTAGTGCATTTTGCGTTGGTAACGGAAAGGGAAATGGCAGGATTCCTCACTGGATGATGTCACTACAAAGCAAAAGGAGATGGGTCTATTTCTAGTGCAAAAAAGCTGCTCTGTAGTTCTCCTATTTTAACTAGTGACCTGGCAGGGCAATTTAGCTTCCCTTCATATTTATGTACCCTTTGATTATAACAGAGGACAAAATCTTTTAATGCAATTATTATTTCATAGAATTCAGACTCCATTGAACATCCTGTAATTGTTGAAAGGGCATCACATTTTCTCAACAACAGATCCCAACAGATCTACAGCAAATTGACTTTAGGGCCAGCAGCAAATATCATGGAGGAATGGATAGCTGTGAGCCACTCTTCCCCCACGTATCTTCATATATGCTAACTTATTCTCCATCACTGGATGTCTGTTCTGATGCACCCCCAAATAGTACAATCGGGGGGTAGGGGGTAGAGACCGCAATTTAGTAGAAATTACCCAAAAATTATAGGATAAAAATTAGTTAAGAGCAAAGCCAAGCAACCAATGAGAAGTGAGTTTGTTGGAGAATGACTCCCAGAAAACTGGTGGAGAATGTGAAATTGTAGACTTCAGGAAGCGAACATGATTTGGGGTCTAGAACCCTCACTTTAATAACTGCATCATTTATTTGTTCTTTTAAAAATATTTTGATCATTTATCCCCCCTCAACTCCTGCCAATTATTTCACAAGTTCAGATAGATGGATGGATGGATGGATGGATGGATGGATAAATGTAAATGACAAAGAAACATAGAGAAAATACCGACAGGTTATTCTTTTCCCAGCAGCAATCTTTTATTTTTTTTATCCCCCCCCCCACTCCTCCTTTAGCTATAAATAGTGACCCTTCTTCTCCCATTTTCAAAAATGCCCCCACTTGGTCTATACTTTCAAGAAACCATAAATAGCACAGGCAACAATCCTATAATGAGACTTGCACTCCCTTACATCTTTCCCTGGTAAAAGATTATTGCATTAAGTGCTAATATAGTGGTGATGATGGGGAGATACTAGAAGCAACCTAGACTTATTCCTGATACTTTGGGCAGCTACTGGTACATCAGCACACCAGCTGATTCCTGCCTTCCTTGCCCGTTTCCTACGCCTATTAAATATGGCCTAGCCAGAACTCTTTCTTTAGCTGTCCTGATTTCCAGCTATACTCTAATGGGGAGATGATGGAGGCAAGATCCAATTTCTTGGTGTTGCTTATGGTGTTGTAGTGGTCCAACAGTGAAAGATGTGGTGCAGCCCTCAAGAAAACGTTTTTGGGAAACTCAGAATTCCAAGTTTGAACTTGGTAGCATTGCTCCCTTTCTTTGACACAAGAATCTCTCTGAATCTCTCTCTCTCTCTCTCTCTCTCTCTCTTCAATCATGTCCAACTTTCAGAAATTTTATAGACTAGGATAGTCATACTCACCTTCATGTTTCGCCTTGTGGGGATTACCAATTACACCCTGCCAAAAAAGCAAATGGCTGTGTCACAGCAATCTTACAAAACTTGATTTACATTCCCTGCAAAGCAACATTCTATTCTTTCCAGGATAACAAAACATCTTGAAAGGTGCTAAGAGGCTTACACTGAACTAGGAAAGAGACAAAGAGATCACCCGTGGTTTTAGTAAGGTCTATCTTGAAAAGCTTTCCAGTTTCTTTGTAAGAATAGCAGTATAAAGTATTTACATATTTTCTATCCTATCTTTTTTTTTTTACAAGCTGTCTGCTTTTTACTAAATGTTCCACCTTATTTTTGTTTAGTTTTTCTTCTAACTTGCAGAGAGCCCTCATTTATCAACTGCCTCATTCAGCAATCATTCAAAATTATGACAGCACTGAAAAGTAGACTTACAATCAGTCCTTCAATTTGCAACTATTGCAATGTCCCCATGGTCACATAATCATAATTAGGGTGTTTCACAAGCAACATACATTTATGGCAATCACAGCATCTCACAGTCATGATTGTTATTTGTGACCTTCCCAGCTGGCTTCCAACAAGCAAAGTCAATGGGGAAACCAGCAATTTATATTGGTAAATCTGGACAACATAAGGGTCATTTTATCATACTTGAGGGACTTGTAAAAAAAACCCTACAAATTTGGGGTTCAGATACACACAGTGATACAAAGAATTCCAAAGAACAAAATTTAACTGAAAGCAGAACATTTTTCTTGGGATTAATGATCAGACAACTTGGAAAAAGCCATGGAAGATTATTTTTATATATGAGTTTTGCTGTGAGACCACTATATGTGCAAAAATGGAAAGATTCTGAAACAACCTCAAATGGAGGAATGGTTGGTAAAGATGATGGAATTAGCAGAGATGGCAAAAGTAACTCATTTGTTTAGAGAAAGATCAACTACTACATTTATTAGTGACTGGAAATCCCTAGTGGAGTTTTTGCTGGGGGAAAAAAATGAACTGATGATTTATGAATTTGTTAATTAGAAAGGTAGAATATGAAAAAAAGGAAACTTTAATGTAACCATAGAGAGAGAGGGTAAAATATAAATGTATTTATAAATGTAATACATTCAGCATGATCATGTGATGTTTCACTTAACAATCATGCCATTTAGCAATGGAGCTGCAGGTCCCAATTGCAGTCGGTGAGAACTGCCTGTATGTTACAATTCATTTGCAGCATCCTTTTATTTCAAGACAAGCAAGCAACCACCTAGAAACTGCAACTGGTTCAAAATGCAGCAGTACACACGGTAATGGAGGCCACTGGTTCTATACAGGTAACACCTCTGTTGTGTGAGCTGCACTGGCCTCTGTATTCTTTCTGAATGCAATTCAGGGTGCTCATCACCTTTAAAGTCCTGTAGGGCACACAGCCAGGTTATCTGGGAGATCACCTTTCCCTAAGAACATCTACCTTTCCTAACTGGTCGGATAGAGTGGGCACGCTGCTAGTCCCTTCCACTAAATATTTGATGGGACCTAGGAAGCCTTTTCCATGGCAGCCCCTGTGCTAATGGAACACCCTTTCCCCTAGCCTTCCATAAAACTCTGAAGATCTGTCTTTTCTCCCAAGAGACTGTATAACTTGGCACCAGGTTTTCAGTGTTTTTAACATGCTTAGTTTTTCAGTTGTTTATAGTTTTATAGTTTTATTATGGTTTTTATGTTGTTGGGAGCCACCCAGAGTTGATTATAAGATGAGCGGCTATATAATTTTTTTTTAAATAAACAAATATTGTCCACTTACAAAATCTTACAACTGTCTGTAAATTTTAATATAGTAAGTGAATATATGGAAGGCTATAACAGCTGTCTCTGTAAGCTGTTTTTTCAGCTGCCTTCCATAATAGAGGCATGTACAATTTCCATCCCTGTCAGTTAGAGAAAGCTGCTATGTAGCAGAGAAGTGGAACCCTGCAATCCAGCAGATAATGTCATTACCAGAAACTACACATTTCCCATTCTTGCTAGACACTGTCTTCAGACTCCAGCTGAAGACAAGAACTTCATCAGAAGAGAGCTGGAAAGAAGCAACCAGGACCATAGCAAAATAACTTATGACTTAATGTAATGGTATGAGGGAATGACCTTGGGATTTGCAGTGTTCTATTCCTTCTGCTGCAGAAAGAATGAGAATGTGCAAAAGTCTCAGAAGAGGCCTTCCTTATTTTCTTGGAGTATAAAAGCGAGAGGGGAAGAAATGTACTTTCAGACTTGCAAGATTCTACTAATATAACCTTACAATAAAGACAGAGCTAATATTCCTGGGTGTACTTGTTGTTTGGACTACCTCACAAGACTGACACTTACGGAGAGAAGAGAACATGCTAGCTCTTACTGAAACAGAACCACCACCCACCACTAATTTCTATATTTAATTTCATCCTGTATATAACACATGAGAAGGTTAATGGCCTTTTTGCCGCAGGAGTCCTTTTTCTGCTACTTTTCAAATTGCACAGAGAAATCACCTTTGCTGGAGGAAAAAACACACGTACCTATTATGTCTCTTAAAAAGCTCACAAAAGAGTACAGCAACATTGTGCAGGAGGAAATAGCCTTGTGAAAGTTTTCCAATTCTTGGAATTTAGTATGTGTGTGGGTGGTTTTATTTTGGAGGAAAAGTTACCATTTTAAAAGTCAACATGAAAGCTCCCATGGGAACAATTAAGAGCAGTGCTACTTGACCTCTGGAGTCCAAAATATAAATGCAAATGTTTAAAACACTTCCATCTTTTAGGAAAATGGGGTAGCCATGAGGAAGGGATAGGAATGTGCTGTTAACTGTCCCTGGTGATATGGCAACAAATCCACACAGCTTCCACACATTTTTAAACAGGATCCCTAAGAGTAATAAACATATATAAGGATGGTCTACAAATGCCATTGAACACAATAGATTATTTGAGTGCTGAGGAAATCAATTGTTTTAAATAATGGACATTTTTCTCCCACAAGACAAACGAATAACAAGGAAGCATATCTCATGTCACAAAACTATAGACAGAAAAAAGCCTCCCGAGACTCGCAAATCCCAGTCTTGTGCTTGAGTCACTAAACTTGAGGGCAAGTCTCAGGAACAGGTCCGAAATATTCTGATGCCTATAAACTGGAGTAGGACACAGCTCTGCATCACATTCTTCCTGATTCTAGACCTTGCCTCACTCCTTTTCCATTTTGTCTCCATTCTGTCTCCCCATATAGACAAATACCTTATATGTGAAGGTTGAGAGTTGAGCATAAATACTAATAGAACGAAACAAATATGAAATGTGATGTTCTGGAATCTCACCAAGAATAAATCCCCTGGATTCAAAATCACAAATAGCAGGAGAAGCAGCAATTGCGCGGTCATAGTGGTGTCCAGGGACGGATGAAATAGAGAGGTTTTGTTCACTGCTTTTGACAGAACAAACAGTTCCTGATCGATACATCTGAAAGCAAAGGTCTTTGTGTTACGTGTACTCAGCAGGATGGAGATTGCACCATGGGGATAAACACCAAATCATAACAGGCGGCTAGGAGCCAAAATAAAAAAGATTTAGTTAGTATAAGTCCCCAGTGGGACCACAAATATTATTTATGTGTCCCAGGCACTCTTCTATCAGCAGAAAATTGGCAAGAATGCCATGTTGTGGGGATCCCAGCTACACCTGTATAAAAGATGCAGAGAAACTTTGAAGGTGTATGTTTTCAGCAGGGGAAGCTTTCTTCTAGCGCTAGCACTGATGATGTTACCTTGTTTGGGTAATGAAATGTCTGCAAAAGACAATGAAGTTCAGAGAGCATCAAGGACCCCTCATTTCAACCCTGGTCTACAAATATTCTACTTCCTTCGAAGCTTTCTTCTGACCTTTCAGTTACTGAAGAGGCCTACTGGTCCAGGTTCTGATGATGAAAGTTGTTGCCCACATCTCCCTGCCATGTTACCACATCTGCCTATAAACCACCCACAGGTTCCTCCTCTATGGCTATTAAAAGCTCAATGGAAAGAAATGTGGAGTCCGCATGGGAGGAAAGTCTTTTTGCCAAAGCCCGGGTCCAGATCACACTCTCTTCTGCTTCTTCCCTTCCAGAAGATGCTCATGATTAAAGATGTTGAGACTTTGGCTTGCAGATCAATACAATGTGTTGTTTAGCTCTTATTTTCCAAAGGTTATGTCTTCTTCCCTCAAAAAATACCAGCCCCAGTTTCTCCTCAGGTTAAATTTCTAGGAGTGCCTTAACAAAGCATTCTGAGGACAAAAACAGACATTCCCAATACTTTCAACAGTTACCAAATTGATATTGGATTTTCAGCTACCAGTCAAATTTCACATACCTCTTTTGTACAAAAATAAACAGCAGCCATGTGGGATCTGACAGATTTACTCTTGTTCTGCTTGTTTTGGGTACAAATGATGGTGCTGCAGTCAGAGAATAAAGATTCTAGCTCATAAGGGTTTTCTATCAAACAACATAAGTTTGTTTCTTACAATAAGAGCTTCCTCATGAGGGTCTTGGTCTCCATTACTGTTGGGATATTCAGCCTCACCTAATATACCATAAGTATTTATGGCCATGAACATGTGGGCAAGCCTGTGGTTCTTGTGTTTGTCCTGACCATAACGAGAAATTTTCTGATCATAATATTGACTTCCTGGAGGCCTTCCTTTTTTTTTAATAAGTTTTATTAATTTTTTAAAAAAATTACAATCTTTAGAGCTTAGTAAACAACATGTTGTCTGGGTTCACATATTTAACATTAACTTCTTCAATATAAATCTATTCAGTACTGCACAATCTAGTATTTTTTCCTTGATCCTCCTTTCTTCCCCATATTTTTTCCATTTTCCCCTCATTAGACAATTACAATTCTTGGTACTATTGATGTATACAAAATTAGATATAGACATCTTCATCGTATTTTACTAATATTATACAAATAATAATATCGATTCAAAAGTCAATATCCTGTTTTTCATGCTCGTATTAAAGTTTGATTTCCCATCAATATTTAAAGTATCTTTGTCATTTATGATTTTCTCAATATTATTTACATTTATATAGCTAAATTTTATTCATACCAATCCTCCTCTTATTTTCAAATTTCCCATATCAAAAGAAGAAGAAAAATGCTATTTTAATTCTAAATCATATCTTCCATTCTAAAAAACTAGTTATATCTAAGAGTCATAAATTCTTTTAATCATATTCAAACAGGTATAGTAAACAGATATACCCTCTGATAGATCAAATCCTCTGGTTTTTTAAATCTAACTCTCGCTTTCTTTCTTTGCCAAGTAGCTTTCCAGGCCAAGGCAATTAAATCACCCCAAAATTTTCTTTCTATTTTTGTATAAGTTGCTTGGCATGAGGAAGACAATTTAGGTAGAGTATTTTGGGGGGGGGGGACTCCGCCCATCTATTTTCTAGAATCTTCTTCCTTGTCCTCGGGTGTATTTTGGAGAAAGGAGTAAAGGGTCTTTTGTATTTTCATTGTTATAGGTAGGTCTTGCAGTATTTGTATATGGCAGTCCATTTTTCCCTTCCCCTATCTCCTCCATCTCTAGGTCCATTTCTTCTGCTTCACCCTCTGTTTCTGGTTTATTTGTTCATACTTTGTAGTTGTTATCTGGGAACTTTCCAGTTGTAGCTTCAATTTGGAGATTTGGTCATTTATATCATCTAGGTTATTTTTAGTCTCATTATGATTTCTTTTTCTGTCCTCTTTGTGTGCAACAATTGTTTGATGAATTAGCTGTAGCATGAAGAATATTTCCTTCTAAAAGGTATTTGTTTTTTCTTGAGGCATCATTCCTAGAAATCCTCTAGAGTCACCAGTCTCAGTAAGAGTGGAACAAAGTTTCCTCTTGTTTTCTAGTCTTTACAGTAGCCTTTATAATCCAGTCCTAATGGCAGTATTTTATAGCAATCCTTTGTCTCAAGTATCCTGAAAATTATCAGTCAGGCAAGGTTGTAATCCACAATGTTCCAAGTATTCAAAATGTTCAACCTCCCTGCAGCCAGACGTATTCAAAAGTCAAATTTTTCTTTCTCTTCCACTAGCTCTTGAGATTAAAAGTCCAAGGTCAGTGGGTATTTATAGTCCAAGAAGGTCAGGATAATAAATATGTCAAAATAGTTTCCTTTATTGCCAGATGCTCTCCCTTCAGTTGAAAGTCACCAAGCAGCCAAGGGGCTAGTTATAATGCTGTACTCAAATCCACCACTAGATGTCAATCAAAATCCATTTTCCACTCTTAAAACAAAGGGTTGATTTCTTATATTTCTTATATTTCACCTCAATCATTTTTTCCCAAAGAGAAAATCTTAACAATTATCTCAGTTCTCAAATTTATCAAAACTGTAACTTTGTATTACTTTCACTTCAGTATTGTGTATTTCTGTCCCCCATAAACAATTTAAAATGCCGCTTCCGTTCACATCCAGAGGTTTTTAGCTTCTTGGGAGCCTTTCCCAGGAAATTCAGTTGTAAAATAGTAAAGAAAGGATCAATATTCTCACCCACTTCCAAACATGCTGTTTACAATGTGCTAATTAAAGCTTTTGTTCTTCGGTTGTCAGCAGCTAATGGCCGGCTGCAGAGGTGTGGCCGGTCTTTCGCCTGCCAGTTTAGAGGGTTTTCCTTAGATCAGTTGGAAAGACCACTGTCTCTCTGTGATCAACAAGGCACCCCTCCTTCTTCATCGCCTTTTCAGGGCGACTTTAGGCCCTTTTCAGGGCCCCGAGCAGGGTGAAATCAGGCAATGAAAGCAGAGCCCTGCCTTTCTGCATCCGTTTTACTGCAACGCAAAACCGGAAGTCTGGAGGCCTTCCTTTTTGATTGAAAGACAATCTAGATAGAATAGTCTTGCTTGTGAGTTTCAAAATTAGCCAATCCAGTGTATCTTGTGCCTCATTAGATTTGTAAATTTTATAAAAATTCATTCATGAATTTAATTTTATGCTGCAATTTTGCACATCTTTTATTGGAAGTAAGTACCACGGAATTGACGTAACTTTTCATTCTGCATAGCCATATACAAATGTATCTATTGCATAACTGACTATAATTCATGGTGCATGGAAGAGAGCAGTATCCTGCCTTGAGCAAAAAGATTGGAAACTCCATGGAGGAACAGCTGGAGCATCTGGATTGGATTTGTCTCATGGACTGCTTTCCACAAACAGAATATGTGCCAGAGTGCATTTAATTTAGTTGTGCTTTTCAATGGCCAAAGCATATGCTGTGAAGGTATTCATTCTTATTGTGTTTTTTAGTTTATTGAATTGACTGACTATGTTTGGATGGGGCATTTCTCCTGGAACTGCTAACATTTGGGCCATTTGGATAAAGAGACATTTGAAAGACGGCCATGTTATATCTGTGGAGAAGACAATGGGCAAATTGCAAAGATAGCCAATTAGGTCTAGTGTTTAAAGTACCAGGCTAGAAACCAGGAGACCATGAGTTCTAGTCCTACCATAAAAGCCAGGAAGATGATTTTGGGCCAGTCACTCTCCCTTAGTCCAACTCATCTCATGGGGTTGTTGTTATGGGGAAAATAGGAGGAGGAAGATGTGCATTCAAATGTCTGAAGAGCATTCAGAAGTTACAGGTAGATACAGAGTGTGGTGGTGCAGGCAGTTCTTGGGGCCCCTAGAATGGCCCATGTTACATCACTGCTTCGTGAACTGCAGTGATTGCTGGTCTGCTTCCGGATGCAATTCAAAGTGTTGGCTATCAACTTCAAAGCTCTTCATGGCATGGGTCCAGGCTATTTGTAAGAATAATAAAGGCAGAATGCAAATAAATAAATAGAAATAAGTAAGAAACTGGCTCCGTAGACATGGCATAGAGCATGGCGGTATCTGCTGATTTTTTAAAAAATGTTACGTCAGGCATGGAAGTTGAGTTTTGACTTTTCAACCTAACTAATTTCAGTGAAATCATTAGCTTTATTTATGGACAGATCTCACAAATTCATTCATCATTTTAAAGGTTGCAGTGTCATAAGGCTTGAGGAGTAGTGCCTGGGCATCTTCAGAAGAGTCAGACTCTGCAAGATGTTTTTATGTTTTGGCACGAGCAGATGGGGCTGTCTGCAGAACCCATGCGACTATCTAATGAAGGAGTGTGCAATTTTGTTAGAACTGGAGATGTTATCTAGCCAGTTCAGTCAGATTCATAAAAGAATGAGATGTTACTGTTTATAGACACTAGTTACATTTTAGAACTAATCCAGAAATATTTTTTTCACCCTGCCTGGAGAAATTGACAGATTTATTGTCCAGGCATAGGAGGAATAAAAATTTGAACCACAATCTGACAGGATCAGGTTTTGCATATGTGGAATCACATACCAGGCTTTCTATTATTGTTGTTGTTGTTGTTGTTGTTGTTGTTGTTGTTGTTGTTGATCATCGCACAGTCAGCCAGATGTTCAGACTGGATTTGACATTTTTGTCTACCTATCGAGTCCTTACCAAGGACCTGGGATAGGCAGATGTGGATGTTTGATGGTATTACAGATATCGTCGCAGGATGGAAGCAGTTCCTAGTAAGGCCGCCTTTTGCAATTGACTAATGGCGAATTTGTCAATGCCAGTGGTGTTCAAGTGGTGCTCCAGTTGTTTTGGGATTGCACCTAAGGCACCTATTACTATTGGTACTACCCTTGCTTGCCTTTGCCACAGTCGTTCTATTTCTATTTGTAGGTCTTTGTATTTTGTTATCTTCTCCAGTTCTTTCTCATCTATTCTGCTGTCTCCAGGCACTGCCACATCCATTATTATTATTATTATTATTATTATTATTATTATTATTATTATTATTATTATTATTATTATTATTATTATTATTATTATTATTATTATTATTATTATTATTATTATTATTATTATTATTATTATTATTATTATTATTATTGTCGTCGTTGTTGTTGTTGTTGTTGTTGTTGTTGTTGTTGTTATATATCATCTATCTATCATCTATCTATATCTATCTATATCTATATCTATCAAAGTTGTATGCCACCTGATTCCCAATTCTGGATGGCTCACAACCCAAAACAAGGGAATTATAGTAAAACCAATTAAAAGGAAGAAAGAGAAAAATGACAAAAGCAACAGACTAGATGGAAATGAAGGGAAGGGTCTTACTCTCCTTGACAGCTGACAGCTGATTTCTTTAGGCAGAGGGAGAAAAATGTAGCTTTTTTGGTTTAGAGTTAATTGTATTGAAAATAGTGGGACGTAAAGCACCTAATGAACCATTTAACTTCTATCGATTCATTTTTAATAGACCTTGACATGTATTTTACTATAGATTATTTTTTTTCAGTTTTTTTATGAGTGCTCTACTTAATTCAGTAAAGCATTGGACACAAAAGCACTAACTAAATAACTGTATTGCTGTAAGTTTAGGATTACAGTAAATGCCTCTGATCTAGCAACTCATCTACTACCGGTACATTGGCAATATTTTAAATAGAAAGGAAAATAAAGGGAAAAAACATTCTCTGTAAAGACCAACCACATTCAGGAAGGATATCAAGTTGTTTCTCCTTATGTCTTCAGTTTTTCTGAATAAAGCAACTGGAGCTAAAATTTCTATCCGTTCCTTATTAAGAAATGACATTCAGCTGAAAGAAAAATCTTTATATGGAATATTGTTTTTCTGTTTTACTTTCAAAGATGACTTCATTTCTCAAGGACTTCAGTTTACAGCAATTCTCAATTTGTGATAACAAGACAATGAGAAAGGTCAATCCTTTTTAAAATGTTAGGGGTTTGTGATACTCTTACGGTGGCTATGATTCACCTTGCTTTGTTGAAATAATCCAGTTTGTTTAAAAGTCCTAAATACTTTTGTATTTCTCATTTTAAAGGGTCAACATGATGAATCATTATCAGAACCTATTATTGTCTAATTTAGTTAATACCTCTGATTTGGGTTTTTGTGTAGGAAGCTGGGGGCTACACTCCCCCAAAGTTGGGAGAGGACAGAAAAAAATCATTTCATTTCATTTGAATTTAAATTAATATGATACAACTGATATGATTATTAGATACATGAGATTAATGTTCCTTTTCTGCTCCATTACAAAGAATTACAGTTTGATCATAACTTTTAGATCAGCTCTGAGAACTACATCCAAGAATTTTAAAAATTACTCTGAAGTTCTGTATTTTAGTGTCCTTAATGGATGTGTCCCATTTGTACTATCCAGAAGCTATTGTTGAAGAAGTAGAACTATTTGTATATCATCATACTTTAACCATATAAATCTCACATTATAAGAAGTCTGTACTACAGTCCCTTTTAAACATTAATGAACAATGCTGGTTATGTGTAGCCTTCTTAACATTTGCAAATGGAAAGCTTTATATTTTCTCCAGATCTTCTTCCCCAGATGGATATTGATTAAGATTCTGTAAAAGACCTGGCTCGGACATGTGTCCACATTTGGCAGTGGTAAGAACTGAAGAAACCATGCTATGCCAGTGTAACCAGGACCCCTTTAATGGGGCCTTTTAATCAAGTAGTGGAGAGGAATGTTTTTTATATCTTGTATGCTGTTGTAGCTCTTGATGCTTCAACTGTTAGGCTGGGAAACGTATTGGAGATGATAACATGTAATAAATTAATCAATATCCTTCAACATATTTCCAAAGCTGATTTGTACAAATTACTTATTTATCTCCCAATCTTCTGGACCTTGAGCCAAAATGTTGCACAATTATATAAATATAAAGTAACAATCCCAACAGTTACAATGCTTCCAGTCTTGATTAACAGGATAAACTTTCCTTGCCTCATATTATCCCTGAACTCTGAGTCTTGCCTGCCAAAGTTTCTCCTTGCCAAGCTTTTGTTAACCATAGTCTGTTAAATAAATTATAGTGGCTGAATTCACACACTTCACAAAGCTATAAAATCATAGTTTACAAAGCATAATGCTAACTTGAACAGTACAGTAAGCCCAAACCAAATTATGTTATGGCTCAGCACAATACATGAAATCCAATTAGAGTCACAACAAGCACAATGTTGTGTTGCTTCCCAAACCATTATTTTCCTGATGTCATCTGTATTAGGATGAAAGAACTAGGCTGCAACCACCTTCTAGTGGTTAGATGGGAGCAAAAGGGAGCAATTCTAACTTAGATTATTGCAACACAAATCTGATAGCTCTAGTCTGGATTCTTGGTTTATTTTTTATTTTCTGTCCTCTTTTCTAGGCCAGCCTTTGCTCGCATTGCTTCAGACTGATTGTTCTTGGGCTACAGTTCTTACCTGATCTTTAAAGAACATTCTAATCTTGTCTTCAACCTGATGACCAACCAGCATTGTCCATTGGAGCGCAGTTTGGGACAGTGGGAATTATAGAACAAACTCTATGGTGAATACAAGGTTGGGAGATACAGTTTTATCCATTCCTCTATATCTTAACTTAGACAAGGCCATGATATAGGCTGGGCTAGTGATGCATCATGCCAGTCAAGGCAAGCATTAAATGAATCAATAACTCATGGATAAAATTTCTCTCTCCCTCTTTCTCTCAATCTGTCTCTTTGCCCAAAAGAAGCTTATAACTTAGGTTACAGTAGTATCCAGGGGAAGATACCACTTTCACCTAGATCTCAGAAAGAAGCCATAGGCAAAATTCAGTCTGTAAGGATTATGTTCCTCTTGGGGCATTCCCCTGTGCTATTAGCAATCTCACCTGGCTCCATAAGATTTTGACTGACTGTGCCACAGCATGGTAGCTTCCAATTGGCAGGCTTCATGTTAAAATAGTATACCAGGGGGTCAAGAGCACTGTTGATACTAGCAAGGGCCATAGCTGCACGCTGGGCTGAGCAAGTGAAGTGCAGCAATCCTGGAGCTGAAAGAACGCCAATACGGCCCAGGGTGTGTAGCACATGGATGGTATGAAAAGGGAGGAAACAGAAGGTGAGCAGGCTCGTCACCATCAAGAGGGTTTGAAGGGAATGCCTACGCAATGAAGATGCCTGCGTTGTCCCATGGCCCAGTTTCATAATTCGGTGGGCAATCACAATAGAACAGATAATGATAGTAAGGAAAGGCAGGAAGAAGCCCAGGGCTGAGGAAGATAGGACCATGGCTGCCAGACTTCCACTCCAGACTTGGGCTGGGAAGTTTTCCATGCAGGCGGTGTTTCCATTGGAGAAGAGATGAGTCACGGTGCTCTTGGAGAAGAAGATCAGCAATCCAATCCCTACCAAAGACCAGATAGCTATGGAGAGCAGCACACGATACAGAGGCCATTTGAGGCGCAGGTAGATGACAGGATGGAGGACAGCCACATAACGCTCCAGGCAGATGCAGGCCAGGAAAAGGGTGCAGCTGAACATGTTGGCCAGGAAGAGGGCATTGGTGGCCTTGCACAGGCCTTCTCCAAAGGGCCAGTCATTGTGCCTGGCATGATACACTGCCTGTAATGGCAGCGACAGGGCAAAGAGCAGGTCAATGATAATCAGGTTGTAGATGAAGATCATGATGGGTGGAGCCTGGGCTCGGTAGACCCAGGAGCTCCATAAGGCCACGCCATTTGAGGCTAGGCTCAGGATGCAAACCAGGCTGTAAATGATGGGTAGCAGTAAGTGCTGGAATGCTGCTTCAGCAACACACTGCAAATGTGCTGAGTTGTTAGGGAAAGAGCCTGGCACTTCCCTCAAAGGGAAGTTCTCCCCTGATGCATCTGTGCCATTCCTCCACATCTGCAAAACAAAAATAAGACTTGCATGTTAGATTAACCCAGAGTGCAAGAAACACCAATCACAGCAGGCTTAATGTGAAGTGGAAACTCTGAGCATGGAGTATTTCCATTGCTTTGCTGGCTGCATGCAGCTGCAAGGGCAGAAATATGGGTGGAGAAAGGTTGGACTGTCTACATTTTTTCTGGTTTCTTTCTAAGGGTCCATCTGCTTGGCCTGGTGCAAAGATGCCCCCTGACTGTTTCTGAAAAACACGAATGCACAGCATCTTTCTCAAACTTGTTTCCTGGCCCACCACAGAAGCAGCCTTGTTCTGTTTTTCTCTCTCCACTTCAAAAGGGGTGTTTTTCAACTTGCACTAGCACAAGCCATGACAAGTGGTCAGTCTAAAGCCGATTACTCTGAGAAAAGTTTAGGGTTAGGGTCTGTCCTGGTCCTAATTGCCCAGAGGCTACTGTGGGCATGGCACCCTATCTGGCTGCTGGCCACTCATTTTCAGCAGCAGGAGAGTCAGGGCTGTCCCACTGGACCCAAAAAGCCACCTCACTCACTTCTTTTCCCAGCCTATGAGTAGCACATGAAGCAGGGGAAGAAAGAGAGGGGGCATTTCTGCCAGCAACAAAAAGGCCCACTTCCACCCATGGAGTAGCTGAAGGGATGCTACCTCTGCTTCCACTCCCCCAAAAGTTGGTGAAAGGGGCCCTTCAGTCCACAATCCTTCCATAATGCCATGGCAACTTTCCCACAGGGGTGCCCGCAAAAAAGCTGCAGCTGGAAGCCTTGGGTGGCTCTACTATGAGGTTGCAGATGCAGGGTCACTTCAAACCCACTGAGAAAGTGGCTCTTTAGCTGCCAGTCCATGGAGAGGTGGGGGTCTGCGTAGTGCAAGGGGCAGCAAAAGAAAAAAAAACCTCCTTCCCCTCCTTCCCTCCCTTTTCTTTACCTGCCCCTCTGACTGGCAGGAGAAGTAGAGGAGAAGGGGCTCTTTCACTGCCAGTTCCCTAGTCCACCTAGACTAATTGCCCTATGGCAAAGTTTCTCAATTTCAGCAATTTTAAGCATGCTGGCTGGGATGGCGGGATTCTGGGAATTGAACTTTTCCTGATTTTGAAGATGCTCAGGTTGCCGTGGCAAAAATCCTCATGCCCCTCCCATCCCCCTCCCTTTACAATCTCCTTCAATAGGCACAAAATTGCACTTTATGTCCAGGAGGACAGGATATTGCAAACTACTAGAAAAGGGCATATTTTCCCCTCCTACATGATGTATATTCTCCGTGATTGACATGATTCTAAGAAAACTGCATAGCTCAAGGATTCATAACAGATGAGAGAAATATTTTATTTAGCTGGTTGTGTTATAAAGCAAGCTTCAGAACTGGGTGCTGGGGGAAGCATCTGTTTCATTTAGTCCTGCTGCCAGCTTCCCTCCCCCCAAGTACTTTTGACAGCTCATTTCCTCTCTGTTTTCCACACTTCCCGCTGAAGTTTCCCATGCCCCTAACTTCTGTCATGAAAGGAAGCGCTCACCATACCCCAGAGAAATTAGCTGGCTGAGAGAGATTGCAACATTTCGTACTCAAAGATGAGTATCCGTCTAGCATCTTTTAATTTTTTTTTTCTTACATATGCTGTATTATTTATTAAGCTAAACCACACTAAAATGCCATTTGCAAATTAAAGGCAGAGCATTCTGTAACTAATATAGGAATGCCTCAGAAAGCGGGAGCGAGTTGCCATATTCCTTCCCACATTAATTAGCGTATAATTTTCTTTTTATCTTTCTTTCCAATATCTCTAAGGATTTGTTTAAGAAGGTGTACAGTTGTATTAAGAATGCTATCAATTTTAGACACTGCTTTTCTTGGATTATCTAATATATATATATAATATGCCTATTTCACTTATCTCAGGGAGTCAATTACAAATTGCATTCTACAGAGTAAAAAGACCACAAAGAATGAGAACCCTGCATTTTCCCTATTATTTTTTTTCAATTAATGGTTTACTTCCAATGTAGGACTCTTTGAAATTAGTATAAATTTCTACCTTGCAATTTTTTATTTTTTTATTTTTACTATTCCCGTAAGAAATGTATCTAGCAGATTGGGACAACTTGATGATGGAATTAACAGAAATGCCATCATCATTAAAATTTTATTCTCCCAATTCAAGACCAAGAGCAATTCAGAAACACATTATCAGTTGTAAATGTGTTCCATCTTTTAGGAGAACAAAAACAAAAATTTTATCCAAATTTATTTTAGGAAGTAAGCTATATTCACATTTCACCCACAAGGCAGAATAGTCAGAGGCTGTTAAAATGCATTAAATTGAAAGGCATCAAAATAATTTGAAAGGCAGATAAAAAGAAAATTATATTGCCACCATTACTCTGGCATTCTTGCTGCTATCTGCAGTATCCATACCTTCGATGTTTCAGTGATCTCTAGAAGATGCCTGCTCCTTTGCTGGCTCAAGGAACTTGGACAAGATGAAAATGGGTGGGAATTATTCTGAAACAACATTATAGGCACCCTATCACCCTGTCCTGGTTTCCTGTTTCAAGGCTAGGCTGGCATAGCTTTTTAAGAACATTTGTGGTATTTACCATTGCTGAGACCACAGGGGTTACAAGATTCATTATAGGCAGTGGAAATAAAAGATATCCCGACTTCCAATTTCTGTGCCTATAAAACTGACATTTCTTCAAGCATATTATATCTGCTCTTGGGAAAGCTGCAACATAATAGAGATTTGTTTTTTGATTTATATTTTCTGACCAATTGCATTTACTATATCAGAACTGCATCCTGATTTTCCTTGATGATCCCAAAGGACATAGATTATATTCTCCCTCCTCATTTTTCTCACAACAACCCCATGAGGTAGGTTGGGCTGAGTGAAAATGACTAGCCAATCACCAAGTGCACTGCTGGGACTGAGAAAGTAGATCTCTTTAATTGTTGCATCACACATTTCCCTTTTTGTTTTATGCTTGAAGTTGTGTTAAGCTCATGAAACATTTCATATTCCTTGTTTCTTGTTCTTCCAGCAGAAAATCTTTAGAAAAATCCCACTGCTGCCATTCTGAGGTCTTGCAGTCTGCAAAAAACCCAAACCCTGGGCTGCATATGGCCCAATGGCTGCAGGTTGCCTTCCCTGACTACAAGAATTCCTTCTCAATGGTCACAATCCAGGCTACAGCATTCTCAAGAGACCGCTCTCCAGCATCTGCCAAGAGACCTCCAGCCCACCCATCTGGTTTTCTTTTAAAACCACTGGTTTATTAACGAGTAAGAAGAGAATAAGGAGAATTCTTTTCAAGAATCCAAGGCTTTTTGTACACAGTATTAGTAATTTGCACACACTGTGAATGAAGGGCTAAGTCTGAGATATAGCAATAACAATAGCACTTAGACTTATATACCGCTTCATAGTGCTTTACAGCCCTCTCTAAGTGTCAGCATATTGCCCCCAACAATCTGGGTTCTCATTTTACCAACCTCGGAAGGATGGAAGGCTGAGTCAACCTTGAGCCAGTCAGGATTGAACTCCTGGAGTGAGCAGTGAGCTTGCAGTACAGCATTCTAACCACTGCGCCACCACACCATCTGATGGCACCTTTTCCATGGCCCTCTAGGAAGGAGAACTAAACTCAGGATATTTGGTTCACATTTTACCTCTCTTATTCTTAGTCATTGCTGTAAGCTGTCACAGCATCTTTTCTGTCTGCTGTGAATTTGCTTTCTGCAGTTCTGTTTTGGGATGTTCTCAGAGAATTTGGACATCACAGATTTAATTCTCTCCCAGCTGCCACCATACAATGTTTACCTGGGCTTTACACACACACACACACACAATTTGTAACATTCTCTAAGGAGATGATGGACTATATCCAACACAGTTGAAATGAATACTGTAGGTTTAAATATGCCCCTTAGTTGGATTAAGCTTTATGATATGCTCTAATTACTGTGAGCTGCTTTTTTCCCAGCATATCATTTTGCTTCTATTATCCAGGTCTGTAGGCTGGAGTAGCAATGGGGAAAAAATATGCAAACAAGATGCAGAAGGGTTCAGGTGGTGGGAAGGGGTGAAATTCCCCTCCTAGGAAATCATAGTGAAGGAGCTCCCCAGCCTTTCCTAAACTGCCATTTTCCAACGCAATTGTGTCTTTCTTCTGGCTGCAATTTTGGGGCATTTTAGTCCCAACAAAGCCACAATTTGCGAAGACTGGTATGCACAGCTGTGCTATTTTGTAAATCCAACTGTTTTCATGATTAACAATGTCAGTGTGCTGCGATTGTTAAGCATGGACCAAGAAGGTCCAGAGTCAGATGCTCAATTAGTGAGAAGCTCCTGGGTTACTTTGAACCAACCTCAGAGTTTAATCTACCTCACAGGGTTCTTCTGATGACAGAAGTTGAAGGCAAAATTGTATATGCTGGGGGGGGGGGAAGTGCATGGGTTTCTGCAAGGTGGTGGGAGGAGGGACAAACACAACACAGGTGTGATGCTGTAACCATGCAAATGCTACCACTTACACATATGTGTCAGATTAGGTGTGATTATGTCATCATCATGCATACCACTATTTGGGGGTCAGTGTCAATGCTACAGAAGCCACTGAAAAGGTGGACTTTAAGTATAATAAACAAATACTAACTCAGAAACAGAGTACAGGCAGTCCTTGACCACCATTGAGCCCCAAATTTCCAATGCTAAGTGAGACAGTTGTTAAATGAGTTTTGCCCCATTTTACAACCTTTCTTCCCGCAGTTGTTAAGTGAATCACTGCAATTCGTAACATGGTTGTTAAGTGAATCTGGCTTTCCCATTGACTTTGTTTGTCAGAAGGTCGCAAAAGGTAATTACTTGACCCCGGGATGCTGTGACCATCATAAATAAGAGTCAGTTGCCAAGCGGCTGAATTTTGATCATGTGATCATGGGGATGCTGCAACCCCATGTGTGAAAAACTATCATAAGTCACTTTTTCAGTGCTGTGGTAACTTTAAAAGGTCATTAAATGAATTACTTGTACATCAAAGGGGCCTCCTCCCAGTTAAAGGAGAATTGTATAATGTTCCCAGCCTTAAGCTACAACTGGAACAAGCTATTGAGGTTTCACTGAAAGCTTTGATCTTAATGCATTTGGTCCAGCACTTTCATCCAGAGTCAAATATCTCTTCCCCAACTGGAGGGGGAGAGGGATGTGCTTCCATTTTGCAATCCAGCTCCCAGCCATTTATCATCTCCTTCACACTTTCTTGCACCTCTGGGAAACTGTTATCTCCGGAGAAGAACATCCTATTTGTGCCACATCGGCCCTTCTGGGAGGCTTCTGATAAAACATAAAGAATAATGTTAAGCTCATGGATGCAAAAAGAAAAAAAAAGCAGAAATTGCTAACAGATGTTTACCCAGGAATTAAACTTCAGAGAAGGCAGCAAGGAGTGGAGTTTCATCTCTCCCATTCAGTTGAAGCTGCCTCCCCGCCCCTCCCGGTGTCTTCCTTGCCTGGAGTGCCACCTGCTGCTCTAGGTCTGTCACAGCAGGAGACAAATCCATCGGGTAACCAACCACTTTGGGTTGGTGAACACCCCTGGAAAGCTAAGAATATGTCACAACATGACTCTGTGGGGAAGACCGTCTTCTGTTTATAGGAGGACCATCGGAGGACCACCATGCCCAACAATGAGGATGCTCTCTATAGCCTCCTCTTCTTCCAACCCAAGAGACTCTTTACTAACCTAGTTGACTAGCATTCCATCTTTTTTAAAGGTGAAATTTTAAAAACACAGCCAAGGTAAAGCATATAGATACAACTGTCAGTCACCCAAGACTCTGACTGCAACTGAACATTTTGGGTTAAACCAGCCCCATTTATAATGCATGGTCATCTAAATCAAAGGTTGACACAAAACATGAGCGACTGTATCTAAGCCTGTATCTAAGACTGTATCTCTCCATCCAGATAACTCACCTATGAGCCAAAGCTGTAAACAGTGTGTGGAGATACAACCTGGATTCAGTCCCTGAACAAAGCCACGGTGGGACTTGTGATTTTAGCTATACAACCCAGTAAGCTAAAATCACAAGTCCCACCGTGGCTGGGTTGTATGAATTCAACCTTTGTGGTTTATCCACTGTGTTTTATTGGAGGTATGCAAACTTATTTTGGCTTGAGGGACACACTAGAATTTGCACAGCATGCTGAAGGTCTTTGTTCAAAAATGGGTTAGGCCAAGGCCTATTTTAAGATTTTATTTCATTTCATTGCCTTTGAGTCAGTTTTTGACTCTTGGTAACTGCCTGGCCAAGTCCCTGCAATTTTCTTGGCAAGATTTTTGGAAGTGGTTTGCCATTACCCTCTTCCTAGGACTGAGAGAGAGTGTCTGGTCCTAAGGCAGGACTACAACTCACAGCCTGCCAGTTTCTAGTCTGGCACTTTAACCACTACACCAAATTGCTTCTCTGTTTGAAGGTAGATTTTAAAATTTTAACGGCTGCAGCGCCTGCCTTTAAGAATCTGCAGTGCTGAAGATCTATTTGATAAACCTTCACTCTGCAAACCCAGCCAGACTGCCAAAAAAGTCTACTCATTCAGGGATTGCTTAGTGAGCTGCCAAAGGTTGGTGGCAAGCAGTATGTTCCCCTTGGAGTACACTTTTGTATTTTGGGTTTAATACGTGGCAGGTTGTGTAAATGCAGTCTGTAAGAAATATTTACTCAATAAATTGTGATTAAACTAAATGTAATTTAAGATGGTGTATGGGCCCAGCTACAACCCCGGCCATTTAAGCTTCTAATGAAAGTGTTTCACCAGTAAGCAGCAGCTGACTCTGAAGCTTCCTTGGCTTATTGGGAGATGACCTAGAGCTACACAGCAAGGTCACTGGCTTTCTTCATTAGATGAGTTCAAAAGCCAAGGTTATAGAACATAGAATAGCAGGGTTGGAAGCGACATTAGAGATCTTCTACTCCAACTCCCTGTACAAGCAGGAGACTCTATACCAGTGGTGGCGAACCTATGGCACGGATGCCAGAGGTGGCACTCAGAGCCCTCTCTGTGGGCACACGTTCCATTGCCCCAGTCTTGCCTCCCCCTGCGACCCCCTCCTCACCAGCAGCCCCCCTGGAGGAGTTGCCCCTGAGCGTGGCCCATGCGGAGCAGCGCAGCCAAGGACATGGCAGCCAGGCAGCGTAGACAAGACTCTGCCTTCATGCCCCATCGTGCACAATTGATGCTGTGGGGCACGGGCAGAGGGCGTGGCCCCCATGGCGCTGCTGGGCTGCCTGGGCGATCTGCGGCGGGCCCTGGAGGCGGTGAGTGGCCCTGCAGGCAGGCAGGGTGGGGGCGGGGCAGGGGGTGGAGCAGGGGGCGGGGCCAGTTTTTGGGCACTCGGTCTCTAAAAGGTTCGCAATCACTGCTCTATACCATTTTAGAAAACTGGTTGTCCAGTCTCTTCTTGAAAACCTCCAGTGATGGGGCACCCACAACTTCTGAACGCAAGGCATCCCACTGGTTAATTGTTCCCACTGTTAGGAAATTTCTCCTTAGTTCAAGGTTACCAGAAATAACAGAGTTGGAAGAGACCTTGGAGGTCTTCTAGTCCAACCCCCTGCACAGGGAGGAAACCCTATACCATTTCAGACAAATGGTTGTCCAGTCTCTTCTTAAAAACTTCCCATATTGGAGCATTCACAACTTCTCAAGGCAAGTTGTTCCACTGATTAATTGTTCTGTCAGGAAATTTCTCCTTAGTTCTAGGTTGCTCCCTTGATTTGTTTCCATCCATTGGTTCTTGTCTTGCCTTCTGGTGCTTTGATAAATAGTTTGCCCCCCTCATCTTTGTGATAGCCCCTCAAATATTGAAACATTGCTATCATGTCACCCCTAGTCCTTTTTTCCCTTAAACTAGGCACACCCAATTCCCCTTCTTCTTATGTCTTAATCTCCAGCCACCTAATCATCTTTGTTATTCTTTTCTGCACTCTTTCTAGAGTCTCAACATCTCTTTTATATTGTGGTGACTAAAACTAGATGCAGTATTCCAAGTGTGGCCATACTAAGGCTTTGTAAAGCAGTACTAATACTTCATGTGATCTTAATTCTATTCCTCTATTAATGCAGTCTAGGATTGCATTGGCTTTTTAGGCTGCTAACACACATTGTTGGCTCATATTTAAATGATTGTCCACTTGGACTCCAAGATCCCTCTCACAGTTCCTGGCATTGAGCCCAATTTGAACTAGTCTTTATCTGTACATTTGGTTTTTCTAGCCTTGCTTTTATCTACATTGAATTTCATTTTGTTAGACTGGGCGCAGTGTTCAAGTTCTAAGTCTATGATATTTGGCAATAGTTATGGGGAGCTAAATCCTACTACTTCTTTCTCAGTAAACAGAAAGAAACCAGCATCTAGAAAGAGGTTTCAATCCCCATAAGGAAATTGGGTTGCCATGTCAGTTTTCCTTTCTCAATTGTTTACAAGCCACTGTGTTTAGAGGAGACCTCATGGATTACATTCCAGAGTTCTGAAGGAGCTGGCAGATGTTATCTCAGAACCATTGCACCATATCTTTAAAAAAAATCCTGGAGTACAGGGGAACTAACAGAGGATTGGAAAAAATCTGATGTGGTTCCCATCTTCAAAAAAGGAAAAAAAACCAAACCCAGGAAATTACAGACCAAAGAGCATAATCTGGGAAGATACTGGAAAAAATAATCAAAAAACAGATCTGTGAACATCTAGAAACAAATAAAGTTATAACTAGTAGCCAGTATGGGTTTGCTAAAAACAGATCATGCCAAACCAATCTTATTTCATTCTTTGACAGAGTGACTAAATTAGTAGACCAGCGAAATGCTGTGGACATAGTATACTTAAATTTTAGCAAGGCACTCGACAAAGTAGACCACAACCTACTTCTTGGTAAACTAGAAAAATGTGGGATAGACAGCATCACCACCAGATGGACTTGTAACTGGTTGACAAACCATACTCAATGAGTAGTCCTTAATGGTACTACATCTACATGGAAGGAAGGGATACCACAAGGCTCCGTCTTAGGCCCAGTACTCTTCAATATCTTCATAAATGACTTAGATGAGGAATAGAAGGGGAATTCATCAGATTTACAGATGACACTAAGCTGGCAGGTAGCCAACACCCCAGAAGACAAGCTCAGGATCCAAAAAGATCTTGACAGACTTGAACAATGGGCCCTATCCAACAACATGAAGTTTAATGTGAAGAAAAGCAAGGTTTTACACCTAGCCAGGAAAAACCAAAGGTAATAGTACAGATTAGGTGAAAAAATAGTATCTGTGAGAGGGACCTTAATTTTTTGTTGTCCAGAAACCCATGTAACGTTTTGACCCTTGTCCTTTTTAAGTGATAACTTCTAGCTGGGGGGTGGAGTGGGAGGGCAAGAGAACTGGATTTTTTTAAAAATCAAGAATCTGTAAAAGCTGCTCTGCAAGAAAATGTGACCTTGCTTTCTCAAAAAGCCCTCTTTACCCCTATGATCTAAATAATTAAAGCCCGTACTTCGGTTTGCCCATTATCACACAATGTGGCTAGGCAGGTAATAGGTCATCTGGATAGGCATTTCTGGATGATCTGAATTCATTTTGATTAATGTTTTTATGACCCAAACTGTTTTTGTTTTCTGACCAAAGCATTTCACTCCAGAACACAGAGTTTCCTGGGTCTTTCAGTAACCTTTGTGACAATTTTGCAAAAGTTGTATAGATGAGAGGCTCGGCAGATCTTATCTTTCACGAATGTCAAATAATGGTGCCGAGAAATGATTGCTTATCACTACAGAATAGCACCTTCCCACTGGGTGTCCTTGATTGGAACTACAAAGTTAGTTGAAAGATGGGCAGCCACATAATATTTTAAATAAATAAATAAACTCCAGAGCCTTAAGCTATTCTGACAGGGTATTTTGTGACTCCCCAAATGTCAGAGATGTATAGAATTCTAGGTTAGTCGTGTAGTATTGTTAGAATATTGATTCCCCTTCAGGCATGTGGCAGAAATTCGCTAATTAGAGTTCAAAGACATGTCTGGATAGATGAAAACTAATAAATACATAGGACAGGTTTTTCCACCAGGTGTCCTTCAGATGGAAGGAAGTGTCGTTCCAGTGTATCTTGTAAGCAACCACTTGGGAAATACTTTCTTAGTCCAATTTACTAAAAAGCAATTCATCTCTAGCCAAATAATAATTGGCTTAACACATACAAATATAAGTTGATAGTGTTTGCACGATATTTTCCCTAAGAGTTCCAAGCTGTCTTGCACCATTGACTAAGTATAAAAGGTAAAGAGAAGAAACTTCTCCTCCTCCTCCTTCCCTTTCTGTTGTGTATCACTGGGCCTTTCACAATGACAGGCAACTGGAGCTGGTCTACACCATCCTGACATAAAGAAAGTTCTGAATACATGGCTTTTCCAGCAGGCTCTGAGGCAGAGCAATCTGTGAATCCAAATTAGTTGTGTTATGTTTTAATCATGTTTCTAACTTTCCTGATGTGTGCCGTTTCGTTATTGGCATTGGTGTCTTTTTGTTTATTTAATTTTATGATGTGATTTCAGATTTTTATATGTTGCTTTAGGCTACTTTTGAAGGGTGTGTGTGTGTGTGTGTGTGTGTGTGTATGCCTTAGAGTCAGTGTTGAGTCAGTCCTTGCAGTTTTCTTGGCAAGGTATTTTGGAAGCGATTTGCCCTTGCTTCCTTCCTAGGGCTGAGAGAGGGTGACTGGCCCAAGGTTACCCAGCTGACTTCATGCTTAAGGCAGGACTAGAACATAATTCTCCTGGTTTCTAGCCTGATGCCTTAACCACTATACTACTGACTCTCTCTCTTTTGAAGTTAAGTCGTTTATATATCAAACAATTAATTAAATATGCTGCATCTTTACAAAAGTGGCTTCACTACCTGCAAGAGTTGTATCATTGATGACAATATTGATTGTGTGACACCAATTGCTACCCAGTTAATTTGATACACTTTTCCAGGAGTTCTTAACCCAAAGCACTGGTGGAGCTAGGTCCTGGTAGGTAAGATCAGTCAAGTTTCTGCTTTTAAGAAAGAGTAGGGCTAACGAGTAGGCTGACTTGGTCGCTCAACAGTGAGAAACTGGTGAAGCGGGCACAGCAGCGCCTGCATTTTCTGCGCCGCATGAGAAAAGCACATCTTCCTTCCCCTGTCCTGACCACTTTCTACAGGGGGACAATCGAGAGCATCCTGTCATACAGCCTCACAGTCTGGTTTGGAGGCATCACTGCTTCAGACAGGAAGACGGTGCAGAGAGTGGTGAGAATGGCCGAAAAGATCATTGGCAGTTCCCTCCCTCCCATCCAGGACATAGCACAGAAGCGTTGCTTGAGCAGGGTCCGTAAGATTATCTGGGACACTACACATCCACGACCTGTTTTCCTTGTTACCTTCTGGGAGGAGGCTTCGTGGTATCCGCAGCAGAACATCCAGATTCAGCCATAGTTTCATTCCATACAGCATTAACCTTGCAAACTCTCAAACTTCCTCCTTGCGTTATATATTCAAGATGGACAGTATTTAATATTTATTTGCTATTTATATGTAGGGATGTGGGTCTATATATATGTTGTACATAGTATGTTTAGGTGTGTGTCATGTATGTGTTTCACTTTGAGAGCGGGCAACTAAATTTCATTTTTGATGTGTGCCATTGTGCCCACAATATAAAAATGACAATAAAGGTTATCTTATCTTATCTTATCTTATCTTTAATTGGGCTGCACAAATCTGAGCAACCACTAGATGGCAACAAAGATGTTACAGAAAACTCATGCCATGTGGATTGACTAGTTTATTAAAACTGGAGAACCTCAGGAACCCCACTGTGGGCAGGATGAAACAGAAAGAATTATGGATCACATCTGCTATAGGGAGATACCAATAATAGTAGCCCATTGCAAAATTATCTCATATGGATATCGATCCATCTCTTTACATGCCCACTTTATAGGACATACTTAAACCAGGAAACTATGACTTCTAGTCCCACATGAAATCAGTTGGATGACCTTGGGCCAATCACACCCTCTCAGCCCTAGGAAGCAGGCAATATCAAACTACTTCCAAAAATCTTTCCCAGAAAACCGTAGGAATCAACACTGACTCAAAGGCACACAAAAGCAATGATTCCTCCTGTGCTACTCCCTATAGTGTAGCATGCTGCAAAGGCTTTTGGAGGTCAATGTGTAAGGTTTAATCAATTAAAAATATTAAGAATGTTGTCTGACGGTTTTTTTCAAAAAATGGTTGGTTTCTTTACTGTTAACTGAGCAGTTCATCTCCCTTTTCTCATCCTCTCTATCCAAAAGTGCATATATGAAGGTTAGACTCAGATTTTTTGATATCTCAGACAGTAGCCAGTACTTGGGTTTCACTTTTTTAAATCTTCCATTTCTATAATACATCCTGCCATGGGTCACAGGAATTGCTCAAGCCATGATTTTAAAACAAGGGTCTTCAAACGTGGCCCTTTTATGACTTGTGGACTACAATTCCCAGAATTCCTCAGCCAGGCACGCTGGCTGAGAAATTCTGGGAGTTGAAGTCCACAAATCATAAAAGGGCCAAGTTTGAAGACCCCTGCTTTAGAAGGATATTGTTCCCTAACTGACATATACATTAACAGTTGTGCCAATTGCCAGTACAGCAACTGCCTTGTTGAGCAACTAACCCAAGCAGTAATACAAATTGTGCAGCCACATCATCTAATATGCTGTTCAAATGGCAATCAGAATTCTCTTTTCAGGGCCAAGAGTAAATTCTTGGCTAGAAATACATTTATTTAGTTTGTTCATAGGTACTGTACAACCACATAGTGAGTGCTACTTTTGAAAAATTTTGCAGCCACACACAGTAAAAAATTAACAATATTAAATTCACTCGAATTTACTGCCCCAAAATGAGTACAGATTCAATCTGTTTGGATAACATGGGAATTTTGTGACATAGGATAAAACTGACCCAAGAATTGGCAAGCCTTTCATAGGCAGTATTACTCATATAATTTTTTAGCTTACTAGAGCTTCTAGAGCTGGTATTGCTCCTAGATACAGGGACATGTTGCGATTATTAAATATACCTATTTTTCTTAGATTTGAAACCATTTGCAGGTATGCATTAAATTACAGTGTATGATGCAGACTTCTCATATAAATATCACTCTTTGCAATATTAAGACCGTGTTGCTGGATCGTCATCTGAGATCATTTTTTTTTTCCTTTTAATTTTGCCATGTACATCTTTTTCCTTACAGCAGCCTGATTGAACTATGGAAACTATAAATGACTGAAAACACATCCAGCTACTGAATTGTTGGACCAACAATGCTGCACTTATCTTATCTCATCTTTGTTGTCATGTCAGAGGGTAGCCATGGTAGATTATTCGTGTACAGTACTTAACAAATGTCCATTAACATACTTGACTTCATTCTTAGCATTCTCACTTTTTGTTACACAAAGCATTAAACTTTTATTTCGTGCAGCTAAAATAAATGGTCTTGTCCATGCTTAAAGAAATATCAGATTATATTAACACAAATGGATTTACAGTATTTTTATTTTATTTATTTTCCACTTTTATTATTTTTACAAATAATTCAAGGTGGCAAATACATACAACACATCTTCCTCCCCCTATTTTCCCCACAATAACCCTGTGAGAAGGGTTGGGCTGAGAGAGAGAGTGACTGGCTCAAGGTCACCCAGCTGGCTTTCATGGCTAAGATAGGGACTTGAACTCATTGTCTGAACCACTAGACAAAATTGGCTGTCTAATAATTTTGTATATATCTTCTGAGAAATCTCACTCAGATAAATGAAAACTACCCCCAGGCAAGCAGGCATAAGATTCCAACTTTGGGGAATTCATTTAATTTCAAAATGGGCTAGGTAAATGGTTTTTCCTATTTATATGTTCATACCATATCTACATAACTTATTTTAAGTAACAAGATAGATCCAAGAAAACCCATTTGTAAGAAAATGCTGTGTATATGCCTGTATGCATTTATTTGGGCAGTTGACAATGACAACATACAATAATAAAACAGAAACATCAAACACATATAAAAAGCAAGAAAATTAAAAAGATAAAAGTGGAGAAAAGTGTGGTATACTGTAATGATTAAGGTTTGGTTTTAGTCTTCAGGGCATGGAAGCTGGATGAGTGATTTTGGGTCATACTCTTTCTCAGCCTTAAGTAAATACAAATACATATATACATCTATGTATCATTAATACATACACATGTGCACACACACACACACACACAACTTATCAACCTGCATTGAATTAGCATGTTAAGATTACAGTCCATAAATTTTAATGAAGCCAGATTCATCTAGAAGCTCATTGATTTGGATAGATAATAATATATGCCTATCCAGATACACAAACATACATTCCCCTTCAAATTAGCCTCACATGTGTGAGTATACTGTGTATACTCTCCCTCTCTCTCCTAGTTTGGGCAGTTGCCAGAAATATTGACTTGGAAACTTACAAATAAAAAAAGGGAGTCCCAAAGATGCTTTTTCACGAGGAACTGGACTTTCTTAGATTTTTTTGAAGACGTTTCGCTTCTCATCCAAGAAACTTCTTCAGTTCTGACTAGATGGTGGGGAATGGAAGGACTTATATTGCTTGCAGACAGCTGGTCATTTGCATTCTTTTAGAGAGTCGTTGATGCCACCTGGAGGTTTATCTGTGTTGTTAGGGTCACCTGAATAGTGCAAATGAGTGTGGAGCCTTCTTGGAACTGTTGAAGGGACTGTGTTGTAGACTGAAGATAGATGATGTTATATCCTTCCCCCTCTGTTGAGAGAGGGCTGTTCAGTTTTGACATAGATGGCCTCTTTGACCCCTTTTTCAAACCAGCGGTCCTCTCTGTCCAAAATGTGGACTTTGCTGTCTTCGAAAGAGTGGCCTTTGTCTTTTAAATGCAGATGGACTGCTGAATATTGTCCTGATGGGTTTGTTCTCTTGTGTTGTGCCATGCGTTAATGAAGTGGTTGTTTTCTTTCCCCAATGTACAGATTTGCACATGGCTCACTGCATTGTACTGCATATACCACGTTGCTCAGTTTGTGTCTGGGTGTTTTAGCATTGGGGTGGACAAGCTTGTGCCTTAGTGAATTCTTGGGTTGGAAGTGTGCACGTATGTTGTGTTGGCTGAAGATCCTCCTGAGCTTTTCCGATATTCCTGCAATGAATGGAATGACTACGTTGCTTCATCGATTGTTTTCTTCTTTGTCTGTTATGGAGGAGATCCTGCCGGGTCTTTTTGGGGATTTGATGAAGGCCCACTTGGGATAGCCACACATTCTGAGGGCTTCCTTGATATGTTTTAGTTCTTTTTCTCTGCCATCTTTGCTGGTAGGCAGGCCTTCAGCTTGTGGTATAGGGTTCTTATAACTCCCATTTTGTGCTCCAGTGGGTGGTGAGAATCAAAATGTAAATATTGATCTGTGTGTACAACCTACACAGAGAGATCAACGTCTCTCTAAAAGAATGCAAATGACCAGCTGTCTGCAAGCAGTATAAATCCTTCCATTCTCCACCATCCAGTCAGAGCTGAAGAAGCTTCTTTGATGAGAAGCGCAACATCTTCAAAGAAAAACAAAGTCCACCTGCCTCGTGAAAAAGCATCTTTGGGATAACTATGACCTGGATGACTGAGAATCTCCATAGACATAAAAAAGGGAGAAACTACTATATCAGGGTATATTTAATACACTACTGTATCAATGCAATAATTGCACAAACATTCACCACTAGCTTTCACCTTTAACACCACTAGAACAATCATTTAAAAAAATAGGCCAGGAAGTAATTGAAGACGAATGAGTGCACTTACAACAGCATTTGCATCCAAAATATGGATCAAAATCAGAAGTTTGCCAATTTGCTCAGCAGTTACAATGCTGAATAGTATAGTGTTCAAGACATAGTATTTTTTTTTTTGTTCTTCAAGGATTAAAGTTGCAATTCTACACTCATTCCAATTCCATCTAAAGCAATTCTCCAAAAATTCGACTGGGGCTTTCATTTGTAAGATATTTACATCTGTCTCTGAGAACAGGCTGCTGCTTCTGTCTTACTCAATTTTTAAGTTACACAAGTAGCCAAAATCCTTGAAACCTACTCGGCATTCTGATTCGTCTATAGGCGAATTACACGTGATATTTTTGTTTCATGACCTCTGAAGCCACCTGTTACTCTCCGATTAGCAACCTTCGCAAGCAATTGCATTTTTGGATAAGTAAGCCCAGCTCTTTCAACCAAAGTCTTTACCATGATGACCCGAACGACAGCTCTCTTTTTAAGAGCTTCCCCCGCCTCGCGAAACAGTTTCAGCCAATCACCCTGCGGCCCATGCCTTCTATGTGGCTTTTTTTTTCTTTTGGCGACCAATGGGAAAGAAGGGCAGAGTGGAGGCGGGGGAGTTCCTCGGACCATTTAGGGACCGATGCGGGCCATGCTCGCGCGGGGATTGGTCGGAGTGAGCAGGCAGTGGGCGGGCTAAGAATGGAGGTACAGTAGCTGGGTGCCGGACCAAGCGGTCGGAGGTGGGGGTGAACGAGAGCGGTCGGGTGGGAAGAGGTGACAGCAGCGACGGCGGCGGCGGCGGCGCCTCGGGCTGGCCCCAATGGAGCTGGAGAATATCGTGGCCAACACTGTGCTGCTCAAGGCGCGCGAAGGTGAGAACCTGATCTCGGTTGGGAAAGGCTGGGCGATGACAGGGAAGGAACCCCGCGCATTCTCCGGATTGAGCTAAGGCTAGTCCTTTCTGGCCCAGCGTCCCCTCTCCTGCCTGGGCACCGCGGTCCTTATGCAATGCACGACCTCTTCGGAGGAGGGGGTGGCCGGTGGAGCTGTGCTCTGGCTGGCTGGCTAGATGGCTGGCTGGGAAGTGGGCGGAGGACCGGGTGGTCTTCAGTGACAAGGCAGCGGTGGAAGGTCCCGAGGGCCAGCCCGGCTGGCTTGAGTGGTCAGGCGGAGGGGAGGCTGGGCTGGAGGGTGATGCTTGTTTGAAAAGCATCCGCGTGAAGGAAGTTGTGGCACGGTGGCCAGAGAGCTCTTGCAGTCTGGGCTGCCCGGCTATCGGAAATAAGAGGCAGCAGAGCTTCCGAGACACCAACTAGCAGCCGAGAGAGGTGGACGTTTACTAGGCCTGGCAGAGGAGCTGTCCACGAAGTAGTGGAAACAAGTATAGAGAAATTGTAATTGAGAAATTGATCAAAGGGGCTGTATGGGTTACGGTGGTGGACCTGTAGTTTGGGGTGATACCAGCGAGATGCTCTGACTTCTTCTGTTTAAAACGATTAACTTTTCTGGACTTTAGTATCAATCTGGACATCAAGAGGGCATCCTCAGAAGTCTTACCTCAACTCAAGAGTGTATTTCCCATGCTTGAGAGGAGCTTAGAAATGCCTCAGTGTACAACCCAATTCTAAGGGAATCCCTTCAAATTTATTAAAATAATATGCTTCTGACAGATATGTTTCATTTTCATATAACACTAACCCAGAATTTAATCATGTTTCATTGAACAAGCTATAGTCTGACATACTATATTTACTGTATTTACCAGACGAATCTCTTAAGACTTAGTGGACCAGGCCACAACAATTTCTGTGGGTGCCATTGCAAATCTATCATTATCCTTTTATAGGCATAGTAGACTTATGCATATAACATCTGTTCTCTGCAAAAGGTTTGATATGACTGTGAGGCATTGTATATAAATATGTATAGATCTATGAATGTGGATTTACTAAACTGTTTCAGTTCTGCTTACGTGGGGGAGGGTTTATTGACTTGTGAAAATCTTGGTTCTTCTGATTCAATTCCTTTGGTCACAAGTAACGCATTGAATGCAGGTTTGAATTCTGAATTCATCAACCAAGTTCTTATAGCTTGATGGTAAGAGAGAAAAAATAGCTTTTGGATTAATTTCTATTAAGGCAATGACTTTGCATTAAAAGCCATGTAGATGTTTCCTTTACGAGTTTATTGCTGGAAAACGTTCTTTAGCTCTCTGCCATCCACGCATATTTTCTTAAAGGTGCTTTTGCTGTTAGATAAGATTTATATTGTTTTTATACAGGATTATTTTTCCTATATGTACAATTTGTGGGAAATTAGAATCAATTACTCAGACTGTGGCAGCATACTAATCTTTTATTTTATTCAGAAATTGTGCCATATATCATTGGGACGTGCTCTCAAGAAAGTATGGATATCATTGAAACCTAAGCAAGATTCATCATACTAACTGAAATTTCAAAGGAAACACATATAGGAATGTGTCCAAAGTGTCTTAATTTTTTAAATTTAAAAATGTCATTGAAAGACTGCAAGCTATTGTGAAACAACGGGGAACTTTTAAGAGTTCTATATGACAAAACAAGATCTAGTTTTCTTTTAATCAGAACAGGAAGTGTTTCCTCATCATTTAGTATCTATTTTGATAAGCTGTATGAAAATTAAGATTCTGAATTAGATTTTAAAAACTTGAAAATAATCAAAATTTATAGAATTGAAATCCTTATTAATTAAACCACCTGAATCATAGGAAAGGACTGACATATATAATGAACAATTGCTGCTGAAATGCTTTGAGATAGTAAAGAGAAACAGGTGGAAAGTTAAAAATTGAATTGGGAAAAGAAAATGTCTGGATCATTGTAAGAATAGTTTCTTATCAAGGTATAGAATTATACAGTACATAATTTTAAGTTGGTCGTAAAGAGGGAATGGTTTGTATTATGTTTGAAATAATAGCCATGGCACTATCTTCTATAAAATACTTAGCTTTTTTTTTTAAAAAGAAGACACCATGCTATTAGGTCTGGAAGATTTTCAAGCGGTAGATTTAGATTACTTTTTTATGTCAGTCATTGTCCAAATACAGCTGGATATAATTTAAACATTAAAGAGTACAGCAGAAAATGTGACTGATTAGGTATTTATGTATTTATCAAGATTCAAGATCTTAGTTAAATCTGCAGTCTTATGTGTGTTTCAAAGTAAATCCAGTGAACCATGCATCTATGGGGATGCAGTTTTTTTATGTATGTTAAAGTTTCTTTTGTGCAGAAGTATCGTGACAATGAATCTTCAAAAACTCACAGAGAGATAGAACTTTAGTTCTAATGAAGTAATACATTTTATAAGACATAGTCTGCAAAAGTATGGATGCATGTGAGGCAACCAGCCCCAGCCCCTGCCATGTTCGTCATTTGCATAGTGTACTCTGTGAGGAGTGGTTTGGAATGCACAAGCTTGTTTATAAGGAGAGTTACAAAGAGTAGACACAATAACATTAGGTTTCTATGTACAGATTGTGTCATAGGTGCAACCATTTATCCTATTGAAAAATTGCCATGCTTCAATTTTAAAAGAAAATCATTTACATTTATAGGGCACAGAGATCTACTATTTCCATATGTTTTATGCAGTATATTGAGATGGCTTAAGTAGCTATGTAAATAAAATGGAACTCTTAAGATCTTTGAGAAGCTCCAATTTGACTCCAATATGAAAACTGATAGTTTGTAGGAAAAGGCATCCAAAGAGCTTGGAGGCCTGTTTTATTTTTGTTTATTAGATTTATATGCCACCCATCTCACTTTGCAAAGCAATTCTTTGTTTTGCTTTGTTCAATGAGCACAACAAACAGTAGTACTATACTACTTCAGCTGGCTTTGGTTTTGCTGCAGTTGTACGTACAGCAAAATAAATACATGTTTGGTTATTGTATAAGATCTGTATATAAATTCTTGCATGATTTTTTTCTAATTTAAAACATTTATGTAGCTGCCCATCTTTCAACCAAGTGTGGGTGGCTCCCAATCAAATTATCTTTCTGTATAGAAAGTCTTTATTAAAAATAGCCATCAAGGCTAAATAAGTTCTCAAATTCTCTTTTGTATAGACATACTTTTAAGAAAACTGACACTTTGTTCTGTAGACATTAACCCTCCTTCACTTTTGGTGCTGGATCTGTCTATAAAATCTTCATCCTTTTTTGCTAAAGTACTTATAATCTAATGTTCAATATTGGTCAATATTGTGCATTTTGTTGGCAGCAATTTTGCATTACAACAGAGCTAGACAGCCTCTGAGTGTTGTATCTAATATTTTGATGAAAAGAAAAGAATAAGATGAGATAATAATGCAAATAAAAAGAGTTGGTGTTTTTTATTTCCTGAGCTTGGGAGAGAATTGAAGTTTTTCTATTTTTAAAAGTCAAAGAGCACAGTGAAAAAAATTAAATATGAAGAAAATCAATCTAATGACAACAGACAGAAAAACCAGCCTTAACATTGACAATGAAGATGTCGAAAGTGTTGGATAGCTTCTGCCTTGTGGAATCAACCATCAGCAGTAAATGAACAAGCAATCATGAAATACGTTGTAGACTAGCACTTGGTAGAGTAGTCATGAATCTTGGAAAAGATATTGGGTTGCCATGTTCGGTCTATACTTACAGAGATCAGAATAGTGCAAGCTATGGTGTTCCTTATGGCACTCTATGGAAGCAAAAGTTGGACTTTGAAGAAGTAGAATAGGTAGAGTATTGACACCCTTGAACTTTGTTGTTGGAGAAGGCTCCTAAGAATACCAAAGACAGTCAAGAAAATAAACATTGGATCATTGAACAAATCAATCTAGAATTCTCACTTGAGGCACAAACAGCCAAGTTCAAATTATCTTATACATTATGTGAAGACCTAGGTCTCTGAAGAACACTAATACTGGGAAAGATGGAAGGAAAGAAAAGTAGAGGACAGCCAGCAGTAAGGTGGTTGGACTCAGTTACAGTGGCATTGAGTGCACCATTGGAAGAAAGACCAGATTAGGGACAGATTATTGAGGAGAAAATCTGTGTGGTCACTAAGAGTTGACAATAACTCAAAGGCACATAATCAATCAAGCCTATTATAGAGCTTACAGTACTATTGAATGTTTCCTGCTTCAAAATGGCAGATAATTACACTAACAGTCATATCAGTGAAGACTCTGGAAGGTGGAAAAAAATTAAAGTTCCCAACCCTGAGATGCAACAATACTAAGATGAAACTGAAGCAATGGAGTTCCAAATGTATGAGATAGTGATCTTGAATGCAGCAATAATAAGTCCTATAGATGTACAGCAACATTATATGGTGGAATGTAGTGAAGAGGTAGATCCCCAGGAAGGAGGGGGAGCATTCCAGAGGAGTAAGAGGCAACTCAGCCCAGATAGCAAATGTGAGAGAAAAAGGGTGAAGACAGCCTTTCTCTAATAGTTAACAGAGAATATTATAGATGTAGCTACTGTAACTAGAGTGCTCAGTCTGGCAAGATGTTGTCTATAGGTTTGAAACAATAAAGAACTCAGCTTGGGAAGAGTTATCACGTGTCATTCTTGATTTTCAGACTGACAGAATCATGCATCTATGAACATGCAAGGAATCACAGTTTTAAGGAGTCTTTATGATAGCTAAACATTCTACATTTTTTTCATATATAAATATATATACATTCAGCAATACATATGCACTCTGATTTTACAGCATTCTGCTGCTCATCACAGAGAACGTCAGTTTTGTGTAACTTTATGATATGCCTCTCTTTGGCTCGCTTCTTCTTATAAATTCCCTCTAGACTTCAAAATAACTTACAAAATCTAAGCTGCTTTTATTAAGCTGTGCCTCTTTACAGTTATGCACATAGTGAATCCTATTTACAGTACAAATGTTTTCTAAAGGGAATTAGTAATGATTTTACTGGGGGAGAAATTGGAGGACCTTTCCCCCTTTTTGAGCAATTCTGCCATGGTAGATGACTGTTCTACAGAGATAAGATGAATAGAATGGCTGATCTGCTGTCTTCTTTTTCTTTGCAATGGATTTCTTCTTTGGAAGGAAAAAGTGATTGGTGTGGGGGGTTTGGTAAATGATTGCTCTGGGAGCCTTGCATTGCTAAAACTTTTACAACATAGACTTTTATAAGGAATATTTATTTCTGGTGCTCGTTAGCATCTCCCTTTATGGAGCTGCAGTTGAGAATATTGTACAGCTGGCTGCCCGTTGCTTTGATTCACTTCCTTCCTAGATTTGTATAGTCAATCGTATGGCACAATTATTTTGTGCCATTTTAAGGAATGTCTTTTCTCTAATACGAAAGAAAAAGAAGGGTTTGCTACATATCAGTCTTTTGTATTCTTCTGTCCCTTTCCTGCTCTCTCTACCCCATGGTTAAGTTTCCAGGTAAAGATGCCCTCAAGCTCAAATCGTCATGATTTCATTCATGCATTTTTTTAGCAGTGCTCCAGAAATTATTTGTTATTGTTCCAGGATATCCTTTTGACTTCCTAATCTAGCCAAGACCCTTGGAATTTGAAGATGGTCCCCCATTTAAGCAATAACTAGAGCCAACCAAGTCAATTCCTGAGATCAGCCAAAGCAGTAAAATGAGTCTCAGAACTGTGATGTGTTAATTCTAAATATCCTCTCTAATGTCAACACTTAGCCTCCTCTTTTCAATATAACAAATTACCTGTACTGTAACTTCTTTCAAACATGAAGCTTTATTTTCTAGAAATATTGCTCATCTTCCCTTCACTCCATTACCATAGATTATATAAAGGATGGACTGAATGCTGGTGGTACAAAGGACCAGCATTCTTTATAAGCTGCAAAAGTAATGAACACAGTTTCTTCAGTTAGTGAGGCAGTTGCTAACTTCTGGGCAGCTGAGGTGACTATTGTCTTCCTCCACTCTATAGATGCATTTAAATCTTCTTGTAAAGAGTTTCACAGGAAATCTGGCCAACCTATTTCAATTTAACCATTCTGGTTTGTAACTAAAGGTTGGGCTGACAAATATTTCGTAAGAATAAACTTCCCTTTTGCTTCCTTCAGAAGTATAAGCATTGCAAGAAAAAAATACTATTAGCCTTAAATCCTGACATATTCTGATTAGATGGTCTTCCATATCAGTATTTCTAATCTTCTGATTCCTTTGCTGTAAGAATATTAAGACTGTAACTACCCTGTGTAGTTTGTACTGTTATGGAGGTGTTTGTGGGGGACACGGGGAGGAATCTGTTTTTCTGCAAAGCATCTGTATGGGTTAATGCTGTCTAGGTACTCAAGGCAATAAAAAGGCCTAAGTGGAAAAAAATTGGTTGCTGGATACTGTATGACAAATTGCTGGTACATATAGAAACTGAAGTAGTTTTAAATTCCTACAATCCATCATAGTACCTGAGAGCATTTTAGAGGAAGTCAGCAATTAACTTTAATTTCTTTTTATTAGCATTGTAAATTACATATTGCTACTTTGGTTTAGGCTTAGGACGTATCCTTATTTAATGTTCAAACTCAAGTGATCAATATATTGGTAATCCATAAATCGACTTGACTGCTTAGCAGTAAGACTGTGCAAAAGACTTTGGATTAGGTACCCTGAAGTGTGTGAATATAGCATCAGTCTGCAATTCTTTTAAGAAGTGGCATCTTTTCCCAGAATCACACGGCTGCTCTCTGTGGCTGCACTCAGTCCTAGAGATGTGATTTATTCAAAGAATTTCAGATAGGTGCTATATTTATGCTCCTGTGTGGTCCCCATTTGATCTCAAGCACTGCACAGCCCTATGAGGTAAAATCTTAAAGTTCCTTTCCTTTGGCACTTGTTCTTTTGTGAAGCGAGTTCATTTGTGTATTCAGGACTTGGCACTGAGTAGAGTGTAATGTTTACCTGCAACTGTGATATGGAAGAAAATCCTGGAGATCATATTTCAATGCATTATGTCATTGAGGGTTATTTACAGGGGAGATGGTCCATGAACTTAATGAAGCTCTTCACAGTTATACTTTCATCATTTGTGTCTGGAGAGAGTCCTTTGGAAATGTTCTACAATCTAGATCAGGGGTGTCAAACTGCCAGCCCACGGGCCAGACGTGTCACACGGAAGCCGCACCCACTCCATAGCCGGCAATGGCAAAACTGTCCCAATATGTTGCACGACGTCACATGACATCATGAGTTTGACATGTCTGATCTAGATAATAGATTGCTTAGAAAAAAATTGGGGTAGATTTGACCACTGATTGAGTTCTGATGGTGAGCAACAATTGGTAAAAACAGGATATGTATAAATAGTGTGTTCTGGTTTTGTCACTACTTTATTGGTGTTTTCTTTTTTCTTTGTCTCATGTAGGTGGAGGTGGGAATCGAAAAGGCAAGAGTAAGAAATGGCGCCAAATGCTGCAGTTCCCACATATCAGCCAGTGTGAAGATCTTCGGCATACATTGGGTGAGGAGTAAGATTTTGCCTGCAACTTTCTTGACCCCATTTCACTGGTACAAGGATTGCTTGGTTGTAAGTGAAAAGACTTCAAATGCTTGGAACAAGATCGTGTTCGTTCATCCACTGTGAATTGCGCTCTTTCATCTATTTGCACGACTGTGCTGGATTTCATAATGGTGCCACTAGAATGAAAAATATTTCTGACATTATTATCTAACTTGCCTTGTACTGTATCTCCTCACTATGACCTGCTGATTGTCTTATGAGGGGACAATACAAAGTAGCAGGATACAGGTAGCCCTCGACTCACAACAGTTCATTTAGTGACCGTTCAAAGCTACAATGGCACTATAAAAAGTGACATGCCCAGTTTTCACACTTATGACCATTACAGCATCCCCATGATCACGTGATCAAAACTCAGCCACTTGGCAACTGACTCATGTTTATGATGGCCACAGCATCCAAGGGTCACGTAAATGAGCTTTTGCGACCTTTTGACAAGCAAAGTCAATGGGGAAGCCAGATTCACTTAAGAACCGTGTCACTAACCTAACAACTGCAGTGATTCACTTAAGAACTGTGGCAAGAAAGGTCGTAAAATGGGGCAAAACTCACTTAAC
This sequence comes from Azemiops feae, assembly GCA_023970755.1. NCBI lineage: Eukaryota > Metazoa > Chordata > Lepidosauria > Squamata > Viperidae > Azemiops > Azemiops feae. The sequence goes on from JALGBA010003956.1 coordinate 439,167, forward strand.
AAATGTCTCACTTAGCAACAGAAGTTTTGAGCTCAATTATGGTCGTAGGTTGAGGACTACCTCTATAGGAGGAAATTGCAAAACAAAATTGGTTTTTCAAGGAATATCTTGATGTTTCTCTTATTTTGTCCAGAATACTAAGTCTAGAATACCATAAACTGCTTTCAGAAAATCTCCAGACTATCCCTAGTGTGGCTTAGTTAGCGTGGTCCAGAGAGGAAATGGACCATTCCATTTGCTTAATGTTCTGTTCCTGAAATGGTAAATTTTGCACATCTGTACTTTACAGTGTGCTAAATTCAGAGACAGTCTCAAGTACGAAGGCTAGAAAAAAAACCTTCTGCTTGAATTGTTTATGAGCAACTGCCATTCAGAACAGGCTCGAGCATGTAGATTCATAGTTACTAAAAGGGTCACTGATCAAAGTTTCAGAGTCACACACCGCAGTCTTCAAAATTTCCAAGCACAGCTGTAACACATTAAATGTGCGTAATATTTTAAAATTTTTACAGTAAACTCAATTAAAGACCATATGAGAATCTATGCTAGAGAAAGTTTTGAACTTTTTGATAAATCTGGAGGATGTGGATTATCTTTTCAGACATGTTCAGGCCTTGATGCAGCACTGGAAACAGCATTGCTTCTGCTTGTTGAACACGTCTAGTGGGACTAAAATGAGGGCAATTCAACTTTCCTGAATTTATCTCTCAGCAGCTTTGAGTACAAATGCTATCAATCATTTAGGATTGGCCTCAGGGATCAGGAGGAGAATTACATTGCAGTGGTTCTCCTATCTCTGTGATTAGTTCCAGTCAACATTGCGGGGTGGGGGGGGAAGGAGAGAGTGAGTCAATGTCCCTTGCTTTCTGGTGTTCCTCAGGGTGCAGCACTTTCTTCTTGCCTATTTAACATTCACACGAGGCTGTCGGTCAAGGTGATCCGATAGCACGGTCTCAATATGCTGAAAATGCCCAGTTATGTCTCTTGGCCTGTAGCCAACCAAGTTCAGTCTCAGTGCTGGAGAAGCTCTTAGGGTCTGGATGTTGAGGAACAGGCTTAAGCTTCAGTCTGTGCTGTTCCTTAAGGCAGCTTTAAAAATCTAGTAACCATTTCCCACTTCACTAGGACATGAGATGGGCATTTGTGAAATGGGCAGTTATATAAATTTGATAAATAAGTACTTCTGATTTAAAAAAATACTACTGCTTTTTATTTAAAGGAACTCTTTTACATAAGACTTGATTCCCCCCCCCTATGTTTTAATGGAGAATTGGCTGTTTAGAGTGTATACACCATATTAAAAAATAAATAGAAATAGAAAATAAAATAACTTTGTAGTACTATAATTGCATTAAGGAAAATCAAAGGGGCTGGTAGTTTGGATGAATGCTGATCCACAATTGTTGATTTCAGTTTTTCCTCTCTGGGCATATATAAAGTGTTACTGGAAGGAGGTGGCAGGAATTTCTTTGCACAGAGTAGCAAAAAAATAATTGAGCTCCTTTCACTGCTCAGAAAGGAATTTTCTTACATGTTTGAAAAATGCAATGGAAATTGGGATCTAGTTGGTGATGGGGATTCTGCTTGCCTAGAATCTAAGAACATTCTTCCTGAAAAATGGATTCATGGATACCTGTACGTGAGGCTTTTTGAACCTTAAATAAGGAATCTGAAAGAAGTGGCACCAGCTGAAAATTTTATATTGACATAATTATGCTATGGCGTAAACTTAGGCTGAAGCACAGAAGCACATCCCCAAACTTGCTTTTTTACATACAGAGTCATGGTGAGTCAGTTCCTATTTGGAAGGCTGATGTTCCAAAAGTTTGATTCTAAATGATGAAGGATATGCATTGAGTTAGTTTGTTGTCCATCAAACTTTGCATTGATTCCTTGGAGCTCAAGGAATACAGATCATATTATTATACCACTGACTCATTAAATCCAGCTTCTCTTCTGTTCCCATATAACCATTTTTCTTGTTGATCCCAACTGGGCATTGAATTAGGGCTTCCTTGTGCTGTCCACAATAATGCTTGGGCTTTTTCCTTGAGTGGTTTTACTTAATTATTCCTTCTGATGCATTATCTTGTATTTGATGGAAGAGGAAAATTCAGTTTTGGGTCTCGGCCAATATTTCAGTGCTGACCCTAAAAACCTGGATGTTTTCTGCATAGCTTAGCTATTTGTTCTCTTAGGAATTATAATATTGACCTGAGTTAATTAGGAAAGTACACTTTTCTCTTCCCCATCTTGAAATTGGAGTAATATCTGTCTTATAACTGTAATATCTAACTGTTTTCTTTCCAACTCTTTATAATGCCCAATCAAAAATGTTGATGACACAGTGAATGCTATTGTATATGTAGAGGTGGTACACATTAAAACCTTGATGTCCTAGAATAGATAGATGTGTCTAAAGATTGTGAGCTGGGCACAGAACAGTATGTAGGTTTTCTAATCTGTGCAGTTGTATCATATAACGAGCAAAGTTGTGTGAAATTGGCAATCTGTGGTTGAAAGATTAGAGAAAAGCGTGAAACTTCCCATCTCTCGGGAAATCTGTTTTTCAACTATAATGTATTAATTTCCCTCAATTCCATTATGGAGCCCTGGGGCCAAATCAACCTAATATGAAGCTTCTGTCTAGCACGTAACTCTTGCCTGTGTTTGGCTTGACCATATTCTTAAGAATTGAAGAATAATCTTGCCAGGCTCTGAACCCCTCACCTTCCCTCATTCAATGTACTCATTTCCTATCAGAGGAAGAAATGGTTCCTTTGCATGGGGCCCCTCCCCCTCATGTTTCTGGAGTTGGTGTTGTTTTTCTTCACAGATCAGGAAACCACAGCTTCCTTAGAGAAACTGCTGCACAGAGAAGGAGAGTCTTACAACATGTGCCATGAGAGGGTTGGGGCAGGCTGATTTATGGGCAAGAGGCTTCCTGGGAAATTATGATTAGTCCTGATTCCAACAATGCAGCAGGATAATGAAACAACAGCATGAATTTTGGGGATATGTGGAAAACAAACCAGGCCACTATTGGGCTTTTTGCTCAATACCGACTTGAAAAATCTTTAAGCAGTGTTTTACTGGGCACAAAACTATTGACCTTCCTTTAATGGTGTCTAACAAATTGCAATTGCTCTTTCTTTCTCAAACTCTCAGCTTAGAAGTGTATACAGAAATGAGGTCCACTGCATAGCTGTGTTAGTGTGTTTCTGAGAACAAATGTCTTCAAATAATGCTTTAACTCTAAACTCTAATCAAATTATTTGGAGCTGTTTGTTTGTTTGTTAAATTTATTTGCCACCCAACTCATTCCAAAGCAGCTCTGGGGGGCTTGATAGCATGAAACCATTTTATTCCATTTGCTCTTAGATATATGCTAGTACAGTTATGCTGTGATCCTCATTTCTGGACTTCAATATAAAGTCTAATTACTGATGGAATGGAGGTAATACTGGAGGAAAATCTCTTTAGACAGGATGTTGTACTGACCTTTGTGGAGAGAAGGAGAGTGGTAGAAAATAAAGTACAGAGTTATGGATAATTATAGAGATGATGTGATTAGTAATCACTTAGAAGAGGAATCTACTGGTGTAAAGTACGCATGAAATGCCTGATATATTCAAACGTGACTCTGTAATTGTTTAGATTTGTAGGATATCTGTGGAGTAGCTACTGTGTAATAATCGTTAAGGTGTTGGTCAGGAAGACGCCAGCTCACATCTACATTCAGCTATGGAGGAAAGAAGTGCTATGTTATTAGGGAAAGAAGTGCTATGTACACCACTGTGAGATCCCAAAGGAAAGAGGGTATAATTCCAACATATAAATCGATAAAATTGGAGTTTCTCAAGATTATAAATGCGTTGGAACAATTTTCTCATTGTCTATATATTTTAGTTCAATTCAGCTGATCTAGCAGGCATTCTGACCAGGAAAAAAATCTGAATGTCTTCACAGGGATTATTAGATAATGTATCAGTCCCTGAATTATATAAAATTATATAAAATCTGTTTCTCAACACCATTAAGTTTTGCGTATCATTTATCAAGCTAGATGGTGGGCTAGACACCTACCTATGAGGATTAAGAACACACCTTCAGATAAAGCTGTTTATTGCTCTCTGCCCAGGGTCACAGTAATGATCTTCCTTTTCTCACTTGATACGTCATCTCCTAGTTAAAGCTGATGCAACAGAACCCTCATTGAAAAGCTATCTTGTTGCCCCTTGATAGAAGTCACTCCTAAATGTTTGCCTCCTTCCAGATGTATTGACATGCCCAAAGCAGGAACAAAGACCTTGAGAGAACAATTAAACAAATGAACTGAATATTTATTTTTCTCTCCCTCTATGCTTTCTTGGATAATGGCAAAGATTGGAATGAGGTTTATCTTTGGAATTAACAGAGAGAGAGAGAAAAGAGAGAGAGCTTCAATGTCTTGGGTGTAAAAATGAAGCAAAGGGCAGAAAAATAATTAATGAAAATATGGTGGGTTAATTTTGGCAAGTAACTGAGGGAGGTAGGCTCCTCTTTTTTGCTTCTGCAGTAAAGAAACAAAAGGGTAACTGCAAAAGTCGTGAATAGAGATAAGATCCTTCCTTTCCTCTCTAGCTGAGAATAGTCACCAGGAGGTTAAAACAAAATACCAAATCTTCTCTGGAAGCAATTATTTGAGCTGATTTTCTCTCAAGGAAAGCCTGCTTGGAATCTTGTTGGACAAAGGATATGTCATACAACTCCAGAGAGATTATTTGATAGAAAATAGAAGATTTCTTTCTTGGAGACTGTTCAGTGTGAAAAGATGGCTTTTTCAGGGCAATTGTGGATTTGGTTTTATGCTTGAACATAATTATTTAGATGTGATAAATGATGCTGCACAGCCTTCTCAAAGTGGTACATCCCCCCCAAGATGTATTCAAACTGCAACTTTCAAAATTCTCAGCCAGCAAGTCAATGTATTGAAAAGTGGTTTTAAGTGCTGTCTCATTATGAAAATACTCAAATGCTTATCACAGTGAAAGAGGATTCAGTTATTTTCATAATGAGACCATGTTTATTTTGCTTCCAGAGCGGGACTACCACAACTTGTGTGATAAACAGCCAATTGGATGCCTGCTTTTCCGGCATTTTTGTGACACACGACTGGAACTCATGCGCTGTGTCAAGTTCCTGGATGCTGTGGTAAGCACAACTCAAATATGAGCATTTGTTGGGGATGGGGGCACTAATTGCACATTTTTTCATCTGGGGTTCCACAGTGCATCCATTTCACACTATGCATGTAGCCCTGCTGCTATTTCCTTGTTCTGCTCTCTTCGGAGCAAAGTCTAGTGTTATCCCCAAAATGTACTGTAATAGCGGATTCTTCTCAAGATATTTCATTCATTCATTCATTCATTCATTCACTCACTCACTCACTCACTCACTCACTCACTCACTCACTCACTCACTCACTCAATTTATTTGCCACTCATCTCATATCGAAATCTGGACAGCTTACTGATACTGAGCACACAAAGAATATTCTTCCTGATTTGTCTCTTTGTACACAGAATAGCTGTTTTGCACCTTTTCAGCTGTGTTTTTATTTCTAGCAGAGATCTGTAACAATGGTGTCATTTGCTCTCGTTGCAGGCCGAATATGAAGTGACCCCTGATGAGAAACGGAAAGAATGTGGGAAGCGCCTGATTGAAGTATACTTGAATCCTAAGGTGAGAGGCTTCTCAGGTTATGGCTGCCAAGCAAAGGAGCCAAGGGGGCTTTTGTGAGTTACTCTAATAATAAGCTGGGCTTTGGGAAGAGCAATTGCTTTAGTGAGAACTCTATTGGTCTTTTATCAGGGCTTTGTGGTGTGTGTATTTGTGTGTGTGTGTAAAAGTCAGGATGGTCACAACTCAGCAGTCTTGAGATGATTGGATGATGATGCAAGTGCCCATTTCAGCCCTTTCTTATTCAGCGCCTGGTTCTTGTAGAATAACAATCAATATCACTGAGTGTCAACATCATTTATTGCCAAAGTTTCTATCCTACAACAAGCTGTAAAGGTTTAGCAATGCAAGGAGAAACACCAAGAGACTACAGTAATTTCTTCCTGTTTATTCCTGCTGCTGCCCTGTCCCATTCCCTCCAGCCCCATGATAATTCTGCCAGAGACTGGTGCTTTGGGAGAGAAGCTGTTGCTTCTTGCAGAACTGTGAATCCTCATTTGACACTGATGCTTTGTCCTCAGAGTGTGGACCACGTCCTTGAAGTACCCTTGGAGCTGGTAAACCTGTGTTCTGAGCAACTGGAAGAGGAACCAAGTAAAGAACTCTTTAAGGAATCTACCAAGTGAGTAGAGGGAGTGGGTGGAATTTGATGAATACTGTGTACATTTCCTGGACAGTAATTGGTCACTCAACAAGGTCTAAGCTTGCTCTTCACCAAACGCATGGAGAATTTGTTATTGATAAATTTTAGAACTCGTTGTATAGTATTATTCATTTTTCTGTCATAGAAGAGCTACTAGGCAACATAGAGCAGAACATCTTTGTGCAACATCTTCTTAATAAGTAATATTTAGATTGTTAGCAGAGCTGTTAAAGTTTTGAGAACTGGTGGAAAAGAAGAGACCCTAACCTTATGTTTCAGATTCAGACATTTTCTTCTGGGTCATACTCCTTGTCCCTGGAAAACACTATACCTTCATTAGAGAGCTGAGGGCGTGCTCCCCCAAACTAAGCCAGTTTGCAAACTGATTAGCAACCGTATTAGAGATCCCTTAGACACCGTGTGTCCATTATATTGATTTCAAGAGAGGCAGGGCATGTAGAAATAAGGACGTTCTATATCTCAAACCTCTATATTACCTCGTAACAAGTACTGGCCCAAATTTGTCTAGCAAAGATCTTCTAGTCCTCTGCTTCATCTGTCGAAAGCGTTTTATCAAATGGGTAATGAATCAACGGACTCCTGCTCTTTCTAACAGGCATTATAAATGAGAATCACTTTCCCAGTGCTATCTAAGTTGGGTATTATATCTTTGGCTTTCCTATAGGAGAGTGTCTTTGGAATTGCCTTGGCCAAATAAATTATGAGCCTTCCTAATTCTGTGAGAGTTTTCCAACTTGCCTCCAGTCAATTTTTTGAACAGAGAAGCATCAGGCTCATTCATCATCTTAATTTTTCTGCATGGGGTGACTTCAGTTTCCCTAAGAGGCTCTAGTTCCTTTTCTAGGCTCATCCATGACTATCTTAGTGTGGCACCTTTTGCTGATTATCTTGACAGCGTTTACTTCAACCGCTTTCTGCAGTGGAGGTATCTGGAAAGGTAAATCTTATTTTATTATGGACTCTGTGGTACTTGTGGACCAGCTTCTTTGGGCCTATTGTTTATACAGTATATAGTTTAAAGAGCCTATTTCCTGCCCTTAACAATCTTGCTGACTGCTGGGTGGGCGGGGGAATCTTGGTCACATAATGAAAACGAATCCAATCCTTATCAGGATTTTTCCTCGTTAGCCTGATAGAACTTGATTCCGTTTTTATTCCGGTTCATTGGGCTCATGTGTAAAATTTTGCTTGCATGCTGTATTGCTCAAAGGAGAATAGAACTAAGGCTTCCCCTTTCTAATGGGCAATTTACCTCTCTTTTTCTCTTAGGCGGCATGTAACCAAGAACACTTTCCGCCAATATCGTGTGCTAGGGAAGGGAGGCTTTGGAGAGGTATGTAATTTGACCAACCACAGGAGGCGGCTCCCCTGCCTGCTTTTAGGAAGCCACTGTATGGAATAATTTTCTGCTTCTGAACGAGAACTACACAAGAATGCGATCTCGGTTATTTGAGCTGATGATGATCACAAGTACCTTTCTGAATAGCATGGCTGATAGGCTAAGTCAGGGGTCGGCAACCTTAAACACTCAAAGAGCCACTTGGACCCATTTCCCAGAGAAAAGAAAACACTGGGAGCCGCAAAACTTGTGTATGTGCGCGCACGCGGCAGGGGGGGAGCTTGATTGAAGAGTTTAATTAAAAAGAAATAGAGGCTGCTGTGCATGAGTTCTCTCTCTCTCTCTCTCTCTCTCTCTCTCTCTTTCTCTCCTCTCCCCCTCCCTCCCCCTCCCTCTCTCTCTCCCCCCCCCTCTCTCCCTCTCTCCAATCTTCTGCTCACCTGGCAAGCTGGCTTCATGCTGTTCTCCGACAAGCTGACACACATTCTTATTGGATTGGCTCTCTCCTGCCCTTGGTCTGCCAGTCCTCTTCCCCCACTCAGTGTGAGTGTGTGTGTGTGTGTGTGTGTGAGAGAGAGAGAGAGAGAGAGAGAGAAGGGAAGCGCAAGTGCCTGTCTCTGTCTCTGCAAATGGCGGAGGAGGACTGGAGCCGCAGGAGAAGGCTCAAAGAGCCACATGCGGCTCTGGAGCCGCGGGTTGCTGACCTGTGGGCTAAGTATTTAAAGCCCTTTCTTGCTGCTTCCTACATTTGATGCCCCAAACTTTGCAATCAGGGAAATACTAATGGCTGCAAAACATGTAAGGATTCAGCAAGAATGAGATCTTAACCCATTTATTTAGGTTTGATTCTGAGCTCCAGGACTGTCATAATTATTCTCAGCTGGAAGGCTATGAACTCTTTTTTTTTTCTTTTTTGCAGTAAAAGCCAAGGCTTTTGTGATGGAGTCAATAAAGCATTTAATTGCTAAAATATCACAGCATTTTTGCTTGACGATATCAAAGTAATGACTTCAGAATCCAATAAACCACTTGACTGATAACGCTGATAAAATTTCGTGAACTGCCAAAACCATCACCCTTAATTTCTTCCCTTCAAAGGTTTGTGCTTGCCAGGTGCGGGCCACTGGAAAGATGTACGCCTGCAAGAAGCTTGAGAAAAAGCGGATAAAAAAACGGAAAGGGGAAGCCATGGCCTTAAACGAGAAGCAGATACTGGAGAAAGTGAACAGTAGGTTTGTAGTAAGTACATAGAAACTGCTTTACTTCTGCCCGGGTTTGAGAAAGGGTTGGTCATACAATTACTTGCTGTCCACTCACTCAGTGTCTGCTCCATGATGGACAGGGCTAAAGTAAGCGGGATTTCCTTAGTCAAGTGGCAAGAAGGGGATGTTGGATTTTCCCCCTCCTGGCCTATAAACCTATAATGCTAAATCTATAGCTGCTACAGGACTACCGGCATCTCTCAGACATCTGTTTAAATGGGATCTTGGAACTACCAGTAAATGCTTTGTGGAAGCTCTAAATGCTAATGGGCAATTTTACCTATAACACTGCTCCTTCTTCCATATATCTAAGGCTTACATACTGTACATAGAGATTGATCACGCTACACCCTTTTGGGATTGAAATATTATGTAGATCAGGGCTTTTCAATCTTTTCACCGATTGTACCACTTTTAGGATATGGCAATATTCGAGTACCACCTAGCAAGGTGTCAAAAACTTGATGACCAAAAAACAAACCCTGTTCAAAGTTGCAATTGCACTGAAATGACTTATGACCATTTTCACACTTATGACCATTGCAGCATGCCCAAGGTCATGTGATTTATATTTGGATGCTTGGCAACTGATTCATATTTATGATGGTCACAGTGTCCCAGGGTCATGTGATCCCCTTTTGCAACCTTTTGACAAGTAAAGTCAACGGCAGGGCTGCTGGTGGCCAAGTGCTAAGGCAGGACTTCCCTCCCTCCCTCCTTCCCTGCCTCCCTCTTTCTCATGCCCACCTCCTTCTGAAGGAAGAATTTGACACACCCCCCCCATATTTTTTCTCTTCCATATATTCATCAAACAAGGAAAAGCCTCCAGAAACAGAAAAGACAAACTGCTGAGTGAACTAGCTTAAAAGGGCACATTCCCCTTTAAGAATTAGCTACTGGCTAGAAAGGAAAGTAAGGAAGAAAAAAAAATGTAGTAAGTATTGGCTGCCGGCTAAGGCAGCCTCCCCAAATGGCTCCATTCATAAGTAAAGGCAAAATCCATTCAGGAGAAAAATACTTCAAAATCCCTTGCAGCAAAACTTACAGCTAACAATAGCAGAGCAATAGAAGCTAACACGAGACATCAGCCAAATAGAAATTGCCAAACACTCCTTAAGAACACAAAGCCCACATTGCACAAATCTCAGAACTTCAAAGTCACAAAAGCACATAAGAATCCTTCCACTCTCCATCTCCCTCCCTCCCTCCTTCTCTCCTCTGTGCCTCTGCAGCTCCAGAGGACTCTCTCAATGTAAGTCCTTGCCTGTGCTGGCTCTTTCCCTCCCCCACTACACTTGGCTAGGCAGGGCTGCGTACCACCTGCCACTCGTTAATGTATCACAAGTGGTACGCGTACCACAGGTTGAAAAGCCCTGATGTAGATCACAGAACAGGAGTTAGAAAAAGTAAGCCAAAGCAGTTAGGGCATGAGGTGGGAAGAGGAAAACATATAGAGTTAAATATACACCAGGCCAACATATTTAGTATACCTCTATATACCTGTTGGTCCTTGAAAACCATGTCCATGCATCGCTTCATATATTTTGTTTTTTAAGCTTCTCACCTCTCTTTTGTGCTAAGAATCTTATCAATTCCATCTAACTGACTTCTTCAGTCTTCTTCTTGGACCATTCACCCTTCCTTCCTTCCTTCCTTCCTTCCTTCCTTCCTTCCTTCCTTCCTTCCTTCCTTCCTTCCTTCCTTCCTTCCTTCCTTCCTTCCTTCCTTCCTTCCTTCCTTCCTTCCTTCCTGTTTTGCACTTACATTTAACAAAATGATGGCAAAACTGTTCCGTGGCTTTAGTCCCAGTATCAATGAGTAGCATTTGAAACGTAGGCTACATAGGTAGGGTTATCTTGTGAGTCCTGTCCTTCCCAGCTGATTCTAAATCAGGCCATATTTGATGGGAGAGAATACCCAATTGGCCTTGCCTGCAGTCTGCTGGACTTTCCACTGAGAAGCTTTTATATTGAAACCAGTTCTGAAAAGATCCCAAAGGGGATGCACTGAGATAACTGAGCAACCTTATCTACCTGTAATTGTCTCTGTATGCTATAATGAAGAGAAATCAACGGCACAGTGTCTTCTTGCAGTGACCTCTTTATATTTGGCCTTTTCACTACTCCTGCTGTTTCCTCCATTGTTTTTAGCTCCTCTGCACCACTTAACTTTACATTAAACATTATAGCATACAGTTAGCTATTAACTACCATTAATGCCTGCTTGAGTAACATCTTGTTTCAAGAGCTTTTTCTGTCTCTGCATATCTGGGGATTTTTGTAAAGGTGAACAGTCAGCACAGTTCTGCATATTTCTATCTGGGTGCTGTGCTTTCTGGAGCTATTTTAGGTTTGTTTTAGTCCTGAAACGATCTGATTTTATTGCAGGTGAGTCTGGCCTATGCCTATGAAACAAAAGATGCACTCTGCTTGGTCCTGACTCTCATGAATGGTGGAGACCTGAAGTTCCACATCTACCACATGGGAGAAGCAGGATTTGAAGAGCCACGGGCTGTTTTCTATGCGGCTGAAATCTGCTGTGGCTTGGAAGACCTCCATCGAGAGAGGATAGTCTACAGGTGAGAATGCACTTTTATTCTGGGGCGTAGCTGGAATTCAGCTGGGGACTCTTTCAGTAAAGATTGTGCAATACCTTGAGTGCTGTTACTGTAAAGTAACAGTTATTGTTCAGAAACTGGTCAGATGCATTTCCTCCTGAAGGAAGTGAAAATATGTATTGGCGAAATCTAAGGAAACTAGTCCTGCCCGATCAATATTCCCTTTACCCAAGATATAGATAAATATGTTGTGTGAACCTCTTGATGACGTTATTCTTACTGTGTTCCTCTTCAGGGACTTGAAGCCAGAGAATATTCTACTGGATGATCATGGTGAGTAAATGTTTTTCACAGACCGATTGATCCCCTTCATGGGTAAGTTGATGCTACTCCCTTTTTATAGCAAGCGAGGGAAATCTGTAAACATGGCATTCTCATGTCTCCTTTTTCCCTAACAAGGTCACATCCGCATTTCTGACCTGGGACTAGCTGTTCATGTTCCGGAAGAACAGACAATAAAAGGTCGGGTTGGAACCGTTGGCTACATGGGTGAGTATCCGAGAAGGGCTCTGGGGTGTTGACTGGAAACTATGGAAATCGTGAAGCCCATCAGAGTAAGGACAGAATATTTTGTCACAACTTAACAGGGCAAAACGGGTGAATGTCATCCTAAAGGGCATCTGAGCTTAACTGGTAGAAAGTGGTCACATATGCTAGATCTCCAGGGCCGAATAAGGAAATGCATTTGTCGCTTCATTTGCTTCTATTTTGACAATAACTTGCTTGATCCAAATATTTCTCCTTCAGGGTTACCTTTGGACTCCCAGTATTGTTTGTTTTGTGGGGCCAACAGAAATATTACAGTACTGGTAAAATAAATAAATCCCTCATGTTTTTGCAGATCTGTAGGTAGGCCTGTTGAAAAAGCTGAGGCAGCTACTTGGGAAGGTGTTTTCAGATTACCCAGGAATAAATCTTCATTTCAAACTTTGGACTGTGAAGGGTTTTTAAATATTCAGCTGCAGGATTGTGTAGAAGTGTAGCAGCATTCCTTCCTGAAACATCAGTGCCCAAATCCAGATACACTGAATCAGAGTAACTCAAACGAGCAGAATTTCATTTGCTGTCAACTACTGTTTGCAGATTCTATGTCCCAAACCACCCCGGGATTACAGACTAGAAATATAATTGTAGTTGGAATAAAGTATTCAAACAGTACAAATTGGCTTGCATTCATCTTCTGGATATTTTGGTAGATGTCCCTAAGAGATTGATTACCTTGTGCTGCTTAGATGGAAGAGAAGGAATCAACAGTTTTGTGACAATGCTGTGCAAACAGTATAGAAAGGTTGGAGTCTGTAATTACAATAGGATACAGAAAGAGATGGCTCCCTCTTGCATTTGGTGTTACATCTCCGAATCCCAAGTAAGGGGAAATAGAAAATGCATCCTTTACTACTTCTGCTTCTTCCTTGCAAGTATCCATCTTGCACCACTACCACCCACCCTACAGTAAATATGAAGCTGGGAAAATACAGTACTTTTGGTCTGAGTGCATTGGAGCCATTCATCCTAGAAAATTGTCTTACATTGAACTGGACTGCTGATATATTAAATTTGGTGTTCTGTATGTTGACCAGCAATGGCTCTTCAAGATTTCAGGCTTTTATAGCCCTGTCTAGTACCAAAACTCGGGTGTTGGTTAGGAGGTACTTGTTGGGAGTTGCCAAGAGTTGGCTATAAGATAAGGCCATAAATAAACAAACAAATGCATGTAAAACACTACTACACCCACTGAGCTTTGGAGCTTTCCTGTAGAAGGAGTGGCCATAGCCCAGAGACAAAGTCAGAAGAGGAATCAGCCTAGAGTCTCTACGTTGTCACAAACAGGATAAATTCAACCCTTCTTGAATTCCGTTAGCCCTTATCTAGCGCCAAAATAATGCTATCTGTTAGTTGAGTAGATTCCTGCGCATAGGCATGAGCAATAAATCAGTTTAATTGAAAGTTAATGTGTGGCCCTGGTGTTTTGCGTCTGACATTTCCCTAAGATCAGATCTCATATAAGTAAAGATTGTGTAAAGATGTGGTTGAAATGGTTCTTTTTGCAGCTCCTGAAGTTGTGAAGAATGAACGGTACACATTCAGCCCAGACTGGTGGGCTTTAGGATGCCTGCTGTATGAGATGATTGAGGGTCAGTCTCCATTCCAGCAGCGCAGGAAGAAGATCAAGCGTGAAGAAGTGGAACGTCTGGTGAAGGAAGTCCAGGAAGAGTATTCTGAGAAGTTCTCACCTGCCTCCCGCTCACTGTGTTCCATGGTATGTGTGCTGCCTCTTTGACCATCAGGCAATTAGAATTTACAACATAAACCCTTTCCTTTTCAAAGGTGGAAACTATAATATAATTAAAACCAAATTTGCTGCTTTGGCTTACTCCAGAATGGGTTCAGCCAAAAGAAAAATCAAAGATTTTTTTGCTATATGTGTTAAATTGTTAAAAATAAAAAAACAGGAACAAAAATACTTTTAATGTAGTTTGGTAGCCAGTTAAGTGCAAGAATTTCAGTTCATTATCAATGATCAGTGCCTGAGTTTTTACCACATACTAACCCATGGATTATTGGTTAGTAGGTTCTAAACCATTAAAGATGGTTTATAGATCACAGAGGCAATGTATCACCCGCATAGGTTGAAGCAAAATAAACCATATTATAAATTAAAGTTAAATGCAAACCTGTATTTAGACCAGTATGTAGCACAATCTTGCTGCAATTGTGCTGCTGCACATCTCAACATATCTATATACAAACTAATCCTACCTGACATCTACCTGTCAGAAAGCAATTAAATCATGCTTTAAATTTTTTTGCATCCTTGTATAAACTCGTATAGATGTTTATTCTGAAACTTTCCTTTGTTTAGAAATAAACTTGATTTCCCAGTTTACTAACTAGTAAATAAATAGCCATTATTTCAAATATCCTTTCTGCACATTTTTGATTAACAAGAGAGGGGCATGGATGAAGGATGGATAGAAGGTGAAATCAAGCTCCCACTGTGGGCCTCAGTTTCCCTCACTAGCATGCACATCTGTCTCAAATCAGAGGAAAATATGTATCAGAAATCTACAGGTCCCTCACCATGATAGCTTAATACCACCTTGTGATAGATTCATTAGATATCCCAAGAAGACGCATGTGGTCTTAATTTTGTCTCTTAACTGTAACTGCAGTGTATGAGGAAGCCTGGAAAGGCTGTTAGCTATCAAATAGTGAACCAAGATGTTAGGAAAAAAATCTTATTCAGTGACTGCCTCATTCCATTCACTAAAACGTACGACAATGATAAAAAGTAATTTTGCTACCAGTTCTCATATTTATGACACAGGTTTGTAAAGCAAAGAAAACTAGTAAGTTCATAAGCACAGGCCATTTTACTTAGCAATTGCTTCAGTTAACACCTAAGTCACCCATCCCAGTGGTGGCTGCTAAATAAGGACTACCTGTATAAACTTCTGTTATGATCCATAAAGAGGCCTAAAAGACTAGAGAAAGCAGGCAAAAGATTCACTTTTATCAACTGAAGATGATACTCCAGCTATGCCAGCCCCAGACAGGCAGAGTTTGGTCACCATGATTCATGCATTAGGTGAGGAGGTCCCCCTGGGACTGGACTGGGGGCTCTAACTAATGCAGAATGGAAGGGTTGGGTTCCTCATTGGGGTGCTTTATCTGTACGTATCCCTGGTTGCCAATGAGCTAGATTCAAGGTGCTAAAATATAAATTCTAAATGGGTTAGCCAAGAAAGCATCTCTTAATACATTAGCCCCTCAGACATCTGCTCTCTCCTGTGGTTTGCTGATTAACAGTTGGTGTCATTGCCAAGATGGGCCCACTCAACAAGGGCTCTTGATAAATCAAAGCCAGACAGTCTTGCATTTTTGGTATATGTTGGTTGGCCTTCTTTAATTTTCCCCATCTGGTTTTGTGTCTTGTTTTTTTACTAGATTTTTTTTAATGGTGTTTTTTTTTTTAAAGTTAAATTTTATTTTGTCTTATCGCATATTTGTGATATTGTTGTAAATCACCTTGGCTTTTTTTTTAAAGGTTTATAAACATTTAATAAATTACTATGTTGGGGGCCATTTTTTATTTTATGGCAAATAATGGTAAGGATGTAAAAGATAAAAAGTAATGTTGCCAGCTTGAGACTGATTTCTAATCAGCAAAAAATATAACATGGATTTTGGGATTAGCAAAAATCAGGACAAAAAACAGTCCGCAAAGAATACTTCAAGCTTTACGTCAGTATTTTTTTGCCCCCTAAAGTAGTTTTAACAGTTTAAATTTGGGTTAAATTTATTCCCCTTCTAATGGAAGCTGCGTAACTGTATAGAGTCTCGTGTTTGAACTTCTTGTTCTGCATTTTAGCTCTTGTGCAAGGAGCCCTTGGAACGGTTGGGCTGTCGAGGGTCTGGTGCACAAGAAGTGAAAGACCATCCTCTGTTTAAAAATCTGAATTTCAAGCGGCTGGAAGCTGGGATGCTGGATCCACCTTTTAAACCTGATGTGAGTTGAAAGTGCACGTGCGGTGTAGTCAGGTTTTGTGCTCTTATAATATTGTTTGCTATCTTAAATGTAAGAAAATAAGCCTTCCATACACTTTTTCCATCTATTCCTTCTAGCCCCAAGCTATTTATTGCAAAGATGTCCTGGATATTGAGCAGTTTTCCACAGTCAAAGGGGTAGAGTTAGAACCAACGGACCACGACTTCTATCATAAATTTGCAACGGGAAGTGTCCCTATTCCCTGGCAAAACGAGGTAGGTGTTCTTCTGGGAAATGGTGCTTCTGAAAGCAAAATTTAAAAAACAAAAATGGGTCATCTGCTTTTGCCACAAAAACTGGCACCGGTAGCTGATTTTGGATGCTGCTCTGAGAAAACAAGTGGGCAGTGCTATAGTAAGTTCTGAAATTTTTATTATTATTTTGCAGATGATAGATACAGAATGTTTCAAGGAGTTGAATGTATTTGGTCCAGATGGCATCATACCTCCTGATCTGGACTGGAAAGGGCAGCAGCCTCCCCTGCCCAAAAAGGGCCTACTCCAGCGTCTCTTCAGCCGACAGGTAATTCATCTGACAGGGTTGAGTGGTGTTTCCTGATGAGATCTCCCTTGAGACGCATTTGTTTGGAATGGCTCTTACCATTAGATAGTTTCCATGGTTGTTCATCTCAGCTTTCCCACCACATCCTCTACTGCAGGGCTTTTCAACCTTTTTACCGATTGTACCACTTTTAGGATATGGCAATATTCGAGTACCACCTAGCAAGGTGTCAAAAACTTGGTGACAAAAAAAAAACCTGTTCAAAGTTGCAATTGCACTGAAATGACTTATGACCATTTTTCACACTTATGACCATTGCAGCAACAGGGTCATGTGATTTATATTTGGATGCTTGGCAACTGATTTATATTTATGATGGTCACAGTGTCCCAGGGTCATGTGATCCCCTTCTGCAACCTTTTGACAAGCAAAGTCAATGGCAGAGCTGCTGATGGCCAACTGCTAAGGCGGGACTTCCTTCCCTCCCTCCCTTCCCTGCCTCCCTTTTTCTCATTCCCATCTCCTTGTGAAGGAAGAATTTGAACCCCCACATATTTTCCCTCTTCCATATATTGATCAAAGAAGGAAAGGCCTCCAGAGACAGAAAAGACAAGCTGCTGAGTGAACTAGCTTAAAAAGGCACTTCCCCTTTAAGAATTAGCTACTGGCTAGAAAGGAAAGTAAGGAGCCCAGCTGGTACTTAAAGAAGAAGAAAAAATGTAAGTACTGGCTGCCGGCTAAGGCAGCCTCCCCAAATGGCTCCATTCGTAAGTAAAATCTGCAGCTCCAGAGGACACTCTCACTGTAAGTCTTTGCCTGTGCTGGCTCTTTCCCTTCCCCACTACACTTGGCTAGGCAGGGCTGCGTACCACCTGCCACTCATTAATGTACCACAAGTGGTACGCGTACCACAGGTTGAAAAGCCCTGCTCTACTGGAGCATCTCTAGGGCATAGTTAATTTACTGATGGAGGAGAATATTTGTAGCTCAGGGTTGAAATGAGGGGTCCTTGAGCCTGGTTGTTTTCTTGCAGACATTTCATTACCCAAACTAGGTAACATCACCAGTACAGTGCAGCTAAAATTTAGTTGCTTGGCAAGGTCCTTAAAGTTTGAGTCCTTAATATCCAAAGCAACGTATTTTCTGAATAAACCTGAGTAGTAAGCAACAGGTTTCAGTTTGCAAACCTGGAATGAAGTTAAGTGTGACTTGCAGCAAAGTACAATTATTCTAGGCTTGTTTGATTTGGGTTGGTAACTAACAGTCATGTTCCTTTTTAATTGTATTAGCCTTATGACCCCTGACGAACAAAAGAAAATTATCTTATTTTGATGTATTTTTATCATGCCTTTCAGTTGAAAGCATTTTAAGGCAATGTACAACAACTAAAAGCCAATTAAATCACAAAAATACTGTCAGATTATTACACCAAAGGGATACCGCTATTTCTTAACCATAAAATGAAACTGCTAAGAGCAGTTTAGCAAACAGGATTGAAAAGATATATCCCTTAATTTTTGTTCCTGAAATTGAGCTAGAATCAATTGCATCCTTTAAGGAAGACCATTTAACATTTTAGGGGGCAGCAAGAAGAAAACTCTTTGACATGTATCTAATAAACAATATTTGCAAATTATGTGATCTCGGGCGTCTTCTGTATATACAGATAACCAAACAAATTTATAAAGAAGCAGGGCGCCCTTTAAATAGTCATTTCATAGGTTTTTAAGGCTACTTTAAAGATGAACGGACAGAAAACATTGAGCAATTATGCATATTTTTCAATATTGGCATAACAGAGTGCTAATATTAATATTAAGTAACAGACAAAAGCCTGCATGCAACCTTTTATATAAGTTTCTGGATGCTTTTCACATGTTGCGTTAAAGAGCATAAATAATCATGCCAAATTATACCAACCCAGTAAAGGTCACAGCTGGAACATTAAAATGTAATTGTGCAAACCCTTCTTGCCAAAGTTATGAGTTTGCTCTTTCGGAGGGTTGCAACCTCTTTCAAAACAAGAACTCTCTGAACCAGACTTCCTCTTCAGCAGCAGAACTGGACTTTACAAACTTGCTCCTTCTTATCGAGCCCAAGCAGGATTGAAGGATATGAGCTGTTTCCTTCATACTGGTTGCCCAAGGGTGATAGAGCTAAATACCATCAGCAGATGGGTGATATCTCATTCCAGAATTCCACGCAATTTCTTCCGCATAGTTTCATGTAGACGTTGAATCAGGTGGGCCACATCACAATCCTGTACAAGATCATGGGAGAAAAACTTTATTTATTGCCTCCTGCAACCTTTCCTAATCTTTATTTCCCATGATATTAATCCTTTCAGCTTATTTGATTAACAAGGAGGGGCAATGGTTAGACAAACATGTAGTAGGCTTCACTGCTGTAGATTCCCTGTTCACCTCCTTAAGCTCAAAGGATTCCAAGAAAGCAGATAAGTAGTTGCCAGTTAATGTAGCAAGTTACATTAATTTAACCCATTATTAATTCAGTTTAGTAATGGAGTCTCAGTCGGGGTGAACATTTTTTCATCTATCAAGAATGATCTAATTCTGCCGTGAGGGGAAGGTCAAATTAGGAATGATAGGAATAAGCTATTTTCTTATTTCTATTTTCTTTCAATACAAGCAGGCTTTGATATTCTCTAAATGAGACAGAACATTTCCTAAACACCTTCAATTGGCCATTTTGATCCATTTGCTGTTTAGGGGAAAGTCCATATTAGTAACACATCCAGCATAAACCATTATGCTGTCAGACCATTAAACAAACATAGTTCAAAAGGCTTTTAATAGCACCTTTTTAAGCTAACCAATTTTATTAAAAGACATGCACTTTTGTGAGCTATAGCTTACTTCGTATAACTCTTCTTCCTTTAGAGTATCAATTCCACCCATCAGACTACCAAATGAAGAGGTGCTCTGTTGTATCACATATTCATTGGCACAAGTTGCTGATTGACATGAAACTCTGGGTTACTCCTAACTGGACTTGGACATTTTACGGTCCTCAGGCCCCTTTGGCTCTCCTTGTCCAGACAGTAGAAATCAAATGTAAATATGTGTATGCCATGCACACAATACAACTGCATTTTTTTTTTATTTTGAAGGCGGTTGCTATTTTTCCCCCCGTTTACATATGTGTGTGCATGTATGCCTTATGCACCTTCACAATCCTATTGGTTCGGCCCTCCACAACAGTCCCGGTTTCTCATGTGACCCCTTGGGAAAATTAATTGCCCACCCCTGCTCCTAACTGAGCAAACTTGATGGGTTTGTTAAATTACCAAGACAAAGTAATCTGGGTTGGTCCAGCATCAACACCCAAAGGCACTGGTGGTGAACCTATGGCACGCGTGCCAGAGGCGGCACTCGGAGCCCTCTCTGTGGGCACATGCACCATCGCCCCAGCCCCGCCTCCTCCCATGGCCCCCTCCTCACCAGCAGCCCTCCGGAGGAGAGTCGCCCCCGGGCACGGCCCACGCAATGCTGCGCAGCCAAGGACATGGTAGCCGGGCAGCGGGGATAAGACTCCGCCCTTGCACCCCATCGCACGCAGATGATGCTGCAGGGCACGGGCGGAAGGCGTGGCCACCATGGCGCTGCTGGGCTGCCTGGGTGATCTGTGGCAGGCCGTGGAGATGGTGGGTGGTCCAGCGGGCACGGCGGAGTGGGGACGGGTGGGGGAGGTGGTTTTAGGGCACTCGGTCTCTAAAAGGTTCGCCATCACTGCCCAAAGGTGTTCCATGTTGCTTTAGAATTTGAAACAATTGGGCAGCAGGTCATAAGGGGTATCACTGTCACCTCATGTATCAAAATTAGCAGACTGTTGAATGGTTCTTCTGACTAGACATTTAGCATTACCACACATTCCTGCTTTTCCTCCCAGCCCCACTTGGTAGACAGAGGAAGGTCAAATACTCATCCGTTTTCTATTGGTCAGATCTCTGGGGTGTATATCAGAGCTGTTTTCTTCATCAAAAATCGAATCTTGGGTGAGTGATGTCTTCCCAGTAACTGATCAGGAGCCTAAATGCAGTAAGGCTATCATAGCTGAATTAAAAAATCTGGACCACAACTAGTTGGCTGCTAATAGCAATTCTTGATGGAGGTTTTCTGGCCATCCAGAGTTTTACATCTCAAATATAGTAATTCTGTGTTAAGGCCATGTGTACTACTTTGTAGTTATCTCAGTTTCCTTCCTGAAGTAGCAGTCTGTATGGAGGAATAGGTTTTAAAGCCTACCATCTGTTCTGTTCTGTGATGATAATCACTTGTGAAGTCATTTCCATGAAGGTCCATTTAATGTAAACTTTCCATTTGCTCCTGAATATGTGGATATGCCCACAACCAAATGCTTTTAAAGCTCTTCCTGAGACAATAGCATAGAAGTAAGGAAGTCCCTCTTTGCAAGGAACAAACCTTCTGGCCCATCAGCATCACGTCTGTAGCCCTGTCTTCAAAGGAGGATGAGTCTGAGGCTGCTGAAGTGCCTCTTAAGAAATGAGACGTAACGCTGTGCCTTCCGAAAGGCCCATTGTCCATGCTGGGCCAGAATTTCTGCGTCCCGTTGGGAAAACTCCCAAGCTGACAGAAGCAGGAGAGCTCAGAACACTTGAAAGTCCCATTGTTTTCTCCCAAGGTTGTTCCTTCTCTCCCGCCTGGCTTCATGATTTAAAAATAGAGCATTTTCCACAGCACCCACAGCTACCATGTAGTTTAAGAACAATGCTGTGTCCTTTCTTTTAATTATTTATTTTACTTTGCATATAGTAAACGAGGGCACTTTCAAATTGGCCTCTATGTTCTATTGGGAATTTGCTGCTTTGCAGTAAAACTCAGTAGACTGCTCCAGTGGCTCTGTTTGATTGGCGGAGCAGGGATCCCTGGCTGGGCCTCTCTCAGCAAGTTTGCTTTTTTTTTCAAGAGGTGAGGAACCTCTTCTCTCCCAGCTGTTCCAGACTCCACTGCAGGCATGACAAGACAAGGGAAAGGAATGTGGACTTTCTAACCCTTTCAGTTCCTTCCTATCCCCTCCCCTGCCCATCCAGAAATGCTGCTTCTCTGCATCAATAATCCCTCAAGTCACTAATTCTACTTCCTGCAAGACACCAAGAATGCTTTATCTTGATCGTTTGGTATGGATTTTTGGGGAAAAAACCTCAATTTATTATGGCTCCCATATCTATGTAGTCCCATTACTAGGAAATGAAAGCGTTTTTTCTTCTTTCAACTCGTACCAAAGGTCCTGAGGGCTTTCTAAGATCTTGCTAACATTTTGGATACTTGCAACTTTCCGCACTTAGGTTCCTGGGTTAATTGCCTTAGTCCAATGGAATAAGGGGTTCATGGTTCTGTGTGGCATATCTTCCAGCTGTAATTTTACTGAGCTGAGTTACATTCCGATCTTCGGGCTGGGTTCACTAATACAGAGTGATATTTGTTTTGTTCATGGCCACTAATGGCCTTTATGTTCTCTATAATCCATAAGTAAAGCGTTACCGGTCCATGGGAAATGCACAGAGTGGCCGGAAAGAAATGTAATGGAAGGTCCAATGAGTTTTGGCTTCCAGAGAGTGTTACTTGTACTCTGAAAGCAATACTTTTGGCAGCCTTGTTTTAGGTGGGGCTGGGCCAAAAAGCATATTTCTGAGTAATGGAGTTTCTCTGTGGGGAGTGGGAATAAAATCCTGTGGCTACCTGCTTGTTGAATAACTGGACTCACTCTGTGCTTGCTGTGTGCTCTCCGTTTCCCCTTTCCCTCCCTCCCTCCCACCATTCTCCAGGACTGTTGCGGGAACTGCAGTGAAAGTGAAGAGGAACCAACTCGCTTATGAGCTGACTCAGAAAAAGAAGGCACTCGCTCACAGTCAAACACATGCCCACCACCAGCGTGTGTGTGTGTGCAGCTCGTTGTTTCAGGATGGCAGCAGATTCCCACCCCAGAGGGGAAGTGTTCAAAGACCAGGCAGAAGAGGAACCTCTTCTGCAGAAACCTTCAGTGTACTGCAAGAGAGACGTCTTGCTTGCTATTCCTCTTCCATGATGAGAGAGCGATAATGGCAGGAGTGAATACGGAGTATCGCAGGGCTGGCCCTGACCCCAATTTTTGACCTGTTCATCTCCTGGTGTTTGTTTGGTTTTTTTTTTAAAAAAAATATTTATATTACTGTAAATGTGAATGTATGTATAAAGCATATGTACATTCTTAATGGTTGGGAAAAGGGTCCTTCTGTGTTTCTCTCTGCACTTCCCTCTCTAGCCCATCATCACCGCTTCATCTTAGTGAAGAGCCTGCACCGGCCTTCCGCTGGACAGGATGATGGGAGATGCTAAGGGTGGCAGGTGAAATGAGAGAGCTGCCATTGCTGGTATATCTGATCTGCAAGGACAACTGGAGGGTGCTGTCTCTGCACATCTCTTCTTCTCTCTTAGCCAACCCTCCACTATTGTAAGCTGTTGACGTGGTGTGTAATCCCAAGGCACTGTAGAAATGATGGCAAGTTTTAAGTTTCCCTTTGAATTTGCAGATACGTCTATCGTTTAGGCAGCAACCATCAATTTTTCTTGGATGACAATCTCTGATTTTTATCTTGGGAACTTGGCTAATTGAGAATAACAAATTCTAGAATACCAAGTATAGTTCCATTACTAGTGGCATTACACTGGTTTCTAGCTTTATTTCTGTTGTGACACTCCAATAGGGATTGATATAACCAAATAGAGTGCGAAAAGTGTTTATATCTCCTCTTCCCAGCCTTCGTGGAAAACTGAGCCCACTTTTTCTTCTTCTTTCTCCTTCCCTTTCTTGTAGCACATTGTCCTCTTTCCCTTCCAGAAAAGAAATGATCCCATTACTTTTAGTCCTGGTTGACTTGCAAATTGCCAACTGTACTCATGATAGCAAATGCATATTCCTTAGCCTCGAAGCTTGAGCAAAAAGCCAAGCTATCTTGAAGTGGGTGGTTTCAGATCAGATCTTTTGACATCTTCATCTGCCTTGCAAAGCAGTTGGAAGTCTTTAATTTTTGGCGCAACATTGCTGAGATAGAAGTTAAATCACGTTCGCTTGCACAACTTCCTCATTCAAACTAGCAATTCCCAAACT
Organism: Azemiops feae; assembly: GCA_023970755.1. Classification (NCBI taxonomy): domain Eukaryota; kingdom Metazoa; phylum Chordata; class Lepidosauria; order Squamata; family Viperidae; genus Azemiops; species Azemiops feae. Next base: position 462,948 of record JALGBA010003956.1, read on the forward strand.
GCTGTTAGGCTTGCAATTGATTAAGGGGCAAATGCAGCTTTGGAGGACCAATTAATTTGCCCTTTGGCCAAGAGCACAGTAAAAACAAAACATGTTGGGAGATCCAAAGACAGATGCCCTGGAGCTCATGTAACCTGACCCAAAGTCCTGACCCGCTTTCCATATGGAATCTCGTATGTGGTCTTCCATGACTTCGAGCCCTGGGCCCACCCAGAACTGCACTTGTGCCTTCATGATGCTCTCCTGAGCAGGCCTCTTTTCAGTCCTGCTTAAATGCTGGGATTAAAGTTTCTAGTCTTATCTTGACCCCTGTCTAGAGTGCAAATCTTTCACCTCCCCACAGTTATTTCCAGCCTCATGCTGTACTTGTGCAGCTGCTGCCTTGTTTTGGGACAGGTAATTCCATTTCATCGTTCACTTCTGGTACCTCACGGTAGTATTGTGTTGTACTGGCAATACTGAAACTATTCTTACTGTGTTAATTGTTAAGTACTGACTCCTCGTTGCTGTGGTACAGGAGGAGATGGCGTGAATACATCAATAGGTGCTGACAAAAATCTCCTGCCAATGCACTCTTAAGAATGTGAACATCAACCACCCTGCCTTTCAGTTATAAAGAGCAGCCACCCTGCACAAACTTACTGTGTGTCTGAATGCTTTGGTGGCTGCCTTTTACCCTTGGCCACCCTCTCCACTTGTTGATGCCTCTGAGAGACTGCTCTTCACAGTCTAGTTTACAGGGGTAGGCAACCTTGGCTCTTTTATGACTCATGGACTTCAACTCCCAGAATTCCTGAGCCAGCATGGCTCAGCTTGGAAACCTCTCCCTTTCCCCTCAGCATGGCTGGCTCAGGAATTCTGGGAGTTGAAGTCCACGAGTCATAAAAGAGCCAAGGTTGCCTATCCCTATCTGCTGTCTTAGTTTTTTCCCTTGGAATTTCTAGCAGAACATCCTATGCTACTTCAGACCTCTTCAACACGCATGTCTATGCATTTTGTCTTTCTTTTACTATTTCCCTTAACTTGATCCTTCTTTCAAAATTCATTCTGGCCATCTGAAATTATTTTTTTAAGAAAATGGTTGAGAATATTCTATATGGATTTAAATGACTAGGCCTCAAGCAATATTTTAAATCAGAGAGCAAGGTTGAAAATAGAAAAGTATGCTGCAACCACGCTTGCGTAGACATTACGGGAACAAGGTTGCAGATCTATTACAGGGAATCCCAGTATTTAAATTTCTGTGTATTGCACAATTAGTAATGTTGTCTATAATTTTATCATTTAAATTGTGGTCGTTTTTGAATTTTTTTAAAATGTGACTTAAGATTTCTTAAATGTACATATTGTAAAAACATCAATGAAAGAAAGAGTTTCTCAAGTGTGAGATTACTTTGATTTAATAAAACTACTCTATGTTGCTAAGAAGGAAATTTCATCTTTCTATTTAATTAAATCTGGGAGTATGAATTACTTTCTATTACTGTTTTGTTTTAAACAATGTTCCATCAGGACTATATATGATTCCGATGTACAAGATTTATTTGACCACAGGTCTAAGAGTAAAAAGCAAAGGCAGAGCAGCCTAGCTCTAATATCACTTTTGTATTCTAGTTTCCAATACAAGCTGGAAAAAAAAATAATCAAATCTGGAGTTGGGGAATAACCTGAGGTATGAGGGTTCTTCTTGAGAACAAGGACTTGGCTGCTTCCAAAGTATTCACTAACCAGGATTGTCTCCTCCAAGTGGCAATGGTTCCTCAGGGTCTCTCAGCTTTTACTAACATTTCTTCTTTAAGAACAGCTTCAAAATACTGAATCTGGCATCCAGAGGTGTCCACAAGGTATGCTCAAAAATGTCAAGGTGGCATCCACAATAGTTAATGAAAGCATTGCATGTTTGTTAGTCAAGGTTTTTTATTTTTTTTAACCACACCCCCGTGGATGTTCCTGCTAGAGTATCTTGTATGTATCTTGTACCAACAGCCTAGTATAGAGCCTCTAATCTGACAGCCCCTCCAATTAGACTTTCAACTAAGTATTTGGTTTTTATTTGATTTAATTTAAGATTAGAACTATAGTTAATGTGCTGGAAATCTGTCTTTTCCTTGTATCTGTTTTCAGGCTCATGCCCTGCCAAGCTATAGTAGAAGCCAGATGCTCTAAAATTAGGAACAGTTTTACATTTTGTGCTCATTTCTCTTTTTTTTTTCTGCATGATTGCTAAAACTCTGGTTTCATTTGAATAGTCTCTCTCTTTCTCTCTTTCTTGACTTTTTGAGGATTTACATTCTTTTTCTCCTTTCTTTTTAACGTAATTTGTAGCTGTCTGTTTGTTTGCTTTCCCTGATGCTGTTTAAAATTGTATCTTTAGATTCTCCTTTGTAATAACAACCTGCTTTATCCTGGGTATCAGCACTTTTATGGAATCTTTACTCTTTTTCTGACAATTGCCGTCTAATCCAGAGGTCTCCAACCTTTTGGGCACCAGGGACCAGTTCCGTGGAGAGAGGTTTTTCCACGGACCGGAGGGTGTGTGGTTTTGTGTGCTGACTGCATCTTGCAGATGGGGCTTTGCTTGTTTGTGTGGCCTGGTTGCTGGCATGCCATGGCCCAGTACTGGTCCACGGATCAGGGGTTGGGGACCCCTGGTCTAATCCCTGTGTTTTTGTGTCTACATAGCAACAATGAAAAGGTGCATAAAGAAAGTTATAAAACCGTGAAGATATGCACTATATAAAACATATATCTGCAGAAAGAAATTAGAACATGCTATTCTCTATTTCCTTCAAGAGTGATTGTTTCTGAAACCGTTTTCTTCTATCTTGTCCACTCCATCTTCCCTTGAGCAAAATTCCATGAACATAAAAGGACCTCCTTCAAAGATCCTATTATGGATCCATTCATAAGATGAACACCTGCAAGCATGATTTATGAAAATACTTAGAAAGTATTTGTTGGAATGGCATCTCTCTCCTAAATTGTTTGGAGGTTTAAGTATATTACAAATCATGCATCAGAGTTTGTCTATGGAGATTCTCAATTATCCAAGTCATGGTTGTCCCAGAACTGAAGAAATTTCTTGGATGAGAAGTGAAATATTTTCAAGGAAAATACCAAGAAAGTCCAGTTGCCTTTTGAAAAGTGCCTTTGGGACAACTTCATAGTTTCTAATGCAGCTTTCTATCTTTGAATGTCATACCTTCATCTTAGCTATGAAATAAGATTCACTGAAGACAGAAGAACTTGGTTATTCATTTTGCTGGAATTATCCATGTCCTATATGTTAGGTATAGCCTTAGTTTTACAATTGTTTATAAAACAGTCTTGGATTTCTGTTGGAAAAACAACGGTCTTGGAAAGACTTCAGATTCTTTAGATGTTCTTTTTTAATACAAACCAAAGTTCCATCAACAGAATACATCTGGGACAACCTATTCTTGGAATTAGACTTACCTAATCACACAGTCCTTTAAATCAAGTCCATTCCTAGTTAGAGCAAGTGTTTTCCATTTCACCAATCCTATTTGCTGAAGACAAAAAAAATTTATTTTTTCTAGCTGTTAAACAATCATCAAGTGAAGAACGCTTGTTGAGCTACAGTAAATCATAAATCCCAGACTCTTTTCTGCCCACTTCAGCTGTAATACTTTTGTGTTTTTCATAAAACCAAAGCCATAATCTGACCTTGGCCAATGGACTCTTCTGCATTCTCCCTAATAACATAACAACAAATGGCATTACGTAACTGAGATTTTCTGATCTCTTTTAAAAACATTAAATAGAAAGGATCTTATTAGTGTTTGGATGGAGAGTATCAGGAAATCCAAAGGCTGTATTTCTGACTAGTAAGTCAAGAAGGCAATGACAAACCATCTTTGTATTATTGTCAGGTCCCCAAATCCTTATTCTCTCCTTATCTCCCTTTCATATATATATTCTTCTGCTTTGCTTTGGGGCCTGGCATTTAGTTGGGGGGAGGGGGGATATTTGCTTTCGCTTGGGATAACTTTCGCTTTCTGCCTTTCTCCTTCCACCTCTATCCACTTGAGAAAGGAATGTGTCTCCCTTATCAGGGAGACGGTTACAGAGAAACGAAACTGGAGAAGACCTTGAGATGCGCACCAACTGCCAGTTACCTGCACATTGTTGCCACCTGTGGATTGGCTGGATTTCAAATGGACATTATGACTCTGGTGGTAGGAGGAATATTGCTGGTTTAATTATACTGTTTAAGCGGAATTGTCCCCAGATCGCGCCTTGACTTCCCTATTGTCACTAACCCCTAATAAAAGTTTCCTTTTGAGACAATGCCTGTTTCGAAAGTTCTGCTTTCTTGGGTGGTTAGCTGAGGTGGGTCCTTACAATTATCGTCAAGAAAACTATTGGCCCCTTTTCTTGAAGCAAATAGTCGGATTCAACTCCAAACAGCTTTTCCCTTGATGACTGAACTAATTCTATTCTTATTGTACAGAATTAAATTCTATTTCTTACACATATGAATTATTAAGTGAATAGAATAGTTTTGTTGGCAGAAGGTGGGTATCTTGAAAGTATTGTCAGTACACTACATGTACTTCTGAACCGCTGAAAGAGGGGCAATAGTTTATTTATTCATGCAAACCCAGCTCTATTTTAATCACTTTATGCCACTTTTGTTCCAAATGACTTGCAACTTGCAAGGTATTCTCTAGCTTCACTTGCATAGTATTATTGCATGAGCTTGCTGGGGTAAACTCAGCTTTGGTTGTACCGTGGCATACTACCCAAAATATTTCAGAACAGATCAAAACGATCCTTCCTGTTGGCAGGAAATGCTGCATGGAGCAGGGATGTGATAAGGCTGTTAATCTAATCTACATCTTTTCTACATTGATAAAAAGTGTTACATAAAAGTCTCAGTTGACTATAGGTAGTGGTGTTCAATACCCATGGTGATGACCAGGCAAATAGAAGATTGTGACTTATAAGAGGAACAAAAGGCAAAGGCCATAAGAATGAATAAAAAAATGTGTTATGGGTCTGAGAAAAAAAAAATGGTGAAGGAAATAACAAATCTAAATGAAGATGTAACCTGGTCACGTAAGTACAGTGTTTTGAATGAGAGGGCTAAAATATGTGTGAGAAAGTATAAAGTAGAAAAGGACAGGCTATGATAACTGCATGCTACACTCCAGTGAATGGGGATAATGAGAGACTCAGAGAGGGATGTAGGAAAAATTATGGACATTCTGAACTAATACACTTCAGGAAGAAATAATTCTGTTGTGACATGAGTGGACAGGTGAGAAAAAGATGAAAAAGTAGAGAAAGCATAATGGTGCCATTCTGAGATCCAAGACTGAGTAAGAATGGTGGTGAATGAATATCTGCTTAGAAAAAAAAGGTCTGTTTCAAATATGTGATTTAAACATAAGTCTACTTCTTATATAAGGAATCCTTATAAATTTTAAAGCATTTGAAGCTCAATGATTGACCAAGCAGATTTAGCAGAGGAATTGAACTAGAGAGAGAAAAGATACAGAGGGAAGAGCTAAGGAGAGAAAGAGACTACTGGCTGACTGATGCTGATGCTTCCTGAGTGCTGCTGATTGCCCATTGTGTGTAATTAGAGCCTTGCTTCTTATTGATCTAGTTGAGCCATCTTCAGGGTACATACTCTATAAAGAAGATGGCTGCCCAGAGATCAATCTCACTAAATAAACAAACAAAAAGGAAAAAAATAGGAATATGACAGGGGGAATACTTTATTGTTCTTGGTTGTTCATCAGATGATCAATAAGATGGATAGGACAGTTCTCGTGACCTACAGGGATTTGCTGTGTCTGTTTTCTGCCCTGAACACAATACAAGAACTGTATCTGCAGATAGAGAGCTTTCTTGGAAGAGAAAGTGAAGAGGCTAGACACCAAATAACCTAACTTTCAGAATTTGGGAGAGGTGAGGAATTTTTGAATCAGATGCAAGAGGTGCTTGGGAAAGGGAAAAAAGCAATTTCTGAGAAGATAGAGACAGATGAGATGGAACAGCGAGACACAAAGGCTCACATCTGTCAAGCAAACCTCCTATACTTGGGACTTTGATAACGGATTTCTGAGCCCCACTATTCATGTTTCAGAAACAACAGCTGCCCATGTCCAGGACTCTGTGGGTCATCCAAAGGGAAGGATTCCTGCTTCTGTCCCAAAGGAGAAGCAACAAGCAATAGTAATTGGAGATTCTGTACTTTTCTGCTGGCAGTTCTAAAATATAGTTTATACAGACTTGAATGTTCTTGACTGGTTGATTCAAAACCACAAACGTCTTTTCCTGTGGGAGCCAGCAGAAATTTATGGCAGTTTCAAAAGGATTGACTTATACCTTCAATTCCTCTCTGCCTTGACCCCAAAATATAGTAGGAAGTCTGCACCAGAAATGTGAGGTGGAGAGATATAGAAATGTAATTGCTAGTTTTGATAGCAGGAGCTCCATAGGTTTTCTGCTGTCAGTTCCCTGATCCCTGGGAGTGTTTGCTCTGTAGGAATATCTGCTGCTCCTTCCTCTCCCAGAACAAAAGGGATGGGGGAAAGAAGAGAGCCTTCTGCTATCAGTTCTCCAGAGTAATCACTGTGGGACTGAGAAATGGAAGCTACGGAGCCATTCTCCTCAATCCTCTCCCACCCTCTTTTTCTTGATACCCCTGGATGGCAAGCAAAGTTGAGAGAAAAAAGAAGCAGAAGTTTGAGGTCTGTATCAAAAAGAGCCATTTCCTGCCACAGAACAACAGCTGAAGAGTTGCTTACCCCTGCCTGCTTCTGTTCCCACAGGGAGAGGAAAGGGGGATGGAAGCAACTCTGCATCTGGCAGTCTCACAGGAAAGCTGCGGTACAAGTTGCAATTCCTGCTGACAGCCTGCATCAGCGACACTGCAACGGCTTCACTGCAAGGGTGCCAATGGCAGCTGTCCAGTTGGCAATGCTGAAGTGAAGCTGCCCATTCCTTGGGATTTAGATGCTGCAGTGCCAAAGCTGCAGGGGGACATTGTACAGGTAGCACAGATAGTCCTCGACTTAACAACAGTTCACTTAGTGACCGTTCAAAGTTACAACAGCAATGGAAAAAGTGACTTATGACCATTTTTCACACTTATGACTGTTGTAGGTCAGGTGTTTTACATTCAGATGCTTGACAACTGACTCACATTTATGACTGTTGCAGTCTCCTTGGATCTCCTTTTGCAACCTTCTGGCAAGCAAAGTCAATGGGGAAGCCAGATTCACTTAACAACCGTGTCACTAATTTAACCACTGCAGTGATTCACTGAACAAATGTGGCAAGAAAAGTCGTAAAATGGGGCAAAACTCAGCAACATAAATTTTGGGCTCAATTCTGGTCGTAAGTTGAGGACTACCTGTATACATTTGTCTAAAGGATGCTGCTGAGGCTTCAGTGTTTGGAAGAACTGGCATCCAAGAGACCGATCTCCTTCCATCTCCCCATGCTTCTCCTGTCACTGAGGGTTGCCAAGAGAAGTGGAAGCAATGGCTTTTCAGCTTGGGGAATAGCCCCGGCTCTCTTGTTACCAAAAAGTGAATGAAAATCACCCACAATAACCTTGGATGGCTAAAAGGAGCAAGACAGATTTTCTCCGGAACAGTTTATCCCAGACAGAGTGTCTGGCATGACATGATTGTGCTGGAAGGGGCTGAAAGAACATTACTTGGAGCAGAGCAAGGGAAGACGAGGGCAGGCTACTTTCTGGTGGTCTGAGGGGGGTTAAAAATGACATTGCAGAATTATGCCCTTGAGAAACAGTTAATGGAGCATTTTCACCCTGGTGTGAACACAAAATTTGAAGGAACCTTTAGAGGTACAGTATAGAATAGGATTCTTTATTGGCCAAGTGTGATTGGACACACAAGGAATTTGTCTCTGATGCATAAGCTACCGGTGTACATACAAGCAACAAGTGATAAATCATGATCACAATCATAAAATACAATCATCATAAAACATAAGATACAAGCTCCGTGATAGTTACACAGTAGGATACTAAATAAGCAAACAACAGCAGCAGTCTGTTGGCTGGAGACCCCCTCAAGAGAAGATCTTTCTAGGTCCGGATCGGAGAGAAAGTCTCACAAGACAATTCAAGCCCACTGAAAAATACCCCTTTCAACAGATCCACCTGGGAATAAATGATTTATCCTTGAAGGCACTGCTAGGTACTGAGAAGCAGTGAGTAAGAGGATGGAGGCCCTGCAGGCACAAGTGTCCTTTTCTTCACTTTTTTCTGATCAAAGAACATAGTCCAGAAAAATAGAGAGTACTGAAACTGAGTAGTTGGCCAAGCAGATGGTGCTAATGGGACTCCTGGCAAAATAGGCGATGCTGTATTGCATGAGAAGTAGGAAGAATGCGTTTGGAAATCACCTTGCAAGCCTTATCTGGAGAGCTTTCAACTGAAGTTGGGAGGTGGAGAGAAGAAAGCCAGAAAATGTGAGACCAACTGCTGAGAACAGGACTGAGAGGAGGACACAGGAGTCTATGGAGATTCTCAGTCGTCCATGTCATGGTTGTCCCAAAGGTAATATAATATAATAATGATAAAGTTGGAAGGAACCTTGGAGGTCATCGAGTCCTGCTCAGGCAGGAAACCCTATACAATTTCGGACAAATGGCTGTCCAGTCTCTTCTTAAAAACTTCCAGTGTTGGAGCATTCACCGCTTCTGGAGGCAGGTTGTTCCACTGGTTAATTGTTCTAACTGTCAGGACGTTTCTCCTCAGTTCCAGGTTGCTTCTCTCCTTGACTAGTTTCCATCCATTACTTCTTGTCCTGCCCTCAGGCGCCTTGGAGAATAGCTTGACTCCCTCTTCTTTGTGGGAACCCCTGAGATATTGGAATACTGCTATCATGTCACCCCTAGTCCTTCTTTTCATTAAACTAGACATACCCAATTCCAGCAAACGTTCCTGATATGCTTTACCCTCCAGTCCCCTAATCATCTTTGTTGCCCTTCTCTGCACTCTTTATCTAGAGTCCAGTTGCCTCTTGGAAAAGCACCTTTGGGAGGACACAGAAGGTTACGGCATCTGATAATGTCTTTATACCAGTGCATGTAGCAAGGAGAATAACCCCTCTCACCGCCAAAGCCCTGCTATGCTGCTGTCTCCTTGTGGCAGGGTGCGAGCTGGGAGAGATGATCAAAGAACAGCAGGAGCGTATGTCAAATACATGTATTCTCAGCAGGTCACTCAAGGCACTGAAGGTCATCCCAGCTGCCCACCTAAAGCAAGCAGGCACCTAACTTTGGCAGCAGCAATATAGGAAAATCCTGGAGATGGATGATCACTTTGGGGACAACAACAAAAACATAATTTCATATTGCCGTGTCAGAAGTTAATATATTTATTTGATTTCATCTCAGCAAACAACCCTGGGTGGCTACAGAAATCAAATAAATTAATTAAATAACTTTATGGCGGCTTTAATGGTAAACCACTTCTATATTTTACCAAGAAGAGCACATGGATAGAAAATATAAATAATATTATTTTTTATATTAAATAAATAATGATTAGTGATATAGTGCTGGATGATGGTTCCCCTCGGGTCAGGTGGTATTCAATATACTATTGAGTAAGAGCTGAGAATCTTTTGTAGAGCTAATGGAATATTTGTGACCTGCCGAGGATAAAGCCTTTTGGATGGATAATTTTTGATGTTGCCTTGCAGGAAAAAAATATCCAAAGCTGCAGTTACAGTGGGAACATGCGGAGTAAGAAGCATGAACATGGAAAAGCTCAATACAGTAAAAAATGAAATGAAACAACTACGGGTTATTAGGAATCAGAAAATTGAGATGGACTGGGATTGGGCATTTTCAGTCAGAACATCATACTGTTTTTATCACTCAGAACATTAAAAAAAAGAAGAAAGAATGGCATTGTTTTATAATCAGGAAGAATATAGCAAAGACAGTCCTTGATTACAATGCAGACAATGATAAGATAAGATAACCTTTATTGTCATTTTCTACTATGGGCACACTGGCTCACATTAAAAATGAAATTCTGTTGCCTGCTCTCAAAAGAAAGTATACATCTACCCATACCCATACACAACACACATATACACATGCTAAATACATACATACACACACACACATACACATACATACACTCCCATACATACATAAATATATAAATATAAAAACATATATAAATATAAATATTAATCACTATTTTGAATACATAGTGGAAAGAGAAAACTTGAGAGTTCACAAGGTTGATGCTATATGGAACAAAGCTGTGACTGAATCTGGATGTTCTGCTTCAGATACCACGAAGCCTCCTCCCAGAAGGTAACAAAGAAAACAGGTTGTGAAGAGGATGTGTAGTGTCCCAGACAATCCTGTGGACCCTGCTCAAGCAGCGCTAATATGCCATGTCCTGGATAGAAGGAAGTGAACTATCAATAATCTTTTTTGCCATCCTCATCACTCTCTGCCTTCTTGTCCAAAGCAGTAATGCTTCCAAACCAGACAGTAATGCAATATGACAGGATGCTATTGATTGTCCCTCTGTAGAAAGTGGTAAGGACAGGGGAAGGAAGATGTACTTTTCTCATGCGATGCAGAAAATGCAGGTGCTGCTGTGCCCGCTTCATCAATGATTTTATGATATCAACTAGATTTCATATACAACCCTTTAATATGGCAATTATTTACGTTTATGCTCCAACCACTAATGCAGAAGATGAAATTTACAAGTTATATAGCCATGTTCAATATGAAATTGAAACAATGTGCCAAGAAGATGCGCTGCTGGTAGCTGGAGACTAGAATGCCAATCTTAGAAATACCAAGGAAAATATGGCTTGATTATAGGGCCCAAGAAGCAGAAATGAGACAAGAGAGTGACTTATCAATTCCTACAAACCCAATGATGTTGTCATTGCTGACTGTCCTCCACAGGCAAAATTCCAACTATATACATAGCCTTCACCAGACAGAGCGCACAGAAATCAAATTATTGATGCAAAAGGTAGAAGAGCTCAGTTAGAACAGAAAAGGCATGGCCAGGGCTGACAGTGGAACAGATCATGAACTCTTCACATGCAAGTCAAGCAAAGGCAAAAGAACTAATCCAATCAATTTCCAAGATACGATATTGAGCACATACTCACCATTTTCAAGGAGAACATCAGAAATTACTTAGAAATTCTGAATTTCATTGACAGAGAACCAGAAAAATTGTGGAATTAAATCAAAGTTGTTCAAGATGAATGTCAAAAGAGACTGCCAAAGAAACAGAAGAAAGCAAACTGTATGTCAGAACAGATGGTGGAAGTTGCTAAGAAGAGAAGAGAAGCCGAAGCCAAGAAAGACATTACCAAATTAGTAGATTACATGGATTGATGGAATATCTTCAGAAGTATGGCAAGCAACAGAAGAATCAGTAAAGGTTCTAACCAAACTGTGCCAGCACCTGGCCCAGAAGACCTGGTTTTGCTAACGAGCTTGGGGTCCTGAGAATATGCTTGAGTCTATAATATGGCTGTGCTAATTGTTGTTGCTTGCTATATATCTTACTTATTACTTTTTATAATTGTTTTTATCTGGTTTTCATAATTGTTAGCTACCCAAAGTCATGTATTTTACATGGGTAGACCCAGATTTTGAACAAAAAATAGTAAATGGATAAGATAAATCTGTTTAGATACAAATACCAAAGAAAGATGATTTACGAGAATGTCTAAACCAGGGCTTTTCAACCTTTTCACCCATTGTACCACTTTTAGGGTATGGCAACATCCGAGTACCACCAGTCGCCTAGCAAGGTGTCAAAAACTTGATGACCAAAAAAAAGGAAAAAAGTGATAAAGTACAGGTAGTCCTCGACTTGCAACAGTTTGCTTAGTGACTGTTTGAAGTTACAATGGCACTGAAAAAAGTGCCCCCCAAGCCACAGCTGAGCAAGACGTCTGCCCGCCCAGCGGCACTCTTCCTCCTGTCCGACGTTTTCATTGTTGTGAGCATTTCTGTTGAGGATTGGCAACGGGGGTGGGGTGGGGGGTGTTTGGTTTTTATTCCTCCCGTCTGCTGGGTGGTTGCAGCAGGTTTTGGTCACTTCACATGACCCTGGGACACTGTGACCGTCATAAATATGAATCAGTTGCCAAGCATCTGAATGTAAATCACAAGACCCCGGAGATGCTGCAACATTCCAGCTGATTGCTGCTTCTTCAGGGCTCAGCAGAAGCACCAGGATCAGCGCCGAGCTCCAGCTGGAGCCTGGCGCTGATCCTGGGGCTTCCACTGAGCCCTGACAGCCCTGCAGCTCCAGCCATCTCTCGCTCAGGCTTGTGTGGTGCTGCCACCGGTTCAGCTCATTCCCCTCCCCGACTACCACTTTTCTAGGATGGTCGCGTACCACCTGCCAGGTGCCAATGTACCACAGGTGGTACCTGTACCACTGGTTGAAAAGCCCTGGTCTAAACTATCCTAATTTTTACTTGCTATCAAAATAATGCTTATAATCTACCAATGCAAATTAAAGCCCTACATGGAACGAGCGATGCCAGATGTTCAAGCTGGTTTTAAAAAAGCTAAGAAACAAGAAACCATACGAATGCATCCTGGATAATTCAGAAGGCAAAACAAATACCCCCAAAAATGTAAATATGTGCTTCATTGATTATAGAAAGATTGTTGGCCATGTCAAGTTGTGTAACATCCTTAGGAAAATTGGAATCCCAAAATATCTCTTGTCCTCCTATGAAATCTATACACAGGACAGAAAGCCACTGTGTAGATGGAACACAGCCAGGAGATCGGTTCCAAGTTGGGAAAGGAATTAAATAAAGCTATGTACTTATTTATTCAACTCATATATTAAATATATATTAAGAGCAAATGTACTGAAATACAACAAACCCCATTTTAAAACTGAAAGAAGAAACTTCAATAACCTTTGTTGTGCTCATGAACTCAAGTGATACCTGCAAATGAGTGCAAGTTTTCATGCAATTGCCTCTTTTCCTGGTGTGATGTTGATCTCTAGCTGCAATGTCAGATATTTGATTTAAAAAGTTGTCAATAGGTACTCCAAGAAACCCAACACATGCTCCAAAATGCTTTTTTCCCTTTTGAATCTAAAGACTTTTACAGCACACACTCACGGAATACGAAGAAAAACGAGTCCTTAATCCCTCAGTATATTGTAAAACAGTAAGCATGTTATTGTATAAATGAACTGTTATAAGTGTAAATGAAATAGCATGTTGCATTTAGCACAGAGTTTCCTGAAACAGGAGACAAGATCAACATACCAGGGTTAAACAGTAAATATTGGAAAGCAGGTACTGAAACTATCAACAAACTTTTAAAGTCAAGCAGGTTTATTGCTTTATGCTTCCAAGGATTGGCTAAGTTTGAACAGAAGTTGATAAGACAAGAGTTTGAAAAGGAAAGGACAGCAAAGAAATTAGACTCAGAGCTGACACATCTATTTATTTGAGATGTGTTTGAGATATTATTGAGAAACGTAAAGATGATTTGCTCCCCAGTACATGTATGGGAAAGCATAACTCTTTTAGATAATCCTGTTTAATCCTCTGTAGCCCACCAATTCTACCTGGCATGGGAATCTATATCACTGAGACCACCTCCTCCAAATAGAATCTACCTACCTCTACAAAGCTTGCCAGCAGAGACAACATCAGTCCTTTGAGCTACGGTTTTAGTACGCCACTTAAGATTCCGTGGACCGAAGCAGCATAATAAAGGTGCCTGCAATTAAGTATTTACAAACAGGTGTATGTGCAAGCATACATACATAAGAAACACTTAGCCTGGAAACAGTACCCTAGTAATTAAGGCAAAGGTACATATAGGCTGGCTATTATTTATCCTGATAATGGTATTCAGTTCCAAAATTTAAAAATGCATTATTTAAATACCAATTATTATGAAGTAACAATTGGGCAGACTACCTCTTTGTTCCTTTCTATGGCTTCCAGAATGCATCTGGTAGACCAGGTGACCCAGAATACTGAACTGAAGAAGCCTTCGGCCTGATCCAGCAGGGTTTTCTCATGTTTCCTGTGAATTTTATTGCCATATTTTCCACCGGTAAAAGGCAGCTCCCTTTGGCACATATCATGATGTGCTCAGGGTTATTGTTATCCAGGTTATTAACAGCTGATGCCTCAGGGATGGGGGGGAAGCATTTGTCCTGGGTTCATGGCTGTATCACAGCCTACAAATTTGATATTTTAGATTGTGATCCAGTGTAAAACAATACCAGGTACATATAGCATTCTCATATGTTGTCTTATTTTTATTTTAATTGAGCATCTGTTTCTTAGCCCTCAACCAACCATTTGTTACTCCAATGCCCTCATTTAGAACAAAAGTAAGAGATAATTAGGAATTGCCAGAGTAGAAAAACATTGGGCTCAGCAGTTCCCAAGAACGTGCCCAGTAGTTTCATAAAATGTTTGGAGGTGAAAGCAACTTCCAAGAAATGTAATATACCCCCTGCTGTCAAAGGGAATTCATTTCTATACCTTTTCTAATACTGCATGTGGCCATGCTGACTCTGTTTAAAACACTATTTATTTTTAATTATGTGTTGGATTTCTATCTTAGTTTTCCTTGAAGGGCATGAGAGCTTATAAGAGGATCTCCATTTATTTTATCCACACAACGAGAAAATCCTTGGATAGATTAGACCGACAGAGACTGACTGGCCTAAATTACCCAGTGAGTTACTATGGTTGAGATTAGACTTGAACTGGGTTTATCCAGTCCTTGCCCAATCCATTACCCTCTGACATCGGCTCAGCTCATTCATCTGACCCACAAGTCTTCCATCATATTTAACTTAAAACAGACTAAAGTGTGTTCTATGTTGTAGACACATACTGATTTTTATCAACCAAGACTATAATCCGGTAAGAAATTGTGCAGACTACATGCATCAAGAAAATCTCTAAACCAACTCCCTCTTACTAATTGACCAAAATACTTTCCTTTCCTTCTGTGATATTTTTTTAAAAAAGCATTTGCTAAAAGTTAAACTGTTTAAAATTGACTTGATTTAATGCAAGAATTGCTGATGTGCTAAGAAATACACAATCAGGACCTATTATGTTTTGTCAGTATTGCACTTTATCACTATTATTTGTCAGAGTGAATTGCCCTAATGTATGGGGTGATTCATTCTCTGAAAAAAATTTTCAACCAGCAAGTGCGCAATGTACCTGGAGAGTAGACTGTAGCCAATGATGGAAGCTTCGGAGTTGAAAGAATCTATTATAACTAAATATGGGTTGGCTCCTCTCTAAACATCATTTATTTATTAATTTACCCATTGCCTCAATCCTAGTGGACTCTGGACAGTTTACAGATGTCAAAATAGCAACAATTAATAATACATTATACTGAATCATTAAAGCTACAGCAATGCATACTAGGATGCCTCTGGCTCCACAGTCAGTCCCTGAATATCTGAATATCGCACAGCATATCTGATATACGGTATATAAGCTGAATAGTGTAGGCGCCATTGCAGAGCCTTGTGGGAGGCCATTGTTTACCCTTCTGGCCATTGTTTACCCTTCTGACCTTACTTATATTGTCCCCCCATTATTATCTGAAAGGATCCATCACTCAGCATGTTAATTAATTAGTCAACAGAGATTTTTGCAGGGGGATAATACGGCACAATCAGCATAACAACCCATCCTTCCAAAGTGTGTCATGTACTACAGATAGGTGTGCAAACACGGCCGTGGTTTTGAGGCCTTGTTGGAATCCTTTTTGGCTTAGCACCTGGTCTACTCAGCTCTGGTCCTGTTGGAGATTGTGGATGGCAAGACCGCTTAAGAAAAGACAGTCTGAGATAAGGGGATGTGCTTCTCCTAAAATAAAGCTGCCTGTGACAAATAAAAACACGAGAACCTTACAGTGTCTAATTGAATTGAATGAGATTCTTTATCCCTTATACTGTTCTCAAATAATATCTGTTGAATAATGTTTGTTGAAACTGTTCACTTAATGGACATAACTTTTGCAGTGCTGCTTATGTTCTTTTTGGTTAAAGACTAAGGTCGGGGTATATTTTACAACCAGAACTGGGACAAGATGTTTGTGGTAGCTGTTTGTGGTATTCAGGGTTTGATTGTGTAACAAGAGAGAGTTGTTCTGTCTCTTTCTGTTCCTCCTCCCGACCACCCCCCTGATTAGTAGATAATGCACTGTGGTGGCAAATGTTTCTCCCCAGATACATATGAGCTGCACTCACTAGCAAACTTATGAGATGCTCCCCCCTCCCCAATACATGTAAACTGCTTGAAGTGCCCTTGGGGGAAAAAACAAGTCACAGCAAACTGACTTGACCCTGAGTGATGCCAGGGGAAGAATCAGTCAGGAACCCGTGGCCAGGAAATCCAAATTGTTTATATTCACTGACCATATCTCAGAGACCAGAAAGACAGCAGATTGGTTTGAAGCCCATTCGGAGGAACTGACGCCAGCCATCGAGGAAAAAAGGAGAGCTCTAATTGCATATAAAGCCTGTTCCAGTGAGCACAACCTACGGGTTCTGCGAGCTGCACGTAGCAAAGTCCAACAGACCGCCAGGAGATGTGCTAACGATTATTGGCTGCAGCTTTGCTCTCGGATCCAGATAGCAGCTGACACAAGCAACATCAAGGGGATGTATGATGGCATCAAGCAGGCCTTAGGTCCAACACAGAAGAAATCTGCCCCTCTGAAGTCTGCTACAGGCGAGGTTATCCAGGACCGAGCACAGCAGATGGCACACTGGGTGCAGCACTACTCTGAATTATATTCCAGAGAAAATGGGGTAACTGAAGAAGCATTAAATAATATTGAGTGCCTGCCTGTCTTGGAGGAGCTTGACAGTGAACCAACTTTAGAAGAACTAAATACGGCCCTGGACTCCCTTGCCTCCGGCAAGGCACCCGGGAAAGATAACATCCCTGCCGTAATCCTGAAGTGCTGCAAAGAGAGCATCCCCATTGAACTGCATGAAATCTTCTGCCTTTGTTGGAGGGAAGGTGGAGTACCACAGGACATGAAGGATGCAAATATCGTCACACTGTATAAGAACAAAGGCGACAGGGGTGACTGTAACAACTATCGCGGCATCTCTCTTCTTAGTGTTGTAGGGAAGCTGCTCGCCCGTGTTGTACTGAAGAGGCTCCAGGTGCTAGCAGAGAGAGTCTATCCAGAATCACAGTGTGGATTCCGAGTCAACAGGTCCACCACTGATATGGTATTTTCCCTTAGACAGTTGCAGGAGAAATGCAGGGAACAAAGAGCCACTTTTCGTAGCCTTCATAGATCTCACGAAGGCTTTTGATTTGGTTAGTAGGGACGGCTTATATAAAATTCTCCTCAAGATTGGATGTCCACCTCAGCTCCTCAACATCATCAGGTCCTTTCATGAGGATATGAAGGGCACTGTTGTTTTTGATGGCTTAACATCAGATTCCTTTGACATGCGAAGTGGAGTGAAGCAGGGCTGCGTCCTCGCGCCAACTTTATTCGGGATCTTTTTTGCTGTCATGCTGAAACACGCTTTTGGAACTGCAACAGAGGGTATCTATCTCCAGACCAGATCAGATGGAAAACTCTTTAATCTCTCTAGATTGAGAGCAAAGTCTAAAGTCCAGCTGAAATGCCTATGGGATTTCCTCTTCGCTGACGATGCTGCCGTTACTGCTCACTCTGTCAAAGATCTTCAACAACTTATGGACTGTTTTAGCAAGGCCTGCCAAGACTTTGGTCTAACAATCAGCCTGAAAAAAACACAAGTCATGGGTCAGGACGTGGATCCACCTCCCTGTATTACAATCTCTGCACAAGAACTGGAGGTTGTCCATGACTTTGTGTACCTCGGCTCAACTATCTCCGACACTCTCTCTTTAGATACTGAGCTGAATAGATGTATTGGTAAAGCGGCCACCACATTTTCCAGACTTACAAAGAGAGTATGGCTTAATAAGAAGTTGACAGAACATACAAAGATCCAGGTCTATAGAGCCTGCATCTTGAGCACCCTCTTGTATTGCAGTGAGTCTTGGACCCTTTACGTACGGCAGGAGAGAAAGCTGAACACCTTTCATATGCGCCGTCTCCGATGTATTCTCGGCATCACCTGACATGACAAAGTCCCAAATAGCACAGTCCTGGAATGTGCTGGAATCTCTAGCATGTATACACTATTGAAACAGCGACGTCTATGCTGGCTTGGGCATGTCATGAGAATGGCTGATGGTCGGATTCCGAAAGATCTCCTGTATGGAGAACTAGTGCAGGGAAAGTGCCCCAGAGGGAGACCTGAGCTGCGATATAACGATATCTGTAAGAGGGATCTGAAGGCCTTGGGAATGGACATTAATAGCTGGGAATCCTTGACCTCTGATCGTTCAGCCTAGAGGCTAAAGACGCAGTACGGCCTTCTCCAATTCGAAGAGACACTTGTGCGGCAGGCTGAGGCAAAGAGGCAGTCCCGGAACCAGCGAAATCTGGGGGCCGGACAGGGAACAGATTGTATCTGCCCTCAGTGTGGAAGGGACTGCCACTCTCGAATTGGCCTTTTTAGCCACACCAGATGCTGCTTAGGACCTCTTTCCAGAGCACGATACCATAGTCTCTCGAGACTGAAGGATGCCAATGATATCTCAGAGGTAGTGTGGCTGCATGCCAACTTAATAGGAAGGGATAAATTATAAAAACATCACCCAGGTAGGTTTATCAAAAACATTCCAATGGCATGCGGCAATATCCATTGTGTTTGCCTTTACCTTTGTCTTACCTTTGTAATGTAGCATGACAAGGGTAGATAAGCTCTGGTTCTGCTTTTGTTCAGGACTACCCAACAAGCTGCCAATGTACACTGTATTGTTTGTGTGCTTAGTAAAATTATGTCATTTAGTCAAAGAGATTTGGTTGCTTTACCTGAGCCAGGTTTTGGACACCTTTGCTCCTTGAATCATCTTTCCCTAACAAACCCTTCATGTTGCATCTTTAGAAAAATAGTTTAAAAGATTGTTGCTAGCCAGCCAACTTACTAACCAATATGTCTCTCTTTCTGTCCTGGCTAACTATATATACATGCACATACAACAGTCAAACTTTACTAATGAGAGTGGTATTTAAACCACCGATCATCTATTCTGAATCATGAGTTTTTCTCAGGGCAGCGGGAAGCTTTTATAAGGCTACAAGGAAGGGCAAACTGTGCCACTAAAGCAAATCTTCATCTAGAATAGAGGTGGGGAACCACGGTCCCTTTATGACTTGTGGATTTCAACTTCTAGAATTCCTGAGCCAGCAGGAATTCTGGGAGTTGAATTCCACAAGTCATAAAAGGGCCATCGTTTCCCGCCCCTGCTTAAAGTGATGGCAACTGCCTTGGGTGGTTGGTAAAACCAAATCAATTAGAGGTCTGGCTACTTTACATGTTGCCACTAGAGTTTCTCTCAAATTATCCAATCTTTTAATACTATCACAATGTGAATTATATTATTGAAGGTAAACCCCCGAAGTGCTAGGTTCAGAAACTAGATAAGACTACTTACCCTTATGTATGATAGAATCTAGAAAAAGCTGCTATTAAAATATCTATTGTTGATTTAAATGTTAGTACAGTCTATTACAAAGAACTTCTGTTCAGATCTGCCACATTCTTGAAGGGCATGCAAGCACCTGTCTGGATAACTGGTTCTCCAGCTGAACTACCCTTTAGTCCCTACTTCCCTACTTTAGTCAGAATGAGAATCTGGTAGGTATAATAAACTAAGAGAAGGGGAAATTATTTGAAAAACACAAATGAAGATGGGCTGCGCTTGTGGAGTAAACAAAAGATATGGATTTCATTATGAATGGAAGAGCTAAACTGGATATCAAGAGGTATCAACTGGTGACATCTAGATTGTTGTGATGGATTCATGTGAAAGTAGGAATTCATAGGTTGGTGATACTTACGTTTTATGTCCCAGTGACTGGCAATAATGAAAAAACAAGATATGAGTTTTGGGGGAAATTATAGCAATACCTCTTAGACATATCATTCTATAGTGCTTTACAGCCCTCTCTAAATGGTTTACAGAGTCAGCATATTGACCCCCAACAATCTGGGTCCTCATTTTACCTACGTCGGAGGGATGGAAGGCTGAGTCAACTTTGAGCCAGTCAGGATCGAACTGCTGGCAGTAAGCAAAGCTAGCTTGTAATACTGCATTTTAACCACTGCACCACCACGGCTCTAGGTAGGAATGAGAAATGAGAATAAAAAAAATTATTGTGCCAGTTGGAAATTCAAGAATGAATGACAATGTTGACACTCAGTTAATAGCTGCTTAGAAAAGGGTCCATCTGTTTCATAAACATGGTTTAAATATAAATCTGTTCCTATGTCCATTTTACAAAGGACTGAATAAAAACATGGTATTTTTGTTGTCATGATGAAAGACTAAGAAAATGAGTGAAGGGTGACGAGAGCTTCTACACATGAGACAGACCTTTTTCTCAATACATGAAGAGTGGATCTGGGAGGGGGAAAATAAGAATGAAAGAAAGGAATAAAGAGAAAAAAAGCAGAAAAAGTAGAAGGACCACAGGAAGTACAACACCTGTATAAAAAAGGATTAGGTGGTAATTTAATTTTCCAACATAACCAGTGGAAAGTGAACATGAGGAAACAAGGTGTGGAAGCTGCTTAGAACAGAGTGAAAAATATGTGTGCTGGACTGCAGCAGAAACATCTGGACCAATAGCTGAGATATGATGTGATGCTTGATGAAATTATGAAGTAAAAAATTGTGGATGAGGAAAAAAAATTGTATTAGAAAAAGATTGCGGCAAAAAAAGAACGATAGAAGAATATGGTACATGGTTAGGCGGAAAAAGCTGCGTAGAATGCAGTGAGAGAAAAAAGAGAACAAGAAATGGAGGTGGCAACAATGCCAAATTATTTTGATGGAAAGAAAATATTATTCAACCCTCTTTACTCACTTTTACAGCTTCCAAACTTCACTTCCAGCAGTGAATTAAAAATTAAAAACAGACGTAATGAAATTATTTATAGTGGAACTGTGGTGAGGAAATGCTGCAAGGGATACTTTAGAGATTTTGTATGGGAATTATTGCAATATGTCAACAAGTGGAATGGAAATAAGTGCTATAATGATCAGTGTCTAAGAAAAAAAAATGAGAACAGGAAGTCCAAACTGTGGTGAGAATGGCTGAAACTGATAAAGCTACAGGTGCTGATGGTGCAACTAGAGAAGTGTTACAATATAGATGCGGCTTGCTTATGGAATGTCTGTGCACCTCATTTGATGTATGCGTGAAGACTGACAACTGAAAGAATGCTGTCAATACGGAAGGAAATCTACAGTCCCTGTATCCATTTTAGTGCAAGCAGAAAGGCTACTCAGAGAGTGGGTGCAGCTTGATGTTTAAATGTCTATGGAGATTCTCAGTCATCCAGGTCATAGTTATCCCAAAGGTGCTTTTTTTTTTCACGAGGCACCTGGACTTTCTTGTTTTTCTTTGAAGACGTTTCGCTTCTCATCCAAGAAGCTTCTTCAACCAAGAGCTTCAGCCAAGAGCTGAAGAAGCTTCTTGGATGAGAAGCGAAACGTCTTCAAAGAAAAACAAGGAAGTCCAGTTGCCTCGTGAAAAAAAGCATCTTTGGGATAGCTTGATGTTTATTTCTTAAACATCAGTCAGCATTAAAACGTTAACCAACAAAATGAGCAAAAAGGCAGGCAAAAGTAGGAAAGAGAGAGATGACCAAGAAACAAGAATTTATATTATATTATATATATATCTAAAGGCACAGAATGTTCAAGAACCACTGAAAATAACACACTGGGCAGTTAGCATGGACATCCCAAAGAGGAAGACCTTGGGTTATTCCAACATTAACCCCTTTATAAGTGTAACTGTAGCAAAACAAAAACAGAAAGTAGGACTCCAGGAGATTATTCTGCACCATAAAGAAAATAATTGGGTACACAGAAGTCAGAACAGGAGCCAATGCAGAAAATAAAGGGAGCTATTTTATTAAGTGCATGGCCAAAGCGTTAGGCGAAATTTATTTAGAGATGTATTGGTAGCATTAACACATATGTACATTTATATGCAGATAATGTGCTGTTAGTTGAAAACCCAAATGATTTACAACAAACATTAGACAAATTGTATGCTGCAATAAGCAGTACAGAACTCAGAATTAATGTATCAAAGATCAAGGTGCTATGTTTGATAATGTAACAGGCTTACCCTGGCCTCTTCTTTAAGATGAACTGGAAATCTCAACTGCTCCAAAATCCAAGTGTCCATCTAATAATGGGTGAGACCTGTGTTATTATGTCACACCTTCATTACTGGAACTGCAGTTTAAGGTGCTGGTTTTTTTTTACCTGTACAGTCCTTCATGGCTTGGGACTAAGGTATCATCAAGGCCACTTACTAAAGGTAGAATCCACCATCCAACATGTACAGAGGCTGTCAGCTGAAGGTTCCCAACAAAAAATGGGTGGCCAGAAGAAGGCAATTTTGAGTGGGGAGAAGGCTTTGCTCTGATGGAACAGCGTGCCCCCTGAGACACGGGTGGTCCCTTTCCTGGTTACTCCTGAAGACTTTCAGAAACTAAATACAGTGGTTTCACTGCCCAAATGAGATACTGTGCCATGAATGATGTAGGTGTAGGTACCCCATTATCTATCATGCTTCTTATGATTATATTATTTTGCTGTTCTTGTGTATAGTGTTGAATGTATGCCACTTAAAATCAGTCAGATTAATGCAAAGTCAAATCTTTATAAACAAATAAGAACAAACGATTTCAAATTGAATACAAATGGCTGTCTTTAAGATTTGCAAGAATGGTGGCAGAAAGGAGTGGATAGTGTATGGTCTGTGGTGAGGAATAAATGTTTGTTGAAAAAAAATCAAGGGGGCTGTGTAAAAGAGTGTGGTTCTGCCTACTTTGTTATATGGATATGAGGGATGGGTAAATCAGGAGAAACATAGAAGTTCCATGCAGCAGAAATTGGGCATTTAAAGAAGTTGCCTGATAAGAGGATGGAGAAGGAACAGGTGATGAATACAAAAGTGAGTGACCAGTAGGAAAGAAGTAAATTGAGATGGTTTGGCCATATAGAGAAAATAAATAAGAATTGAGGTTCAGAATAAATATATGAAAGGTGACTAAACATTCGTTAAGAGGATGAAGACCTCTGTGGTTCTCTAGAGTTGGAGAGAGCTTCAAAAAGAGAGAGGTAAGAAGCTTAAAAAACAAAACACAGCTTATGAAGTAGTGTAAAGCAATGAAGATGTTGGCATAAGTTTGATTTGTATATCCCTTTTTTCCTTACCTCAGGCCTTCAGTTTCTTTGACTTACATTTTTTTTTACTTCCTTTTCTGAACTCCACATCACAGAATGTAATGAATATGGGTCTATGTGTGTCATATTAACCTTTGCGTCCAATTTCAAAGCAGTTGAAAAAAGTGGAGATTGAAATGTTCTCTTTAAAACTTTAATGTATCTAAATAATTTTATTTAATATATATTGCTTAAATGATGATTCATATTCTTCTGGAATTCAGACCAAACCTATCTGAAATGCTTGACAATTTTAAAATCTCCACATGCTTCACTAATGAGGCAATGTGTGTAATGCAAAACAAATTCATGTGATAGCACATACTGTACAAAGATTCTGCCTACTGGGCTTGCCACAGCTACAAAGAGAGAGAAATTCAGCACCTCTCTCATTTTGCACCTGCACCCTGCATTGATAAGCATATCCTCAAACAAGTTTCTTATTCTATTCCTTGGGGATACGTGGAATCATTCAAATTAATTTACTGGAGTTGACAGGATGGGGGGGTCTAGGAACAGAAAAAAATCAGACCCAAATTGTCTGCCTCTTCCAGGATCATGTCTTGCCAGGTAATAAGAGCAGGGAGATGAAGGATGCTCAAAGAAACCACCAGCCCAGGTAGAGCAAACATGTCCTGTATATTCATTCATCACAAGAGAGAAGTTACAGGTTCCTGTTCTGCACAGGTGAGCTCAGTGAGGTCTGGGGAATGATGTTTTTCGGTGGTGTCCCTGCCCTAAGGATCAACCTCCTCCCGGCAGCCCCCAGTCAGATCAGATCCGCAGCAACCACGCTTCTTCCTTCTTGAAAGGCAGCCATGGTGGAGGCAACGCAAAGTTGACGTTGTCGATATGCCAGCTGCTCTTATCTCATGCGGAACAGGTGGTTGTGTCTGTTTTGCTTTTATTGTTAAAACGTATTTTTAGAGCTTCGTATTTTTCTGCTTCGTTTCCCACCAAGGATCATTCGACTTCGGAGGTTTTAGAAACGCGAGAAATCACGAGTCATTAAAAGTCATACGCTCGAGAGGCTGCCCTACCCCGGGGCAGGCAGGGGCCAGGGAACGGAGAACTCATCCCTTTGGGGTTTCTCCACGCCAGGAAGAGGCTGCCAATCCCGAACCTTCCTAGTTGCATGCTTCCACACACCCCCAACCCCCAACCCCCTTTCCGAGAGGATGAGCCGGTAGGCGCCAAGGTGGGTTGGAGCCTGCAAAGGTAGCAGGCGGCGCTCCTGGAGCGGGGCGCGGGTCTTCGATCTGCCCAGCCCCATTTCTTGTCTCTCGCCAGCCGTCGATCTGCAACGCGGAGGGGGGGCTGGTTATTGCGCGGTTGGGACCGGGACTGTTTTTGAACAAGGGCTGGTGGCTTGATCGGGGGTGGAGGTTACGGCAGTGTCTGGAGTGGAAGGAAGCCCGGAGATCGGGACTGGCGCAACAAGAGGCTCGCCCAGGATCCGGAGAGTTTCAATTCATCCCGGGCTTTTTATGCGACTTCGCTGGGTTCTCGTCGCATTTCCACCAGGCGGTGCTGGGCTAAAATAAAACCGAAGCGGTTCGTCTCCTGACAATTCGCTTCGCTGGGCGTGCTGGCGAGGAAGACCCTGAGCTTCCTCCCCCTTCCACCAACTCGGACTCTTCTTTCCTTTGGAACAGTTTGGCTGCCAAAGGAAAGAAAAGGCTGGAAAAATAGACACGTGTAGGTAAGATCCGAAACAAGGGAGAAAGAACCGACTTGGCTCACAGACAAATCTTTTTCCACGCTACCACGTTGGTTCAGGAACTTCGCGACAGGCTACTCCAAGATCCCTCCTTTCTCGCCTGGTCCCACCCCCACCCCCACCCCCACCCCACCCCACCCCCCGACTTGAGGCTGCAAAGGCTGCGGCTTCCGACCGACGTGCCATCGCAGAAGCCAGCCCCACCTTGGCCTGCGTAGAAATACCCCAAGGAGAGAATTTCCCCATCGCCCAAAGGCCATTTGTTCCATTGTTGCAACGTCCTTGTCCTAACGACGTATTTCGTAACCTTGGCCCTGCCCGGCTTCCTGTCTTTTAAAGTTAATTGTTTTCTCGAAGGAGCGGAGAATCCGAGTTGGGTGGCTTGGCGCCTGTTTGATACCGCCACGCGCGCAAGGCCGCACGCACAGCCTGAGAATTGGGCCTACCGGGTGGGGATCGCTGGGAGCCTCCCGCCCCGGGGGGAGGGGGGAAAGGCGAGATGAATTGAGGCCACGGGGCGACACTCGTTCCAACGTATTTCCAACTCAGCGCTCAGCTACTCAGCTTTTTTTTTTCTTTTTTTCCCCCCCAGTCACAGCTCCGCCTCTCCGACCGGGAACAGGCTATGTGGGGTAGAAGGCTGTCTGCTGAATTCTGGCTTCATTTACACTGACTTCAAATCTGCCACCTGCGGTTGAAAAAAAAAGTGATGATGGGGGGGGGGGGGGGAATGAGGGCCAGATTGGCTTCCTTGCTTAGTAACAGAGCAGCAGCAAAGCGAGTTCTTTCTTTTTATGGGTGCTTTAACCTTCCAAGAGAAGACCTTCAGAGTTTAGTGTTCCCACTCAAAAAGCTCCTGCTAAAAACACCCAGCTACACTGAGTTTTGACTGAGCTCTGTCTCCAAGTCAAACCCTGGGGTCAAACTGCAAGAATTTGAGGAACCATAAAAGGACAAGTAGGGAGCTTCGAAAGATTGCTTCTTTCACCTTATGTAGGGCAAGCTTTGTTTAGAAGGCTTGAGCTTTTCCATTGACAGTTGTTCAAAAGACAGACCAGGTGACCCCAAAATGGGGTTCAGTCAAGAGGCTGTTGTGATTATTGGGGCCTAAAACTCTGATCCCTTTGGACTCAACTTGCCTTGGAAATGCTACTTAGAACTGGCTTAGAAATCCAATTTTCTTTGAATTGCCCCTACTTTCCTTTATGACAGAGCCTCCCAAAGGTCCTTTGAGAATGGATCCATTAAACCCATTATATGCAACCCCCACTTTCCTTTTCAGCATCCCTCCAGGCCCTCAAGATTGCACTGGCGTAATTCAAAAGTGTTTTACAGAATAACTATTTGATTTATACAGCTGCCCGTCTCACCATAGCAACTCTATCATCGACCATTGAGTGGAAAAAATAAGAAGAAATCTTTCCAACCCCACCCCACCCCCCAAAAAAATACAAAGAGGAAAGGGGGACCAAATATCATGGCTCTGCCTGTTTGCTAAACTTCATTAGTAACAGATTCTATCAATTTGTGGTTTCCCGTGGCTGATATTTTTTAAAGAAAACAATTGACCCTTGAACATGTAAAGGTTGCTCATTATTCCATTAAGCTGAGACCAGGCAGTCTGGACATTCCAAGGCTCAGTGCAAACAGTTGGCTGAGATAAAGATTCACTGTGCTTCTCTGCCTTTTGCTTTCCAGGGGATGATCTGAAGCTTGTGGGCTACATCCCTCCAGGCCACATTTTTTGCACTTCTTTTCAGGAGACTGGTAAGTGCAGTTTGTTATCTTGGGAACTGTTGCTATAGAAACCGGCAGAGGTGGGAGGATTTTTTTTTTCAGTAGCAGGAAAAGGGGGCATTTTAGGTAAAAAAAATCCTTTGGATAATCTCTACTCTGGAGCATTGGCATAGCTAACAACAGTGGAGAGCTGACTCCGGAGTCCAGCTTTGGACCCTTGACCTCCCAGCTTGAGAGGGAGGGAGAAGCCATCTGTCTGCAACTAGTAATCAAGACAAAATGGCACTGTTGATTTCATCTTTCCTTACTCTTTACCAAATCCTTCTCAGAATGCCACTTGCAGTGACCATGATGCATCAGATATCTGAAGAGATTCAACATAGGAAGCTGTCAGAAATCCAACTACTTGATATTACAGATTAGTACTGACTGGCAAGAGTTCTCTAAATATTTAATCTACCCTCCCTGCACTTCATTTTCACATGGGAGTACATTAAGAACTTAACCTAGGAACTTGTACCTTTAAAAAATAGTATGGTACCATTTGGCATATCCTTAACATGGTACAATCATGTGTTTGAGACAAGGGTACCAAGCAAGATAAACACAGCATGCCCCACGTATCCTGACTCCCCCTCCCCCCCCAATTCTCTTATTCACTTAAGTTCTACTCTTGTTGTTAAGGATACCCTAACTGTCCATTCGTTTCTCAGTCAAATATAATCTCATCTCTCAGTCAAAGGACTGTTGTGGCAACGAATACAGACCAAGTTATAAATTACAAATAATTCTCAGTGAAGGAGTGCTGGGATCAGAAAGCCTATCGGTGGTAAAAGTTCTTGCAAATATTGCAGTGGGCCAGTCACCTAAGTGCCTTCCTGGTAAGCAGTTTACATTAGCTTAGTGAACTAACCAAATGGGTTTTTATAGGCAGCGGTCATCAACATGGAAAACGGTTTTCCATATCTTCTTTCTCACCTTGAAAAGCACAGTGACACTCAAAGCAATACCTGCTCAGAAGATTTCAAAGGATATTGAGAAATAGTGCAGAAGATAATTAATCAAGTGTACCCATAAAAGAAATGCAAAGTATCCAGCAAGGAATCTGCAAACACTATAGAATCTGTTGATTCTAGATTAGCTACATGCTTATAATTCTAAAGGAAATCTGCTCTGATTTAGCTAATGCTAACTGAGGAAAACAAAGAACTAGAACTAAAACAATGTTATCCCAATAAATATTTCTCCCTATGCTTTATTGTCATACATCTGTTGGATATACAGTATATGATATCAATATATGATCATATTTGTTACTGATCTTAGTTCCGAACTTGTAACCGCTAATAGTATTTCATATTTCTTGAAATTTGGTGATGGGCTTAATTTGCTGTCATGAGTGAACATGCAATCAGTGATCCTATGCCCATTTTCTGTTTCTTTTTAATTTGATTTTTCTTCTTTGAACACGGGTGGGCCCTTAACATGTCACTGGAGGCACTACCTAATTCACCTATATGAACAATAGTCAATATGTGAACATAAACTCTCATCTCAGTACAGTGTGAAATAGTAACAATGGCAGCTCTGGGGATGTACAGATTTCTACACCCACAGAGTAAAAGGGGCTTAAGCAAAAGGGAATGGAAAAAAGTATTCATCGTTAGGTATGTATGTAATATATTATGTGCATGCTGTGGGCTTAAAGTGGTGGTGGGGAAAAGCCTGTAGGTTCCCTCACTTTGGTTTATAGTGTTGCTCATCACTGAAACAATATGGTTCTTGTACTCTCCAAAACGCTTTTTATTCCTCGGGAGGTACAAAAATCAAGTGAACAGGATACTGGACAATTGAGTTTGAAACAAGCTGCTTCCAGAATGATTGTGCCAAATGTGTCAAAAGTGTTTTGCTATATTTTTAGAGCCATTGTGATTTTCCATAAACACGATGGGGAGAAATGCTATCCCGCCTCAGGATCAGGATGAACTGTTACAAGTGAGAGCCCCTCCTGTAAATTCAAAGGGTGCCTGTGGAAAGCCCGCCCCCCCCCCCATTTGGAGAATGTTACCTTCTGGTGCTTGGTTATATAATCTATGACAGGTTCAACCACAGCCATTTTGCAGGAGACTGCCGAACAGTCACTTTCTCTATTGTCATTCTTGGAATGAGGTCAAGTACTGAAGTCACGATTCAGATAATTAAAATGAAGATGTGCCGATTCTATGACTGAACGGTGCGTTATTGTCAACCACACTCAAATGCTGGAAATAATCTTCGTTTAATGGTACCTCAAAAGATCTTCTCTTTCCTCTGACTTCTGTTTGGACTTTGGCTGTACTTACCCTTGTGTCCCTGCAACAACCTGATGTGTTACTTTCCTGGGACGAGCTGTAGGAGGTTCCTTTGCTGGGCAAACGATGCTCTCAGCTGTTGCTAGGAAACACTTTTCATCCTGCATAGCACACATGGCTGATAGCAGCACTTTTTCTTGGATGCTCCCTCCCCTTTCTCAGCTCTAGCCTTGGTTTATGCAGCTAAGCTGCCTCCAGCAGCAAAGCTGATTTTTAAGCAGGAGAAAGTTGCAGTCATAAGTGCTGCAGTGCTAAGCAGAGCTCCACAAGCCCAATTCAAAATATGAGATGGTGTAGTTAGTACAATATCTTGGGTGGATCCAGATTTAAACTATGCTTAGGGTTTGTTGCTGTTGCGAAGTCGTGTCCGACCCATCGCGACCCCATGGACAACGTTCCTCCAGGTCTTCCTGTCCTCTACCATCTTCTGGAGTCCATTTAAGCTCACACCTACTGCTTCAGTGACTCCATCCAGCCACCTCATTCTCTGTCGTCCCCTTCTTCTATTGCCCTCAATCTTTCCCAGCATCAGGCTCTTCTCCACTGAGTCCTTCCTTCTCATTAGGTGGCCAAAGTATTTGAGTTTCAACTTCAGGATCTGGCCTTCTAAAGAGCAGTCGGGGTTGATCTCTTCTAGGACTGACCGGGTTTGAACGCCTTGCAGTCCAAGGGACTCGCAGGAGTCTTCTCCAGCACCATAGTTCAAAGGCCTCAATTCTTTGGCGCTCAGCCTTTCTTATGGTCCAACTATGCTTAGGGTAGACCAACCAAATCAACAGAATGTAGACTTGTCCCTGAGACTTGTCCCATGCATTTCATTGGTCCTGTGGTCCACTTGAGAAAAATCTAGATACAACTTGCTATTTCCCTGAATCTCAGTCCAATTTTCCCTTCCCCTGTTCCATTTAGCAGAAGCAAAGCTTTTCTATCAGGTCCCGGTAGCCTCCCATTCAAAGTACCATCAGCTCTGCTGCTCATGCAAAACAAGCAATGGTATACAAAGGTACAAATGCTTCAAGTGACACAGGAGGCTTCTGCCCCCACATCTGAAGGGACGCATGAGTTGGTAGGAGAAAACATGGCCGTAAACTGGACCCAAATATGATCTCTCAAAGGGTGATGTGATGCTTTTTTTCAATAGCCGACATTGTAGAGGACGTATCATAAATAAATATATATATATATATATATATATATATATATATATATATTACATACATACCTAACGATGAATACTTTTTTCCATTCCCTTTTGCTTAAGCCCCTTTTACTCTGTGGGTGTAGAATGGTGTAAAATGGTGTAAAATGGTGTAAAAATGCTTACACCATCTGGTAACACAAAACAGCCCAGAGTAATATATATATATATATATTACTCTGGGCTGTTTTGTGTTACCAGATGGTGTAAGCATTTTTCAGTGTACCAAAGTGATATGAATAAAAACAAAATAGGCTAAAGTCATTTAGGAGTAAGCCACTTTTGTTCAAAAATGGGAATCCACAAGTGGCTATTCCAGTAAGAAAATAATGTTTTGTGGTTAGTGCTGAGTAAGTCTCAGTTCCTACCCACACAGAGGAAGCGCTATTCTGGGTCACATTCCACAGAGGGCAATACCCACAACACAAAGGAGCTGACTCACGACGAGGAACTGTATGCTCTGTCCCATGCAGCATGAGGCTTTTGAGATTCTTAGTCAGCCCATTCATGAAAGGAGCCTATGGCAAAGGTGGCATAGGTCAGCACTGTTATCCAATGAATTGGGAGACATAGAACAAGAATGTATGCCCCCTTCTTTCATTTAGCTCCCCACTTGCACACATAAGCATATGTTGCACAGTTGCAGTTCATACTGCTGGGGAGCCTGAAGCTGGCAGTGAAAGTCATCCCCAGAACTGTCTATGGAGATTCTCAGTCATCCAAGTTATGGTTGTCCCAAAGTTGCTTTTTCAAGAGACAACTGGACTTTCTTGTTTTTCTTTGAAGACCTTTTGCTTCTCATTCAAGAAGCTTCTTCAACTCTGACTGGATGGTGAGGAATGGAAGGATTTATATTCCTTGCAGACAGCTGGTCATTTGCATTCTTTTAGAGAGTTGTTGAGGCCACTTGGAGATGTTGTCAGGGTCACCTGAGTAGTGCAAATGGGTGTGCTGAAAGGACTGTGTTGTAGACTGGAGATAGATGATGTCGTATCCCTCCCCCTCTGTTGAGAGAGGGCTGTTCAGTTTTGACATAGATGGCCTCTTCGACTCCTCTTTCAAGCCAGACACCCATTTGCACTACTCAAGTGACCCTGAGGACACAGATAAACCTTCAGGTGGCCTCAACGACTCCAAAGAAAAACAAGAAATTCCAGTTGCCTCTTGAAACAGCACCTTTTGGATCCCCAGAACTGGCAAGTTCCAAAGATTCATAAAGAACCAGCTAGATCTGTTTTTCACAAAACGTTCATTAACAGCACTGATTGGCTGACCCTCTACCTTTCCAGCCATAAAAAGTGGAAAATTTTAATAATATTTTTGATTTAGGTCAGGAAACAGCCATGTCACTAACACATGAGAAACAAGAGAGCTATTGCACAGGGCAGCAGCTGGGCCAGTGTCAACAGAAAGAGGATGCAGCAAGCACAAAGAGGGAGACAGGAGGGTAGAAGACCGTTGGGCAAGGATGCAGTTGGGGACTTTAGTTGCTGTATCAATATGGGGAGGTCCCACTGTCAAGGAATGCCAGCAGTCACAGATCTCCAGTGACAGAGCACTGGGCCCTGATCTCCATTTCTTCTGGGGTGTGGAATTCAGGACCCTCAGGCTAACAAACTGGTATACCCCCCCTCTAGAAGTTGGTAGCTTGGCATGATGTGCATCATCCACATCATGAAGATATTGGTCAGCTCTCACAAGAATATTTACTGTGTAAGGGAAGCAGGAAAGCAGCCAAATGTTACAGGCAGCCTGGCTGTTCTTAGTCTTCACGTGGTTGTTACACCTTTAAACCGATTGTGGGCCTTCACTGTCCTTTTCTTTAGATAATGGTAAATCAGGTTCCAATGTTTTTGCTTTGTATCTGCCTTGTACTGAGGTATAAAATAACCTGCCCCCTTAAATCTCTTTGACAGGCCCATGATAGCTTTCCAAGGCTTTGCCAAGCAAGCACGACACTTTTCAATAGCAACTACTGAGGGGTGGTTTTGTATGTTTCTCCGGGTTCTGTCGCCATGGCAGCAGCACAGAGAGGCCTGCAGGCAGCATTGTCATTCTAGAGAAGGGGGCTTCCTTCTCGGCAGTCAGGAATGGCAGCTGTCAGCTCTGCTGAGAACATATAGATGGGGGGGAGGAAGCCACAGACTGCTCGCTCCACCCTTCCATAAAGCCATAGGGTGGGCAATTCTTCGGCATCTCATAATGGGCTCCCCAAGGAAGGAGGTCTTTAGGGGCAAACACATCCTCCCCTACATTGGGGCCTTCTAAGTATGTTCATTACAACTCCCATGAGCTACAGTCAGCAGCTACCAAGCCAATTCAAAGCATTTACAGGTTAGTCCTTGTTTATTTAGTCATTAAACAAAGTGGTCGCTAAGTGAAATCACCACTGTGTTTATGATCTTACTTCAGCTTTCCTTTGTTTTACAGACTTGTGAAGGTTGGAAATGTGAGGATAAAGTTGCTTTTTCATCATCATCGTGACTGTGAACGGTCACTAAAGAAGGACTATCTGTACTTAACTCTACAGTCTGTCTGGTTCCCCATTATGGGATGGCATACCCTTGGATAAAAGGCCAGACTGTTGCACCTCCTAAGGCAGGGGAAGCAGGGTTACAAGGCACTTTATTTGCTCTACTCTGAAGGAACGACAGGAAAGCCAGACTAAGGACTGCCCTTCCATTTTCAGAGAGGCCCATTGCTACAGCCATTCTGTCTCTGACAGGCAACTTTTGCACTGGGATTCATTGAAAGGAAAACTGGTAAAGGGAGGGAATGCATATGGCTCTACTAGTGTTAGTGGCTGGGGCTTATCTTACACTATTTTTAAGGAGACAAAGACCACTACACCTTTCATAGTTCTTTTAAGAAATAGCTCCTTTAGATAGTACAAAGGTAGTTGCTGAAGACTTCAAATTACAAATGGAATCATATGGAATCATTAACAAAGTATGTTAGGTGTCAGGTGCCCATAGAGTTTCAGCCATCCTCCTCCTCCTCCTCCTCCTCGTATCTTCCTTTTCTCCTGGAAAATAATCTCTGCTCTGGTCAGCGTTGTGTGGTCACTAATCAGGCTTAGACTTCATTGGATAGTTTGGGCAATCGGACGTGTAGGTGGCTTTTTCTCAGTTGTGTGGTTGTGTTTTAGCACAGGCAGAGGAAATTCTCCCAAGCTTGCTTGTGCAGGGATGGGGCTGTCTTGGTTCCCTAAGGGTCACAATAGATAGAACTACTGCAGGAACATTTTCCTCCGAGGCTCTCAGAGTTCACGATCCTCAGCCTATGCCCGGCATGCTCATCCGGAGACCAAGCCCGTTCAGATGACAGGACTTCCCCACAGCTCCAGCGCTCCCCGCTCCCCCCACTCCAGCTCTCATCGATTTAGCGGCACAGACTCTAGGAATAGCTCTCATTCTGCGTCTATGTATAGGGTGGCGGGGAGGGAGGGTGGGGGAGAAGGCGGCTATGAATCAAGACCTCCATTCCCGGCACTATTCTTGGCTCGGAAAGCGGGGAGGGATAGCGAGCACGGATTTCTCTGTGGGGGCTGAAATCAAGCCTCGTGGATTTATCGTCGGAAGCCTTTTCCGCTCTGGCGCGCCCCCCCCCCCTTTTCCCCGCCGTCCTGGCGTGCTACCCGGTGTCAAGGGAGGCCGCATTCGTGACGTTGATTAAACGAGAGGCCCGCCCGGATCGGGGGGTGGGGGGGTCGGGGGGTGGGGAAACGATCCTAAGGGAGCCAAGCGAATTTCGGCAGGAAACTCCGATCAGGAGCCTCCGGGATCGTCGCCCAGGATCGCGGCGTGGCGGCCGGGCTCGTGGGTGGCTGGTGGCTGCCAGGTGGCTCGCTCGGTTCGACGCCTCGCCCGCCGCTCCCTACCCAAAGGCGGTGGGGCCGCCGGATCTCTCCCAGGGAAAGCCCCGCGAGCCCCCCGAACTGGGCAGGAAGCGACTGGAAACTGGCGGCGGCGGCGGCGGCGGCCGAGGGTGGAGCCAGTGGGCGGGGCTGGCAGGGAGCGAGCTAGGCAGGAGCCAGAGAAAGAAAGAGACGCGTGAGCGCTCGCAGCGCAGAGGACAAAGAGAGAGCCCGGCACCGCCCGCGTGGAGGCTGCGGCGGCGGGCCATGGGCAAGACGGGAGCGGGCCAGCCTCCCGGCCCCCGCGCTCCCTGATCTCTGCTAGGTTGCGTGCCCGGACTGAAGGCTGGGGGATGGCTCTGCCGCCGTCCAGATATGGGGCTCCTACGAGCGACCCCTGATTTCGGCGCTGGAAGAAACGGTGAGGAGGACCTTCTTTCGCACGAGAAGGAAGGCTGGGGGTAGGGCGGGCGCCGTCCTCCTAGGGGCTCTGCGCCCCTGCTCTCTGCCCCCCCCCCACCCTCTTCCCCGAGGCTGTCCTCGACTCTCCACGTGCCGGTGTCAGCCCTAGGAGCGTTCCCCCCCCCGCGTGCCCACCATGCCAGGCGACTCGGACCATCATCTGGGATTGGGGAGTCATTGCTTTGCCTCCTGGTGTTTGGGCACCTGGGGACTTGGCACAGGCTGGGATCGTGGCAGCATTTCCCGTGGCTGGCAATGGACTTGCCAGGTGGCGATTGGCAATATATGGGGGAGGAACTCAACGGGGGGGTGGGAGGCAGCGGAGGGAAGGTTGGCGCGTTCTCGTTTGCTTGTGGGAGCGCGCGCTCGGCTCTGCGTTTCGTGTGTGTGTGTTGTGTGTACGCGCAAATGTGGCTTCTTCGCGGCGCAAGAAATCTAGGATCGGTGTGTCTCGGGCAGCTAAGAGGTGGGGGCTGTAAAGCGTGGGTGACACCGGTACAATACAACAGTAGATTGAAGAGCTGGTCTCTATGCATCACAGATCAGGAGGGTTGGTGGAAATGCAGACCAGGGGAGGGTGGAGGGGACCCTACTTACGCCCAGTTGCCTTCTCTGAATGGAGGCCAAGAGGTTTTCATACCTGTATCTTCCACAGCCTTGATTGTCCCAGTGCTATGTTTGGGAAAGCTCAAAGTTAGTAGAAAAGAGGTTTTGGGAATGGGTGGGTGAACAGGAGAATTCCCATTGTATTCCTTTCTCTTTTTTTTTACTAGGAGAGATTAACCACATTCAGGGGCCTGGCCTTTTCTCAATCCTGCTTCTTTCTCCAAGACGCATTTCTGCATACAGTATCCATACCAAGCAATGGATCTTTAATTCCTCTTAATAGCATGTAGTCTTGTCGGCTAAACCTGCCATTCCAGGTTTAGTTTTTGTTATGAGCCATTTGTTCTCATCTGGCTCCAGGTTTATGGAAAACAACGAAAGAGAAAAATGCCTCTGTGTGCAAACACCTTTATCCTCCAGGGCTGCACTAGGACATAATTGAGGGAGCAGATACAGTAGGGCAGGAATGGCTCTTTCCCTTTGAGGCAGCAAGTGCTCCCAGAGAATCCCTTTAAGGGACTGGTGGTGAGCTTCCCTGACTTCCTTGCCTACATGGTTGTCTCCCTGAAGTCACCCCGAATCAAGCTTGACTTGAAGGAGACTTCAATGTATGTGTATGCAATGGTGGCGAGGTCTTTCTGCTGAGTTTTTACCTTGAGTCTGAATCCTTGCCAAATTCAAGGCAAGGATTTCACCCTCATTGCAGGTCTAGAAGAGAATAATTTAAATTAAGCTCTGCTAGTCTCTGAGATAAGAGTGAGGGGTGATTAGTTCCCGTTCTGTCTAGACGTCCACAAAACTATCCTTTACTCCCCCACTTCCAAATCTAGGAAAACATCTCTATTTCCTTGCCTGTACACAAGGAAGGTTAGAACGACAGGCTTGGATGAACAAAGCTAATACGTGAGGGTAAGCCACAAGAAGAATCTGGAGCAGGGATTGAGGATTCAAGATAACTGCATTAAGGCAGCCCAGAAATGAGCTGTAAGGCACTTTATCTCCAAAACCAGCATTCAGCCTGACCCTGTGTCAGAAGCTATAGAGCTAAGCAGACACACAATTTGGCCTCACAAAGGAGAAGAAAGGAAGTTCCCTTATCAAGAGCCACCAGAAGTTCCAGCTGTAGGTCAGAGGCCTCTGTTCTGACTGGATTGATGAGGGTCTTATCTTTCACTAAGCCCTCTGTGCTTTGAGGCATAGCTGTTCAGGTAGGCCAGTCTTTTGATGCATTGCTTTTAACTCTTCCACCAGCCACAGCCATTTTCTATTGCTTCCCATTGATACTACTTTGCATTAGGCCAGATTCGTGCTAAGAAAAAATCTGTGCCAAAATGTGCTAAAACATTGACATTTATGGTCATGATTTGGTGCTGGAATCTGCAGCGCCCAGTACAGGCGTCCCCTTTATTTGGGAGTGGGTACAAGGAGAGGTACTGAACTGAACTCTTAGTTCTGCACAATTCCTATTAGAAGAGTCTCTTTTCTCACACAACACAGGACATTCATAACAGGCTGGTTTTAAAAATCCATATGTATGAAGAATTAAAGCACACATAATATGTATTACTGTATCTAAAGTTCAGTTAAATTTAGCTATTCTGTTGGCAACAATATTTCTGCTAGTTTCCTGAACTCTCAAATTCAGTAGAATATAAAAGCAACTGCTGGCATTGTTTTGGAAAAGCTTTCATGCTCATGACATCACACACAATTGCCTTATTATGAACCCACAAAATTATCAAGACCGTAATCCAGGGTCAACTGAAAATTCACTCAATCTTGTATAATTCACTCAATCTTTATAGCATCTGTAGTTGGAATTTTTGTGTGGAAGGTACTACGAAGGCCAATTAAACCAATCACCCACTGAGTGCAGGACTATGAGTACATTTCCGACACATGACCATTCAGTGTGTATTTGAAGACCTTCCATGAAGGAGAATTCCAACAGTTCATGTGGCAGTCTGTTCCACTGACTGACAGCTCACAGTTCTTCCTGATGTCTAGCCTGAAATGGCTCCCAGTAATTTTAACCCATTGATTCTGTCCTCTGGAGCATTAGAGAATAAGTGCAGTCTTTCAACTTTGTGACATTCCTCAAGTAGTTTTGTATTGTTGTCATATCTCCTCACACTTGTCTTTTCTGTAGGCTAAACAGTTAATTTAACTGTTCCCCTTAATTAATTAATTTAACTGTTGGGCTTTGTTTTCAGACCTCTGGCCTCCTCTGGACTTGTTCCAATTTGTCCTTTTTCAATTATGATGCCTATGATGCAATTGTGATGTCACATCATATTTTCTCGCCTGTGTCTGTATATTTTATCTTGTTCTAGTCCAAGGGTAGGCATGGGTGGCTCAGGAATTCTGGGAGTTGAAGAGAGCCAAGATTGCCTACCCCTGGACTAGTCTATTTTAATTGGGATTGTCCTGTCCCTATATACTACAGGAGAATATTCAGAACAATCTTATACTGTAAGCTCTTTAGCTTTTTTATAAGGACCAAATATGTTCACGGAAAGAATATTTTTGTGCTATTAACATCTTGTCTTTGTTTCAGTTCTTGACATTCTGTACTTAGGATATGATTGAAACTCTATACTTTTCCTCCAAACTGTGGTGACCAGAACAATATGCCAAATCAAGATTTACATAAGATAAAAGCAAAGAGTGAGGTTTATTTTAACAATTCAAGAGTTTCTGACAAAGAAAATCAAAATTTTCAATTTGCTGCATATCTGCTGTATAAAACAGGAATGTTTGTCTATCTGTTCTCTGTCTATCCAATTTTATTTGCTGTCTTGACTAGATAAATGTTATTGGATAGTAACATTTGCTGAAGGCAGGTAAAATCATAATTCACTCTGGCTCAGATAGAAGTTTTTCACTTTGCTCCAGTGTATTATAAAAATGAAAATAACATGTTGAAGGAATCACTGGAGAATCACAAAGCTAGCAGAATATAGAATTCCAAACAATACAGGATACTGTTTTAAGTCCAGGAAATGTTGACATTTAAGAATTTGCTTGGAAAGAAGCTGTTCTGTGATCTGCTAAAATGTAAAAATATTAAGTGTGTTGGCAGGGAGTTCTAGAAGATGATATCCCAATACATTTGGAGAGGCCCAAATTAGTGAAGCTGTTCTTATATAAAATCGCTCATCACAAATTTTAATTTTAAGGGTAACATATTCTGTAATCTTGATTTATCAATTTAAAATTGTGTTTGTGAGCCATGGGGACCTTAGCAAAAATGAAGTACTGTAGACATATACAAGACTGAAGCAAGCTCACATTTTCTATTTTATGGATTAGTTTGGGTTCTGAAGATTTGGGGATACAGTAGTTTAATCTAAATGGTAATAAAGTTTGGGGTAAAGGAATAGTTCTCTTTTGATGTGATTGATCTTTTTAATGCTTCCAAGTGACTGTGATTAAAGAGGCAGAAGAAGCTGTGTTTTTTTTTTTCCAATATGCCTCCCAGGACTCATTGGTAGGCACAGATGCAACCTTGCATTCAGTTTTGCTTATGCATTTTCTATAGTCGTCCTTTTGAGTTTTGTAGATACAAAAATTTGGATTAATTGGCATTCAGAATCTTTCTGGGTTTTTATAGCTTATCAACAAAGTAGAAAACCTATTTGGGTTTATTTTTAGAATTTGTTGGATTGTCTCAAATAGGGAAGCTATAGCTAAAAGGTAGCGTGAGATCTTGGATTAGCTTGTGGTCGGGGGAGTTTGTGGATCTTTGGGCAGTTTCCAAAATTTATCTTTCTGTCTAGTTCCAAGGCCTTGGAGTCAGAACTTCACTTGCATTTGTTTCTAGCCCCACCAACAGGTGGACTGTGGACTTCAATAGGTTTCAACAGAGGTAGAGCTGATTTTAACACGAAAGAGGTTTCCACACAGGTAGAATTTCTGCAAAGGCTTCAGTTAATTTTTGTAACTGAATTTGATTAAAGGTGTTATTAATTTTTGATTGGTTTAGGTTTTATTAATGTATCAAAAGCTATTATATAAACAGCTCTCACATAAGGGCATTTTCAAAATGTGTGCACTTATTAATTGTGCTATTGGTTGTATTATTAAGCCATGTAATTCAATGTCAAGATGAGACAGTGACCCAGTTCTGTGGTAAATGTAGTGCCTATACAAAAGATATTGAAAGGAATTCTGTCATTTGTAGTATTAATACATCTAGAGGGTGCCAGTTAGGAAAACAACGAAGAAGTGTGTCCCTGAGGGATTGTAAAACTAAAATCATAAGAGTTGAAAGGGTCCATTTAGATCATAAAATCCAACCCTTTGCTCAGTGCAAAAGTTCCAGTTAAAGCATTCCCAAACATTACTGCTTAACCTCTTTTTGAATGATCCCTTGGTAACTGGTTTCAGTATTGAACTATTCTTACTACTTGGAAGTTTTTCCTAACATTCAATTGGAATATGTCTTCTTGTATCTTACTCCTTTATGCCAAATACTGCAGTCTGGAGCAGTAATGGATAGGTTCTGAATTTCTGTAGGATGTTCTTTTCAGATATTTGAAGGCTGCTACCATAACCCACCTCCTGCCTTTCTCTTCTCAAGACTCAGTTCCTTCAGTCTCATCATACGCCACCATTTCTGCCCCCCTTTTCATCTTTATTGCCTTTTGCTGAACGTGCTCTATTTTGTATGAATCCTTCTTAAAATGTGATGCCCAGAACGTGAGATATTTATTACTTGAGATGGGATTTGATAAATGCAGAATAAAGTGGAATTATTACTTCTTAAAATATGGAAACTATTACATCTGTTTTTGCAGCCTAAAGCTTTATTTGCCTTTTGTCGCATCTCCATAAGACTACTGACTCTTAGTCAATAATTACTCTAAACTATTTTTCACAAATACTATTGCCATGTTAGGAATTGCCCATTCTATACGTTCTATGTGTTGGATTCTTATTTCCAAAGTGGTAACTTTTCATTTTTTCCCATTAAATTCCATTCTTTGACTTTCCAGCCGATTTGACTTTCTCTAACCTACAGTATAAAGATTCTAGGATTTTTCTTTTCCCTTCTAATTTAATTGCCTGCAAATATAATAAGCATTTCCTTTACCTCATCCAAGTAGTGAACACAAATGTTGAAGAGATTAACCCTTGTGCCCCTCCACCTGATATTTTCCTCCTGTTGATGAAAAACTGTCAATGAGCATCCTTTGAGTATGATTTTTCAGGACACCTATGAGTTCAATTGTCATGTCATCCATCCCACACTAGACGAAGTCCTAGGGTAGCACTCTCTCAGTTTCTGAGGCCATGAAAAGCCGGTAGTGGTCTCCGGTACAAGTGCTAGAGAAATCTTCTATTTCACATGTGCTTCTGAAAATATGGGCTGAGAATTTCTTTTTCCAAAATATTCTTTAAAATATGTATATTTGGCTGGAGGTAGAACAGCTTCGTTCTGAGCAACTCGGGATAAGAAGGAAAAGAATATGAGGTGAATGGCAATGCTAACAATTGTAGGGGTTCTTCCTAATGAAAGTGTCCAATTCCTCTTTAACGCCTTTGTTACCAAGCCACAAATAGCACTAATATTCCCACTTGGGTGTAGGAATAGTACACTGAATAAATCTTGGCAATTTAGGCTTACATACCATGTGGCAGCCAGGCTTTGAGGGTGAAGCTGTGAAGTGTGTGGGTGGAAGGTTGTTGGTGAGCAGAGGAGCTGGCTGCCAATGCCATCAGGAGAGGTGAGGCAGCATTTTGGTGCTCAAGCTTTGCCCATAGAACTGTGTAGATTGTTTCATAATTTTCTGAAGTCCTTTTTCTCATCCTGGGTCCATGCATGCCAGACAGTGTAGCTCATATTCTCCCTGACACTCATCATCTTGGTGGAATTAGTTATAGCAGTGGGACACATGGTCTTCCTCAAAGACCACAAACTATCCAAGACTCTTGTGTGAACACAGATAACGATGGGTATATAGTGGAAGCATAGAATTGGGTTGCGGATTTGAGCAAGGCTGACTTAACTTTCTGGGGCTGCTTTAGGTGAGGAAGACACTGACTGAGCTAAGTGCCTCTATCTAACTGAGCAAGAAGCTTTCCATTCATCCCTGTATGTGCTTGAAAATACAGAAATCATGCTAAGACATGGTTTTAACTTATTGTTTGAATAAGCTGCAGTGGTTGGGTTCACACAATGCTCTACAGTATGTTGTAAATGATATGCAGCAAATAAATGCACAAACTGCAATAATCCAGAACCAAGCAAGCCACCTACAGTAACTGTGTAACGTGGCCCCTGCTGTAATATTTTCTTGTTTTGGGGAGGAGGGTGCCTGCACCCTGGGCACAGTTGTGCTTCCTTCTGTGAATTTACACTGAATTGCTCACTAGGAAACTGGTAGCAAATCTAACATAGGCTCTGTGAATGTAAAACTTGTATATCTCTCTTACACTGACCAGCATTGTCTGTCTGTTTGCAGAGAAAGCGCTCCCATCAGCACTGCCATCGGTTCTCCAAAGCCCTAACCTAGCAATGGGAAGAAGTTGGGCTGGGTGCTGGTGTTACTGGTCGTGTCAGCCCAAATATCCAAGAACTTGGGCAGTTGAGGAAAAAAGCAAAGGTTGTGTCCACGAACTTTCCCAGCATTCTCCTTTCCTCCATTGGGCTCCTTTAGGGGCAAGAACTCCTCCTCCTCCTCCTTTTTCTTCTTCGTGAAAGGCTCAAGAGTTGGCCTTTGCATCTGGCGAACCAGTTCCATGGCCACAACTGCCAAGGGCTTACAGAAGACTCTGTGAGTGAAAGAGTGGCAGCACTCAGACCTCGGATCCCACCAGCACCGTCCCAGACTGAAGTAGCACCTGGATTTCCGGTCTGTGCCACAGAGCAGGCCAGGGAGACTGAGGAACTGTTATGGCCCCATCGGCATGAATAGGTTGCAAGGAAGGCAGAGACAATTTCACCTGCAGAAGTAAGCCTTTCCTTGCCTCTTTGCAGACGAGACCTGAGAAAGTGAGATCTTTCTTTCCCTCCAAGCTGGATCTAAGAAGGACTTTAAATTCAGAGCCTGTCAAGAGAAGTCTCTGAGGCCCTACCCTAGTTCCCAGAGTAAAGATGGTGATGTCCCACGGCACCTACACCTTCCTCACCTGCTTTGCTGGCTTTTGGCTTATCTGGGGGCTCATTGTGCTGCTGTGTTGCTTCTGCAGCTATCTGCGACGACGCATGAAACGGCGACAGGAGGAGAGGCTGCGGGAGCAGCACCTGCGCACATTGGAAATGGAGCCCTTGCATTACGAGGGCTATGGGGGCCCTGCCTATGGGGGCCCTGCCTATGGGGGAGGTTACATCAGAAGCCCACCAGGCATTCCTGTGCCCCACCGACTCCGCATTGAGCCCCACCACCCTCACCACCTCCCGCCCCCAAGGCCTTGGAGCTGTAGGCATGGTAAGAGCCAGAAGATGCCCTTGTGATGACTTCTTAAGGGGTGAAAAGAGGGTTGCCATGCCAGATTCAGAGGGAGGCCTAGAAGAGCTGACACTGACCTGAAGGCATGTACTCCGTTCAGTTAGTGCAATATGGGTTTTATGCTGCTGGCTTAAAACCCGTAAGGTAGCCATACTTGTCTTTTGTAGTTGAGAGATATAAATCTTCCACACTCCCACCTAATTTCAGTTCCTTTCTTGTGGAATGGGAGGGACTCTGGGATAGTTCAGAGGGTTAAATCAGTCTGATGCCCCATGTGTGAAGATGCTTCTTGAAGAGGAAAGCTGGGTAGGAATTTCCTAATCCCCCCCCCCCCAGTGCCTCAGATATAAGAGGATCTTGCTATAAAAAAGTTGAAGGAAAGGAGGGGGAATCTTCCTCCAGCCTTTGTTCCTACTTCCTCCAGTATTGCTCTAGAGAGCTTATTTACTGAAATCCCAGTCAGTGGGCATGGTGGTAATGTTACCAATGCAACTGTTGCTTCCACTCAATAGCTGTGATCACTTTGCTTGCAGAGCCAGACCCATCTAAGCCTCCATGCTATGAGGAAGCAGTGCTGATGGCTGAGCCACCACCACCATACAGCGAAGTCCTGACAGACACACGTGGCTTGTATCGCAAGATCAACGCCCCCTTCCTGAGCCACGAGCAGCCGGAGAAGCAGGAGCAGCCGCCCAGCTATAAGCCCCTTTTCCTGGATCGGGGCTACGGCTCAGCCCTCCACCTGCCAAGCTCAGCCAGCCAGGGCCCCACCTGCACCAACCTCTACTTGGAGTCAGAGCATTCACAACGTATCTTCCCAAGCTGGACAGACTCTGAACTCAGCACCAGAGACAGCTACGAGCCCGGGCCCTGGCATCTGCCCGTCTCAATGCCTTTATTTGGCAGGACTACGGCAGTGTAGCGTGCCATATTGCGACCTACTTGGGACTCTGGTTGCTGCATGGATCTGAGCAGCCTGTTCCCTTGGTCTGGGGGAGCCACCAGGTCCCGTAGTCCAAGCCTTCCAGACGTGTCTGGGCCACAGTCTTCACAGCGCAAAGATCCCCGTTGCAACTGACCTCTTGGCCAGGGCGAGAGTGGGGCTGGTCTCCCCATCTCAACCACTTCCCTTTCTCTGGGCCCACTACTGGCTCTGTTGGTGCTGACTGTAAGGGGGGCCTCTGGCTTGGCCTAAACTTCGTTTCCTATTTTTTGTTTGTTACA
Organism: Azemiops feae; assembly: GCA_023970755.1. Taxonomy (NCBI): domain Eukaryota; kingdom Metazoa; phylum Chordata; class Lepidosauria; order Squamata; family Viperidae; genus Azemiops; species Azemiops feae. Next base: position 506,970 of record JALGBA010003956.1, read on the forward strand.
TTTTGACAACAATAAAGTTTGTGGAACCTGATTTATTACAAACCTGGTACTGGCTGCTTGAGTCTGTGCACGCGCAAAGGTGGATGTGGTTTCCTTTCAAAGCAATCCCCATGTACAGTGGTGGGTACAAAGTGAACATGCCTCCCAACCCAAAGACCCAGTGGCTTTCCTTCTCTGTGTTCAGTGGTACAGCCTGTTCCAGAACAGCATTCCTTTATCACCAGCTCCACCTAGCGGTGCGTTCTTCACCTTCGTGCAAGGTTGGTCACTGGACTGATGTTTACTACCATTCCTCCGTGCTCCCTTACCACATAAATGCTGGCTTGCCACATGAATTTAAAATTGCACAATCCTCCCGCCCCAACGCTCTTGTAAAGCACATTTCTAACCATTTATGGTAGCAGAAAAAAGGGATGCTACCAGAAATAAAAACAGACAATAGACTTGCCCTCAATGATTTTCTGTAGAACTCAGCCAGACTACTTGGGCCCCTGCAGTTCTTCAGCAATTTCTCCCCCCCCCCCGCCCCCATGGTTTCTCTTTTTCAATAAAGTCATCCTGGATTTCAAAGCCAGTTGCCCTGCTTGGAATCAATTTATTTATTAACATACATAAGCACATTGCTGTTACAGAATTTGTGCTTTCAAAAAAACAATTACTGTACGGGGGGGAAAGAAAACGAAGCATGGAATGGACGAGGAGAGAAGAAAGAGAAAAGAGAAGGGTGCCCATCCAGAGTTTCTCCTTGTCCCAGGCTCTTGGGGCAAATAAAGACCTGAGGAGAAGGGTCTGGAACAGGCTCACTCTCAGACAGAGGGCCACGGAGCTGAGCTGAGCTGTGGGGGAAAGAACGTCTCTTGCTGCTAACATTTGCTGGAACCCAGAATGGACAGGGCTTCTGCTTCCCTGGGAACAAGGCCTCTGGGGACCAGGTGAAGAAGGGAAGAGATGGAAGCCAGTGCCTTGCCCACACAGGGCCATTTTATTGCCATATTTTATTTTAAATTCGTGCAAAATACCCAAAACTCTGGAAGAGCCTGAGTGGAGGAAAGGCCCTCCCATCCTCCCCCAAGAGCAGCACACCTCCCCCCCCCCAAGAGATCAACCCAAATGGCATAAATGGCATTGGGACAGGAGGGACCTGAAAAATCCCCATGGGCAAAGGCAACAAGAAAGGGGTCTGCAGGGAAGCTACCAACAAAGAGGGGACCAGGCAGATTTACACATTTCCTATTTGACACCATTAGAAAAAGAGAGAGAGAGAGAGAGAGAGAGAGAGAGAAAGAAAGAGCGCGCACTGGAAAAAGTTATCCACCCCTCCCAGATTTTTCTATCTGGCCGGGGTACAATCTGAGGCCATGGACCGCAGGGCTACAATATGGAGCAAGGGGGCACCAGGCCCTCACTGCGGCTGCTCCAGGCTTGCAGACAATGGACTTGCTAGGTGCAGGGTTGAGGAGTCTGGCCTGAGAGTCAGCCTTAAATGCTGCCCCCAAAGCTCTCCTCCTCTTCTGGCACTGGGTCAGCATCCCAACAGGTGATGTCAATCTCTGAGGGGAAAAGAAGAAACAACAACAACAGAAAAGATTAGCTGCAAGCAAGGCTGGCTGTTTGCCTTCTCCAAGGAAATCACTAATGCTTCTATTTCAGGAATCCTGAGGGGAGCCCATTTTATGCCTTGACAGAAGGTTAAAGTGTGTTCAGGCATTAAGAATGTCTGACTGAGCGGGCCACAATGGAGATGCATCCACCAGATCCACTTCTTCATTCTCTCTGTTGCTGGGGAAGCCTGAAGGACAGTGGTGGTCATGCTTGAATGAAGTAACCATGATCCACAGGATAGGACAGCATTCCCTGAGTCCCCAGTCACATGAAATCCTGTTTTCGTGTCTGGCCTAACTCTGTTCAGACTTTCCCTGTCTATCAGAACAATATGATCATGCAAGGCCCACGTGTATCTGTTTATATTGCCCTCACAATTAGCCATTCTTTGAGTCGCCGAGCTGGAAGGGACCACAGAGGTTATCTAGTTCAAATCCCTGTTCACTGCACTGAAGCCCATTTGAGAAATGGCCACCCACCCTCTGTTTAAATACCTCAACCCAGAAAGAACTCATCACATCAGGTTGCAGCCAATTCCACTGGCTGACAGCTCCTACTGTTAGGAATTCTTCCTTATCTCTAGCCTCAACCTTGTAATTTTACCCTGTGCTGGCTGGGGAATTCTAGGACTTGAAATCCACATAACTTAACATTGCCAACTTTGAAATAACACCACTCTAGATTCTATGTCCTCCCCGTCAATTCACCTCAGAACAGCTGTTTCACACTGGTGACTCATGCTTAACTTGTGGTTGACAAGGACACCCAGATTCATTTCACAGGTACCACTGCCAAACAAGGTCTGCCAGAGTTTATATTTGTACCTTACTTTTTTTCCCCCCAGTAAAATGCAGTATTTTATATTTCTCCCGTTTAAATTAATTTCTTGTTTTTTGTTATGGAATGGATTTCTCCAAGACCACCTATAAAATCTCAGAGCCTACCTGGGGGCTTATTGTAGAACACTGGAGGAGGAGCTTTAGCAGAGGGTTCTTCTGATTGGTTAAAATCTTCATCTTGTGATTGGCTAAAATAGCCCTCACTGGTCTGAAAGAAAAAAATCAAATTGTTGCATGTGCTCTCCTTTGAAATATGTTCAGAGTGTCCATTTCCAATTTATGAATACAGAATTACCATAATCTGTGCTTGCCTACTCCACATCATTACAATTTGCACAAAAGGTTGCTATTCATTAACATGCATTTGAAAATCTTACTGTAAAAAAAAACCCATCAAAGATTAACTAATCCACATGAATGGAACAAACACTATTTAAGACTGCATAGGAATTCATCCATCTCTTCATTCATTTACAGGAAAGGAAACTCGAGATCACTTCTCCAGTGGCAAGGTGAACAAATACTTTTAAGTTCAGAGAAAATGCTAAATTTAAACCCAAAGTAACAAAACCCACTAATTTTTTTGTATATCATTCAATGCTTCAATCATACCCTGGCATAATATGACAGCCTAGTTTTACACAATATGTTAAGACAACAACTGGGTTGTCACAGTGCTCTCAACCACAAACCACTCAAACTCGCTTCAGCTAAGTCTGGTGTGAATCCTGCCTGTGAAAGTGTGCCACAGAAAGTCGCGCTATAGTAGCATAACATGTGAGTTTTGTTCTGCATCCGGAGGCCGGCATAGGAATTGCAAAATTGTTTTGAAGCCTTGTCAGACTTACCTGCGTGCTTTCCTTTTGGGCAGTCTCCCCATTAGTGAGCAATTGGGGCTCCTGGTGCACCCCAGAGGCTTCCTGCAGGGCATGCTGGTAGCTGAGCGTCATCTGATGCAGCCCTTCAACAGCAATAATGCTTGCTGGCTCTTCGTCCTGATCTGCATCACAGAAAGTTGCTGGGGGCTCAGGCAGGTCATTGAAGTTCAAGAGGTTATCTTCAGGAAGGCCTGTGGAAGATGGGGGCTCTGGTGCCCCTGGAGGGACGTCCACCTCAACCAGCATGGGGGCAGGCATGGGAGGCCCATCACGAAGATCCCACGGGGCCGGAGTGGGAGGCCCACCCTGCTGGAGCTCCCAGGCATCGGGAGGGTTGGGTTCCACCACAGTGCTGTCATTCTGCCACAGGTCAAGAATGTTCTCAGAGGGGGGCGCAGGTGGTTGTGAAAAACCAAAGGCCTCCCCCAGATCTAAAGCATCCTCACTCTGCACAGAGGGTGGGGCTGCTGGGAACTGAGGCTCTTCTTTTGGAGGTGGGGCTGCTGGGAAGAGAGGCTCTTCTTTGGCCTCTGGGAGCACCACGTCTTCAACGGGGTCAGTCCCACTTTGCTGCGGTTCTGTCCAGTCAGGACCTTGCCAGGCTGTAGCCCCAGGAGGCTCTTCTGCTTTCTCCACTGGTTGTTCTTCACTGGGGGGAGCCCAGTTCGCAGCAGATGCCATGCCTGCCTCTTCACTGCTTGGGCTGGAGGAGTCTGCAAGAGGGAGAAAGCAAGAGGGGGTGTTTGGAGGGTGGCACAGGGCTGGCTGAGCATCTGCGAACTGGACAGAATGCAAAGATACCAACGTCCTGCTAATTCAATCTGGGAAACAGGCACAACACTGACTGTGGAGACAGGAGCAGCGCCTACCTTTTAAAGCATCCTGTTGCGTCACCTCATCCAGGGCACGCTCAATCTGCTCACCCACTGGCGTGGAAGCCGTACTGGAGTCACAGGGGCTACTAGCAGAGGCAGAGGCCTTTCTGTGTGTTTCCGTCTGGCTGCCTGTGAATGAGCCACATAGGCACTCAAGAGGGAGCGGACAAGGCAAAAGCCACAAGTCCCTAAGGCCCAGGGGCCCCCCAAGTGCATACAGAAAAGATGTGGCACCTTCACTTGAAACCAAAAGAGCAATATCTAACAGCATCTCCAAAAACACATGATTTCATAGCCAAGAATAGAAACCCATGGTCCTCCCAGTATCTCTCTCTCTTCCTCCAAGAACAGTTGCAGTGCAAGGCCATCCTCCTTTCTTTTCACTGACAAACATGCTGGGAAGTGGAGCAGTGAACCCCCCTCCCCCCCCCCCGCATTTGCAGCTTTCAATGGGGACAGAGGACAAAAAAGCAGATGTAGCCCTGGAATCATAGAACAATAGAGAAGGGCCTGACTCAAATGACATTTTAAAATAACAGGCTATATCCATCCTGTACACCCCTCTTTTAGCTGCCTTCGGAAGCACAGCCCACAGCAAGCCATAGGATAAGACAGTTGCGCCAGATTCTGAGGATTCCCAAACCATACATGGGCAGCTGATTAACCCAAGAGTGCCACCCTTGGCTTTTCCCCACCAACACAATCTACACAGGGATCCTCCTCCCCTCCACCCCCAAACAGGCATGCTGTGTGTAAATGCTGTCGGTCTTCACATGCATGTGCTTTAGCTTCCAGCAAATGAAATTCACATCAAAAGCTTAACTATGGTTGCCCCCAGGTGGTGTTAATACTTTGGCCTGGGAACCAATGGTTGGATGTAGGAGAGTTCCTGGAGGAACCCGTGTGCCAAAATTGTATTAATGGGGAGGGAGGGCGAATGAATGGAGAAACTCTCTTGAGGATTGTTACTGTGGAAACCTCATTCAAGGTCTCACTTTTCCCAGCACCGTAGCTTTCATCTGAAGCGAGGAGGCATTGCTTTTCTGTGACAGTGTGATGCTGTGGAACACCCTGCTGGTTTTGACCAGGGTAGCACCCACCCACACGCACACACACATTCATATTTTAGAAGCTTTTAAATGTCAAGTTGTTCTGGAGAGCCTTTTCCTGATTCTGTCAAGGCATCTCAATTTTTACTGTTTGTAGTTTTAGTTTGGATGGGATGGGATTGTCTTAATTGTTTTTAATGGCATCTTTTTAAAATTTGGTTTTATACTTTAGGTAAGCTGCTGAAAGTCTCTGAATTGTGGCCGGACAGAAATGGTGTCAATAAATAAATCCATACATTGGGGGCTATCGTTCACGATGATGCATGCAGCCAGCCCAGAAGCAGGATGCTGAAAGAAGAGCCAACCCCTGAGGCTTTCCTGAGCCAGCCTGTGATGTATAGTTCCTGCATAGTTACTGGCTCCTGTTCCTGCTTTCAGAGGTGAGATGAGATGGGACATGGCAAAAAAATAAAAAAAAATAAAAAGCCTCTGAGGGTATATCGAAGCCCCTTTAGGAGCCACCTCTGCAAACCAACTTCCCAAAGCCCAGCCGGGACCTGGCTACCTACATGGGAAGAAGGAAGAGAGGTTTGGTGTGCGGTGGCAAGTGATATAGGGGAAGGGAGTCCGTGGAGGGGAGGAAGAGGAAGAGGAAGAAGAAGGCAGCCCACTGTCAGGTGTCTTTATGAAAGGACAGTGCAGACGACCTGCTGAGAGAAAGACAGACAGACGGACGAAGACAGAGAAAGCAGAAGAGAACAGTCAGTCTTCCCTCCGGCAGCCCCACTCCGTTACCCACCCCCGTCTCCTGCCACTGGCCGGTCCAGACTCAAGTCCGGGGCCAGATAGCAGGGAAAGAAGGCAAGTCCCTGAGAAGCCAAAGAGAACGAGAGGACAGTACCAGGGGTAGTGCAGGCGGAAATGGGAAGCAAGGCCGGGGACTATGGAATGGGAGGGCCAAGACAGATCAGTGTGAAGGGCTTGAGCAGCTATGCAGGAAGGTTGAGGGAAGAAAAGAGAGAGCCAAGAGGCAGGAGATGTAAGTAGTGATGGGAAATGAATCTGTACTTAAAGTAACTGTAGCTGAGTCCCCAAAGAGCCAACCTAATAGACAATATGGAGGTCCAAACCGTAAGGCATGATGCAGAAGATTTCAGAAAGCAGGGCTTTTGACTTATTGCAGGTTGGCCAGCTCTTGGGGTCAACCCAAAAGGAGCCAGAATAAGTCACAGTAGAGGTGCAGCAAAGGAACAGTAGACTAACAATGGCTGCCATGAGCGGCCTACCTCCCATGTCTTGCAGAAGCAGCTCAGGAGACTGTAACATGCATGAATGTTATTGGCCATCCCAGATCATCATTCTGACTCCATCAAAAGCCTTCAGTTTAGCTCCTCCTCTCAAAGACTGCGACTTTGTCTTAAGCAGCAGATCTAGCTTGCTTGTGGAAAAGGTTATTCTCTGCTGGCCCTGCACTTCTTATCCAACTGCAGCCCTCGCACGCCACCACCCACCACATTGTGAAACTGATTCTCCCAGAAGCCAAGAGGGCCCCACCACTGTCTCCAGGAAGCAACAAAGGTAACCTTATGTGGTCATTCGGAATTTAAGTGCCTTTTGAATGGTTTGCTAAACAATTTGATTTTCATTTTGCAAGGATAGTGATATGAGCTTGGATTTTATTTGATCTTATAGATTATTGTTTTGGGACCACCTGGTGATAGGAGCAGTATTTAAATATTAGAATAAATAAAGCAACGCTTTTCATTCCTCCTCATGCTTCCCGTACTATCCATGACCGAAAGTACAAGTGCTTTGTGACATTAATACGTGAAGAGAAGAAACGGAGCAAGCAGGTAAAAAAATGTTGTGACATCGTGATGTAAACTCCTCCCGTTGTACCCTTGGTGCAATGTAATGATGTATTGTGATGTCAAACACACATTTTGTCATTTCTGGGATCGCCGTGGTTAGGAATGGAGGCCTGTGCATGTGCACGTAACTAAATTTCAAAATCAATGCACATATGTATCAAATTCTACGGAATAACTGGATTCGACCATATTCTGTGACTGTGAGTTTCAAAACTTGTTTGTATGTTAAATGGAATGGTGTCCTTCTATTTGTGTTAGACAGTTTCCCTTTTTTAAAGTTAAATTTGCTATTAAGGTGCTGGCTTAAGATGCTTGCCTATATCAAAACACAACCACCACCCAGCCTGTCTTGTCTGCCACAATCATTCTCTGCCTAGATTCTCTCCAGTGGCAGAAGTTCCCAAGGTCTCTTGATACTTGATGTGCTTTAAACATCAAAGTGCATTTTCTCACCATCCAATGCAAAGACCACCTAAGTGTTGACAATAAACTTCCAAAACCCTCATTGCCAAGTTTCCGCAGTGGGTCCCTTGGAAGCCACTGTTGCATTTTTGCTTCCCCTTTCCAGAGCAGGAGACCTTGAAAGCTCCCTACCTGTTCTGTTGAAGGGCGAGGGTGTCTCGGAGCTGGCCGAAGCCACTCGTTCTTGCTGCCGGAAGAACTCCCGAGGGTTCTCAGGCCGCTGAGCAATAATGGCAGCTGCCTCCTACCAGGAAGCGAGGGGAAGGGGGGGAGAGACAAGGGTCAAGCACAGCACAGCCCTTCGTATACCCGCTGCCTTAAATACAGACCGAACCCCCCTGCCCCATCCTTTCCATGCAGTAGCCAGGTCGAGAGTGACAAAGTAGACACGTGCCACGCATATGCAATGTGTCCCCATGCCCCTCCAGCAGGAACAATGGCACAGAGTGACATAAAGAGCAACAGCACGACAAACTGGCTTTCAGAGAAATGAATACAAAGGAGAACACACACACACACACACAAACACACGTCGTTTCTCCCCAAGCTAAAACTCTGGCCCAACCCTGCTGCTTAAGCACAAAACTCCATTCATCAATATACAACTCCAGCTAAATCACAGCCATCAAACTGAAGCCTACCTTTCCCTGCCGAATCTTTGCACACAATGCCACAACCTCATGCAGCAGTACCCTAGTAGGGTGCAATGGGAGTCTTTTGCCTAGACAATGCATGCTGTGCCCCGGGGCCGCACTCACCTCCACCTCCGACTCAGACTTTTTGGGCTGCTGCCTGTCTTCATCGTCCTCCTGCTCCCCCTAGGGAGAGAGGTCAGCGTCAGCCCCAGGGCACCTCAACCACACTAAAAGGCCCTATTTATGCCCTGACCTAGCATTGAGTTGGAGCAAGGGAGAGCCCTTGGGAAGAATGCCCTCTCCCTGGCTGCAGAATCAGTCCCCAAAGTCCCCAGCCAGACTTGGTGCTCCATTCTTCCTCCTGCCAAGATCGTGGGGGAGCCAGCTGAACAACTGGACAACCAGTTCACCCAGCTCCTGAAGCTTCACTTACAAAGATGGATTGCTCGTTCAATCGCTGCTTGGCTTCTTCTGCTTCCAGGGTCTGCTGCTTTCGCCTAGTGGTAAAGGAAAGATGGACGTTTGCGACACTGACTCAAGAATCCTAGGCAGAGTTGACAGGCTATTCAAGCTTCCTAACATTAAATTTAATGTCCACAATTCAGTATTCTCATCCATCCAGAGATCATGGAGAGCATTTCAGGCTCTAGGACCTTTTTTTTTTTTAAATCAAACCTGTTATTGCATCTTCTTTCTTTCAGTGTTCATTAACAGGTCCAAACGTTTCATTTGTCTTATGTCTTTCATTCCTGAAAGTGGAAATCCATTCTAAAACTGGCTTTGCGCCTCTTGTTTTCTGGCAATAACCCTTTGCAGCTGAGGGAGGAGGCACAAGTGCAATAGTTTATTTGGCAGCAAGAATTAAAGGGGACAATGGCAATCATATGATGTCATCACCAAAGTGGAGTGAGAAATTTCCAGACCATTTCCCCCCCCCCCCAAAAAAAAAGAATTTGTGGAAATTCTGAGGATTGTTGGTTTGTAAAAACGTTTAAGTTCCTGTCAGAATTCAATAGAAAATTATACAGACTCTTATTCAGAGCTTAGAAATTATAAACCTCCTTTAACCTGTGGATTGCTCACATCCATTTTACACTGAAGGATCCAAAGCGAAAAAACATTCTCGCCATATTATATTCTAGAAAAACTGTTTTGCAAGAACATCATATTTCAATTCTCCACTTACCTTAATACCTTCTTTTAAAATTGTTGTTTATCTGAATGTTGTTTCTGTGTATAGTGTTACCATTTTATGACTCAGGCTATTACTTTGTTTCTTGAAAAGCAACTGTGATTCATTTTTATTGTTTGATTTTGTAGCCTAATGCCTGCTTGAAAGTTAGCCAGTCTTCACTATTTCAATGATGAAATGATGAAGTATAATTCTTTTAATTTAATTCTTCCTAGGCCTTCAACTACATTGATCTACATCAGGGGTAGGCAACCTTGGCTCTTTTATGACTTGTGGACTTCAACTCCCAGAATTCCTGAGTCAGCATGGTTGGTTCAGGAACTCTGGGTATTGAAGTCCACAAGTCATAAAAGAGCCAAGGTTCCCCACCCCTGATCTACATTAAGCTAAAGGTAGTCCTTGACTCACAATCACAACTGGGACCAGGATTTCTGTTGCTAAGCAAGGTATTTGTTAAGTGAGTTGTGCTTGATTGTTTACAACTTTTGTCGCAGTTCTTAAGCAAATCTGGCTTCCCTCATTGATTTTGCTTGTCGGAAGCTGGCTGCAAAGGTCACAAATGGCAATCCCATGACCCTGGGACATGGCAACCACGGTAAATACACGCCAGTTGCCAAGCACTTGAATTTTCATCATGTGACCATGACAAAATTGGAATGGTGCAATTGTTATAAGTGCCAGGATTGCAAATCATTTTTCCAGTGCTGTTCTAACTTCGGTTGGGTTGTTAAACAAATAGTTGTAAGTCAAGGAGTACCTATACGAAGATCACCCTCTGGAATACAGATCTGGGCTGCGGTCAAGCTATCTCCATTAAAATCCCTTGACTTTCACCCATGTGAACATAAACTTATTTTCTGGTGGTATTTTTTAAGTTTTAACTGGCCATAAGCACAGCTACTTTAAAGTAAGACCTACAGAGCTGAAGTTTGCAGTTTCCTGGCACTGAGTGATTAGAAATGCCATTTTTGCATGTAGTCTCTCTAAAGAGTGGTAAAAATGCTTTTAATCCTGGGAAGTTGTGGAACGTGCACAATTTCTTACATAACTAAACTCAAAACCACAAACCCTTATAGGGGTTTTTTTTTTGACAGATGGTTCCAGTTGTCTGCCTCCTGCTGCAAAATTAGGCAGAGGGTGCAAAAATGGTCTCTTTTTAACCTTCCTTCTCTCTCATTTGTTAACAGAGGGGCTATCTTAAGCATAGTAGTAGTCAAAGGCAAAGAGAAGCACCGCATGAATCGTCTTTGTAAATAATGGCTGCTATAATAATAGAAAAGACACTTCTCATCTAAAGAATAAACCAAATGATATAACTTCTCCCCCAAACCAATTAGCTCAGCCAGCTTTATAAACACTGAAATCCAATTCTCTTAAGTCATATCTTAACTAGATATCTTAACCAGAACAGTGTTTCACAATCTTAACCACTTTAAGAAATGTGGACTTCAACTTCCAGAATTCCCCAGCCAGAATTCTTTGAAAGAATTGGTCCATGTATCTTAAAGTTGCCCGGGCTCTAGAAGAAAACTGGCAATACTTCATGAGATCACTAGCCTTTTCCCCATTGACCGGTTATCTAGCAACCTGTGTGAGTTGACTCTAGTAGCTGATCACTGTTGGGAAGGTATGTCTTCCACTGGCAGGCTTTCGCGGTGAGTTCTGTGCAAGTAGTCCTCATTTAGTGACCACATTTGGAACTGGCAACTCAGTTGTTAAGTGAAGTGATCACTTAAGTAAAACCATAACTATGCTTACAATCTTACTACAGCTTTCCTTTGCTTTGCAAGTCTGTGGAGATAATAATTGGTTGGTTGCAAAGTTACTTTATCACTATCTTAACCGTGAACTGTTCCCATCCAAGGCAGTCACTAAATGAGTACTTCCTGTAATGCCTTTGTAGCCATTCTTTCTCTTCAGCCATTCCCCCCCCCCCAGAAGACAATTGCTAGGGTTTTGGTAATCTTCCAACACAGCTGGCTGACTTAGTTTTAACCTGTCCATATGGGGTAAGTTTTGAGCTTGGGGTTTTGCTAACGGGAGTCAATTAACTGTAGATTGTTCTTGCAACAAACCATATTCTCCCAACTGGCCCACTTAAGCATATGAAAGGAACGTGCCCACAGATAGCTTGTAACAAGCGGAAAGGTGGTTTTTTTCCCTTCAAATCACCCTGATTGCTGGGGTATCCTTGCAGAGCCACCCCAAACTACTGTATAAGTAGAATTTTATCTGTCTCTGTCGCGCTGCCTATCTGTCTATACTTTAGCTTGCCCCAATCCTAATGGACCTTGAGCAGGGAATGGCAAAGCAAAAACAATAATGTATAAAGGCACAAGGCAATTAAAAACCATATAATCACAGGCACCCAAATCAACTAGGGTCCAAAATCAGTTCGAATAATATTACTTTCACTTGTTAATGAATTAAAACAGGAATTGGGAACCACGTAGTTTCAGGGGAGAGCATTCCACAACATGTTGTCTCCCACTGAGAATGTCACTCCGGGAGGCCCCAGCCTATCATGAGAGGAAGGAGTCCCTCAGCAGACCCTCTGGGGACGATGGGACTGCTGGACAATTTCGATTCTGATGGGGACATTATCTGATGCCTCTCACAGGTGCTTAATCAATCGAGTTAGGGGCTTCCCCATTTACTCCATTAAAAATACAGAGAGATTATGCTCTAGTGCAGGGGTCTCCAACCTTTTTGTTTCGGCGGCCCAGTGGGAGAGGGAGGGGCAGACGCCTTACGCGCGCATGCGCAAACGTGAATGTGGCCACACGTGCGTGCACACGTACAAACAGGCTGCGAGCAGGCACACCACGCAAATGGGGCTGGGAGCATATGCGCAAGGTTCTCAGCGATGGCAGCGCCTGTGTGAAGCTTGTGGTGCCGCCGCCTCCAGGCTTGTGACGATGCTACCACCAGCGCGAGGATCGCGCCGTGGCCCGCAGTAATGCCACCCCCGGCGTGAGGCTCACACCGCCGCTCCTGCGGGAGGCTCACACTGCGGCCCGCAGTGATGCCACCCCTGGCACGAGGATTGCACCACCGCCTCTGCGCAAGGATCACGCTGCGGGCCACCTGCCACTTGCGCCATCCACGCAATACTAGTGGCGCTGCTGCTGCCCACACAACACTTGCGGCAACGGTGGCATGTGGGGGGGGTAAGCACGCGCACGTGCACTGCCCAGCTACTCACGCAGCCTGGCGGCCAAGAGGTTGCAGCCCAGTAGTGGGCCACGGCCCATAGGTTGGGGACCTCTGCTCTAGTGTTTTACCCAACAGATTCCTGTAAGTATTCACCGCAGGGCACACAGGAAAAAAGAGCTGCTGTTTCTAGTTGTCATAAGTTTCCAAGAGACCGAAGAGTGCCATAAAGCACAGTCTGAAAAATTATACCCGGAGTGGGGAGGCTGAAATCCCCACACTTTTAAAAACCAACCGAGAGCCCTATAGGCAGTCACTGTATCTCAGTCTAAGCAACCCACAGACATGTTGGGAGAATAAATTCCTTGTAATATTTTTATTATAATAAATAAGACAAGTTATAGCTTACTAAACAATTAAATACACACACAGCAAAAGGCTAATCAGTCAGGAAATGAAATAAGTTTTTCTAAGTTATTCAAGCCCCTTTTTGATGGGCAGCAGCCCTTGAACCTGGGGCTTTCTATTGTCAAAACACAGCCTGATACCCTTGAGTTCCTGTATGGCCTTTCCCCAGTACTGAAGAATCATGTGGGCATCTAGCTGCAACAGGTTTCTTAAAATTAGGGCGATGCAGGCAGAACATTGAGACACAACTTGGACACGCTGAGGACAAGCCAAACAGAAGGAAAAGCAACTGGGCAAGCAATGAGACAAGACAACTTTTACTTCTAATGATATGAAAATGTGTCAAAGAAACATCCTTGTATTTCTACATAACATCAATGACACCTCCCAAAGAGAGGCAGAGAGAGGTAGAACTTCACCCAGCAGTCTCTTACCAAAATCAATCAAACCATAAAAAAACATTGTGCCGCATAACCATGATTCGCAAAAATAATAATAATAATAATAATCACAGGAGTATATAATATTCTAAATCTAGCATGTCAAAGCATAATGGACAAAATTACAGCTGCTCATAAACGCCACCGTCTGTGGGAGGAAGCAGCTTTTGTCTCAGTTGGAGAATGCAATAGATCTGGCTATTGCCTCTCCCCCTTGCTATTATTACTACCACCAGCACCTCCACCACCCTCCTCCTCCTCCTCCTCCTAGTCCCTCCCTTGCCTATGCTCCTCGATCTGCTCTTCACGCTCCCGGTAGCGCTTCTCACGCTCCTCTTGCTCCTGCCTCTCCTGCTCCATGCGCTCTTGCTCAAAACGCAGCCGCTCATCCAGGGCTTTCTTCCGCTCTTCTTCTTTGCGTAGCTCTTCCTCTTTCTGCAAAGGATGAAACAGGGACGGTCAGTGCCAACTCCACTCATAACATGCCTCCCGTCCCACGGCAGGGGTGATCAAAGGAAGCCGGGACCGACTGCGTGTTTTGTGCCAGTCCATAGGCACACTGGCGCCCACACAGATGTGTGTCTGAGCCTGAGCTGTTTAGAAGGAGGATGACCAACCTTAGCCTGCTCCCAGAACTGCTCCCGGTTGAGGCGTTTCATCTCCACAGCTGCATCTGTCTTCTGATAGACCGTGCCCTAGAATTCAGAAGTCAGTCAGATAAGACTCACTGAGAGAGGTGTGTTTGTATTCTAGGTTTGCTATCGCCCTTAGAAAGCAATCACCTCTTGCTAGAGTCACCTTAACGGAATGATTTCTTCCATTGGGCATGGGAATAACTGCATGGGAATAACTGCCTAGAAATTTCCCCAAATATATAACTTTCTCTGAAGGAACATGTAACAACAGATCAACCCAAGAACTGTTGTTCTTCTGTATTGTCACTCTTGAAAATGAAGCGTTTTGTCCTTGAGACCGAGAAATAAGCTGAGGTCCTGTTGCTTCTGTTCCTATCCCACCAGCAAAACTAGGAAAGATAAACTAATGTGAGGTTGGCTCAGTGAAGAGTGTAGAAGAAGCATTACCACAGGTTGGGCGTTTTCATCCTCACGCAGGCGAAGGCGGTGCAGCACTGGACTGGCAATGCGAGCCAAGCCATTGGAGAGTCGCTGACCAATAGCTCCTGGGTCTATGTCTTCCACGCTGCTAGCATTGACAATTACATCCACACCCTGTCAGAGGAGGCATTAAAATCACACAAAAGTATTCAAGATCAACTTTTCTGAGACAAGACATGGCCACCCCAGACTCACCATGTGGAACTGGGCCCACTTTCCAATAGTTCATTATCGACACGTTTTAGGTAAAGGCCATCTTTTGCTATTTAGAATTCTTATTGTTTATTTCTTATCCTTCTTAGTCTTATTATTACTTACATATTACTTAGGAGTCATCTAGTGAGGTGTGCATGATAGGTAGGACTGAAGCAAGCTGTGATTGGGATCATACCCAAATCATTCATTCTTTGATTTCCCCCTTTATTCCTTTTTTTTTTTTTGCATTGTGTTTGTATCCCCTTTCTCTGCAACCAACAACCTTCCCCTTAAGAGACAATGGGGAAAGAAGTTCTTTAAAGGCTGAAATTATGATACAAGCTACGTGTACTTCTAGAGCAATAGGATGCCCTGCTCTATCCTTTATAGAATAATGTCATGCTTTCATGGGGCCCCAAATATCATTACACTATATGTAAGAGGGTTGTTATCTCAACATTTTGGGTACAGCAGAAGTTTAATTATTGATTTATTCTATTTACATCCCATCTTTTCTCTAAGAGCTCAGAGCAGCTTAGAGGAGATTATCTCCTACTTCTATTCTCACAGGAACAATGTGGTGAGATAGACTGAGCTGAGAGCGAGGGACTAGACCAATATCGTCCATATGAGTCTCCCCAGTCCAGGTCCAGCTCTTGACCATTAGCCTACCCTGCCTCTCATTTCCACCTGCATGTTCCATTCACATAACTTCTCACCTACCTGGAAGAACTCTGCAATCTTGGCCACGTGGCTAGCACAGGCACACTTGCGGGCATCAGCTACATCCTCTCCCACCTGCCAAGAATGAGAAGGAAGAATGATAGGAAAGATTAACGCTGAGAAATGTCACTCATGCACACACAGGCTCTCCAGAAGAATTAACAGAAACAAAGATGGCACCAGACCAGGAGAAAACCAGTAGAGTTCCTTAGGTTTCGGAAATGAAAGGTTTTCCAGACATACATCTGGGCCAGCAACAAGAGATGTGATACTTAAGACAAAAGCTGTATCATTCTGCTAGCAATGTAGAAAAGTGACGCCCCTCTCTCTCTGACCTCTCTTAAATTCTGTGGGTGCCAAGGTGTTCCCCCTCATTTGATGCGTTCCAATTGCCCTGATTTTTTAGTAAATACAATTTTCACTAAACAGAAAGCAAAGAGAAGAAAAGCATTATACATATTTCTAAGGATACCTCCAGGTTACAAAGAGACCCAAAGGTGCTTTTTCAAAAGGCAACTGGATTTTGTTTTTCCTTAAAGACCTTTTGCTTCTCACTAAAAAGCTTCTTCAATTCTAACAGAAGCTTCTTGGATGAGAAGAGAAACGTCTTCAAGGAAAAACAAGAAAGTCCAGTTGCCTTTTGAAAAAGCACCTTTGGGACAACCATGACCTGGATGACTGAGAATCTCCATAGACAGGCTCTAGAGACATTCTTAGAAAAATTTTAAAAAATATATACATGGATGGCAGCAATCTAAAGCATTGTGAGGATGTTTGCCCACCCAGGGAAAAAAATTTACAAGGATAAGCAGAGAGGTTGGAGGAATGGGGAAGAACAATCTCACCAGTTCTGTGACCATCCTCCCCCCCCCCCCAATCACTATTGTGAGAGCCATTTTAGCCTTTAGTCTTCCACTTGTGAAATTCCAGCTTTGCCTACCAGTACAAATAGGGGGTGTCTCCATGGAGACTCTCGTAGCAACATCTGGAAAAAGGAAGCTGGAACTCATACAGTTAACACAGCTTCTATTGCTTTGTACTGAATCCTCTCATAGTGGAGAAGTGGACAAGCTCTTCCTAGCGCATGTTGTTCATTCCCTTTTCACTTTCTAAATTAAGATAACAATTTGCAGCTCAGTAGCTGCTCTTAATCTCAAAGCAAAGCAGCTGCATTTATGGGAAGGTCTGCTGCTCAGCAGTATCCAAACATGCGATATCCAGGAAAATGCCATCACCCCCAGGCAGCCAGACATGGTCGCAATTCACAAATACACTCAGCTGTTCCTTTGCCATCTCAATTACTGCAAAACACACCAAGGAACATCCTTTCAGTATATTCCTCAAATAGTTTTCTCTAGCCTGGCATCCTCAAATGTATTCCATATAACTCCCATCATTTCCAAGCAGCACAGCTATAGCTATTTTGGTTGGTGATAATTATAGTTATAATCCAACACATCTGGAGGGTAATAATCCGGGGGGGGGGGGTAATCCTTGAGAGTGTGGAGACAGCAGTGGGAAACTGTTGTTCAGGATTCTTAGGCTTCTCCTGAATAACTGGAAAATAGCACCGCTTTCTTTTTAATTGCCATGTATATTCCTACTGAGAATTCACTTATTTTTTAAAAAAAATCTGCAAGCTATTTTCTCCCTAAAGAATATTGTATTTAAACATTTCCATTAGCCAAGGTCTAAGTTAGGTGCTGAAAATGTAGGTTAAAAACTAGGGAGTGAAGAAGGAAGGAAATACAGAATGGTAATGTGAGAATGGGTGGTTTCTGAATGGTGAGGCAGGCAGTTTATTACCACAGTAATTCCATTAGAGGGCAATAGTGTACAATCTACTGTGGTCAATGGAAGCCAGCAATATGTCTGCTAAAAGTACTGGCTTTTTCCTCAGAGCCATCTTGATGTTTTCTTGAATAGGAGAAAGCACAGATGTTCTTACAAAGAGATCATCTTGTGTTGAAAAATGGTCATGTATGACTGGTCCAAAAGTTTGGAGAGATGTCAACCTTCATCATGAGGATCAATTTCAAGATATTAGAGGATCACTATCTAACTAAATCCTACCTAAATCTTAAGGCTGTTAGCACAGATCCCCAAAAGACTCCTGTGTTGTAAGAACAGGAAGAGGGGAAAAAAAGGAAAAATGTGACTTTGTGACCAGGAAATCATCACTTGGAAGTTCTTCTCCTGTCCAGTTCTTGAAAGATAGCTAAGTCCACTCAGGACCAAACCACACAATATGTGCAGCTTAAAATGATTATGTCCATTATTTTTTTTTACCATGAGGGAAACATGCAATTGCTTGATCCAGATCAAGTTCATGTTTTGAGTAGGGCTTAGGAAGGGGCCTCTTTCTCCCAGCCCCTTAGAAGAATTTATACGCACACACAACTCTACCTAAACCAGATATATGAATGTGTTTACAAATTATTTTAAACAAAAATAGTGAGAGCAAGGATAGGCCACTCAGCCTTACCTATCGAATGTCAATCCAGATAGGACTACTTGAGTGTTCTATCAAATGAGGGCGGGAGGAGGGAGAAGGAAGTGTATCTGGTTGGTATACATTTTAAATACAGCATGATTTGTCCTTCTAGGCTAGTCAGTTTTATATCACGCATATAAATGACACATTCTCCTTCAGGAAACAAGAGTGAGCTATTCCCCAGAGTAGGCTTTTTTTTAGGCCTTACCCAATTAACGAGGACATATTTAGGCAGGGTGGCCTGGGGATCTTTGACACTGCAGAATCCGTACATCACCTTCTGGTTCTCAAAATGGCTAGACAGCTCTTGCAGGCCACCAGCTGGGGAGAGAAAGCAACACACTCATGGGACAAAGCAACAGTCAGACCCTTCTGCTTTTCAGCTTATGATACACTTTATATAAAATGAAATCTGTTTTCTCAGCCATCTGGGGAGATCCCTGTCATAAGTCATGAGCAGCTCAGTCCCAAATTCAACCCTCTGACTATGCAACTATGCTCTATGGAAGGAAGGAGCAAATCCCTTTTTCGGAGACAAAAACTGCTCGGACTAAAGACAAAGTAGCATTTGATTCCAATACTCACTTCCTGAGGCTGCCAGCTTCAGATTATCAGAATCTTCTTCATAGGAATACAAAGCCCTGGAATTAAAAAAATAAATAAATGCAAACACGTTGGAACAGGAAAGCACAGTATAGAAAGTATGGACTATTCCTGGTCTCCCAAACCTACACACAAAGGAAAGCTGGAGTCACTATTAAGAAAAAGACAATGTGATGGCTTGTATTGCAGTAGTTTTGCACATGCTGATTATTTGTTCTCCTGCTGCAGTCCCATAAACTGTGCATGGCTTTAAAATACTTTATCTTAATTATTTGGAATAGAGATTTCAATAGATCAGAGTGAACCTCACACTTCCCAAGGACTAAGCACACTTGGGATCCTTTCGCTTTTTAAAAAGTGAAAGCTGTGGCTCATAAAGTTGAATTGTTGTCTGATGTTGAGTTAATTTGCATGCTCTCTGCACAGAATGCATGCCATACCGGCCTTGAAGAAAGACTTATTTAAAATATATTGTTTTCTGTACAGAATTTCACTTCCCAAACAGCTGAAGTTTTTTTTTACAATAGAATTATTAAAAGTATTATAACGTATGTTTTCATGAATTATTGTCTGTTTCATCAAGGTCTGAAACATAGTCTGAGTTTTAGATTTATGGAGAGGAGATTGTAGAAAATGAAATCAGGAAGTACAAGTATTCATGCAATGAAATTAAGAGGAGTCATGCACAAAACAATACTTATTGGGAAAATATAAATATAATAATAATAAGAAATGGATTGAGAGAGACATGACGTGAAGAACTAGGCAAGTTACTGTAGGAGAAGGAGGGTCAAAAATTCGGTGCTGGTCCCCACTTCTAGCCCAAACACCATAATCCAAAATCTAAGAAATAAAACTGCTAGTGATCTTGGCCTTGAGTTACTAATGGTAGATGCCAGATCTACTTGTAATTTAAACATGTTCATCCACACTTTGATACAGGATATCCAAGTGGATCTGGCATGCATTATCAAAACTTTTGGGGGGAAGAGCCCTGATGTCATCCTGAAATTCCCACTCCCTCTAATTTTGAGTATTTCAGCAACCAACTCCAGGATTGGGTGGGGTAGTATTGATTATGAGAGACATCTTGTCTGTGGCCAAGGTTTCACTTGTGGGGAAACAGGCCATGTGTGCCTATGTGTATGATTGGGCAACAAGGATATGTTGGGGGTCCTGTTCCTGTTCTGACTGCTGTGCTGCTGAATAGGATGTTTTTTTCAAACCTACCTCTTAAAATTAGTTTGGAAATTTCCCCAGCTTTTTAGTGCTGTGAAA
This sequence comes from Azemiops feae, assembly GCA_023970755.1. Lineage (NCBI taxonomy): Eukaryota > Metazoa > Chordata > Lepidosauria > Squamata > Viperidae > Azemiops > Azemiops feae. The sequence continues at coordinate 526,782 of JALGBA010003956.1, forward strand.
TTTTAATTTTCATATCTTGAGAGCAGCTTCGGGGAAGGCTCAGAAATTCCAGGACAACCATAGGCATCTCCCACATAAATCTGCTCATACACATACAGATATACCTGGATTGTTTTCTCAGAACAGTTAATGATGTGGAGGGCATTTGGTTGAAGTTTTTTTTATCATAATTAAATCACTCTCTGCTCCAGATGAGATTCATGGTTGCCCAGGACCTCTGTAAGGCAGGTCTGTCTCAGGAGCCTAATGGATGCAGGTGGATTCCAGAGGGCATTTGGGAATCTTCTTAGTGATCTTAGAGTACTCCATAGACTTTTGGATTCAGGAGGCATCTTTAATACTTAATATGATTGCTCCCAAGTGGACCCTTCCCATTAGCCAATTCTAGGGAGGTTTTTTTGGAAAAACTAGGAGATGAAGCAGCAGTAACTATGCCTGGAATGCTGGTGGAGGAAAATGAAATGCGAATATGACTGCGTAGGGGCATAAACTTATGTTCAAGCCTACACAATAGCAGTAAGAGCAATAAAGCATCAATCCTGGCCTGCTAATCTTGCTTTAGATTGTTCAATTCTTGCCAGGGGAAGGATGAGCAGGAAGAGCTGCCCCCTGGCTTCTATGACTTGTTAGTCCAACATTTTGCTAATAAAAGTTACATTCACTGCAGTCTGGGTTTTTCATGGACAAAGACAGAAGTGATGCCTGGGATAATGTCTTGTAATGCTATCTAGGACTTCTTTCAGCTTATGGGCTCTAATGAAGTGGACAGGGTGCTCTCTAACCCTGCTGTCTGTGAGACTGGATCCATGCTTCTCTTAGCTCCTTCGGTTTCTTTAATTTTATGCGTGGTATGGGACACACACTAACTGGGACCAAGAAATAATCAGTCTCTTTAGGGAGGGAATGTTGTCAGCCATCTTGAAGGAGGCACTGGTACACTGCCTTTTCAAGAGGCTTCCTTCATCCCAGCTGTTTTGGACAACTGTTGTCTGGTCTTCACATTCCCTTTTTTGAGGAAAATTCTTCAGAAGATGGTGAGATATTAGTTAACAAATGCCTTAGAACAGGGGTTTTCAAGCTTGGCCCTTTTATGACTTGTGGACTTCAACTCCCAGAATTCCTCAGCCAGGCACACTGGCTGAGGAATTCTGGGAATTGAAGTCCACAAGTCATAAAAGGGCCAAGCTTGAAGACCCCTGCCTTAGAGGAAGCAGATTATTTAAACTGGTTTATATCTCCACCTGTATACCTCAACCTCTGTTTGGAGGTTCAGGAACTAAACAGCCTGAAGTTAAACCACAGCAAATCTGAGCTACTGTTTATTCAGAAGGGCTCTCTACCAGCTTCAGGTGTAACTCTATTCCAAACTCACAGCCTGCTAGATGGATAGATAGAAGGCATGGTCAGGAGTTCTTCAGTTTTGTCCCAGTTGTTCCCTACATGGAGTGGGAACTCTTGGCAACAGTGACTTATGTACTTATCACACAACTGGACTACTGCAAGAGGCTCTGTATGGGGCTGCCTTTGAAAATCACTCAGAAACTGTGTGTGTTGCAAATGCAATGGTGTACTTGCTGGCAAACAAATATCACCATAGCTACATGACACCCAACAACACAGGGGCTGAACTGCCTAGCAATTTGTTTCTAATTATAAATGGTTTTAGCTTATAAAGCCCTACATTGCTTGGTTTCAAAGAATCTCAGGAGCACTTCCACCCACCTGATGTATGCTCCCTAGCCAAATCTGGCCATTTTTATTGTAAACCCCTATTTTGGAACTCTTTCCTCTTCCTCTCGAGGCCAGGATAACACATACACTTGTGGCTATCTGGAAGTTAGTGAAGACTGAGCATTTCTCAAGAACATTCAGGAAATGATGGCTTGGTATGGTCTTATTGTCTATATTGCTCAGGTATTAATTGATTGTATGCAATTTTATTTTATTCAGGTCAAATTCCAAGAGCCCATGCAAATTGCAATGGTATAGAAATTAAATAATCAGGAAACATTCCATCTTCAGAAGATAGAACTAAGCTTCTGGGGGAATTGTTATTTGACTCTGGATTTTTGAATACCTACCTGAAGTATTTTTGTTCCTGGATGTCACCTTAAGTTTAATAATAGAATTGTTTGGTGAGATTGAAGTGCTTCCATCAGTTTTTTTTTTAACAGAGCCTTTTTTTTTTTTTTACAAATATTGTCACTTCAAATCTCAGATTTTTATGTTGAATTTGACCTCTCCTTAGTAAGAAACTAGAGGTCTGTTGTGTCAAGGTATTAAGGCAAAGAGTGAATCTAGGCCCTCCTAAAAAAAAACTGGATACCAAACATCATTGGGTCCAGAATGTAATTCCTCAGGAGATCTCAAAATAACTCAGATGTGAAATCACTTGTCTTCTAATAAGAGGGTTGAAAGTACCTCCCACACTAATGTTGCAAAAAAATAATACAACCAGCACCATCCACAGGCTCTCGCTGCCTTAGCCAAGTTGATCAAAGCAGCATTGCAGCATTGTGACACAAGTCCTGCCCTTAAGTTCATGTAACCTTATGATGATTGTGGAAAAGAGGATGGTCTTTCATCATGATGCTGCTTCTGCCACTCTAACTCTCTTGCCCCCTGCAGACCCCACTGAATATAACAGAAAATAAATGGAAAAAATCAATTATATTTAAATATGTTAATTTGATAAATGTCAATTAAAATTAAATCAACATTAACTTTTGTCCTATTCCTGCCCAATAGACATTCCACTCAAAAATGGTCCTTAATCCAAAACAATTCAGCACCCTTATATAATAAAAGCATCCCAAAATCATCCTCTGTACCAGAAAACATGAAAGTAGTTAAGATAATGCTAATTTTAAAAAAATAGAACAGTGATGGCGAACCTTTTAGAGACCGAGTGCCCAAAAACCGCCCCCCCGCCTCCCACCCTGCCTGCTCCGCCCCCCCCGCCCTGCCCACCCGCAGGGACACGTACCGCCTCCATGGCCCGCAGCAGATCACCGAGGCAGCCCTGCAGCACCATGGCAGCCACGCCCTCCGCCCACACCCCGCAGCATCATCTGCATGCTATGGGGTGCGAGGGCGGAGTCGTGTCCCTGCTGCCTGGCTATGTCCTTGGCTGCGCTGCTCCGTGTGGGCCGCACCCGGGGGCGATTCTCCTCCAGGGAGGCTGCTGGTGAGGAGGGGGCCATGGGGGGAGGCGGGGCTGGGGCGACGGCATGTGTGCCCACACAAAGGGCGCCAAGTGCCGCCTCTGGCACCCATGCCATAGGTTCGCCACCACTGAAATAGGATTTAGAGAGGAAACAATAAAAAGCTGACCAGTTAGCTGATCAGAGTATGCCCCAAATAAATTGATGAAAAGTATTATTAATAATAATTTTCTAAGACATATAGAAAGTTAAAGGAGAAGCAACATAGTTTCTACAAAAATGTAATGTTGGTAATCTACTTGAAGGGTTTTAGAACAAGACTAAACACATTTCTTGAAAATAAACCTATCAACACTTTCTAGTCATGATGGCTTTATTATTGGAATCAACTACTATCATGGGAGAAATGATGGGAGATTTTTATTGTGTCATGCCTGTCTTATGGACCTCCCATTCTCAAATTTCTTGGCAATGAAAAGCAAGATACAATCACGTATGTCAATTAATTCCCCAAAGCATCTGGTTGGCCATTTTGAGGACAGCATTGACTAGGCAGGTCTGGGTTTAAATGAGACAATCCCATTTGTATCTTTAACTTTATATTGTCAAAGTATTTCAGGGATTCTGCTTAGAATGACAGATTAATAATTGGCTGCAAACCAAGGTGTTGACTGCTCAGCCTCTACAGAGAGTTACCTTCCTAACAGTTCCTACAAAATAATGATCATCACAAAATTGTGTTAAAAGAAGAGCAATTATCATTTCTTATTTTAGAACACAGCTCATCTCAGAATTTTCCAAGGCATATGCTTTACTTAGGGGAAGTTGGCCTGACAGAGTGAAGATTCAGAATCACTGCTGTGAGACGGGCAACTATATCAGGCAACTGACTGATTGATTGATTGATTTAGACAATCAGTCAGGTGATCTGTTTGCCCATGTCCAATTCCAACTGCAATATGACAGGGCAAAGATACCGAATTATAGTGCCTTCCACGTGTGCAGGACTGCAGTTCCTCTCAACCTGGAGCAGCAAAGCTACTGGTGGGCTGAGGGTGATTGTAGTGCACTGTAGTTAAAAAGCATGGGTAGAGCCCCCAAACCAAGACACCCAATGCAAGGTACCCCAATTCATTTTCTTCTACATGTAAATTGACAAGAGTAAGTCCTTTGCAAGGTTGTGAATTGGAGAGGATTTCCACTGAAAGAGCAAATTAAGAACTAGAAACAGTGGCATAACTGCTCTCCCACCTGGGCTTAAAGACCCACACAGTTCTGGGGGTGAAGGACAGGCCCATTAAGCACTGGAGGGAGGAGGAGAGGGAGGGGAGAGAGGGTGGTGAAATTAAAGCAGCAGCAGCTGCATATTAATGAGCTATTGTGGTTTGCGTGAAGGAGCCTCCATGGAGACAGTCTCTAAGATACCGCCCTTTTTTCCATATCTGCTGAGGGAAGCCTATTTGCCCACCATTGCCAGTCTTCCAGCAGGAATCCAGTCCAAATGCTTTTGCACAACCTCCCAAGCGCAGGGGGTTCTGTTCTCTTTACCACCTCATCCGAAGGCCTCCTGTGAAGGAGGAGGAAGGAGCACAGAGAATTGGTCTAGGGAGGCTGCGTGGGCGGAGAGACTTAAATCTCAGCTTATCAAGGCAACCAGCATCTCTCTATCACCATGGCAACTACACTGCCATCCAGCAGGAGTCAGTTCATATGATGAGAAGAAGGTGATTTAGAGGGGAGTGGGGGATGAGAGACAGTTGGCCGTGTGCGGTTCCTGCCATGTGCAGAGCCACTATGGCATTACAAATCGAGAGGCACTTTCGCTTCTGTGTATTTAATGGCTAAAGTGGGAGTTTACTGAGTAAGGTCTCTTTCTGGATATCATGTGCTCCATTTGCTGAATTGCTAATTTTGTTCTACTGCACGCCTTCCAGCATAGACTATGTTCCATCTGCTCTCCATTTCTTGCTCCAAAGCCCTGCTAGAAATTAAAGAACTTAATATGGACTTCATCTTTCATAAAAACATTAGATTTACACAGCCAGCTTTTTGGCAATGTGTCCGTTCCTTTGACATCAGAACAGGGAAATTTTTCAAGATTCAAATAATCCTATTTTGGACACATTATGCAAAGAACTAGCTCAGGGGAGAAAGATGGAAAGAAAGAGGAGACTGAAAATGACCAGCAGTAAGATAGCAAAAAAAAAACGATTAGGGGACTGGAGGCTAAAACATATAAGGAACGGTTGCTGGAATTGGGTATGTCTAGTTTAATGAAGAGAAGGTCCAGGGATGGCATGATAGCAGTGTTCCAATACTTGAGGGGTTGCCCACAAAGAAGAGGGAATAAAACTATTCTCCAAAGCACCTGAAGGCAGGACAAGAAGCAGCGGATGGAAACTAATCAAGGAGAGAAGCAACCTAGAACTAAGGAGAAATTTCCTGACAGTGGAACAATTGGCCTCCAGAAGGTGTGGGTGCTCCAATATTAGAGGTTTTTAAGAAGAAGTTGGGCAACCATTTGTCAGAAATAATATAGGGTCTCCTGCTTGAGCAGGAGGTTGGACTAGAGGACATCCAAGGTCCCTTCCAACTATTATTCTGATGTTCTGGTAATGATAAGTGCACCATTGGAAGACCCGAAGGACCAAGTTAGGGGCATATCATTATGGAGAATATATATATATAGGTGGTCATTAAGAGCTAACACCAACTTGATGGAACATAATCAATCAAGAAGGGTTGCCATGTTTGACTGGGGAAAAAATTGATTGACTATTAGATAGCAGCAGAGAAATACAGAACAATATTTACCAACCACCACTATCACTGAGATTTCTTTGTGAAACTCTGCCCTGAGACCCGACTAACATTTGCCAGCAGTTTGCCTCCAATTTACCACTCAGTTTGCCAGATTGCAAATGACACCTTTGGAAGAATGTGGTTGATCAATGGGCAATTTCCTATTTGTTATAAGAGGGACACAGTGCCTCTACCTGTACCCCTGCTTTTCGACCCCTATTTTCCTATTGCTGCAGCAGGCTCTAGGTAGACTTTGAGGGTGCCTGCTGGCTTGCTTCTCTTTTGCCATAGTAACAATAGGGTTAGCAATTTATTTCCAAAGTAATGCTCAGGAAGATTTGCTATGACCTAAATTTGAGGAACCTGAATTGATTGGCCATTTCTTCGCTGAAAATAACCAAGAAACCTGTTTATTTTAAGAATCCAAGTGTATATTTAAAAGGTAGTTAACCTTGTTTAAAAGTCATCTGTCTCCATCAGTGATGGCTGTTTATGGAATTTGACATGTGCTAAAAGCATCTATACTGAGAAACTACACATGCCTGCAGCGGTTTCAATCATGCAAAGCCATCAATGTTTCCTGGAATTATTTACGTTATTTTATTGCTATCTCTGCCTTCTATACAGCAAATAATTTGACAGGTCATCTCTATACCGAAAGCATTTCCATCAGATGAAAGCTGGCAGCTTGTTGGTTCATAGAATAGCATATTTTTATCCAAACATCCTGGAGTGACACTCAAAATATCTGAGTGTGATGTTAAACATGGTATTGCGTTCAGTTTATCAGAGGATTTTTTTTTTAAGCAGGAGAAGAAGAAAAGCAAGAAAGACAAAGAGATGATAGTGCCAGTTAACCGGTGCTCAGTTATAAAGTTCAAAGGCTTACAGCTATAGATTATCACCAACCTTCCCCAATCTGATACTCTTCAGGTGTTGCACTACTATAAGCAGTACACACTTTCATCAGCCTGAGCACTGCACCATGTTGAGGGCTGCATTCCACAAATGGGAGAATCCAACACATGTTTTGGGGGAGAGGGAGTGGGGAGATTTCCAGTGATTTTAAGAGATGAAATGGGTGCCATATGTCCCTGGAAGGCTTAAGACTTCAATTAGCTTCTTATAAGCCATATTCGAAAAGAAAAGGCTGGAAAGGAAGATGGTTGCAGTGGCTCACATTTGGAGGGCATCAGACTGGGTATGGTTGCTTTATTCTAATATGAAAACTCCTGGGAAAAACACTGAATATTTTTTATCCCCAGCTTTGGTGGGTATTATTATGTTAATAATAGAGTATCTGCACTGTAGGACTAATTTAAACAATTGAGTGATTGGTAGAACATAGCAGAGAGTTTGGAAATCCTTACCAGACAGAATTAGTAAATAGACAGGGAAACAAAGAATTTGCCCTTGGATATTGTGGATTCTTTAATCAATTAAACAAAGTCCCATTCCTGATCTTTGGGTAAATATCTTAGATTGTATACCTGGGGCTCTTTCATATTAGCATTATAACAACCAGTCAAAACTACATTATGCTGAGATAGGATTGGTCAATGAGAATCACAGCTGGCCAGCAATCTGGACCTAGTTCTCTTTTGTCAAAATCCAACAAACACTTGGCACTCACTTTAGAGCAGGGGGTGTTAAACTTGCAACATCACGTGATGTGTCGCGATGTATCGTGACTTTTTTTGCCATTGCCGGCAATGGGGTGAGCGCAGTTTCGCTATGATGCATCCGGCCCGCGAGCCGGCAGTTTGACACCCCTGCTTTAGAGATTCAAAAGACTGGCTAAAATAATATGTAGTGTACTATATCCTCCCAGATGCCAATTTTCCAGTTGGGTAAGAAAAACTAATATTACCACATAGTAAACCTTCAAATTAAGGGAGAATAAAAAACATGGTTAGTTAAATGGCCTGCTCTTAGCCAAATCCTTCTTCTCCTGTTCTTTTCTAGAGAGAGGCATCTTAATATTCTTTTCCTGGCACATGACATGTTATGGATATTATAACATTTTCTCTTCCACCAGCAGATGTCTTAATTTCTGTAATGGAAGTAAGAAGCACAAAATCCAGCCTGCTTTTCTGTTCCAGGCATTATTTTAAATGTTCAGGCCTATAAGAAAGAATAATGCAGTGAGCTCTAAAGGGCCACAGACTGCAGCTCAGGTTTTCTCTCTTCTGAAGGGTATCTGGGGATTTGGGTGGGGCTGAAACCTTTTGATCTTTCTTTTCTTTTCTTTTTAAGGATGGGAATAGGAGCTGAGGGCCTCTTGGAGCCAAACTTCTCTTATTCCTACTCTTAAATCTCGTTCTTCAGAAACAGCATTAAAACTACCATTCATCAGGCTAATTTGGGGTCTTCAGTGGATGGGGATGGGGATAAAGAAGTTTCCTAGGGGTTTCCTGCTGCTATTGCTCCTTATTCCCATTTTTACAGCATTGCTAAATTTCAGCATTATAATCTTGGAATCCTGGGGAATCACATGCAGCTCATGGTTTCTTGACTCTGCTGAAATTCAACTTGGAATTATACTACTTATAATGCCACTTTACAATGCCTTGGTAAGACCACACTTGGAATACAGAGAGACTTCCGGTCCTGTGCGGTAGTGACTGGTCGTGGGCTTGCGGACCGCCGCACCCCCACGGCCAACTTTCGTCCTGCTGGAGACCCTAATGGGTCCAAGCCACCCCAGAGAGTCGGCAAAGAAAGAAGGGTGCCCCAGCGACTCTGGAATGACGGCGGTCATTCCATTCGTCTTGGGGAAAGCCTTCTAACCCGACAGGAGAAAGGCTGTATTTCATCGATCAGTCCAAGCTACTTGCAACCGGAGTCCAAAAGAACTAACCAGCACTACAGTGTGCTTGAAACTGGGTGAGGAATCTGATTTTCCCTTTTCTATTCTACACTTAATTTCCTGGTAAAGATCCCCAAGAAGCAAAATACCTCCTTATACTAACGGAAGCGGCGAATTAAAATTTCTATGGAGGATCAAAATATACGGTAGTGAAATAAATTTATAAACTTGAAAGCTAAATTTTAACTTTGGACAAGTTTAAGATTGTTGAATGATTAAGATTCTCATTTTAAAGACTTGTTCATATTGAAAACTAAATAGATGCTGACACCTAGTGGTGGATGAAGATTATGACAGCTATGATTTCCATAGAGAATTTGCCCAAACCTGGGAAAAGCTAATCTGTGTCTGTGACCTTCAAAGCATTAATAATAAATAACAGCCGTGACAAAAAAAAAAAGACAACAATCTGGGCTGCAGACAAAGAGAAAATTATAAACTTTAGGAAAAAAAATCTTTTTTGAACTCTTTGGATTACAAATATCTATTTAACTGGAACTCTAAAGCTATTTGCAGATATGAAGGAAAACTCCAACTTTTGGCCATCATGGATCAGAGACATGTAGACAGAACACACCAAGAAAACATAAATACCTCTTAGGAGGAGATATATAGTATACTGCAATTAATTCAAATAACACTGAGTTCAAATCACAAAGAAATCCAAAATAACTTTGAAAATACAAATCAATCTATCTCTAAGTTAACTTTACAACAAAAAAACTTTCAGGAAACAACAACAGAGAAGGAGCAGACAAAACAAATAAGTGGACATAAAATTGAAAATAGAGACTTAAAGATGGAACTTAACAAAGCAAGAAAACATGATTTAATCCTAGTGGGGAAAAATTTACAAGAAATGAAAAAAAACAACTCATCCCTTAAGACTACAAAATAAATCTGAGGACAAAAAAACAGATTGGATAAAATGGAATGTAGAGATGTTGAAAACATCAGAAGAAAGGAAGTGATAAGAGAAGCAAAGAAGGAGAAAGAGAAAAACATTTTCAAGAAACATGGAAAGGCAAAAGCCTCACATAAAGACACTTTATTCGATTTACTTCTTATACCTACAGCAACAGTCATGAATATATGGAAAAACTTTTTGATTCAGCAAAACACATTGATCAAGAAAGATACTGGTCAAAGGAAAAAGATCAAAGTGAAAATTAAAAAAATAGATGATGGGATCTACCAGAGAAAATATTTAAAAAAGAAACATTTGTTTGAATATGGTTAAAGAAATAGAAAAGATTCTGAATACATATGTCATTCTAAGAGAGATGAATTCCTTAAATAATACTGTATGCTTCCCCCCCCCTTTTTATTTTATTTCTTGATATAAGTAATATAATACTGCTGAAATGGCCTAGATGAAGGAAATGTTTTAGATAATTAAATGTGTCTGAATTTAGGGAAATTATAATGTATAAAAAAGAAAAAGTGTTTTCAATAAGAGTTAAAGGATTAGATGACTAGGCACATTAAATGGAATATTTAAAGATTAAATATATTTTTAATCATGGTTAAAAAGAATAAGAAATTTTGGGAATGAATATATATTAGCTTAGGAGGAATATATATTTTAAGTAGTATTTTACTTTTTATGTTTCTTTACTCTTGCTCTCTTTTCCTTTTCTTCACTGTTTTTACCTATTCTTTAAGAAATGTAAAGTGTTGAAATGGTTTATATGGGAAAAATGGATTTAAATCTTTAAATGTAATTAACTGTTGAGAAAATCTTAACCAGCAAGAATACTTTGAACTTTATGGGAGAAACAAATCTAAATAAGGACTGTAACAGGATATAAGATGAGGCAACCAGAATGATTAGATAGAAAAGAAATATTATATTGATGTGATCATTATTTCTAGGAATATTGGGGGAAAATCATATATGTAACTGTTATTTATCAAAATAATAAGAACTGTATTATTTCAAGGTTTGCAAAGAAGACATTTTGGGAAAAAGGGGAAATCAACTAAATGTACTATGTGGATTATGGATTATAGAAACCAATTGTTAATTATTTTTCTTTACAAATGTAAACCCAGCAAACACACTGTTTACCAACTATTAAGTGATTTATGTTTTAAAAAAATCAATAAAATATATGGGGGGGGAAAAGACCACACTTGGAATACTGCATCCAGTTCTGGTCGCCACAATATAAAAAAGATGTTGAGACTATACAAAGAGTGCAGAGAATAAAGATTATTAGGGGACTGGAGGCTAAAACATATAAAGAACAGTTGCAGAAATTGGGTATGTCTAGTTCAATGAAAAGAAGGACTGGGGTGACATGATAGCAGTGTTCCAATATCTAAGGGGTTGCCACAAAGATGTAGGGTTCAACCTATTCTCCAAAGTACCTGAAGGCAGGACAAGAAGCAACGGACAGAGACTAACCAAAGAGAGAAGCAACCTAGAACTAAGGAGAAATTTCCTAACAGTGAAAACAATTAATCAGTGGAACAGCTTGCCTCCAGAAATTGTGAATGCTCCAACACTGGAGGTTTTTAAGAAAAGGTTGGACAGCCATTTGTCTGAAATCGTATAGGGTTTCATGCTGGAGCAGGGGGTTTGACTAGAAGATCTCTTAGATCCCTTCCAACTCTATTATTCTGCTATGCTTAGGTTTACTTTTCACCATTTATATATCTGTATGTCCAAGACCAGCCCTGCAATAAGCAAGGTGAAGCAACCACTTTCTGCTCTCAGCATAGATTTAGAGTTAATGAAAGCAGGACTGGGTTTCTGAATGGTTCTCCCTTGCCCCAAGTGTTGACCCTCTATGCCTTTATATTAGTGGGGCATCTAGACTCTACTTCAAGCCTCCAATGATTTGACAGTATTGCACCCTAAGGTGGATGAACCATGGACATGCATAAGTTCTATGAAGATTAAAAAAAATAATTAGCATCTGGAATGGAATTGGCCTCATATGGGCTAATGCTTTTTGTTTTTCATTAGAACAATGTAGAACTTTTGCTCCCGACAGAATTTTAGTATCCCTAACTAGAATCACTACCTGCCTTTTAGCTGTGATTCCCTCTTCACCTGCTGAAAGTCTACCTCTTACCTCTTTTTGCTAACATATAATTCTTTTGCAAACCTATAATTTTCTTTTTAGTTTTTGTTAACTGCTAATTGCAGGAACAAAGCCATGCCAAATAAAGGTATGTAAATTGTGTAATGTGCATACTTTATTCCAAATACTTCCTTGTTATGAAAGCAACAGCACGGTCTATGACAATATAGTGTATGGAAGCTTCAGTACTTCTAAGAAGCAGCAACATAAAACACTTTAGGCCAAAAACAGAGCTTTTGGCCCCATGTTGGCCTTACATCCATGGGGGAGTTGGGACATTTTAAGAATATGATTTATAATAAATTCTTCTTGAAAACTGGAAATTTGATACAAGCCAACTGTACCCAGCCAATTTTACTTGCAAGTCAATGGCTGGAGAGAGCGAAAAAACAGCCAGCTAGAAGAAAAACAACTACTTCTGCATTCCCAAAGTATCTGTAAGGAAAAATTGGCATAAACAGAAAACATTACATTTCCCCATCCCACCCAGCAATAGTTTGATAAACATGGGCTTGGTAACTACCACTTATCCTCACAGATTCAAAGAGTTGGTATGGTCCCTTTGAGCCACAGAGTCCAGTCCTTTGCTTCATGAAGGAATCCAGATTGAAAGGGAAATGTGCCACATCTCTGTATAATTGAATTCCAATGTTAAACTACTTTTATGCTCAGTTTTTCCTAACATCCAGTCAATTTGCTGTCCTTTAACTTCAATTAATTATTCTGTCTCTAGCATCTCTGGCAATTTTAAGCTTTAAACTTTCTGCTGTGTGACATCCTTTTAGATGTTTGAAGAGTGCTGTCAGTTTTTTCTTGTCACAGTTAAATACTCCCTCTTCCTTCAGCCACTCTTCATAGGACTTTCTTGTTCCCGGATCATCGTTGTTGTCTTCTAAATCTGTTTTTATTTTTGAGGTACTATATATCCACCTAATTGCCATGTCATACTTTCTACAGCTTGCTAATGGGAGTATCATGGAATACTTTGTCAAATACTTTACAAGCTATGTTATAGAATTTCTATAGATGCTAAGGAAATCACCTGACCCAAAAATGAAATTAATTTAGCCTGACAATGGCTTCTTGAAAAATCCATGTTTCCTGGTAATAATTTCACGGTCGCCAAAGTGAAATAAGGTTAGTCTGGCAGGATATTATTAATCACATTATGATCTCTCTAGAACTTTTTCTCTTTCCTGTAGATAGGGACATTCCTCTAGTTGCCTGGTACCTAAGGATTTCTCAATGCATAAAACCAGGAAGTCCTCCAATACCCTAGGATACAATTCAACTGGTCAAAAAGATTTACACATTCAGTATAAGCTAATATTCTCTGATCATATTTCTATCAGACTCCAATTTCAATACTGGCCATTCATCCTGTTCTTTCCAGTTGCCTCCTGAAACTCTCCTCCTCTCAACCAAGACAGGTTTTTTTAAAAGAACTCCCACCAGTTTTGAACTCTTTATCCTATTAGTTTCTCTTGCCTTGGAATCCTGGTTATATTGCTCTGCTTTTATTGCAAACCACTTTCTTGAACTCTAAAGTATGCATTCAGCTGCACTTAGTTTCAGTTTTCCCTCAAATCAGATATAGCAATTCTCCCAATCTTCTTGCTATTTCCACATATTTGACTAAGTTTACTACTGATTAGTTATCAAGTCTTATTGATCCTTCCTTTGCTTTCTGAAGAAAAAAGATATCAACAAGATTCAAGAATTTTCTGGAAAAACCATGCTTGACAGAATTTGCCTTTCCACAGATATTGGAATAATTAGAGTCCTCTTGTTATGCTCACTTGTTGAAGTTTAATACAGATTCACTCCTCATGTGTTCTTTCCAGTTTATTTTTCAGTTTGGGGGCTGTAACAACATTGAGCTCATTGGTGAGTGAGCTACCTCAGGAATTAGACATCCATATTGCTTCTGCTGGATTTCTCAGGGGCATTTGATACTACTGAGCATGGGATCCTTCTGGGATGCTTGGACTGATAGCTTCGAAGACTCATTTGGCTAAGAGCCCTCAGACGTGTATTTCTCAGTGAGCCACTCTCCTCAGGATTTCATCAAGAGTCCATTTTACAGGTTATGCATGTTACATTTTTTAACATGGAAGTCTTGGGGGATATCTTCAGGGTAGGTCTTCCAGAGTTTGGAGACTCATTTCTATGATAGTAGTAAGCAAGTTTACCTCTTTCTTTTTCATTTAATGTCAATGAGGATGTGTATTGTTGCATTGAGGCAGAAGTGCTCTGCAAATTAGTACTCAGTTTAGAGAAAGCAGCAATTTGGAGCTGTGGCCCACCCTTTGCAGTCTCTACCTTTCTTTCATACTTGGTCCTTCTTCCACAAGCATTTTTGCCCATCATATCTGAACACAGGAATTTCTACCCTTATGAAATGACGTTTTTAAAGTTCTGAAGTGGGGAGCCATTTTTCAAAGCAGATGTGACCATTTTATACCCTTAAGCTCAAAGTGATTGCAGAAAATTTGGTTCCCCCCCCCAATGAAAACCCAGTTATTCAGATCCTGTCTTTCATATGTTTCATATGTCAGATCCATAACATCCGGGCACAAAAGGGAGGGCAGTAAAGGAAAGCAAGCTCACCAGCACAGGCAAGGAAGGAAAAGCACTGAAAAGCTATGGATTTTGAATGCATTTAAAGTTCCTGATGCTTCCAAGAACCCCTTTGGCTTGTGCAAATATTTCACACCAGGCTGGTTGCATCTGCTATTGCAATAAAAAGACAGCTGCACGCTACACCTGAGGGAAACAAAATTATGCGTGTATGTGCATGGGACCGTGGTGAGAAGACACACCCGCACAAACATCATTGGAGGACTGCCTTCACAATGTTTGCATGAATTCTGTGCCTTGGGAACTTTGCTGTAATGTAGCAAGCTTCCTTTGATCAGCCACATTTTCTGTGGCAAGGAAACCCATGAAGCCGCATGCTATACACATCATAAGGGCACCCTTTAAGTTTGTGTGAATGAGGCATGCTCTTGCTATTGTATGGACTGAACAGGCTCCAGGTACAGGTGCTTCACATTTCCATTACAGCAATTGTCTACATGGCCTCCCTTGAAAAGAATATTAGGAAACCATGATTGGAAGGAAACGTTGCAGTTTAGATTGCTTCCTAGTATTCAGTTTGCAAACCGTACAGTATTATATTACCCTTATGCCTAGCTTCTGGTTGGTTTCCAACTTCTGTTAGAGAGCTTGTTCTTATTTATAAGGCTCAAAATGTTGGATACCATGTTATCTGACGTTTCCTGCTGCAGGAAGCTGCTTGTAGAACCCATCTTCTTTTAAGGGACTGCTATACATGCCACTATCAGAAGAAACAAAATCAGAGTTGGATCCTTTTCAGTTGCAGCAATGCAACTCTGAAGCTGCCTTCCTATTTCACAGCTCTGCCCTTCAAATTGGCACTGTCTTACATAAAGAATTATGTTGGTCTATTACTTAGAGACCTCTGTGTGGGATAAACAATGGCTAATAAATATTGCAATGAATAAATTGAGAAAAACCTCAGATTTCCATAGTACAGCATAAAACAATGTTTCTCAACCTTGGCAATTTGAAGACAGGTAGACTTCAACTCCCAGGATTCCTCAGCTTAGCTATGCAGGTTCCCATAGCTGGCTGAGGAATTCTGGGAGATGAAGTCCACTCCTCTTAAAGTTGCCAAGGCTGGGAAACCCTGCCACAAAACATTGTTGGTTTCTTTTTTCTCCATAAGCAGAAGTTCCCATTATGTAGAAATGTGTCAAGGGATTGTCCTCAATTTTGTTTCCTATCCCTGGTAAATGCACTCACGAGACTGCAGCATCAGTTCCCTCACTACATAATGAATGTGTTGACTAAGCATTTCTGAATAGGTGGGCCTGCCCTGGTACACAAAAATAGAGCAAACATTTCCCTTCAAGTTCAGGTTCTGAATTAACATGTGACAACCCAGCCACCTCTGAAAATTCAAGTCTTTCTGAAGAGAGCTAAAGGTAGTATTACAGTGGCCAAAATAGACATTATAAAGTATCAAAAATGTGTAAGTAGAAACAGCAAAAAACTGAAAGAGAAATGTTAGCCTGGCAGTGCTAGGATAGGGACTGAATTCACCAGATTCACTTTCCAATCATCCTGCACCCAGTTTGCTTCTGCTGAGCCACCAAGATCCAAGTTACAGGAAAATCATGGAAAGCCTCATTGTGCTTGGCAAGGCTACTGCCACCCTATAGACAGCTAGACACAGAGGGCAGAGTACACGAGAGGGACTCTGGATGGGAAATCCAAATCCTGTGTCAGTTCAATGCTGAACATGAGTACAGCTAATTTGTTGGGGAGAAAGGCCCTCTGGATCCTGAGAGCAAGAGAAAAGAAAACCTTAATTGGTCCACACAATCCATTTGTGCCACACTCAGGTACTTACAAGGTGCTAGTAAAAAAAGCTGTGATAAGCTTGATAAGCTTGTCAACTCTGGAAGCTGGAAGATCAAACAGATGCTTGCCTTCTGAGGCCAGGCAGAGCTAAGGAAAGGTACCAGGCTGTAACAGCACCAGTGGAATCTTTGGGTATACAATCCTGGTTCAGAAATCCAGGCTCCCCAAAGAGTCAACACAGTAGAAGCTCAATAACGTCTAACTCAATGCCTGGGTGCCTTCTTTCCATTCTAATGTCCTCTCTGCCCATGTATTACTAGGAAATCCTAACCACAGCCTGCCTGTTTTATTTCCTATAGGCATCTAACCAATACCCGGGAAGCCAAGCCTGTGAGATTGGAATACCTTCATTGATTTGGGAGTTAGTAGCAAGGTACCAACGAGGCAGAACTAATACATATCATTGACATCTCCCTCAAAAGCATCAAATTACATGGTAACTGCCTGAAATGAAGAAGCAGCCCTCTGTGGACAGCAGAGCAGGGCAGCTGGGAGTCCAGCCACATCAGATAACAAGGGGACTTGGGGCTTCCTGGACCATGTGGAGCTCATACAGGCAGGGAACACCAAAATGAGGCTGTAAATAGATAAATACACCTCTTGCTGAGCGAAAAAGAAAATAATAGTTTCCAAGACCTCAACTCAACTTATTTTACTGCTAGGAATTGAGGGGGATTTTCCTGCATGAAGCATATTATGCTGATGAGTTTATAAAGATGCCCACAATAATATCAAAGGCATCATTTATTACCCTTGGTGCTCCCACAGCATACTCTGTCAAGATACATCTAGCTCTACATTATGTATTTCTTAGCCTCAACATCTTATCCGTGGGTTCAGTGACTGGGTTAAACTTTCTAGGATCCCTCTGTGCTAGTAGAGAAATACATATTCAAAGACGAAGTTCATTCCTCCTGTGGTTTAACCTTACTGTGGGCTGAAAATTGATTACAGTATAAGTCACAAGGTTTAGTCATTTACATTTCCTAGAAGGATGAATAACGCAATTCCTCAGAAATGGGACCACACCTATGATTAGCTATTTTCATCTTCACTCAATATTTGGAAGGAAGAGGACAAAAGGAAAACCTCATCCTTTCTAGCACCAGATTTTGTCAGAAGTATCTACTGTGGCCTATTGCAGTTTATCTTAGAAATAGCTTGTGCTGGTTTTAGCTGCAAGTTGCTTTGATCTTCTTTTCCTTATTGACAGAGGTAGTCCTCAATTTATAACCTTTCATTTAGTGACCAAAGTTACAATGGAACTGAAAAAAGTGACTTATGACCATTGTTCACATATATGACCATTGCAGCATCCCTATGGTCATGTGATCAAATTTTGGGCGATTGGCAACTGGCTCATACCTATGATGGTTGCAGGGTCATGCAGCCATGTAATCACCACTGTAACCTTCTGTCAAGCAAAGCCAATGGGGAAGCCAGATTGTTTCACTTAAGTTAGTGTTACTAACTTAACAACTGCAGTGATTCACTTTACAACTGTGGCAAGAAGGGTTGTAAAGTGGGGAAAACTCACTTAACTGTCTTAAGCATAGCAACAGAAATTTTGGGCTCAATTGTGGTCCTAAGTCGAGGACCCCCTGTACTTTGAAAAATATTATTTGATTACCACTATGCCTGAAACATTGAAGACAAAGGATAAAGAATTAAAGTGGGACGATTAATTTCAGAAGTGTCACTACTTAGAATTGGTATCCCCTTCTCTATTTTTTCTCTCTCTTTCATATGTACGCACATATACACAGATTCTCTGGATCTGGGACAGGTTTTGCTGTTAATAGTCATAAAGTGCAAATATGGCAAAGGACCAATAAGAGTTAGATTGCACACCTCTAAGCAGCAGTAGCAAGATCCTGCCATCAAAGCAGTTAGCTTACAGCTGTTTGGGGACTAGAAAAATTCCTCTTGACAGCCTGCCAGAGCCCTGCCAGATTCCCTCATTCTATATGAACCGTGTTCAATATGATTATTTAGGTTATTTATTGTTTCACACAACTGCTTTACTTTTCTTCCTTAGCGGTGTCTTCAATTATCAACATAGCAGAAATGCTTGCTTTCTTTTTAAAGTCACTCAATCTACTTCTACCGGCTCTTTTTCCAGTTTAAGGTTTGTTTTGAGAATTCATGGCTTCTATTGCACACCAAGAAAGGTCAGTGCCCCAAACATATCATTTATGACATGTCTGTGCCTAGTATGGTCTTGAGAGGGGTTCGGTCATAGATGACTTGAATGTTTCTATCAAGAAGAAAAATCATTTTTAAAATGGGTGGAAAAAATACCATCTGTGAAAAATGGAGGTCCGGGACTGCGAATGAGAGATGTTTCATCTCTTCATTATTGAATCCAAAATCAGCTAATAGCTAGGCTCAGTTAATAAAAATATTAACAGCAGAGGCGAGATTTATACTCCTGTTTTTATTCTCACAATAGTACTATCAGATAGAAAACTGGAGACCAACTCAAGGTCACCTGGCAACAGAGCCAAGCAAAGATTTAAGCCTGCTTCTTGCTGAACCTGGTACCACACTTCCTAATCACTATGCCACATTACAAAGTATAGTGCTGGGTTTGGAAAAACGGAGCCCTAATTTCAAGACAGAAGACAGGCATCTCATCAGAAGAACTTTATTACTACCTTACTGTAGTCCTGATTAAATGGGGGACTACCAGTACAGGAGCTTTGTTATTTCTAAGTCCAGAATTGCTCTATGCCCTTTTTCCAGGTCACTGTGCAGAGAAAGCCCAGCTTGGCACCAACTGAGGCACCCACACTGCCTTTAGTTCAAACAATGCGTCACTAATTACAGTAACTTCCATCCACTACTAATTTGGCGCTCAGCTAGCCGATAAGTGCTGGATAGAAAATTTCCATGGGTATTTGGACAGAAAGGGGCACAGCCTGTCATAAGGAGCAATGCCCTCCCAATGCTCCTGAATTCAGCAATTAAGCTGCTGGCAAGAGCTGCATGCAACTTAACCCTGAAATATAATTGTTCCCCACGGGTGGGAATGGAAATGCAGCAGCTGCTGCTACTCTCCACTAAGTACAGTCTCACCCTGATTCTCCCAGCTGTATAACATCTCCCGGCTTCAACAGCAGGCAGTGCTTTGGGTGGAGATATCATGCACAACTTCTCATTGCCAGCTGCTCTGCTCTTTGTCTTTTAGCCAGTTGCTGTTGGACTGTCATTTTGACACAGAGACAACTGCCTTCCCTTCATTCTGTCCTAAAATAAACCGGTAAGAGTGCACATTTTCTGGTTTGAGATCAATTACAAGGACCTAAGCCTACATTCTGCATCTTACATCAGGGGACTATCCAAAAGGGAGAAAAGTGGGGATAATCCTAACCAGGTCATCAGGAAGAGGGAAAGGTTTCAGCCTTGATCTTACTCAAGACTTTCTGTGGTTTTGATTTTTAACACCTTTATGAAAAAATGAAATTCTTCTAATATAAGATACACCTTCCAAACGGGGGTGAAGTTTGACTGGCTCCTACGTCATGTACCACAATGTGCAATAGCAATATTATAAAGACCTACTATACCCATATGCAACTTGTGTGTATAAAAGTAATTACACATAGGCCTTGTTTGCAGGACATACTTAAACAGCTATATTAACCATGGTTTATTCAAGTCCAAGTTTTCTGACTTTGCATGTCACTGAATCCTCATTGGACCATGGGACTAAGATATGGATGGCTATTGCTAGTGCAAATTTATATATTCACTGATCTGCCTTATTCCTATGTTAGAAAATCAAACTCAGTTACTGACATTTTAGAAATGGTTGTACTACACCTGAAACACACCAGCAGAGCTCTTTACTCTCATTGGAATTGCTGGCAGTGCCTCCGGTGAGAAGCACACTTCTACAGGGAAGGCTGCAGTACAGTGACTGAAAACCTTTCTGAGCCAGCTGAATTGTGATTATCTACAATCACATCTGACCACTCGATATGGAACAAGTCTTAACTGATTAGAAGTTGCAACTGGGGGAAAAGGCAGCAGCCAGGCCTATCTGAAAGATCTGCATCAGTTGTTTCTAGGACACAGATTAATGGGTTGATATTTACTTTTAAAGTAATCGCATTTCCTTTCAAAAAAGATCAGGACAACCAGAAGTTAGAAGCAAGGAGTTTTCTGCATCTCTTTGCTATCATCTAAAGTTGTCTAGATTTTGGCAGCCCGTCTTTAGTACCCAGCCAATGGCTTAGGATGTGATTACCTAAATTAGTGCTTCTCCCTTTCTGAACTTATGAACTTGTCCAGCCCTTAAAACACAAAGATACCCCTTCTCAGAGGCCAACCTTTTTCCACTGCAGGATAGAGCCTTCTCCTGCATTACTCCCAGGCAATGGAATGTACTTCCTTGGGACCTGCTTTGGCAAAATTCCTCTTCCTGCATGTAAAGTCTGTAAATGTGCTCCTCTTTCTCCAGCCTATTATTAATTTATTGTGATACTAAGTTTTAAACTTAATTTTTTTTTTAAACGACAGCCACCGGAGTGTTTTTGCTAGTGTTGGGGGAAAAAATGGCATCTAAATCCTGTAATTAAAGAAAATGTTTAACCCTGCATGTTTTCCCACCGTGCTCCTCTCAAGAAAAGAAAGCCGGGACCCAGACCCGGCATATATCAGCAGCTGGTTGCTAGGCTCAGAAGAGAGGCTTGCCTTAAATCTGGCCCTCCCAGCCCAGGGAGAAGATCCGGGTTTCTGGTTGCAGGAGAGGCACAATCTCCCCTCCCACTCCCGCGCCCACTCCTGCTCGGAAAAGCGCCCCCACCCCCGAGCCGCCGCCTTATGGAGCCGGGGGTCCACGCACATGTGTTTCTAATGCACCACGAGCCCCAGGGCGCCGGCGTACGGAAAACGGCACCAAATTCCTTTCTGCTCAAGTAATGGGCCCCAGCAGCCTCCGCAAGGGGGAGGGGGGGGAGAGAGGAAGGGCGGCTGGCGAGACCCCAGGCGTGGAGGAGGGGAAGCACTACGCCGCCTTCAGCCTCCCTTTTGGGGGGGAAGGGGCACAGCTGCTCGGCCTGGGGAAAGGCGAGCCTTAAGAGGGCGGGGTTTTAGCTGGACCGACGCTCGGAGAAAGCAAGGCCAACAGGTCGTGGCTGCTCTCGGCCTTTCTAGAAGCCTGGCGGAGCGGCTTCCTCAGGCGGGCTTCGACCGGGCGGCACGCCGGCCCTGAGCGCGCTCTCGCCCCTCCCCCACACCCAATTCCATCCCCCCCCCCCCGGAGCCCGAGTCAATTCCGAGGCAGCGGAACGCCCGGCACCCAAGCAACTCCTCCCCTACGCCCCGCGTCGCGCCCTCTCGGTTTTGACGTACAAAGCGGCCACGTGCGATTCCCACGACTGGACGTCCAGAGAGTATACATTCTGACCCCCAAGCCCCGACGTGCTCCCCGCCCTCCCGCGCCCCGCGATCCTAAGTCGGACTAATTTTCGACGAAGGTCACAGCTAGGTAGGTGGGAGCTCGCTCGCTCCCGCCCGGCATCCCCCCCCCGCCCCGCCAGAGCAGCGCAGAGGCAGAGCCTTTGTCCGTCCTCGCTCTCAACCCCCAGGCAGTTTCTGCCGCGTTCAGCACTTTCCTGCCTCCCAGTCAGGAGCCGTTCCTCTCGGTAATTGAATTGATGCCCCACAGCCCACTAACCAAGCACGGCCAGGGAATAGGAATGGCTAGCCTTTCCCAAGATCAGGAGTCTGTCACCCAAATGACCTTGAGCCGCAAGAGAAGGCGGCCAGGTGCCTTCCACCCACTGCCGCCCTCCAACAGTCCTTCCACCACACTCTGGGGATGAATTGCTCCAGGATGGGGCCTGCTGTGTGGACAGCTGCCTACCAGCCAGGGTAAGGCTTGCTGCATAAAGAAGTTAATTGTTCAGCCCCACCCCAACCATTCCCAGCTGGCTTCTCCAGCATCTTTTGGGAATAAGATCCAGACAGCAGGCTTTTCTTGGTCCCCTTTCTTCGAAACGTGGGTAGGGTTTCTTTTGTCCCACCTCCAGATGTTGCTTTTAGTGCTGAGACTGGATCCTAGAGGGTGCTGAAGCCTTTGGCTCATTCCTTGTTAAAAATTTGAGGTTTGCAAGCTTTCTTGGTCCTTTGGCAAAGCATTGTATCATGTGCCCTGGAGCAACAATGACCGGATAGGTTCAAACCACACAATAACTGGGGGAAATAGTGGGCTATTTAAAAGAGGTGGGAGAGGGAGAGCCTCCACTTAGAAACCAGCTTTAGGCTTAAGTAATCTTCCTCCCTCTTCAAAGGTGGCACTTGATCAAAACCAAAGGAAGCCCTGGTCTTCCTTTTCCCTGAAACTCACTCTTCCCATTTAGAGCCCTATGGACACACCCATTTTTTCTGAGCTACGTGGCTTTGCAATTTCCACCTACCAAATTCATCAAAGCCAACCCAGCCTCCATAATTCCATCATACTTCAACCCCATTGTCTACCCCAAAATCTCTGCAGCTGTCACATCAGGGTTTTTTTAGCTACATGTTCTCAGCTTCACTCACATCATCCCTTCTCTGTTTCACTGCTAGAGTGAACTGGATGAGACACAGTCCAGAAAATCTGGGCAGAGTCCAACGTTGGGTTCCAAATGGGAAAGGCTTTAAAATGCTAGAGGAAGAAGCGTCATGTTGCAAGAGGAAAAAGACTTTCTGTTGCAGCATTGGATAGAAGGGGCTGTTCCCACCCAGCAGCCTTGGAGAGCAAGCTGGATGAAAATGCTTCAAGAGGACAAAGGAAGGCCAGCCAACAGGGGAGAGATCTCAGGGCCAGGATAGCAGGCATGAGTAGAAAACTAATGCAAATGGAAAAAAAAGAAGAGCCAAAAATGGGGTATGGAACTAAGATCATGCTAGGACAGGGGATTCCCAGGTTCAGATCCCTGCACAATTAAGATTTTTATAGGACCACTGATATATGTTATCAGTTTTGTTAATTCATATGGTTATTATGAGTATAAAATGCCATCCAAAGCTCTTTGGAAGAAGGGAGGAAATAAAATGGCCTAAAACTGGTAAAAGAAGATGGCTAGTTCAACAGTGCAAATACAAATGGTAATAAAAACTTGAAAAATTGCAAGGATATGATCCCAGGATCCAACAGCAAATTGACAGAGATTTTAATATTCTTACTGGAGCCTCAAAAAGGAGGGTGGTAGCTGGATCAATGGGACTCAAGAAGAGAGGCTGGCTAGCAGCAAATATTTTTAATTAAATTCTGACCAACTCTCAGGGCAATGGTATAATTGAAAGCATCTCTGAAAGCTCAGGGAGGGGTTTACTGATAGCTAATGCCATCTTCCAAAATTGATTTACAGGGCAGAATTAATGTCATGACAGGATTTTAAATTCTTAAATTTAACATGCACTATTTGCCTGCCTGTTTATTATAAAGATCCAGGAATCTCTCTAATTTCAAGAAGCTCGAGAAAGAGCTTTAAGTATGTCATGTCACAAAAGCCAGTAAACTAACTGCCAAGCCACCAAATCTGACTGACTTCAAGCTGGACTTCTCCCTACAAAATCCAGCCACACACCACATTTCTGGAGAGATCAAAATTACATGATTCTTGTCTTTAAAAACACAGCAGAACTACTTCTGTTACGGGTGGGTGTCTTTTGTACTCTCTTTTTAGAGAAGGGATTTTTCCTTAGGAGCAAATCCATGAATATTGTTGCAACACTCTGCCCAGTTTTTTAGAAATGGATGCTTTAGATATGACCCTATATTTAATTCAAGGAATTTTCTTTCATGTTGATCCTCTTACCTGCTCCCTAAGCTGTTGATAGCAGTTTCATGCTGATCACTATTACCCCTACAACCCCAAATAGCCTGCTCTCCCAGAGATATGGCTTTTTCCTGTTAGATCCCATGAATATAATTTACTCCTTCTCCAACTCTCCCAATTAGTATTGCTACTTAGGCAGCATTATTCATTTCACAATTTTACAGTATGTGGGAAGAGGAAATGACAGGCCACTATCCTAAAAAGCTGACAGCTTGATTTCTGACAGTGGGAGCAGAACAAAAGAAAGATTATATTTGATATATAGTCTTTGCTTGCTTTTAACTCATTTTGCAGGAGACTTTTCCTCCTGTTGCAGATTTACTCTTCTGAGCATAATTTTTTTTCCACACAGACAATGCTGTGATCATTTCCCATTGTTGTTTCTCCACTTCCTACCACAAACCCTACTATATATGTTCTTCTAGCTGCCTCTTTATTGTTAGCAAGTGGATGTACAGTGATTTATAGGCAGCGTCTCCGGCTAAACAGTCCATGAGGCCCTAGCTTCCAAGTTGGAGTCAGGGAGGAGGGTCTCAGAATGCTTGAGCCTTGAAAGGGAAGGAAGTAGGCAAAAGAACAGCTGGAGACCTTCTGCTGTGGAGGAAAGAGAAGAAGAGGAGTGAGCTTCAAAGAAAGAAGACCTCCCCCTATGAAGCACATGGTATGTGTGTGCATATGGTAGGGAGGAAAATAGGAGTACTAAAAGGGGAAGAAAACTAATAGGCTGGAAAAGAGTAAAGCACAGATGAAGGCTTTTAATATCCCCAGAAAGCCATGTCTACCATCTTCCTCTCCAGAAATGTGTATGAAACTCATGGCCCAGCAGGAGATGACAGGAACTAGCTGTCTTTCTGCGATCAGTGTTGCTGATAATATGGGCAGCTTCAAAGACATTGAAATAGATGAGGAGAAATAGGGGCAGATCAAGTTCAAAGCACAGAACAGGGTTGGCTTCAGCTTCTGAACTGGAAGTCATATCCTGCCAAGAAGACTGAAGAAAATGAAAGACACTATCTTGCACATTGGCATATGTCTTTGGAACGAGGAAATAAAAAATGTTGGTGGCAGCTCGCTGGCTCTCTCTAGGTTTGGAAACCAAGCATAGGAAGGCCAAGTTAGAACTTGGATAGAAAGCTATCAGGGATTATGAGAGCTGTAGGTTAAACTGGGAAGTAAAAAAAAAAAAAACCCATCCAGGAAGAAGGCAATGGCCAACTATGTCATTGCTGTTATCATAAGAACTGTATGGCGGTGTCTGTAAAATTACTAGGGGTCAAACTCAACTTGGAGAATTTACTTTTTATCACAGTATGCTGAAATTTCTTGCTGAAATTATACCTTATGGGTGCCCAAGAGCTTTCAAACAACCTGAGTGGGGAAAAGGAACCTCAACAATGACAGAAGGAGTAATCTTCCTGGCAGATAGACAGGGAGAGATGTAGCGGGCTCAGGAGATTCAAGAAGCTGTTTTCAGAAAGGGAAAACCTTGCATTAAAACAAAACAAACATTGAAAATGTGAGGGTCAATATGCAAGGTAAATAATGCCTCACGGGAATCTTAGAACTTTAATCACTTTCATTTAAATTCTAAATAAGTACTTTTCTATAATCTTTCCCAACTATCACCCAGCTGCATGGGAATAAGAAGGTAATAGCCGTACATCTAGAGGGCATCCAGATGGGAAAAGCTGCTATGAAAACAAATGCAGGATTATTTAAATTATTTTTTAAAAAACCACTAAGTCCACAGAGGTGCCTTAAAAGATATCACATCATGAAGTCTACAGAGGGTGGAATCCAGCCATCTAGTCACTTATGTCACACAGATATAGTACAACATGCTTTCTATTGTTCCTTAATTTACTTATCTAAATAAAAGAGTAAATGCTGGATTTCACCAGTAGGGAACTGATGCTGAAAAAAAGAGACCTATTCAAAACCCCTGAGAGGATATAGGCCACAATTGCTTTAAAGATTAAAAAGCAGTCTCCCCCCCCCCCCGTTTTTGTTTTTTACTGCATAATAGGTACCTGATTAACTTAGAATTTCAGGCTAAATGCAGTATTGGTACCTTGATTTAGGGGACTACCTAAACTTCTCCAGTCAAGTCTGCACCTCAGAAAGTATGCATACTAAACTGCCTGGGAATAATCTTCAGTGGCCTATGCCACTACTGACAAATAAAAGTAGCTTTAAATCTCTGAAAATTATTAATGAGATATGAAAGGAAGATTCCTTCTGCTTCAGAGCTGTGAATATCTATTAGCTAGAAATATGAATAAGCAAGTCTCATTATTAAAACCTGCCTGATTCCATCCTGTTTGGGGGGGGGGGACTGCAAAAATGGAGCAGAT
Source organism: Azemiops feae (assembly GCA_023970755.1). Classification (NCBI taxonomy): domain Eukaryota; kingdom Metazoa; phylum Chordata; class Lepidosauria; order Squamata; family Viperidae; genus Azemiops; species Azemiops feae. Next base: position 553,344 of record JALGBA010003956.1, read on the forward strand.
GCCAATTGTGTTGTGTCTTTGAAAGGAGATGGCTTCAGCAGGCAGCCTTCAAATCAAGGTTGTTCTGTGAAGGAGTAGCCTCAAGGCTCTCGACCAGCTTGAATGGTACGCCAGGACTCATATAGGCTTCCTCTTCCACAGAGAAGAAAAAGGCCTAAAACACACAAAACCCGCTCTTCTGCAGACCCAGGCCTCAGCAGCAAGGATGAAAGACTGCCACAGTTTGGAGCCCAGCAGTTCTTGAATTGAGATACCTAGTTCTGGATGCCTCCCTTTACTCCTCTCAGACCCTCCTCCTCCTCCTCCTCCTCCTCCCCCTCCCCCTCCCAGTCCACCAGTCCCTCCCCTCAAGCCTTCAGACCCCCGCCTCCCTCCTTGCCCGGCCCCACCTTCCTTTGTGTAGCGGATCCCTATCGGAGAACTTTCACCCCCCAAAAAACAGGGAAGAGTGGAAGGCAAGGCCACGAAGGGCCCTAGGATGACCGCAGCAGGGGGCAGCCTTCCAAGATGACGGCCTGGGGCTGTCTTGTGCGGGGCTACGGCCGTGGGGCTTAGGACAGCTAGGCAGCAGAGCAGGTGGAAGGAGCGAAGGGGATCCGCCCCCGCCGAGCCGGAGACAAAGTGCCGGGGAGGGGGCGTCCGGACAAGGGCGCAACTGCTAGGACGTGCCTTCAAGCCTCAAAGCGAAGGCTTCCTGGGCTGGTCCCCTCGCCCAAACGGGGCGCTGCCGTTAGGGGCGTCTTTTTCAGCTCCGCTCTGACTACAAAAGACCGTCGGAGCATCTTCAGCTAGTGCCCTCCTTGCATCCCACAAAAAAAAAAAAAGCCGTCGCCCCACCTCGCCCGGCAAGTGGCGTTGCCAATGCACCACTTGGGGTTGCTAATGGCTTCTTCCTCCGGCTGCGCCCGCCCGCCCGTCCGTCCCACGTTCAGGAGCATCTTGCCGGTGGGAGGCGCGGAATTCCCTTGATCATCCTCCGGGGCTAAACGGGGAGCGTGCAGGGAAGGAGCGGGAGAGCGATTTCCCAGAGAAAGCAGGCAGGCAGACACCGCCCACGCCCCCCTGTACAAAGCGGCTGGAGCCACCGCCCCCCTCCCCACCGAGGGGACAAAGAGCTGGATCGCTCGCTCCCCGGGGGGCTTACCAGTCCGTGGGGCTGTCTTCCCCGATCACCTCCTGATATGAGGCCAGCAGCTCCAGGCGGTTCGCGCTGAAGCTGACGCCAGCCATGCCGGCGCCGACGGAGGGATGCTGCTTTCGGGAGCAGAGAGCAGTGCCGGAGCCGCGCTCGGATAAGACAGGCCGCCTGCCTGCTTGCCTCGGAGACACTGCAGCAGCGGCGAGGGAGCCGGGCGGGCGAGGAGCAGAGGAGGCTCCGCCTGTGCGCGCACTGGGTCCTAGCGCCGGGAGCACAGGCTCCCCCTCCCGTCCCTGCCCCGTCTCTTCAGCACCAGAAACCGCCGCCTCCCGGTTTCTCCACACGTGGGTGCGCGGAATCGGCCATCTTGCTTCCCTTACAGCCTTGGCCAAAGGGTCCGGCCAGCACGAGAGAGAACAAACTTGCCCTGCCCTGCCCTTCCCTTCCCACCCTGCGTGCCTTCAGGTGCAAGTTTTGGGCGTAAGAAATGGGCGCTCCCAAGAGATCTCTTGTTCCTTACGGGCACCCGCTCGGAACTGTGTATAGAGAGCCTCAGGGTGAACTTCACCCAGTAGCGGCACTCTGCACAGACACTAATAGGATGTTTTGTTATAAAACAACTTTCGGGTTGTGATCTGTCTCACAATTACCGGCTAGAAAGGAACGGACCGGTTTACTTCTTCCAAACTGCATTTTCTGGTCCAGATCACAGGAAAGTATGAACTCTTAAGGAAAACGGAAACTTCCCCAATCTTGCACCTTCTGGGGTGTTTCCCATTGCAAAGGCCATCGGGCGTGATAGCTGTGGGGGATGGTGGTAATCATATCCAGCACATCTGGTTATCATCAGGCTGGGAAAAGACTAGAGCAGGGAAGCCATCCTCAGCCCGTATGATTTACACCAGAACAATTGCATCAATACAGACAAGAGCAGCTGCGTATTTTGTTTTTTCCCCTCTCCAAATAACACAGATCCCTACTGTATTCTTTTTTAAAGTTAAGTATTGCTTGCTGCATTTGGAAAAGTGTAGGATGCTTACCCCTACCAGATTTTTATAACTCACTCTTCAGCACTTCTCATAGGCATTAGATGTCTGCCTGTTTGAAAGATGTCTGCCTCCTGTTTAGCTTCTCCAGGTCATTTTCTGGGACTGCTAAGTCAGACAAAGGCTCGTTCCCATAATGAGTGGGTGGCAGCTGGGCTGTCATGGCACCTTGCAAAATCCATCAAGTGAGAGGTTTTCTCCCCCTTAGCCCTGCATTTCTTTTCTAGTCACCTGGCTTCTCCAGCTAAAGCCCATGTGGTTTCTAGTGGCAATGCAATCAAACTGAGCTGCTGTAAAGATGACCTGGACAAGGTGAGGAGTAAGGGGAAACTAATTGTCCCTGCTTGACATTGCCCATTTGTTCCATCTGTACTTTCCAAAACTCAACAAGCAAATCTTTTCCCCACCCCCTCCATAAAAACAAGTACAAAAAAACCTGCCAGAACCAGGGTCTGCCAAGCTACTGTCTTCAGAAATATTTATAAACCAAAAATCCTAGGAGTAAAGGTCTAAGTTAGTATTGGGGGGGAAGGGGAAACCTGCACAAAATATCATGGAAATTAAAAAATATCCTAGGAGATGGTAATGGCAAACAACTATATTGCTGCTCCAAAAATATGTCCATATCATCCCCAGGAGTCAAATTCAATTTGATGTGGCCTTTACTCCTTAGCAACAATTATGAATGAATGGAGTTTAACAGAGGTTTCCATGTATCCTAAACTCTTGTTATCATCTATCTTACAGTCTACTTATAGATTGTTAACTTTCCTTGAAACAATGACCTCAAGGCATTGATCTACTGTGTGCTTTTGATGAGGCTTTGCTTCTCTAGAAAAACATGTTCCATTGAAAAGTTACCTCATTACAATAAATCTCTCATAAAAATTAGGATCAATAATCATCAAAGGCACAAAGGGAACATCAAAAGAATCCCCAAAGTAGACACCAAAACTAACAATCACAGCAGACATATATACTATATATGTCAAACAAGGAAGTGCAGAAAACACTTCTCAAGGTTATGAAGCCTAATGCAATGATTCATATAAAAGGATAAATAATTTGTAAATAGAAGAATTTACGGTGGAGGAGTGGAGCAAAAAGAGAAGCTTTCCTCATCTCCAAACAAAATTTGAATTATTTGATACCTCAGCAGGTGCCATGTTCCTAGGAATCCATCATAAACTTTGACTAAGTAACATTAGCACATAAGGTTTTGCTGACTCCAGTATCTTCCTTCTTTTGATCCCACTGTGGCTCTTCTCCCATTATTTTTATAAACCCATGGACAGTCTTTGCACTAAACAGACTTGACTTGGGTTTTTTTTTTCCTCACCCTCCAGGACTGCTTATTTTTCACTGAACTGAAGAGAAACAATCTGTCTACTTAGGATAGTAAAAATATTCTGTCCACCTTCTTCCAGTTTAGGCCATTTCCTTATAATATTCCCAGCTTGCTAGTTGCCTCTTCAAAATAAAATATGTGGTTTCTGAATTGCAGCAATAGTAGTTACTCTCTTTTGAAATTCCCTCTAAGTACAATTAGAGGACAAGGAACAGAAAGAAAGCAACAGCACTGTGCTTTGAATGTCCATTATTTGCATCTGATTTCTCTACTTCAATGTTCCAAGTATTAGGAACTCCTAAACAATCAGAGCCCACAAGGACGAAGAATTAAAAGACATATTTTATTAGGGCACCAAATGTGGCAAGGAATCACAGACTCCTAGCTGAACAGCACAGTTCTGAGAAATACATTTAGAGCAAAACACAAATACTAGGTCTTTGGTAGGGGTTCTTTGGGGCCACCACTGACCTCAGAAGCTGTGTGCTACAATATATATAAAGTTGTGTTCCTAGGTATAGAGTCCCAGGTTCATCTCATGATGAAGAAGCAGTTTTTTGCTAGTGTGAAGAAGCTGGATCTTGAAACTGTTCTTTCCTCCAAGGTACTTCGGAGTAAGCTTTTTCTTGCTCTGTGGAAACTTACAACACAATCCTTTAAATAAGCCACACACTTTCTGTGGTAGGGGTCTCATATTTTTATTACTAGCAAGTGGTTTGGAGGAAAAGAGATTTGGGGTTTGGGGATTTTGTTTTTGATTTATTTTTTTGAAAAAAGCAATTCCATTGAGCAACATGGCTGGGAATAGAGGTCTACAGTACTTGGGAGTGGGAATACATGATACATAATGAACAAAAGGCAGAGCCAACCTGATTATGGAAGTCTTTTGCAAATGCTTTCTCAGAGAAGGGAAGGCAGAGGGTTGTTGGTAATTACATTGCAAAGGGGACAAAGTAATGCTAGTGAACTCTGGGGAAAGCTGCCTTCCCCCACTTTCCCCTGGAGCATTAATAGCAAGTTTTCACTGAGTTAATGACTTCTAGGGGAGGCCAGCTGATGCTTCCTTTCAAGCATGCTATATCATTTAGGATCCTTTACTAGGGAGAAACTTCTTGAGACTTTCTTTGGCTGAAAAGGACGCAGAACTCTACAGTATCCTTCCCTAAGCTGGTGTCTAGGAAGTCCTGGACTTCAACTCTCCAAATGTCTAGCAATTTCAATCACAAGTGGGATGGAGTCTGCAGGAGATAAAAGTCAAATACGTACGAAGAACACCAGTTTAGGTAAAAATACAATAGTTGTAAACCTCCCAAAGTACTAAAAGGACCCTGAGCATTTTACCCTTTTCCCTCTATGGGGAAAAATGGTCAAGTGAGACATCTGGTCTGGGAGCTCTCTCAGGACAGGAAAGAGGGATGCAGAGTTTGGGCAGGCAGCAGCTTGGGCACTTAAGGTCTCCTCCACCTCACACGTGGGAGAAAGCGTGGCTCTTGCACAGCGGCTTGTCCTTTTTGGAATAGAACGTCTTGCCTTCCAAATTGATCTGGCAGATCTGTGGGAAAAAGACATTCTCCATTAAATTCACATCAGTTCCTCACTCCCTCTCCCCCGATTTCAGCTTAGTAATAAAGGCCTGGGTAGATGATAGAAGGGGGGGGGGGAATCAGTCTGAAAAACTCTGCCTACTGCTACTATAAATGCACATTGCAGTTGCCCCCGAACATTCATTATAACTGTATGTCCTCATTTCCTCCAGGAGCTCTGCAACAGCAACCCTGCAAGGTAGGCTGGGCTGAAAAAGAAGACTGGCTCTACGCCACTCAGTGACTTTCCATGGCTATGGAAAGCTTTGAAAGAGTCTCTCGGCTCCTGATCCAACATCTCAACTGTTGTGCTACGTTGGCTCGCCGTTATATTCCTTCAGCAGGAGACCTTCATGTTGCATAGCTCCAATCTCGATGCACAGGAAGAAGGAAGCACATCTGAAAATACGTCTTATGCCAGCCAGTCCTGCCCCTGGCTGGGAATAATAGCCTGCAGTTATTTTATAATACATTTCCCTGACGTCCAGCAGAAGTTAGTAGAATTAGGTTAGTTAAAAGAGAGGGAAAGTGGGAAGAAACTGTCTTACCGCACAAACAAAGCAAGTGTCATGCCAACTGAAGCCCAGGGCCTCAAGGAAACGATCACCGGCGTCTATTTTGAAATCACAGCCACGGCACTTGGTTCCAAACATCTTGTCATAATCTTGCACAAAGGGGAGAGATAGGAGGACAGGAAAATGACATTATTCCTGAGCCAGCATTTTCAAACACAGTATTGTACCTATGCCCTGGCTCCCATAACATGCATTTCCTATGGAATAGAAGTTTGGATGGCCAGAGAGGGCCAGGCCCCCAAAGCATCTATAGAGAGGTCCCAAAGCGTTCGTATACTGCAGCTTTATTTTACTTAAGGAATGCTGAGCATCAAAACTCTCCATGGTTCCAGACTGGAGTCCTTCTCAGCCCAGGGGAGATTCTGAAAATTCAGCACAGGATCTTCTGGCACTGCTTTTCTAATTTGTTATTAACATGGCAACGCTTCAAAATAATTGACAGTTCATTGGTTCTTTCCAGTGCCTGCACTCAAGTATACCACCAGCTCTCCTTAACATCTTTTAGTCCAATCTACAATTCTGCTCTTTCCGTTCTGGGTTTCCTTCTGCTTCTATTCCATTATTTGACCTCCCTCCCCCAGCTCCAGCTCCCTGCTATTATAAGCTAAGCTTATAGTCTAAAACAACTGTGGTGCTTGTTGGGCTAGAGATGGCCGACAATCCTCACACTCCAAGTCAAGCAAGGCTACACATGCTATTAAGAATCCTGTGCACCATCCCCACCCATTTTCTGATGAAAGGCAGCTGCTTGTTCATCTGGGAGAATACCAGATTTGTTCACAGCATCCAATAACGGAATGGAGGTGGAAAGAGTGACTATTTTGTTAGTGAAATTACATCCCTCCCTCTATTTCCTAATGGAATATTCCAGAGCAGCACTGTTCAGAACCAGAATGAAAGGAGGGGGGGGGAACAACAATTCCCAGCATGCTTGTTGGCATTCTATGTGATGCAGGTACTAAACTATCATCTCCATAGTAACCTAGCAGAACTTATACTGCCCAGCAACCATCAACAAAAGGTGATCAAACCAGGGACAGAGGAGAATTGCATGGCAAATATTTTATTTTGCAAGCTCTTCCTGCTGCCCAGGATAGAAAATCCAGGGCTAGCAATACATTGTATGATGTATATTTCACCCAAGGCTTTCCTTTTCGATACAAGATACTCTGATGCTACCAGGACCAATCAGGACGCATTCCATCTCATCAGGCTGGAACGGCAGCTAAAGGCTTTCAGAAGGCTTGAAACATGGAGCCATCCCTCAATTATTCGGCATGCAGTACCTCTCTCGCAGTAGGGCTGCCCCTCTTCTATGTAGAAGGCACGATTGCGGATGGGTGTTCTGCAGGCAGCGCAGACAAAGCACTGAACGTGCCAGGTCATCTTCAGAGCATGCATAATTTCCTAAAGCAATACAGGAATGTGAGTCACTTCAGTGAATGGATGCACACTTCCTTGGCCAATATGAGGAGATAATTAGGAAAAAAAAAGAGCTTTACGGAGCACTTAGCATGGAACGTGCTGTACAGCCATCATCTTGATAATCCTAGGCCAGGATGTGCTCAGGGGAGAAGGAAGAGGCTGGAGTAGGCAGGAGATTGATAAATGTGCCTGGAGAAAGACGGACCAGGAAGTTCTAGCTTATAGCTGTTAATCTTCAATAGTTTAGCACTCACTTCTGTTCCAGGCCTTGACAAAACAACCATATTACTCTCTCCTATGGCATGAACCACCCTTGAATTAATACAATGTAAGCTTAAGGGTGGCCCTCCGGTTTTTTCTGGACTTCCAACTCTCATTGGCTCAGCCAGACCGACTAAAGAACTGGAAGGAGGGGAACTGTAAGTCAGGAACAGCTGAAGGGTTAAGAGTCACCAGGCTTCCCTTAGTGTCCCTAACTTACAGCATACCTGAAGCTGTAACCTGCTACCCCAAAGGCCACGTTTCACCTGAACTCACCCCTGTAATCTTCTTCTTGCACTTGGCACAATTGGGGGCAAAGCGCATGTCGTAGCACTTGGGGCAAAAGATGGAGCCCTTTTCCTCAAAAAAGCCACCCTCATCAAGCATCTTCCTGCATTGTGAGCAGGTGAACTCTTCTGGGTGGTAGTAGCGTCCCAGAGCCATCAGGTAGCGCCCCCTGTTGGAAAGCAGAGAGAAAGGGTTGGTGGTGGATTGGCAGCAACTCTCCTCAGTTGCTCTCCCACCAGCCTCCATTACGCACATTGCAGGAAGCCAAAAAGCACGCTTCTGAGACTCCACACACATTCAATCCTCATTAGCAAAGGCAATTCGTACATTTATCTCCTCAATCAAGTGATGAGGGAGAAAAGAGAGGAATAGCAGGCTCCACTAGATGCTGCTAAAGTACCATCGCCAGCATTTCTAACCGCTGGCCCTGTTGGCTGGGTTGCTGGAGCTATAATACTGCAGCAGGGGGAGGCCTCAATGAGTTCCCCACCCTAGACGAAAAACTCCATGGCTTACCTGATGATTTTGTTGCACTGATAGCAGACGGGTGTTTTGCTAGCACTCTCCGGGGCTTGCTGTGCAGCCTGGACAATAGAGTTGCGGTTCTGCACAGGCGTTGGGGTGGCTGGCTGGCTGTGCGTGCTCAGCACAGTGCTGGTTTTATCTGGTGCATATCGCTCAGCGAAGGAAGGATCCACAGCCCAGGGTGGACGACTAGAAGGTCCTGTGATAGGTGCAGGCTTTGGAGCAGTAGAGCCTGGAGGAATTACACAAGGTATCTGGCACTTCACGTTTCATGGGCTGTTTGTGTGATCCAAAATGGGCAAGGCTAATGCTATGATTCTGTGCAGGTCACTGGGAATACCTTACCCTTCAGCTTTTCTTAAGGGAAACGAATAGATCTGCTTCTAATCTATGCATGCACAAAGGACAATTTAAAATTAGCTCAGTGTTTTACAGAGTTGAAAGCTGTAGCAGCTTCCACAATCAGGAAAGGACATTCCTTTGAGGTCCCCCCACCCCACCCCTCAACTTTCCTGCCGAGGGACCACCATTCCAGCTGCCTTTCTCCCTAGCATGCAAGGCTCCTGCTTACCATATCCAGGCTCCACTGTCAAGGCGGGTGCAGAAGGCAGATCTGGCACGGAGACCTGGCTACAAAATAACCAATTAGTTCCAAATGACCTGGCCTTTTACCTTATACTCAAGCAGAGGCTGGCCCTTCATATACACTTAACAGAGGAGAGAACCCAACCTAAATTCTTAGGCTTGGGGGGGGGTGGAGGGGGCTTCCCCATTCCCCAGGCAGGAATTAAAACCAAGACAAAGAAAGCATAGGCTGAGCTCTCTGTGTAGCAGTGACCCCTGTTGGCTGGTTTGGTTCCCCAATACAGTAGAGTTAAAGGAAGGGGAGTTCATGAAACTAAACGGCAAGTGTCAGTTCTGAGCCCAGAAAGTCCAAAGCTAGCTGAGAAGAAAAGTATTCTTCCAACTTATGTGGAAAGGTGGCATCCCTCTTTTGCCCTCCACAGGACCAAGGAAAAGTTCAATTTAACTAGCCTCAAAAGAAGGTTTAAAGAACTACTGTACATAGCGCTGAGGGCAGGGACTGTTGTCTCCACATACACTCAGAAGAAAGAACATTTATTCCTCTATATAGTTTCCCTTCCTAAAAAGAGACACAGGAAACGACAGCCAGCTCTTCTCCAAGCCCACCATGTTCCTCCAGGGCAGTCAAGATTGAGTCAAAGGCTGTAGGGGAAAGTATGTGTCTTGCACGCTTATAAAGGAAACATCTCTTAAATAGTTGTTCTGTTGGGGCAGTTCCTGAGTCATTAAACAGTGATATAGAAACAATGCCTGGTATTAATGTTGTAGAAGAGCAAACTCTACTAAGGTTCCCTGCAGGAGGTAGTAGGACTGTCCCACTCAGGCGGGTTAGCAGAATTGAAGATCCTGATCCAAACAAGGCACAGAACGTTATCCAGTACCTCTGATTGAAGGCATTTGCGACTAAGTCAGGAACAACAATAGTTGGCAACTTATACTTACACTTAAGCTGTATGTCTGGTGTAACTGTCAGGAGGCAGCTTTGTAAAAAAAAAAAAAACTGCTTGAAAGCACCCACAGAACACTCCATCTTTTCTGAATCATACGGGAGTGATGCTGAACTATATTCTTAACATTTTAAGAAAATTAGCCAACCCAGCTCTTGCTAACTTTATCTCTCTTTGATGATTACGTGCTTTTTTTGCTTTTGATAAAGTATGTTGGGAGGACAGGGTGAGGATGTGATGTATACCTTGGTACAGCTTCGTGCTGTTTTCACATACAACTCTAGTCAGTGGTGTGTCAATGGGATCATATGCCCACCCCAAACCAACAGGATAATAGGACCATGCTAGATTTCCCCAGATGTTCAGGCCTTGTGCCTGAAAAAAGGACATCCAGCTTATACGTAGATCATTGAGTAGAAATAAATCATCGGTGTAGAGCTTAGAGGGACATTTCAAGGCCAAATACTACCGCAGGGAGCTCTGTGGCAAAGAAGAGAGAAGAGGTGAAATCAAGTGGCAGTTTGTGTTTGTGTGATGAATCACAGAGGAAGCCACCTCAGCCCTGGAGCAGGCCTTTCCCAGCAGATGATCCAGGAGGAAGAGAGCAAGATGCTACCTGCACTTCAGCAGAAAATGCGGCCTGCAAGGAGCAGCGGGCCTGCACCGGAACAGAAGCTCACCGAAAATAGAAAGATAAAGAACTGAAGAAATGTCAAATGAAGTAAAGAGGCAGAACACACTCCTGGAAGGGAAACTAAAACACAGACATCCCAGGATGCTCATCAATTATTTCCTTTCCCTTTCTTAAGATATCTAGTTGGGGTGAGCTGAAAGAAAACACCCCCTCAGGGTGCAAGCACACAGCCGCCGCCGGCCCCCCATCCCATGCAACAACAACTGTGGTATGTGATTTTATCTAAACTCTACCATTCTGATTGAAAGTGATGGACTGTCGATCTGAAAATGATCACACACACCTTTAAAACACACAGGCAACGTTTCTTCACATCAGAGACTGTCACGTTTGGGGAATCTCACATATTTGTATCACCAGGCAGGAAACAGAGGGGCTTCTCTCTCCCTCCCTCCCTCCCTCCCTCTCTCTCTCTCTGTTAACACAGATTGTTCCTCACACTTAAGATCCCCCACCTGCAGTGAAAAGTGGCACAGCTCAGCAAGATCTGCCCCACATCCTCCCAGGCTGAAGAGAACAATGGAATGCTGGCACCTTAGAGAGGCTGAGTAGTGGTTTGTTCTGCTCTAGATCAAGGGACTTTGTCCTTTTCTTTCAAAAATCCACATTTACCTCTACTCATACAATGATTTGCCCAAAGGGTGTTTTTTGTATCTCTGTTCCATGACAAGAACAGAAGGCTCAATCACCATCCTGTTTCTTACTCACTACCTAATAATGTAATCCTCAGAAAACAGTCCACAGAGGAAAGAGGGGGGGGAGAAAACTCCAGATTGCTGATTGGTTTCTGCCCCCCAAAGATGCCAAGATAAAATGGCACCTGAAAATACTTATTTCTTAAATATATATACAGCCATAACTTCCAAAGACTCACAGCTATTAGCATCACAACAAAAATCAGACAAAACAATAATTAAAATATCCCTAGTAAAAAAATAAATATAAAGAAAATGAGGAAAGAAACAGTAATCAAGTCATAAACAACAGTCTATTGTTCATTAATTTACGGAAGGCTACCACAGACAGAGCTAATCTAGAATAATCCAGAATACTTGTACGATTACTAAGAAGTGTCTCCTGGACTTCACCTCACAAATATGGGACGCTATCAACATATTTCCCCAGGATAGTTGTATTAGATAGGTCAATTCTAGTTGGAGAAAATGGTTTCGCAAAGATACCAAAATGGCAAACTATTAAGTATTTTACAATGTAGGTTAAAACTAGCAGTTCGTCCTCCACTCATAGTACAGATACGTATAATATGCTCATGGCCCCCCCAAAAAAGGCAGATGCCAAATGGACCACTGTGTTCGAACCAACTGCAGTTACTGAGTGGTCTTCAAAAGCAATCCATGCAGATCACATTGCAGTATTCCAAACAAGCATTAACAAGGGCCCAAGTCTCCATTATGGTCACACTCAAGATAGGGTTACGATTGGCATACTAAATGAAGATAAAGACCTCTCCTAACCACAACTAACTACATCTGCCCATCTCATCCAGCAGAAGGTTTCCAAAATATAGATCTCCTTCAAGCATAATGCTCCGTCCCCCCACCCCAAGAAAACACTGGAACCAACAAAGAACCTCAGTGAACAAACAGCAACTTCACCAGTGGATTCACCTTTAACCTTCTGTTTTATTCTATGCAGGACGCAAAACCTCCAGACATCAGGACAAGGCTTCAGTGGCATCTCTGGCAAGTCCCAGGGTAGTAATGTACAATTAAGTATCATCTGCATATTTACTATCTCACCTCTGAACAGTGGATTACCTTTTCCAGCAGCTTTATGTTAATGCTAAAAAGACTGGAAAAGACCAAACCTTGTGCCACCCCGCAAGGGAATGATTATTGACCCAAGCTGTTCTCTTAATGTCAACCAACTGGAACTGAGGAAGAAACAGTACCACTATAAACAGTGCTTCTACTCCCCACAATTAACAGTCCTGAAGCCACAAAAAAGTCTAAAAGGATCATGAAGGATGCACTACTTCTGTGCAAATCTCAATCAAATCATCAGTTTGAGTGGCCAACTCCAGCTCTGTCCTATGCTCAAAACTAACCTTTAACTGAAATACATTCAAATAATCTGCTTCTACTAGACTGGTCTTCAATGAATCCTTGACAAACGTCTCCCCAGTGAGCTGGACTAGAACAGATAAGCAAGCACCCAAAGGTACAAGAACATGAGAATTACTGTGGAAAAGCTAAGAAGCCATTGCAAAACAATTCCAGCAATTGCTGGGTGTTAAAATGCAATTTCTACTTGTAGTAATATTTCAATTCTTGCATCTTTCTCCTCCTACCTGCTCAGTATACATGCCTGCAAGAGACTCTCTTTTGGGTGGAGTGGGAAGTTTCCATTTGATCCATGTTTTGATAACAGCCAAATGTGGTATCAAGTGGTTTGTTTTTGATTGTGTGAGAACTGTTCCCAACCACCCACTCAAAATCCTTCCCTAAAAGGAGGTGTCGAACAGCTGTCAAAAATAACCAGATACTGGGACAATCTATTAAGGAGAGGCTCCACGAAAGCCTCCTTCAAGACTGCTGGCATTGTCATCTTCCAAATCCAGCCAGTTATGCCCCCACCAATACTTTACAAAACCAGTGAGGGCATGAGTAACTAGAGACTAGATCATCAGAGTCTGTAGGTCAAAAGGATAATATGGTAAGGTGTCACTTGAATCACCTCATTGGACATCACCCATAAAGAGTCAAAACGTCAGCAACTCTGAGTAAATATATCAGAAAATGCTGTGTGAAACAGCTACAATGGCCAGGAGGGAACTACACCTATTCATGCTCCCCAGGAGAGACCTAGACATACAAAATGAAGCTTCTAATCAACAGCCCACCAATGCCAGTTTGGTCTAGTGATTAAGGCATCAGGCTAAAAAGCAGAGACGGTGAGTTCTAGACCTCCCTTAGCCATGAAAGCCAGCTGGGTGCCTTAGGCGAGTCATTCACTCACTCTCTCTTTAACCCAGCACACCTCACAGGGGTGTGGTTGTGAGAAAATAGGAAGAGGAGGAGATGTTGCACATGTTCACCACCTTGAACTATTTATAAAAATAACAAAGACAGGATATAAACAAACAAACGTAACAATGGAGAGCTGCACTTTTTTTACTGCCATGATAAAGGTTTGAGTTTTTTTGAGCTCCCACCCATATACTCAGGTTGAGCCCTTGTTTTTCTCCGTCAACACTCCCAAGTGTCACATTTTCTGCTTCATCTCTCCCAGAGTTCCTCAATAATTTAAGACGTACTCTAGGAGTAGTGGATGCAATCTTGTCAAGAGCCTGAATCACCTCTTGATGCCTGGCAATAAATGAAACTGCCTATCAGGTGCAGAGAAATTTCTCAAGAACCTCCCAGAAGCCTGCCTTAGACAGACCATTTTAATAAGCTACAGAGTCCGCAGACGTCCTCAGTAGCAGTACATCTCAAATGGACCAGGAAACGATCTGATCACAACAAAGAGATAGATATGCCCTCCACATCTGGATCACAGCCCAACCATCTTGAGGAAAATTAATGTTCAACATAGGCCAATCTGCATGCATAGGAGCAGTGATTATTTGAGACAAGCCTATGGCTGCCAGTTGCCACAGAGACCAGCAATCCTCTAGTTCTTCCAGATCTAACCCTTAGAGCATAGAGACTGATGTCAACCAGCACCAGAAAGTTAGAAAATTCCAAGCTTACAAGTGAACAGAGACTGCTTTCCCAACTGCATCCTAAGTGACCTTTCTGATGACACATAGGCTGATACTCCACGGAAGAACAACTGCTCACCCACAGCTTGGTTTAGTTCACCAGTGACTCAGCATCTCCAGTTTCAGTAGCCTATACAATAATAAATAGGCGGGAGCCAGATATGAGAATAGAAGCATTTATTTTTACTACAAAATGGAAAGTAGTAAGCGAGTCTCCATCTAGACTGCAAAGTCTTGACTACATTTCAGGCACTCAACAGTGGGCGGCTGTAGCACTGTACAGATAATCCTGTATCATGCACGTAGGCCAAACATTGACAAAACTCTTACAACACAGAATTGTAGTCAACAGAGGAGCATGTAACATGCCCTCCATTGGGGAAAAGGACATTCTCGATGCAGAAAGAGAGACAGAGCAATTCACCCCTCTTCCTGAGTCTGCTCTGATCCCAGCAAGAGCATCTGTATTGTACTCCTCAAACATGTTGTTGGTTTTTTTTGCAAATTGAGGCGCCTGGGTATAGATCAAGTGCAAAATAGACATCTCCAATCAAATTACGGGCAGCGAGATAGTTTTGCAATCTCTCAAGATCTCATCAGCCCACCCAGAGAGGAATGTCTATCCTTCCCTGAAGGTAGCAAACAAACCAACACTCATAGCCAAGGGAGCAAGGAGAGGAAAAGGATAACCATGGCAGGGTGGAAGACCGGAGGGAAGACCCATTTTCTCTTAACAGTTGTGGAGAGGCAGAAGGGGGGGTTACCTGGAAAAGAGTGTTTCTTCATTTCCAGTCCAGTGCTGAGAAACTATATCAGAAAGTGGCAAAGGTAGACTGTACAGCCCTTACTGTTCCAAGATTCTATGCCGCCCAAGGAGATTTTTGAGTTGGTTAAACTGAGAATTACCTGTGGAGGTATTGGAGACTAAGACCAAGGTTCAAACCCCAATGCTTCCACGAATTACACTACTGTGTTTCCTTGGGCCAGTCATTCTTCCTGCACCCAGCCCTGCATTATGACTGCATTATGAGGAAAGGGCAGGGAGACAGCCATGCATTCCTTGGAAGAAGGCTAGTTTATAAATGTCATAAATACCTAAACAAAGACAAATGGCTAAAAATGCCACCTTTTCCTGTAATGCTTATTTCAGGAGGGAAAATTTTGACAGCTCATAAAAACAAGGCCAGCCTGAGACATCCAGAAGATCTTTCTTGCATTGGTAGAAAATGCCAGCTGTAAATATGAGTACATGCTGTTTCTTAATTCAGGAAATAATTCCCACTTCAGTGGAAATAACTTCCTCGTATCAGAACGTTTCTTTAAGGTGGGGAAACTAGTCCTCCTAAAGCTGGATCCTAAAGTTTCTTTCCATAGATGCAGGAAGTGAGGTGTGGAATTCAAAGTGCGAGTCTGTAAAACAAAAATCTCCTGCTTATTTCTAATTCCTAACTAAGTAATTCTCCAGCACAGATCAATCGTTACATTCCAGGAGTTGGGGGGGGGGGGACTTCCTATTTTCAAGTTACACTCAACAGCCGGCAGGAAACAGAGAGAAATGTGCCTTCCCTATAACATCTGCACGGGCATACAATCAACAGAAGGGTTGAGTCAGAAGAGCAAGACAAGATCAGTCTACACATCCTAGGAGAGCACATTCAGAGAGGTAGCTGATCGCTGGTGGTGCCAGTCACGCAGGTGAGTGTAACGGGGGCTCTGGAGTTCCAGGACAAACTTTTCTCTAGAAAAAGAAAATGAAAGGGAAGACAGACAGTGGAGAGGAAACAGTAGTGGGGGGAGGGGGGGAAGAGGAGAGAGAAACAGAGTGCATGCAGAACACAGGTCACACAGTGCCCAACCTGTTTCAATAGTACCCCATCCTCAAGGAGGAAAAAAAGGACTTCTCTCTCTCTCTCTCTCTCTTTCCCCCAGCAGACAATAATTCTGTGAAGCAAGTTATTCATACACCACTTCAAATCAATAACAATTAAACAATTTAAGCCATTAGCTTATGATCTAGTCCAGGGTTAGGCAACCTTGGCTCTTTTATGACTCGTGGACTTCAACTCCCAGAATTCCTGAGTCAGCTGACTCAGGAATTCTGGGAGTTGAAGTCCACGAGTCATAAAAGAGCCAAGGTTGCCTACCCCTGATCTAGTCTGTCGTGTGAACCCAGAAAACTGGCTTGATAAACCATGGTTTATCAATGTATGGTTTATGGATGTATGGTATGAACTATTTGTGATAAAGAGAGAAAAAGTATCTCCTCTATAAGCAAGTCTGAAACCCTAAACTCATCTCGGCCGGCATCCCTAGCACTTGAGGAACTCAGGCAGAAATCCTCCATCTAACCCTAAGAAATCCAAGCCCCAAAGATCTGGCCCTTCTTACCTGGCCGCCTTAAGATGCTCGTCATCTGGGTCTCGCACTGGCAGCAGCAGAAGGAAAGGAGAAAGAGAGAGAATCAGAGTTTGGGCCAATCAGGTTGGCAGATGGAAAGAAAAAACAAGATTTAATTAGGGCAATCCCCAAGAGAGATGGGGTCTGGGCATAGTAGTTGGGGTGAGGGAAGCAGAAGGAGATGCCTGCAGAACATTTAGCTGCATCCCCAGACAGATTGCGTAAGGCCAAGGGAGCATCCGCAGGAATACAAGGGAGGAGGAGGAGGAGGAGGAGGAGGAGGAGGAGGAGGAGGAGGAGGAGGAGGAGGAGAGACAATGTAAGCATCTCACACTGCCCATAGAGACCAAGCGAGAGAAGGACCAGAGCTGTCATCAAATCTCAGGCACCACTGCACCCGTTTCCTGAAGTGGCAGATCTGAAAAGCTTGCAATTTCCCCTGAGTCTCTACCGGGAACTGGCCACTGTCAGGGATGGGAAAATAAAGCTTGCCGTGGCCCTTAAATAGTTTCCACCGAAGGGGCACTTACTGAATTCTGTTCCTGTGAGATGGGCCAGAATGCGGAAGGAAGGAGACTGAGTAGTCCCAGTCCGCGGTCGCCAGTCCTCTGTGTCCTCAATAAGTCTCTTTTTACTGGCATCGCTGGGGAAGAAAGCCGGCAGGCTCACCAGCCGCAGAGAGTGCCTACAAACAGACCAGGGCACTCAGCCAGAACTGCACTAAAAAGAGAAGTTGCCAGCCATGCATTGCACACAAACACACACATACGCACAGCAATGAACCAAGACAAGGCCACTCTAAAGGGCCGGATAAATAACCTGTCCTTCAGAAGTAGCTTCAGGAGATCCTGAAGCTCACCCCATCAGTCCCTGTCCACAGTGGTTAATTTTCTGTAGCTAAAGAAATACATCAGCTAGAATTGCAGATGGCTGACAGTCCAGAGAGTCACAATCTTAACGGATATGAAGGGTGAGGGCTCTGAAGGCTGCTTTTAATATCCTTCCCCGCTCCCGTGATTCTACTTACTGGGAGGAAGGGAGACTAGGCGGACCAAACTCTGGGAGGAAATAGGAAGCTCTCGTATTTGCACTTCCTTCAAGCAGAAGGGAAACCTTTTCATCAGGGGGCTGATCACCTGACTGGGGAAGGCTAGAGAGCTGGTATGTCACTGTTAGCATCAGTGGCAAATTATTTTCTAAAAGCTGTTCAGCAGTGAACATAGATGGGATCTGAGGAGCCGCACACAGCATAACCAGGAAGCTTTGGGCTGACTATCCCTGATGTAAAACTGCAGCCATTTTCTCGCCTCTGATTAGGATGCACTGCTTCCGAATATGAAGGCGCTGATTAGGGAATATAAGTGGTAGCTGTGAAGTGATTTATCCTAGGTCCTTTCTGTATCAATGTCTTCAGCCCTTTCTGTGGCCATTTTTAAAGCAAACACTTAAAATATAGAGTGTCTGCCTGTACAAGCTCTTATTGTGAACTAAATCTCATTTTGCTTTGTCCCGACTAGTTGTTAAACGTCAGCAAAGTTCAGACCTTGTTTTTCCCCCTAAACCAATCAATGCGTGGAAATCCTTCTGCGGGCCAGAACAAGGGGGAAATGTGTGCCACAACAGCCAGCAAGCAGATTGTAAGAAATTCCTTCGAAATTCCTGAGAAGCAAAGAAAGACTATTTGTGTGGGGGATAAGGGTGTGTGAGTGTGGGGTTTATGTGAGTGTGTCCTGGCAACCCCCCCTCTACAGAAAGGCTACAAAAAAGCTAGTGCTTCCTACCCTGAACACCACCAAAAACCTTCTGGTTGTCTGCTGTAAACACAACAGCCATTCGTAATTGTAAATTGCAATCTGGCTGGAGAGAGGGAGGGAGGGAGGGAGGGAGAGAGGATGCTTCACAGCCTTCAAGGCCTGGCTGAGGCTTCCCATTTGACTGAGGGGAACTAGAAACCCAAGGACATGCAAAGCAGTACAGGTAGAGAAAACAGGACAATCAAAGAAAGCATGAACACTTTAATCCTCACCTAAAGAATGGCTCAAGAGAGAGAGACCTGAAAATATCTGATCCCACAAAGGAATCATCTTAAGAGGGAAAACTGGATTTTTTTTCAAGGACCGGACCAACCAACAGTTAAACTGTAATCAGGAGTTAAATATGAACTGCTTCATGGGATGGTGTGTTGATTCTGAGTTAACAAAGCACTGAGTTTGTTAACTGGACTACTCCGGTGCTGTTAGATTAGGCAGTCACAGGGCTAGCTGGACTAATGTTTGACTTTGTGAGAGACAGGCCTTGAATCCTGAGCTTCCGTGTCATAAGGTGGCCGAGTTTGCCAGGTGACGCTCTAATATATCCTCTTAACCCGAGTTTTTTTTTTTTTTTTAAAGACTGGAATTGTAGCCATGGGTGTCTCAGGGGTTGTTCCCCGTAACTTTTGGGAGGAACATTTGCAAGCTATGAGGCAAGAACATCCACATGCAGTACAAACATTACTGACATAGCCATCCTAGCCCTGGACTCTATTCCCAAGTCTTACTGGTCCTCCAGGTAGTAATCTCCATAATCAGGTGGTGGGTTATTTGCGGGCACAGCCTTCACCTCAGGTGGGTGAGCAGTCACCCTGAGGACAGGAACAGCAAAGGATAAGAGAAAGCAAAGTACCAGTCAGGTAAGAAAATATTATTCCCTCCCAACATAGCAAGAACATTCACAACTCTGCTGCTCGTAGGGAGCAGTTAATGTCCCTGGAGATATCTGCAGCTTCCCTGCAGAGGAGAGAAGCCACAAGCTCCCTGCCAAATTTAGCACCAATTCCTCACCCTTATCTAGGTCAGAGTCACAGTTATAGATGAATGTAGACTAGGAAGAGCTGCACCAGACTGCTGTCCCAGCTGCAGGCAGAAGCACCAGAGCCCTCTTTTAGAAATCAAACCTTTTTGGTAACCTTGACCTTAGGGCAATATGGTTTCTTGCCATATAAAGAGGTCTTTTCACCTCCAATTATTCCAATTCCCAGGAAAATGACAAAAACAGGACCTTCCTGCATGAAGAGGATTTGATCAAGAAGGTGCAAATAAATTCTGCTTTTCTTGCTAGGTGAAAACAGCCCATCTAAGCCCGTTGTGGGCTTTGAAACTCTGTCCCCCTCCCATCAAAACAAATTTCTTTAGGAGAGGAGAATTTCCCACTCCTTTCACAACCATACTCCACCCCCCAAAAAATGGGGTGAGCTGGGAAAGGAGAAACCTGACATGGAAAAACATCATGCAAATTAGCAAAAAGGCTACAGAGAAGACCAAAAGCTTACTGACTTGTCAGGATTCTGGGCCTGCAGGAGAGAAAAAGAGGGAAAGAGAAAAAAGACAAGAAAGGCAGACAGATTAGAATCAAAAGCAGAGAAAACAATGCTCCCCTACTCTCTGAGTAGGCAACAGGTGGCCTTCAATCAGGGCATCCACAAGGGAGTCAAAGCAGCAGAATGGCAGGCACAACCAGCTGATTGAAGCCCAGCCCTTTTTAACATGCACTGCAGGCAAGTAAAAAGGAGCAAGGCTGTGATCACCCATTTTGATTCCACTGACACCCCTTCCATCCCTGGGTCCCCCTACTTCTGTTATCTCTAACATGACACCCATCTTAACCAGGAACTGAAACCTCAGCATATTTGGAGGGCTCCAATTTGAGAAAGAATATATTAAATCATGACAGGTGTAATCACCAATCATCATAGCCTACAACAATGCTGGGTAAGCATGTTGTGTGGTGCAATCCCAAACAAAATCTAGGACTAGAGTCTCCCATCCAAAGAAGAAAATCCTTACTTTCTAAAAATTCTCATTTCCAAACAAATTAAGAGTAGACCTCACTAGTTATATTTGCATACAAGTGACAGAAAGTTTACAGAAGCTCTTTGCTGAAAACTACAAAGAAAGACCTGGTCAGTTCACATCTGAGTCTTCACAACTTCTTCTGTACTAGAAATCGTTGCACAGAAAGCTGTCCCTTGCTAGGGAAATGAAGTAATGCTGAAACAACGTAAGTATTCTCATTATTCCACCAGTACCACTAATTAGCTTAAATAAATAAAGTAAAAACCAGCTGAATACACCTAGTTAGAAGAGCTCACCTAAAGCATCTTTATTTTCAGCAACATCTGAACTGCCAACAACTTGCATGCAGTTAAGCACTTAGGGTTGTCTTCCACACTTTAGCAGCTCATCCTGGCAGAAAAAGCAGGCCAATGTTGCTGATTCCAAGCGTATTCTTTTCCTCTCTCCTTTTCCGAAGTTTATTAATTTTACCGAATTAATCCCCATCCATCCTGCATCCACCTACATTTACCCTATTTTATAAAGACAGACAATAATGAATATGCTGATGCAGCTGACTTGCTATAATATGCTACCATTACAATCAAACTGTCTGATATAAGGATTATTTGGGATTGGTCGGTAAAAAGAATTACAGGTACAATGGAACATTTTCCCTGGGACATCGCATTATATTTCCAAATTCATCTATTGGGTTTTCCAGAACATGTAAGAAGACTCCATTTTTAAAAAGTGAGTTGTTATAATTAAAATCACAATTTACTGGGCCGCCAGTCTGACATTCTGGACTGAATGAACATCATTAAATTGGGGAATGGTTTTACTTAGGAATTGCAATATCTTTTCCAGCCACAAGAGGTCACTGCAACATTAGAGGTTTACATTTTTCAATGGGGAGGAGGGGCATTCTTACCCACCAGGTGCCCCTCAGTGGAAAGCCACACATGCACAAGTTTGCATCCACAGGTGTATAGAGGAGGGCCAGTGTGCAGAGTTTCACAATCACATCACTACTCCACCCTCACCCCATCCCAGGTGGCCAGAAGCACAGCAACATACCCATTGTGCTGTGTGGTGCAGACGGATGCAGGAGGAACATACTGCACGGGTTTCGTCACCCGCACGGGCTGAGTGCTTGGAGCAGGGTTAACTCCAAAGGGCCGGGCTGTCTTGTTGAGGGCAGAACTGGGAGTGAAGTTATATTTGGGGAGCTGAGAAGAAGGGAGTGCGTCCTAGACAAAACACAAAACAACAATGCCGAAGCTGGCATGGCAGGCAGCATGCAAGAGCACCCAATAATCAGGCAGAGCCAGAGGCCACAGTGTCCCAGATGGAAGCCAGGCCATTCTTTTGAGCACCAAGGCAACAAATACAAGCTGGCACAGAGCAGCTGCAACGTAAGCCGGTGGTCCATCTCTCTCTGCCTCTGTTTATTCCTAAACGGGCACTGCCTTGTTCAGCAAGTCCCTTCAAGGGCAGAAAGGGCCCCTCTGTGGCTGCCCAGAGGATTTGCAGGGAGGCAATCCAGGTAATCAATTGCTTTCCATCCAAACAGCGGAAACAGGCATTTACATGGGCACATGCTGAAGTTTTAAGGAGCAAAACCAAACCATGCAAGTCTCTTTCTGTAAGCCTCGTCTCGTTTCCCTCTTCCACCAACGGACCTGACAAAATGAATGGGGTCTTCCAGGGTAGCCCTACCAAGATCTTGGAGAGGCCAGGATCTGACCGTTTGCCTCTCTACTGTGAGAAGCAAAGACCCGATTCAGGGATCAACATGCCCCCCCTACTTGTAGCTTCAAGCTTATGTCCCCATTTGTCCTTGAGAATTGTACACAGCTACACCGGGATAATGCCCACATCCAATTTCTGACTTCTGAAGTACAGTTTAAAAATAAGCTAACAATGAGCAGTAAGCCAGAAATTCAGGAAGGGGAAAAAAAAAAAAAGGTACTGCATTCTATAGTTCTTTAAATTGCCATCCTATATCAGAACATCACAGTTAGATAAAATTAAAACACCAGATTAATTCTAATTCTTAGATTAATTCTAAGAAAAAGTATAAGGAGAGGAGCATTTATTTATTTATATACTTGGTAGTCCTCAACATACAACCATTCATTTAGTGACCGTTCGAAGTTACAACGGCACTAATCAGTTTTCACACTTACAACTAACTGTTGTGGCATCCCCATGGTCACGTGATCAGAATTTGGATGCTTGGCAACTGGCATGTATTTATGACAGTTGCACTGTCCTGGGGTCATGTGATCACCATTTCTAACCTCCTCAGCTGGCTTCCCACAAGCAAAATCAATGGGGGGAAGCCAGATTTACTTAATGACCGAATGATTCACTTAGCAACTGCAATCATTCGCTTAACAACTGTGGCAAAAAAAGATCACAAAACGAGAGAGAAAAAAATCACTTAACAGCTGCCTTGCTTAGCAACAGAAATGTTGGGCTCAGTTGTGTCCATAAGTTGAGGACTATCTGTATCATATTTAGCAACCACTCATCTCCCTCATAAAACGACTCTGGGTGGTTTACCAAACTCAGATGCAAAAACAAACAAACACAGCATTTCTACTCATTGCTGAGAGGTTCCAGTTGGAATTATTCAGGAACTCAGCATGGATGTCCATTTAGACCAGGGGTTGGCAACCTTGGCTCTTTTATGACTCGTGGACTTCAACTCCCAGAATTCCTGAGCCAGCATGGCTCAGCTTGGAAACCTCTCCCTTTCCCCTCAGCATGGCTGGCTCAGGAATTCTGGGAGTTGAAGTCCACGAGTCATAAAAGAGCCAAGGTTGCCGACCCCTGATTTAGACTAAGAAGGCTCTCTGTATACCTCGAGACACCTATATCTATTATTCTTTTGGGTATTAAAATAACAATCTGAACAAAGATTGTCTGGCTTAGTTGCAAAATGTTGCATGATCAGAGCTTTCAAACTGTGGGAATATTTTTCACACTTCTATCCAAACTATATATGGACATTTATTATCCTGCTTTTGAAACCCATTATGTAACTATGCATTGCAGTTTTCTTTGTAACTAAGAGGAGGCCACCTCCAACCTTATTTCACAGTTTCCCAAAGAGAAGTGAGAGACACAGATAGAAACAGCCACAGACGCACCTTCTGAGGTTTGCCTAGGAGATTCTGGACTCTGCAAGAGAAAAAGGTTGTTAACAGAGGCACTGCCTAAGAAGTTGAATGCAGCTATACAATTTACAATCAAAGCTTTCTGCAAATCAGCACCTTTGCTGCAAGGGATCTATGTTGCTGCAACCATCTGTAACCATGGAGAGCTAAAGCAAATTAGTATATGCAACTGCAGCTCCTTTCACACCATAAGACATCTGGAAAGGAAACTTTGGGAGAGAACAGTCATGAGAATTTAGATAGTTCAATGAGTGTGTCTGTTTTTTTCCCCAGACTGTCTGGAAATTCCTGCAGTGAAGAAATAGTATTTCTCCTTTGCATTCTAACCTACTCTCTTTAAAAAAAAAATGATTTCATCAGTTCAGATCACTCTCTTGTAAATATCACCTTGGGTATTTGCATACTCTATGTACTTCCATACTGCCAAAAGAGTAGCAAAGATTCTATAGTCCTCGTTTAAAGACTGCCTTGGATAGCAATCATTCGGTTACTACAGTGCTGAACAAGTAACTTTGCAAGCAATCATCATTTATGACCTTCACAGATCCACAAAGCAAAGGAAAGCTGAAGTAAGATTGTAAGCACGGTAGTGGTTTCACTTAGCAACTGCTTTGCTTAACAACCAAGTGTCTGGTCACAATTGTGTCTGCTAAACAAGGACTGCCTGTATAGTTGCAGACTGAAAATAACAGGGGACATAAGATGAAACTGAAATAAATCAGACATATGTCCTTTCCTGTGCTTTTGCATTATGACAGAATCCTGACAAACAGGATTTTTTAAGGAAGGACTATATTGGATAGTAACAATTGAATAACACAGAAGAAACAACGACTAATAAGACATAAATAAAAAAAAACATTATGGGTAACTTTCTAATAACACATTCTCCACTTCCCTTTCAGATATTTCCCCAACTACTAACCACAACGTAGATATACAGTACACACTTATTAAACATATAAGGCTATTGCTAGTATCTGATTCAATTCTTTCATCTATTTTTTTCATTAATCTCATAACCTCCTTCCTAAAAACCATATTCCAAATGTCTAAATTTTTGCCCTGCTGTATAATATGCAGCCTATATGGAAGTCATTACTGCACACATGGGGTCAGACTTCTATTATGAATAGGTATTGTCAGTTTTGCCATTGCTGCACATTCTCCAATTATGGCCTCCCAATCTGGTATCGTCAGCAAAGGCCCTCTTTTCTAATGTTGTGCCAAATTTGTTCTTGCAGCTCTCAGCACATATCTTAGTAAATTGTAACATTTTTGATTATTTTTTTTCTGGGATTGTACCCAATAAAAATGTTTGTGGTTTCAGTTTAAATTTTATTTTTAGGATTTTCAGAATATTTTGATATATTGCTTTCCAATAGTGTTGAGTTTTTGGCATAACCACCACATACGATAAAATGTCCCTTCTTTGTTGTAACATTTCCAACATTGATTGTTATATGATTTATCCAACTTGAAAATTATTGATGGAGTCATAAACCATCTGTAAAATATTTTATATCAATTGTCCCTTCAATGATAACATGGAATAAATTTTATTGATTATTTTTTTTTTTGCCATAGTTCTTGCCATTTTTGTACTGCAGTTATGGATTGTTTGAGTTCATGTTATCTTTCTGGGGGAAAAAAATCCTGTTAGATGACTCTTCCTTCTTCCAGATGGCAAAAAACATGGTTCTTATGGAAGAATACATATATATTATGGCATATGTACACATACAGTGCATATTTTAGTAATTCTGTATTATCTAGATTTTTATGCAGGAAAATCACAGCCACAAGCAAATATCGCACTAATTGGTAAGAGAATTAATAAAGCTGCTGCAGAATTAAGGCAGCAGAAAATTAGTATTGGGGCCAGGTTTATGCTTTAATTCAGAAGATTCTTAAAACAAATATATAACTGAAAGCATAAGTTTTCCTTTTAGGATTATTGTATAAACATCTTGAAAAAATTGAGCTTTGTTATTATATATTTTGACTGCAGCTAGAATTTTATATATGCAAAACTGCAAAGATACGTCAATTCCCGCAATGAAAGAATGGATGAAAAAAGTGATGGAACTAACAGAGATGGCAACATTAAGTGTCCTAATTAAGGAAAAAATGTATCCAATTTTGTTTCTACCTGGAGACTGCTTCTGGATTTTGTGCACAAAACGGAAAAAAAATAAATTTGTGACTTTGGGTTTTGGTGATTAGATTAGTTTGTTACAGAATTTATAGTTGTTTATATAATTACTAATTATATAAAAGTAAAAAGCTGAGATTGTAACTTTACTTTGTATCTTAACTGCACCAAAAAAGTTTTTTTCTTTCTTTCTCTCACATCTTTTCCCAATTTCTTTTCCCTCCTCACTTTCCCTGTAGTCTTAATTTTCACTTGTTTTTTATATTAAGATAAACTTCAATTAAATTTATATTTGTTGTTGTTAGTTGCAAAGTCGTCTCCGACCCATCGCAACCCCATGGACAACGTTCCTCCAGGCCTTCCTGTCCTCTACCATCTTCTGGAGTCCATTTAAGCTCACGCCTACTGCTTCAGTGACTCCATCCAGCCACCTCATTCTCTGTCGTCCCCTTCTTCTCTTGCCCTCAATCTTTCCCAGCATTAGGCTCTTCTCCAGTGAGTCCTTCCTTCTCATTAGGTGGCCAAAGTACTTGAGTTTCAACTTCAGTATCTGGCCTTCTAAGGAGCAGTCAGGGTTGATCTCCTCTAGGACTGACCGGTTTGATCGCCTTACAGTCCAGGGGACTCGCAGGAGTCTTCTCCAGCACCATAGTTCAAAGGCCTCAATTTATATTAGATAGCAGAAAAATTAAACCCTAAAAGTCACTCAACTAAAAACAGCTAAACTGCTTTTTCTGAGACCAGAAAGCCTGTTGGGATAGCATTTCATAATTTTGGCATCACATTAAGAAGTCCATCAGTGATAAAAACAGAGCTTCCAGCACCTATCATTAAGTCCATACAAGTAACTACAATTATGAATGTTTGACTGTTAAGGGTTTCAGAATTCATAGCAAATAAGAGGGTCATCCTACTAACTACATTCTGTACCAATCACAGCTTCCAAGCTATCCTTATAAGGAAATCCAACAACAAGCACTGTGTTCATTCAAAAATAATTTTATTTGCCAGGCTTTGGCCAGCCCACATTTATTTTGGCTATAACGTTTTTCATGCTATCTGTTTCACAGGTGTGGAACTGAAATAATAAACAATTAACAAGCGAGGTTGTTTTGGCAGGCATTTTCCCTGCCTCTCTAACTTTCAGGAAATACCAAGCAGCACTACCACCACCACCGTGCTTGCTAATTGTTTATTATTTCAAATCCACGCCTGTTTTCACCTAGGAATCCCTTTTGTGTAGCCTGAAATCAGCTTGGATACTTTGGCTGAAATCCATGTGAAGTCACGCTATTACAAGACAGTCAAAGCCCTTTTCTGCAGGAGAAAATGTACATCTGGAATCAGAGCCACACTGGTTATGCAGGAAATTGTCTAGAGGCTCTACAATATGCTTAACAATTCTGGACACTGAGCTGCCACTTCGCTTGGGCTATTATTGTTATTAATATTAAATTTGTATACTGCTTTATCTTTCAGATGCTCAGGGGCTTAAAAAGTAAAATACAATACATGGACTAATTAAAGCAGCCAGCTAGATAGATTTCTCCCCTTTTAATTCTAATGAACCTTTATTTCAGGGGCAAGTGGAGTCCTAGTTTAAAAATCCAGATGCTCTGATCTAAAACTTTCTACACTGCTTATTACTTTGGTTTAAGTTTTTAAACAGGGAATGTGATGGGTGGGAAGCCTTGTGTGTGGGGGGGGGGGGAATAGAACATGCAGATTACATTTCCTATCAGTTTGGTCTTACTCAGGAGCCTTTACCTTCAGGATGTAAAATTTAGGCAGGTGGCTGTTTGTTTTATTAAATACCAAAATGAAAGCTGGCAAGCCAGCTGCTATCCAAAAGGACTGAGTCTGAATGAAATAAACATCTGGGTGAAACCAAGTTATAATTACTCCAACATGTACCTTATGTTCCTAAAAGAAAAACCCCAGCATCAGCCTAAGAGCTACTTACTTGCTTAAGCTGAGAGAGAGTTTGTCCCCACAGGCACGGATCTTGTTCTGGGCTTCAATGTGGGTCAGGGTGCTGGTGCTCTGTCCATCAATGCTGAGCACCCAGTCCCCAACTCCAACCCCTGCCTGGGCTGCCTTGCCCCCGGGGGTGAGCTGCAAGGAAAGAAAAAGTTATTCCCAATATGAAGGCATCATTAATGGAACCTATCACAAAAATCCTTCCAATGCTAATAAGCAATGGAGCTGGATCAGGAGAAATGGAAGCGGACATAACTCTTGTTTTTCTCTATGCCCTTATACGTTTTGCTAAATTACAAGTGTAGTAAACTTATTTATTCCCAAAGAAGTTTCTTAAAAGATAACGGTGCTTGGGAGCAGTGTGATGTAGCAAGCTAAGGGACACCCCCCCAAGTGGTGGTAACCCATACCTTTGCTAAGTCATGTTTCTCAGTCTCCCCAATCTCAGAGGGAGACTTCAAAGTGGTCAAACAAAATGTGCATTTTTAAAAAGTTTGTATCTGCTACCAGAACACCTATTTTCTTTACTATCAAGAGACTGATTTATGTTTTCAGGCAGATCCTTTTTAAGTTTCAATAAAAGATGATTTTGTAATAAGCTAAGCCAGAGATGCTTCTGCTATTGGCTCTGTCTTCCTGCTCCTTGAACTCTAGAGCTACTCCTCCATTGTTTACAAGCAAACTGGACTGATGCTATCTTTCAGCAAGAAGACAAACCACTAACAGTAAAAAGCAAACATCTTTTACAACTCAAATAGTCCAAAGATTTGCTCATCATCAAGTTGTGTCTCCAAAACTTTCAAATGTGTTAGTATCGTTTTATACTGCACTGGTAAGACCACACTTGGAATACTAAGTTGTGGTCACCACGATACAAAAAAGACATTGGGACTCTAGAAAGAGTACAGAGAACACCAACAAAGATGATTAGGGGACTGGAGGTTAAACCATATGATGAACAATTGTGGGGACTGGGAATGTCTAGTCCAGAGGCCTCCGGCCCTCCGGAAGGTTCCTTCTGGCCCACCCACCTCCTCCCATGTGCTGTGCTCCCATCCTTTCCAAACAGCACAGAGAGAGAAAGCAGGGCTGTGTTCACCACTGTTTGGAAAGGAAGGTAGGATTCCCTCAGTTTCTCTGATGGAAGAGGGTGTGTGTGTGTGTCATATTACATTGAGCAAAATAAAAACACACTTATTCAATTAAATTTTATTCACTCATTTGTAAAATTGTTTTCCCCCCCCCATACTTGAATGTTTGCAAAATGCCCAATGTGGCCCTCAGACTGAAAAGTTTGGAGACCCCTGGTCTAGTCTAATAAAGGGAAGGTGTAGGGACTTCATGATAGCAGTCTTCTATGACTGTAGGTATAGCGCAGTGATGGCGAACCTTTTAGAGACCGAGTGCCCAAACTGCAACCCAAAACCCACTTATTTATCGCCGGGTGCCAGGTGGGCGTGGCCCACTGGGTGGGCGTGGCTGTGGTGGTCATGGCAGATTGGGTGGGTGTGGTCAAGGTGGGCGTGATCACCTTAATGTTACTCGTGGGGAGGGACGCCTGTGGGGGGTGGGCAGGGTTGGAGATCCAGGGGTCTCTGGCAGGTGGGGCGGTAGGCAGGAGGCTCGTCCTGCGAGGTGAGGTGAGGCAGGGCGGGGGTGCCATTGCCATGGGGCAAGGCAAGGGCTGGGGCGGCTGCTGCCTGACACCATCGGCCCCCGCAGACAGAAGCCAGCGAGCGCATGGGGGCCAACGGTGTCTGTCAGCAACCATAGCCTGCCGGCCCCTCAACCGGCGCATTCTGGGGCTCCGCAGCCCGCCACCAGCAGTTCAAAGTAGCCGCCTCTGAGCTGGATGGATGGCCGACAGCTGAGGAGGCGATGCAGTGGGTCGTGCCCGGGAAAAGGAGAACATGCGAGGCCAGGAGGGACGGGATGGGGGGGGAGGGAAACCAGCCATGCTGGGATGCATCCGGCCACGTGGGACCTCGGCGAGTTAGCAGGCGGCTGAAGAGGGACAGTTGCCATCTCCGGCGCATGGCGCGAGTGCCCACAGAGAGTGCCGCCTCTGGCACGCGTGCCATAGGTTTGCCACCACTGGTATAGGGTCTCCTGCTCAAACAGGGTGTTGGACTAGAAGACCTCCAAAGTCCCTTCCAATTCTGTTATTCTGTATTCTATAACAGTCCCCAACCTTTTGGGCACCAGGGACCGGTTACATGGAGAGAGGTTTTTCCGTGGACCGGAGGGGGTGTGGTTTTGTGTGCTGCCTGCATCCCGCAGATAGGGCTTTGCTTGTTTGTGCGGACCGGTTGCTGGCATGCCACGGCCCGATACCGGTCCACGGACCGGGGGTTGGAGACCCCTGTTCTATAAACTTAAATATTACAGTACTACCAATGATAAACTCAGTAGATGTATTATTGTAGATGCATTACATGTCCATGCCAAGGAGAAATAAGTAGTATAGTAGATGTGTCCATGCCAAGGAGAAATAAGTATTATAGTAGATGTGTCCACACCAGGGAAAAATAAGTGTCAGTGGGCTAAAAGTATTCACTGCCATGTTTCCTTTACTATGGAGGAATGGTCTTGCCTAGTATTTTTTCTTTCACTAAAAAAAACCAATAAAAACAAATACACAAACAACACGGTCCTCATAGCTAGTCTCATTCTGCTCAGGGCATTGAAATAAAAACAGTTTCAGACATGGAATCTGATTAATCCTTTGATCTCTTTGAGGTTTCAGGCAGCTCAAAAAGCAATCCTTTTTTTCATTAACATCTTCCTACCACAATATCCTAAGATGCAAAGGGTGCTAAGATTGCCTTCCTGCCTAGAGCTTATTCAAGAGGGTGTTGGTCTATCCTGCCTAATCATAATAAATACAGAACAAGTTCCCTTTTCTTTCAGCACCCCATTCTTTGATATCTGAGTATGTTCCATGCTAAATCTCTTTGGCCAAATGTGCAAATATGCAGCTTCGTTTCCAAGAGCAAAGGATAACAAACATCTTACCATTTGTTTTCCTCTCTTCTTTTTCTCCCATTATCCCTTTCTTTGATTCTTAGGAAAGTATTTTTAACTAGACCTTAAGCTAAATTGTACAGTAGCAAATCTGTGGCAAACCTCTAGTATGTTTCCCTGGATTGGCTAACAGGGCAGTAAAAAGCAAACTGGCTTTGTGCACAATGAAGGGAGAGCTTTAACTATAGTAC
This sequence comes from Azemiops feae, assembly GCA_023970755.1. Taxonomy (NCBI): domain Eukaryota; kingdom Metazoa; phylum Chordata; class Lepidosauria; order Squamata; family Viperidae; genus Azemiops; species Azemiops feae. The sequence goes on from JALGBA010003956.1 coordinate 584,233, forward strand.
TTACTAGCAATCCTAAAAAGAAAATGATTCTGGGCTTTCGGCCAGGATTAAAAGACAAAGGGAGTTGCAGCATTACATTAATGTGTTGTAACTGCTCTACCTTAAGAGGGAGTTGTAGTCATGGCTTCATCACATTAGTTTTTGTAGAATTTTCCAGGACAGCTTTACAAGATTGTTATCAAGCTGATTTTTATAAAAACCAAAAAATGCAAGTCAATATAAGCGACCAAAGCAACATAATAATGGATTAAAGAATGAATCTGTACAAGATGAGAGCTAAAGGAGGTAAACAGTATGACCCAGGATGCTACCACTGCAACATCTGTACAGATGTAGAGATTTTGGTACAGTAGTGGCCAAAATTGTGGAAACCTTTTGGGGAAAGTGTATTTTTGAGGTTTGATGGCTAATAACACCATTTTCTTTTGGAGTAGTACTATAAAATTATATATCAATGGAAAGATAATTTAATCAAGGATGTAATGCAACATAGTTTGTTCAATTATCTGTACTGTGTTCTATGAAAAGTTATAGCCAAATAACCAGAAAAAGGAAGCACAACTTGCTTAGGTTGATATCAGGTAGTTTTCCTTCATCTGATTGTAGCCAATGAGCATGAGTGTTTAGAGAGCCAATCAGGTGTCATCTTGTTTTGGCAATGAGCCAATCAGATCACAGTAGGATTCAGTTATTGATGTCATGTATTGAAGCTGAGAGGAGGACATTTGTCAGTGTGTTATGTGATCGCTATCAAGTTGGGTTGGTTGGGGTTTTTTTTTCTTTCATTTAGTGAGCTTGTAAAATGTAATAAAATTAAAGTAATGATGCAAAGAGTTGACTGGTTGCCCAGAAAGCGATGTAAAATAGTATTATTATGTGAACAAGGCTACAGTTATAAAGAAATTAGAAGAAAAATTGGTGGAAACTTAACTTAATTGGTGGCATTTCTACTGTACACTTTTCCCAAAAGGTTTCCACAATTTTGGCCACTACTGTAAGTGCTAAATTTTTAATTCCTGCATCAGAAGCTGAATCTTGCAGAAATGATAGCTGGCAACCCCAGCAGGTTCTCCATCACCCTTTGCAGCAGTCAAGTTATCTGAAGCCATTGCAAAAAAAAAAATTGAGCAACAAATGCACAGTGGTTGAGCAATAAAGCACATTCTTTGGAAGACCCCAAGGCCTGTGGGAGAGTTTAGACTTGCTGATGAATGCAGCAGACCAGGCAGAACCACCTCAGCATAGCTGAGCAGGTGCCAGCTGTCGATCCAGAGTGGACTCTTAGGCCTTTAAAATATGAGCACGTCAATTGTCAGCCAAGTGGCAGAGATGGTGCACCTGCTGTTATTTGTGACAGTCAGCTATTAAAGCCAGGTAAGTCCGAAAGCCACTGCCCTCTAGCAACACGCCTCCCCATAAAATATTTGGCTTCATATTCCCTTTGCTTCTATTTGCATCATTCCCAAATTTAGCAGCTGTATGCTCACATACCCAAACGGTCCTTTGAGGACAGCCTAATTAAGACTACCTGAACAAGCTGACAAAACCCCTCAGCTTCTGAACACTGGAACACAGGAACCTAATTTCCTGAAAGGATACTGAATTAAAAAAAAAATACCATTGGTATATTAAAGACTATTTGAAAACAGGAGGAGAAAGAAATACAAAATATTTCTCCAATTTTCAGATTGGACTGTCCTTGGCTCCACCTCTTTGCTCTCTTTCTGCCTTAATTAGATGTATTTACACATTACCTTCTTAGAAATGCAAACAATCAATCATATTCAGAAAACAACTATCTATCTGTACACCTAAGTCACACTCTTGTAAACAATTTGAAAGGTGGCCTTCACATGATGCTCTGAAGAGCGATCAGCAGTCTAAATCTCTAACAGAATAATAAAGTCTCCACTTTCCCTGCAAAATTAGAATCCTCTGTGGAAATTTGGAAGCCCAAATGAAAAATGTTCAAAATTAGAACTGGGCTGGCTGCTTGTTTGCTTTGTTATTCTTCCTTCCCCATCAAAACGCCTTAAACTAAAAAAGCAGAAATGAAGCACGTGCACCTGCCTGTTGTAATAAGTAAACCTTCCTGTGATTACAGAATGTCTATTTAAAAAGTTGTTTTAAAATTTGGAGTTTGCAGGGGGGGGGGGGAAACTGGCAACCCCGTAAACTGGCAATTTTCTAAAACCAACAGATTATGATCATGTTGAGAGCACCTAAAGTGTGCTACATCCGCCCTAAATGATCACACAGGGAATTGGAATGCCTTCCCCTCTGCTTTCTGAGTATCAGAACACAGCCACAGCCTTCTGAATTGGGCACAAGGCACACCTCTGACCACAGCACATGCGGCCCTTCCAGAAAGCATAACAACACTCTCCTACTCTTGTTGCCTTCCAACTGATTTTGATGGGTTCCTCCTCTGATATTGTGCATAACAACTGAGATAGACCATGTGCATCTAATAGTCGCATCTGACATGACTTGATCTAAGTATTACATCCTGTGGAAATAAATCCCACCATTTGGTGTTGTATCTATAGCATGTCTGCACAAACAGGGCTGCATGTTCCAAGAAGGCCAAAGCACAAGCATTGGGTCTTCAGCATGGTTCTCGCGCACCGCAGGGCGGGATGTGTGAGTTTGCTTTGGGAGTCGGGGAAGTCATGTTTATAGGAGTTTAAAAGGCAGAATAATGAATTAATTTGAGGGGAACTTGGAGAAATGAAATACTTGTTTATGGAATGATTGGCCAGCTGAAGGCAAAAACTGGGGATAGAAGAGGAATGGGGGTTTTTGTGTGCTGTTCTACTTATACCTTCCACCCAGGTGTTTGGAGAAATCCCTCATCTTTATTTTATCCATCTTTTGTTCTGTCGAATGGGATATTTGTGACTGGCCACATACTCCCATTGCTGTCATTTTATGACTTTCTTAAAATTCATAAAGTCCTGAAATTTCAGATAAGCCACACACCTTCAGAATGACCCTTTTTCATGACAAATTGGGGTTTATTTATGTATTTATTTTTTGCAAAAGGAACCAGCAAAAGTTGCAGAAACAGCATCCCCAAGATAGTTTTAAAATAGGGCTATCGGTAATCTACAGATAAGGCCTAAAGATGATTGCAGTTGTGCAAAGGGTATAATTCTGCAGTTTGACCATCATTTAAACCCCAGATTGCAAGCCTGTACTGGACTGTAGTATCTGTAAATCTAGGGAAGCAAGCTCTAGTTTACCAAAGTTCTTGCTGCACTAAGTATTTCAGATATCATGATGCAATAGGTTTCTAAATGGGCTAACCTACACAGTTTAAGCAGAAAAAACGTAGTGCTTTATTGAGAAAGAAAAGGGGGTGAGGGATGGGGAAGATAAGCAGCATTTAATGACTAATGATGAAGACTGCTGGGAATGAGAACTAACCTGAGAACTAACCTTTGAGTAACCTCCATTCTGCCTTACAATAGGGCAATTGTGGATTAGCTACTAAATTGGAGTCCAGGAATTTTCAGAAAAGTATCAACTTAGGTTCAAATATTTACAGCCTTAAAACATAAAAGAGTTTGCAGATCAGGTAAATATTTTAATTTGCTTCACAGAGCAGAGAGACTGGTGGGGAAATGATTATTTTTTTCACTTTAAAAACAGACATAGCCTGACATTTCTAAAATTTCAAGCCAAGAACGTAAAAGTATAATTTATATAATTGGAAATCATGCTAGGAGAATCAGATGCAGCTACTGGCAAGATATTCAGAAAACTGGGGAAGGCACTACAATTTCTTGTTTTCATTTTTATGGTTTAGTTTGGATGACATTTCTCTGTATGCTCAAAAGCATTTTATTTTTCAGACAACACCAAAGGGGTTGGGAATGTATTTTAATTTTCTGACATATAATTAAACCTGTATTTGTTTGATTTATAACAAATTTATGGTCTGAAGGCTAATAATAGGTCTTTCTACAAGTTTTATTTTCTATTGTTTTAAAACAAACATCTTCCTTCAAAGTTCAAAGATACTTTTAACAGGTATCTTTGAAGGGGAAATTTACACTTAGGTAAATCTGGATAACATGGCTGATATGCAGATCTAACTGCTTCCTACTTTATGTTGGCTGACATTCTCTTTTAAAAACCTCTCAAATAGCTTCAGTTCCTCTAGTCCAGGGGTCTTCAAACTGGGCCCTTTTATGACTCGTGGACTTCAACTCCCAGAACTCCTCAGCCAGCATGCCTGGCTGAGGAATTCTGGGAGTTAGTCCACAAGTCATAAAAGGGCCCAGTTTGAAGACCCCTGCTCTAGTCAGTAACAGCCATCTCCTCAGAGAACATGATTTACAATTGCAATTTCCCCAAAGCTTCTATTTTCTACAGTAGTTCAGGGACATCAGATTGTACTCAACACTTAATTATGTTTAGTAATCCCACGTTTATTATTTTATAACTCAGGGAGGTAGACATATGTAATATTCCTTCCTCCTCCTATTAGTCTCACAACAACCATCCTGTGAGGTGAGAAAGAGTGACTGGTCCAAAGTCACAAAGCCAGCTTTCATGTCTAAGGACGGACTAGAATTCAGTCTCCTGGTTCCTAAGCCAGTGCCTTCCCTGCTACACCAAACAGGTTCTGTGATACCAGTAATCACATTTCCCTCAAGAAAGCTCACCCAGATTACTGTGGGTATTGTGTGAAATATATAGCAGGGACTCCTGAGTATTGCTATTTGTGAGCAACTCTCGGTCATGAACACCGATTTTTTTTTATCTTTTATGGCACCAGTTTTTCTTCTAAATGCTTTCCAGATTGTCAGACACCGATAATTCCCAGACAACATGGCCAACAACCATACTGGCTAGGAATTATGGAAATAAAGTTTAACATACTGTATATGGAGGGAACAAGGTTGTTCAAGTGTGGTGCATGCTAACTTTTTCCAGTGCTGGAACTCATAGTTTCCTGCCAACACCTCACACAAATATACACACATCTTTAAAAATATAGAAGGCACTTCTTCTGTTAATGAAACTGAAATGGAGGAAAACTGTATAGTTTTGAAGGTTATTTTTGGATTAGTACACATGTTCATTGATCATCTGGACATATCCTGGAAAATGCAATCACCATGTGGTTTGCCTATCTTCTTCAAACTGAGAAATCATGACCTCAGTAAAACTTTGATTTATAAAGGCCACTTGTCCATTGCTAACCCTCGCACAGCCTACAGGAGAAATTTCAGATAGCTTAACTGGAGAAGGACCAGCATCCTTCATTCCTCTTTCCTATCTCCAGAACTAAATACTAAAATGATGTCATAACATTAATAATCCTAACTTACATTGATAATCTAACCACCGTTTTAATCAATTCATCCAGAGTTGCAGAAGAGAAATTGCCTATATGCACCACAATCATATGCTTTCCCATAAACCATGTTGAATAAAATTAACATGGGGACAGCAACTAACTTCCAGTTAGAAACAACTATTTTGTAGTCTCTCTTATGTTTTCTTCCTCATGGGCCAATTCAGAGAGACAGTGAGTTGATTAACTGCATAAGTACTTCTTTGTGTCCTCCTCTCTTACCCAAATCCCATTCTATACCCTACAAAGGGAGTTCTCACACATACACAACCAGTTTGTGTATCCATCTTTGTAAAAGTACAGAAGACAATTTGGAGGAACCCAGTGAGCTGTTCTCCCTGCCTGATTCATTCAGAAAAGGACGGGTTGATGGACTCCAGCATCTTCAGACCATCAGCAGACTTATGGAGAGAACAGGGCACTGGAGTGAATCAACACCTTTCTCATAACACAATCCATGTGGTCACACTCATGCTTCTCAGAGCTACCAAGCCACAAGAATTCCTAAAGCTTTTTACATCTGCTCTGTGAAACGGAGGGGGTTGCAATCAGCCCACCTCTCCACAGGGCTCACCTCTCCCAGCAACTAATTTATCTCCCTCTGTCAGCAAACAGAGACATTAGCTCATCAGCAGCAATGCAATACCTACCCTGGGGGCAGGGAACCATTAACTCAAAGGCTTCTTGCTACAGGGGCCCCAAGCAGCAATCAAAGCGGAGGAAAGCAGGACTGCTCTTGTACCATTTTGGTAGGTCTGAGACATGACGGTTGCCAGTGCAATATATAACAGTGATAAGCAGGAAGCTGAACTGGAGAACATAGATACAGTCATCTGCACAGACTGTAGGAAAACAGTTTTACACGGAAACTCCTTGTTTCCAATGTCTATATATCTGTAGCAAAGGTGACCCCTTTATGACTTGTGCCCTTCCACTCCCTCCCAGAAGTCCACAAGTCATAAAAGGGTCATCGTTCCCCACCCCTGGTCTAGAGCAAGGAGGCTTTGTCTGGAAATCATTTGGTTTCCCAAAATGGTCCTGGAATCAGCATAACCTTGCAAGTGCTGAGGCCCACCTCCCTGCTCCCAATAAGAATGGAAAGGAGTACATCAGCTTGCACACAAAAGTTTCTCATACCCTTCCTTCTTCCACAGCCTTCCACAAGGAAGAAGAAGGGTGCCCCAGAAGCCTTTAAAGCAGGACTGGGAGGAACATCTACAAGAAGAATACATGATGTGCATTTGGGGAGAGGGGCATGCTCTATTCATATTAATACTAAGAGTGCTCACTGTTGGATGGATTGAAAAGAATGCAAAGGTCCACTCTACTGGGGTTCAAAGGTACAATTACATGCTTATCCTCAACCCAGTAACAGTTCCTGCCTTCAGCTCAGGTTACAGCAGTAGAGATTACAGGGAAAGACTAATTGTGATAATACGCATACAAATGGAATCCACCATGACTTTCCAAACAGGCTATGAGTTTCCTCTACACAAATGCTGGTACGGCTTTTTCTGGAAGAAGCTGCGTTTGCCTTGAATATCCCAGCAAGTTTTCAATGCCATCATCAATATTTCCATGGATAGTCTAAAGAGTCAAGCAACCATGTTTTTCAGCAACTCTCCTAGGTTGGGCTCAATAACTACTATAGCCACCTGGTATGAACACACAAATAAGGAGTCGTACGTTTAGGAAATGTCACTATATCATATTAAACAAGCACACCAACCACTGGGTTTCTCATCTCGCTCACAGAACTTTTTTTTCTTTGTCTTTGTGAAGCTGTTCTTTAAAAAAAAGTTTGAAGAGGCAGAAAAATAGGACAAAATATGTATTTTAAAGATGCTAGTGACTCCTGCAGCTTTGGAATAGAGATCTCCTAGTACTTGGGAAAGAATAAAGCATTTCTGTAAGTCCAGTTCAACATGAACATAAAAGGAATGAATGCTTGCTGGCAAATCTCCATGGAAGCCCAGCAGTAAAGCCCCACTTTCTTGACGCAGATTCAGACTGTCCTTGGGCTTGTAAATATCACACTTAACATCGTGACAACAGAGCCCAAGAGACCTGCAAGCAATACCAAGGAGGGAATGCTCTAGTAGGGCTGGAAAAGTGAGAATGGATAATGAGGTAGAGCTACAAAGGAATTTAGGCCCTGATATTTGCCAGTGCAAACATTCCTCAGAGCTAAATTTTTTCCACAGGTAAACAGATGCTTCATCAGTTCATATTTTCATAAAAGGAAAACTACTGCAAGAAATACACACTGCTATAAGTTCCCATAATAAAAAAGGCAACACCAGAATCCCTGCCATGGCTTAGTTTCTCATTATTTCACTGGATGGAAGCACTGAACATACTCCAGCTAATCTTGAACGTGAAGCTGCTTTAGAACTTGGATTGGAGGGATCCAGGGAATGTTGGGGCTATGGAAGCAGTAGACTGGGAAGCCAATATTTGGCAATGACTTCTACTGAGAAGAGGTTGAGTCAGACTTTTATGTTCTAAGAGTTACTCCACACCAGCCTTTTCCAAAATAGCAGTCTCCGGATATGTTTGAACTACAACTCCAGGAGTTTTGAGACAAATTCTAGAAATGTTGGAAAACCAACACAACCCACAGAATGCCACACCAGGAAAGAATGCTCTATAAAGCCATATATTGGTAAAGTTAGAATAAACAATCTCAGGAGTGTTAATATTGAGAAAACAATCAAAATTCAGAGTAAGGAAGATGACGATGGAAGTATGCAAGATCTATTGGTAGGATGATGTAGGGGGATCTCTTTGTCTGTTCTACCTAGTGGGGCAGACTCAGAGAGGAGAGGTATAGAAGAAAAGTGAAACTTATGGGCTTTTTAGGAATGGAGTAATCAAATCAGATCATCTTAACCCTTTAGATGTGAGCAATATTGGATGAGACCCGTAACCGTTTCCACAATACTGAGGAGCTCAAGCCACAACACGGATCACCATTTTGGAACCTATCCTTTGGCATAATGTGACTAGTATGAACATAATGCAGCCTTTTTCTGGGCCTTCTGAGCGAAGTCTTCACAGTCCTAAGATAGTTTAGACATTAAAACAACCAATTCATTATTCAGGATGACCTATGATGCAAATGGCTTCCTAGAGAGGAAGAGAAAACTAGCCTTGAAAAACAATACATCCTCACCCCCGGTATAGCACTGTACAGCATAACACACACAGAAGGAACCTTTAAAGGACAAGCAGTGCATACAGACCCACCATCCCAGGTGTCACAGGGCAAAGAGCGAGCCTGGAATTCTCAAAGCAAGAACCAGGAAAATCACAGGACTTGAAGCTGGGCAACAGGCGCATATCAAGAATGCATTAACCTTCCATTTTCTGGCACAGTTGAATTCCCTCCCTCCTCCCCACTTCCTTCCTTCTTTACAGACCAAATAAGTCTACAAACTGCCCTCTTCTTGGCTATATACTTAATCAGGCTGGGCAGGAAGTTCAAGGCTCCAGGGTCTGCCCTATGGACAGGCAGTCTATTCCCAGGCACACATCATCGCTGAGGCCCCACAGTCTCCACTCCAGGGAAAGCAGGCAGGTCATGTTCTTTCTACAGTATAAGCCAGCACTTCCCTATTTCCTGCCTGGGTTGAGGTTTCGGTCCTGAAGCCAGCTGCCTCAGACAACACCTGGCTTTCGGCTTCCTTCCTTCACTCTCCACCCACTGGCTTTTCCTTTTGCAACTTTCTGCATTTCATGCTTCTTCATTCCCTGATCTTCCCAAATGATGATGACCTTCCCATTAGATGTTCCATACCTGCTTGCTGCAGCCAACCTTGAAAGAGGAGTCAAGACTCTGAAATTGGTTCTCCATTCAAATATCTAGCTCTCCTGTTGAACAGATGTTGTGGAGCCAACTGCTATCCTACTGTTACTAACATTTAAGCAGGGAAGGTTAATGTGATGTGTTGCTTTTTAAGAATTGCATATGTGTATTGAAACTCATCTGCATTGCTCTTATTTGGTGCTGCTTTCAGGAACTGGTATTTGCATTTTACAAATATAGGAATATATATTCACAAGCATTCCAGGAATATCACTATTAGGGCTTTTTCTAGTTTAACATGCTTGTGTGAGTGTATATGTGTGCACGTGCATCTGCACTTGTTGACATGCATTCAGGCAAGTAGGCCAGCCTTCCTCAACTGAATAGCATCCATCAAATTCAACCAACATCTCATCTGGCCCAAAATTATATACGCAGTAATCAAAATGATATAGAGGGACAGTTTGGGGAAGAAGAGCCAAGTCCTCAATGAAAACAAGTTTTAAAGGACAGCAAAAATATCTGGCAGAAACCTGAAGGTCAAAGGGTCATTATATTGGCCTTTACCATCTCAGGAAGGACTTCAGTGTTCTGCCTCTCATCTTGATCAAAAAAACTCACCCCATTGCAGTTTCACTTGACTTGTACGACAGGCAGTTCAGAGCATCTGGCAGGGATTTCTACCTAGATTTCCAACCCTGGAACAAACTTTCTCTACTTTATAGAGCCGAACTCTTAAGATTGCAACCTTTCCCCTCTGTAGTTCTAATAGAATCAAACTTCCAACAAGTGCATTAGGTATCTAACCAGGGTTTTCAGAAACCTGTCAATGATCCCATTCTCAGTAAACAGCAGTTCTGCATCTAGTTTCCAAGCTACCAGACAAATTGGGGAAATGTCCCATACAAGGACATGTGCAGCACCTGGGGGAGGCACCTCTTCCATCTGGCCAATGAACTTCCTTGGGAAATGCCCACCTTGCTTCAGCCTTATCTAACAGCAAGGGGTGTATTTTTATCCTGTTTTCCATTTGACCTCAGCAGTCCTCCCTGGTTTTCAGAACTCAGCTTTGGGACAGCTGAACAAGTCGGGCATAGATCATCCCATCTGCTTTTTTCTGTCATCAATCATTCTCTCATTCTTCTGGAAGGGCAGGGATCTGACACCTATGCCCCATACAATATCATCATCCTGGCTGTTGGTTTAGGTGATTCTTCAAATAACCTTACTATAGCACATTTTCCCTACTAGGAGAGAGGCACCAGGCACAAGAAAAAGCAGACCACTTGGTATGATGAACAGAGCCAGGAACCTGAGGAATGGAATTCATCCAGCTTCATACTCCTTGGCAAGTTGTGTCAAGCTAGATATGTCAGAATAAACACAAAAAGCTTGGGCTTCTCCAGCTGTACATGAGTTGCAAGATCACTCTGACACATTGCTGCAACAAGGAAACCAAAAATATTTCATCTACTTGCCAGTGTGTGACTCATACATCTTTCTACTTGCACACTTGAACTATGCAAAAGTTACAAGCTCACAATGATCTAAAGGAAACAGGCAGCCCAGAACAGTCATACATTCCATGAACCCTCAAGTTCTAGGGCATAGAATTTAATGAGCCAACAGGTTCTGCTGTACTGCAACTGTTTAATGTTTATTTAGTATCTACCCCACAATGCAGAAACCAGACAGATGTTAAACTCCATATTCCTGGAAGACAGCTTCATCTCTCAAGTCTAGTAGGATGCTCTAACCACATAGACAAAATGAGCTAGATATCTTGATTATTTATTATTTATACTGTCTGGAATAAAAGAGCATCTCTGAATATTCTGCAGAAGAGACCACTCAAACAATAGAGAAATTTGCCCAACAAATAATTTCTTTTTTAAAAAGGAGCCTCAATTCTAATTCCTAAAATGATTTATTGGAAACCATCAAATTTCAGAACTATTAATCTCTACTTTCCAGAAAAGAAACTCAGCCTCTTGCTCAAGACTAGGTAACAGCAGAAAGTTTAAGAACTTGATAGAGGTAAATTAGCTGTTTACATCAGACTAAAAGAAGTCATATCTATGCAGAAGATCTACCTGGTGAAGAACTTAGAAATCAAGCTCCCTCTATATTGGTCAGTCATGTCTTTTATTTTCATCCTTTTAATAGACTTTTGGCTATTTTTTCCATGAATGAATGAATGAATGAATGAATGAATGAATGAATGAATGAATGAATGAATGAATGAATGAATGAATGCACCTGTTCTGTATTTATAGAGGGCTCTATAGCAAGTACTGTAGCTACTGTAGGTTTCTCTACTTCTTCCTGGATAACTGCAGCAGTTAAGGTTAGCATTCATGGGAACAGATCTGATCTGGCAATCAAGATCAGCTGATCTTGTTATAATATTCAGAAAGACATTAGATGACCTATAGGTAATGGAGCCATTTGATTCTCAGGACATAGAACCCAGTTTTTAAACAAGAAGAGAGCAATGAACAAGCACAAACTTAAACCATCATGTACCGTGTTTCCCCCAAAATAAGACTCACACAGAAAATAAGCACCAACCTGAATTTTTTGGGTGCTGCTAATATAATATAGTTTTGCTACTCCAAAACTAAGCCCAGGGGGGTGGGCGTGGCCAGCACAGGAAGCAGCAAGCCGGCAGCAGCCGCAACCAACACAGATAGGTCCAAGCGCGGAGGCCAAAGTGAGAGGGGGAGATGATCCAGTCTCCCTCTGGGCAAAAAGTGTTTAGACACCTATGGGGTGCTTGGAAACAGAGCGAATTGCTCCATTTCCAAGCGCCCCATAGGTGCCCAAACATTTTTCACCCGGATGGAGAACTGATGGAGACTGGAAGCGTCGTCTGCTTGCAAAAGGAAAGAGTGTGGCAGGTGGAGGGAGGTGGCAAGGGAGGCTTGCATTGCCCAGTCCTTCGGCTTCTCCCGCCTGTCCGTGCCGCTCTCCTCACCTGAAGACCCGCCAGCACTGCCCTCACCTCTCGAGCGTCTGCCCTGTAAGCCGTTGCGGCTGCAGGCAAGCAGATGATAGGAGGGAGCAGGCGGCCAGCCGCAAAGTCAGACTTCCCCCGAAAATAAGCTCTGATGGGTCTTTTGGTCCCAAAAAAATGTATTGTAAAACCCTGTCTTATTTTGGGGGAAACACGGTAATTACAGGTCTCAAAAGGCATTTTGAGATAGAACAAGAAATAAAACTAGCCTATATTTCTAAGTTGTTACTGCATACAACCACATATACCAGTATGAAACTGGTCAGAGGCAGCATCCCAATGTATTTATTTGTAGTTTTCAGGCAAGATGTAACTGAATTTTAAAGATATAAAACCTTAAGACAATAAATAAACATATCATATTTTAATTATATGACCATAAGCTGCCTAGAGTTATCTCGGCAAGATGGCCGGCTTAGAAGTTTCATAATAAATAAATAATTTTTTTTTAAAAAGATACCATGCTCTGAGCACTGCAGTTTGCTTATAAATCAAAGCTAAATGAACATCACAGCATTACTACTCTCTTGTAGATTTTTGACAGGTCAAGAGGTTTACAAATTAGGCTAAAGCTGTCTAAAGGTTACTGAATCACAGAAAAAACCTTGTGTATTACAGCAGGAAATGTTTTTTTAAAAATTCATTGTGTATTCCTCCTCACTCCTATCTAAAGCCAGACTTGGGGCTGACTAAGCTGCATGACTTTGTCTGAGCTAGAAGTAAGGAACAAGTTAAGAGAATAGGCCACCCAGTTCTAGTTTCCATCAGACACGAGGTAATTCATGTAGAAAGGATGATTTTAGCTAAGGTATAATTTAAAACTTAATTTCAGTCGAACTGGTCTATACTTGGGAGCCTGTACAAAAAGTTAGCCGAATACATAATACATAATACAAATCCACTCCTAATATCTGAAATGGAATGCCTGCTCCAATAGCATCTCCCATTATCCCTCACTTCTTTCTCTACTAGATACTGATGCCAACAATTGCAGGAAAGAAGCCCACACACATAGCAGAGTTGGGTGGAGATGCTAAAGAACGAAACTGTCTCTTCCAAGAAAGACCCACATTCATCTTTGCAGAATCACTCACTAAAATGTTAGAGAGCTGCTTCTGCTTTTGGCTGCATCTCCATTCAAGATATCAGCTATACTGCCTTCACTAAACTGGTCTTATTAAGCTATTCTTTCCCATCCTCCTGCCATTAACCACGAGCTATGCAGGCTGAGGACAGGGGGAACAGAGAACTAAGGGGAAGAAAGCTACCCAAGCAGAGTGCACTAGTCAAGCTCTGCTCTTCAACAAAGCCATCCCGGAACAGATGGGCTCTAGAAATCCATTTCAGTCATCCTGGGCCAAGAATTCCTTAGAATCACAACTCCAAAAGGGAACTCACTTCACTTTCAGACAGTAGTAACTGACTGCCTTCCTAGTCATTTATGGGTAAGTACTAAGAACTGGATCTGGGTTATTTGAAAGATAATTATTCCCATGTTAAACCTGAACCAACTTTCTGATCTTCAAGGATCATTCTTCAGAGTGCAAAGGACAAAACATGTGAAAAGTATGCACAATCCTTCACCACATTATTCTGATTTGGAACACCTATTCAGTCTGGGGGGAAAAAAGATTACAGTGGTTAGGATAGAGGCATCTAATCCAGAATGAGCACCTGGTCTTGGAATAGGACATTCTGCCTAAAGAAGCACTACAGAAACCATAACCTTAGAGAGCAGTCCCAAAAGAGGACTCCTATACTTAAAAATAGAACAGTTTTCTATACATTTCCATCTTTAATTCTTCTTCCAAATGCCCATAACCTATGAGCCATAGGCACAGCATTGTGTTGTCCAAGCTAGCATTTGTAAAAACGCAAACCAGAAACAAAAAGAAATTATATATTTCTAAGATGTAATAAAATCATTACAAACAATGCGATGAAGCGGCAAAGCATCAATTCCTCTTCGTATTTTTGGTCCTAGAACAAAGCTCAGGTTTCAGGAAAGCTAAAATTCATATTCTCCCAAACCAAGAGGATCACATCTATTAATCAATCAAGCTGAACAATATAGGAACCATATTCTGGAATAGCCATATTTGGTTTTTAGATATTCCCCACCTGCTGCCTATATAATATACAATTTAGCTGTTGCCATTCTGTTTTGTTTTACAATAATAAAGCTGCTATTCTCTAGACTTAGACTATAGAAACTTGTATGTGATCACGTCTATTGAAAACTCTAAATATGCTAGGCAGTCCTGCACACATGACTAAGGGTATGTTCAATATCTCACAAATCTTTTACTAATACTTGAATGGGAGATGCCAAGTGCATTCCACTATTTGCATTCCACTATGTATTTTTCCATGCCAGACGTTTCTGCATTTTGTGCCCTGAAACCTCTGTCTTCTGCCCTATGTTTTTACTCATATCATACTTGGGGTACTACAGCCATCAAGATCAGGGGTTTTCAAACTGTTTTAGACCAAGAAGCTGGCTAAAGATAATTTCCCCAGCATTTCTAATCAAGAAGTAAAGCTCTAGTGTGCTTGCTTCAGCAGCACATATACTAAAATTGTAATGACATAGAGATGATTAGCATGGCCCCTGCACATGGGTTAAGTTTCCATTTAAAAAGAAAGAAAGAAAGAGGCAAAACTCTAGTGATAGAATATTGGCAACGGAGCATATTATTTTGTCCTTAGTCTTACAAAACTCCATCAAGTTCTCACATACCGTCCGAGTTTTATGAAACAAAGGTTTTACTGAACTACAAATCCCAAAGTCCTCACTAAGATCACACTGGCTGAGAATTGCAATTCAGTTTCCTTTAGAAAGCAACAAGTTTCACCTTCAGTCTTTGAATAGCTCCGTTGCCCCTTTCCTCTTTATTATAAGCCTCAACCTGGTCCATGTAGTCACAGAATACCCAGCTTGGCTGAAAGGCATCTTTAGCATTTTTTCACCCAAATGCCTTATTAATTTTTAACAGAAAAAATCCCGACTTAATCATTCCTGATACGTCATAATTGACATATCTGACCAACTCCTTCCGGAAGTTGCACAAATTTCCCAGCATTTATTAAGCAGAAAAGGAAATTAACATTTTTTAACCAAGAAGAGGAAAGCACATATTGAAAAATAAAGACATCATTTTTGGAAGGACAAAGGTAAAACGAGGCAACTCTAGTGGAAATATGTAATACTGCCAGAATCAGCAATGAATCCTTGCACCCCATTCCCTCTGAAGCTTGCCAAAATAGACAATGGTGCTCTGCCAGAACACAGGCCAGTGGTAGCCATCTACCTTTGCCCAAGCAGGGAGGGAAGGAAGGAAGGAAGGAAGGAAGGAAGGAGGGAGGGAGGGAGGGAGGGAGGGAAGGAAGGAAGGAAGGAAGGAGGGAGAGAAGGAAGGAAGGAGGGAGGGAGGGAGGGAGGGAGGGAGGGAGAAAAGGAAGGAAGGAAGGAAGGAAGGAAGGAAGGAAGGAAGGAAGGAAGGAAGGAAGGAAGGAAGGAAGGAAGGAAGGAAGGAAGGAAGGGAGGGAGGGAGGGAGGGATACCGACTATTCTTAGCCATGATGCCTGCTGGCAAATGCAGCGAGCCACAACAGTACAGGAAGCAAAGTTTTCCCAAGGCCTGACCACTAAAGAAGGGCCCACCTCGCTTGCAAAAGGGATGGGCTGCTGTGGCATGCTAGGGCCAAGGAGAGGGGCTGCAATTCTTGTCTGGTATGCTTGTGGGAGGCACTAGCTGGGGTCTCGCCACAGAACAGCTCTACCCTGTCTAGGCTGGGGCTTTGTTCAGAGCTGGCTTTGAGCCAAGAGAAATCTTTTTCCAAAAACGAGAGAGGGAGGGAGTGGGAATAGCTGGGGCTGTTTCAGCAGAAAACCCTCCTAGCGGGAAAGCAGAGCTCAGTCCCCTGAGATGGGCTAGAAGAACACTTTTGCAAGAATAGCCAAGCAGAGAATATAAACAGGACCGCCCCAGACAAACCAAACTGGAAAGAAAGAGGTGCTCCAGAGGGTGAGAGGCACAAAAACAAAATTGCACGGGGAGGAGGTGTCTGGCTCTGGGAGACTTCATGGTGCCCTTCTCCGGCCCTGAGGGCTTCTAGCTCATAAAGAAACCTTCTGCTTTGCCAAAGAACTGCAGGCGTCAGCGGTGGCTGCATTCAGCATTCCTAGGCTTATAAGGCAATTCCAAGGAGAGGGGGGGAATTGCCTGCAAGCCATCCAGTGACAGCTTTGTAAGCAGCCAAATCAACCCCAAGAGGCACTTTCAGGTCAAGAACGATCCACAGTGGGTGACAGTAAGATGGCCCTCCAAGCCCAGAAACAAAGCCCAAGGTACACTTAATAATGAACAAAAGGAAACACTGAGAAAATACCTGCGGGTCCCAAGGGGCGGTTGGTTAATAATCTTAACAATAAAGCAGACTTCATGGCACTTGCTCTGTGGCCGAAACCTTCTTCATGGTTTGTTTGTTTTTTGGAGGGGGGATGTCAGTCCCAGGAACTACATAGACAAGCCCATTAGTTTTCTTACTGAAATTTATCAGAAATGGTCCATCTTTGCTTTCTTCTCAGTACATGGAGAGACTGATTGGCCCAAAGTCACCCAGTTGGCTTTGTGCCTAAGGCAAGACTAGAACTCATCATCACCTGGTTTTAATCGCAATATCAAACTGGCCCTTCATGCATTAATTACTGCCTTATAAAGAGGCAGTTGAGATTTCTGCATAGGCATGAGAAGCTGAGGCATTGAAAAAGTATTCATCTTAATGCTGTTTTGCCAAATTACAACTGCATTGGTATTTGAATTGAACATTCCCAAAACATGGTTCTTTGTCATCTCAAACCCGACTTGCAGCTCAGAAAATTTTGCCATGCTGATTGGCAATGTTGAGAGCTAGAGTCCCAGTATATCTGCTTGGTGGCTTACATAAGCAGAAAGGATTAGTATAAATAATCAATAAAATAAATGCCGGAGAGTGCCAGGTTAGTAAGACCTTATTTGTACTGTCTTGTGGCTTCTCTGCCCGCAGTCTCTAGCAGGAAAGTTAATCTGTAGGCTTTCCTGTAGAATATGTAAAAAAAAAAAAATGAACAGGGAAAGTGAGAGTGGCTCCCATATATTTCATTTTGGAGATGCAGAGACTGAGCTTAAGAGTGAGTAATCTCCCAAAAGATCTTCTGGAGAAGAGAAGCTGTGCATCTTATTCTTATCCTGCTACAAAACTCAGTCTTATTTTGCCTAAGTGGAAACCTCATGAATTTGCAAAAGGGAACCTAAAAAAAGCCCAAACCCAACAGCTGGAAAAAAAACCCCAAGATTGATTAGCTACCAACAAATATCAGCTGCCAGTAATGTGTCAAACAGAAACTGCTGCCCTCTGGATCAACTAAATTACACATCTTGCCAACACATTTGGAACTGCAGGCATGTGTATTCATATTACCACAATCCCTTCCTGTACTGCTATCTCCACCTAGCCACATGGCAAGAGCTATTGCCACAGACTCAAAAATAGTGTGTGGGAGCTTCAACAGCCCGATATCAAGTAACAGCCTAAATGCTGAGGACCTTCTCATTACATCATGGGAGCAATCCAAACTGGCAGTTTCCTGAGGGAAGGGCCTTGCTTGGTTTGGTGAGCAAAACACAAGCCCACAACTTGCTGTGAACATTTTAACTCCAATGTTTGCAACCAAAACGATGAAGTAACACAGTAACTGCAATGTCTCAATATCCTCCAAAGTGTGCATGGTAGAGGGAGAAATGAAAAATACAACAGTTCCGTTAACGGGGCTTTAGATGATACTACTTACCCTGGAAATGGAGAGTGGCATGTTGAAGTCCTTGCCACCCTGCAATCTGAACCCCCATGGTGCTGGCCCATCCAGAAGAACCTTGTATGAGTCCATGTCACTCATATCTAAGGGGTTAGAGAATATTAACTTAATAGTTACACAAAACAGTAGAAACAAGAAATACCTAGCAGGCAGAAGAGGTGTGGTGCCAAAGGATGAGCAAACGATAGCATGCTGCAGAGCAAGATCTTAGAATTTTGCTATTTTATGCAAATATCATTGCCCAATTGCTGCACTATTAAACTTCTTCCATTTGCTCCAGAGCTAGTTTCATTCCCCACTCACTTCTTTACAGAAAATTCCCACAAGCTTTTCTTGTCCAAAAATATATTGGAAGCCAGTTACTAGAAGCCAAGGTACTTCTCTTCCAAGTTGTATTTCCAACAGCCTTAATGCACGGGAGCTTCAGATATTTTGGGTCAATTTACATGGTGTTTGGATCGGCTTGTTTTATATTCCCATCAATTTTGCTCAGGTTTTATTAAGTACCTGGAGTAGTTGCATAAATAAGGCTGCTACATATCTAGGCACTAAATTTACTCCTGGACAGGAACAAATGGGGGACTAGACTTTTTTCTTTAAAAAAAAATGTTTCACATGCATATTATATTATATATAATATATATTATATATATATTATATATATATATTCAAGCACCTCTCATGCATGCATTTACATGATTATATAGAGTACATGATTATCATATTTCATTAGAACTACTGTATCCATGCAAGCAATAATATACATCTGCAAGCAACTTCATAATTCCAAGTAACATCATGTCTTCAATACATTAAGTAATTGGGGCTATAAATAATTGCTTCCAATGTGAAAAGCCAAGACTTTTAGCAATCAGAAAGATACAGAAAATCCATTTTTGTTGCTCAGCCATCACTTCCATGTAATAGGTCTATAGTTCAAAAGAGTACTGATGACCAAACTATTAAAACCTGTCTCAAAGTCAACTGAATATGTGGAATGATATTTTGTCAGAAGATGGCAATTTTAGGATGGTACAAAAATCTATTCTTCTCATGGCATCTCCAACAACACTCTCCTTTTGTAATGGGACCCAATCAGGATGAAAGATCTAATGAAGATTTAATGAAATTTTCAGTAAAGATGTTTGGACACTTTCCCACTGTTTAGGCAAAATGGAAATCGGCCAACTCCTTGTTCCATTCAGTTTTTTAAAAGCATGGGTTAAATTTATCAACAAGAAGTATTTTTAAAAAACCCTAATTTGGGGGATTTTTGCCTCTAATAATGTAGGTGTCCCTGAAGCTGCAAATGGCAGTTATGTAAAGACCTGGTGCTTCAATTTATTTAACTCAATATGACTGTTTCTCCCTGCATGCCTCAAATCATTCCAGTTTAAGCCAACTTCCTATCTCCCCTACCAAAATAGGATGCAACAGCACCTCCAATTCTAGAGCAGTGTTTTACAACCTTGACAGCTTGAAGATATGTGGACTTTAACACTCAGAATTTCCCAACCAGCATGTTGGCTGGGAAATTCTGGAAGTTGAATTCCATGCATCTTCAAATTGCCATAGTTGAGAAACTGTGATTGATCGATCAAGACAGACAACCAACTTCCTATACATAAATAAATTTAATAAATTTATTTACGAATTTAATGTGGAGAAAAGCGAGGCTTTACACAGGTAAGAAAAACTAAAAGGGCAAGTATAAATTAGGCAAAAACCTGGCTCAAAAACAGTTAACTGTGAGAGGGACCTTGAAGTCCTAGTGGACGGATCACTTAAAAAGAAGGTATGGCTTAGATATGGCTATCCCCTATAAATCTCCTTGCGACATAAACTGATTAAAATCTCCTCCCTGCACTGTAAGCAGGAAAGGTTTCCTCTCAACACAAAGCCCTTCCTTTGCCTCCTCCATTTCCCACAGGCGGTGCAGTTGTCTATATAAGGCAAGCATTACTGTCATGTTCCAAGGCTTGCTCATCAAGGCTGCAGCACTCACTGGGAACTCTCCCAAGTGTCAACTTGGTTCTTATTTGATCTAATAGAAATCAGGCCAGATCAGGAGGAGAAAGGAAAAATGTACTCCCGCACCCAAAACATGGCTTTCTTTTAAGGCAGGATAGATGGGAATGTATATCGTGAAGACCAACAGGGAGGGGGAGTATAATGACCCCCCACCCGCTCCCTGAGGAAAAAAATTCTGGCAGCACACTAGCTTGAACCATCCTTTCCTTGCACCCTTGGGGTGCTTCAGCTTGAAACATTTCCAAGAGTTTAATATCTTCTCTCCTTGGGAATCGCAGAGGAACATGCTTTGCTGGAAGAATCTGAGAGCCTAGATTTCTCCCACCTCCTCCCAAACCTGAGTTGGCAAAACATGCCTGGACGGGCAGGAGGAATGTCTTATGCCTCATAACAAGAGCTCACTCATCAGTTATTTGTCTGCCTGGTGCAAGGTTTCTACAGCATCCTCAGATTCACCAGAGCATCCCCAGCCAAAAAAAGTACCAGGGTAAAGAGTGGTAGCATCCTGTGTTACACAGCTCTTGCAGTCTCAGACTACATCTATGCTTCTCAACCTCTGTAGCTTTAAGATGTCTGGACTTCAACTCCCAGAATTCCCCAGACAGTGGGGAAGTCTTTTAGGACTTTTTACTTATGGGGTCCTTGGTGCTCTCTGAGCTTGACTGCTTTCTTGCAGATGTTTCATTATCAACTAGGTAACATCATAAGTGCAAGTAAGGGAGTGGGGTTTGCTCTCATTTTATATACTAATGACTTGCTCTGTCACTCTTCATGGGAATGGACTTGGTGGTTCCTTGACTGGGCTGGTGTTTAGTGTTAGCTTGTTTGTCTGAGTTAGTAGTTTCTTGATTGGAGTATTGTTTGCTTTGTAGTTAGAAAACTACAATAATATAGTCAGCTGTCCTTGTGATAAAACATACTGGATATGGAGAAATAAAGGTGAATCAAGCCATTGAGAAAAAGAAAGGCTCTGTCTAAATGCAGGAAAACACTAGTAAGCAGAGAAAGGTTTTCATACAGTAATTTTTTTGCCTTATTTATGCTTTTCTCGGTAGTGACCAAGTTTTGAAGCAATGTGTCAGTTAGATAGGGTAACATACCTACATACACCAACAGGCACTGCTAGGATTTGCATGCTGAAAAGGAAGGAGACAGGAACCACAGAGATTCCAGAAAGAGACTCTGCTTCCCTCAAGCACTCTGGCATTTTTAAAGAATAACAAATGTATTTGTTTACATGAATCAGAAATCACTTCATCGGTGTTATTCTAAACTAACAGGCATACATATCTATATTGGCTGGGAGGAAGGTTTGAAGTGTTGAGATTAGCATTAAGGTTGAAATGAAGAAATTATATTCAAGCAGGCTTAACAATCTTTTAGGAGCCGATAGGCACATTTGAAATTTTGTGTACATGTTACTAGTGTTTTCCCAAAATGGCTGTCCTGATATGCATATCCAATCATAAAACATTTATTTATCAAAAAGTAAACCGACAAATTTATTTCCACAATTCATCCCAAATGGATGCTTTCCACAACCCATTTTTTTTGTCTTTTTTCTGACCTGGTTATTATAAAGAATGGGCTGTAACCATCCATCATTTTTATTTTCTATCTATAAGGCCTTCTGTAAGTAAAGATAATGCTAAAGCAATTGTGGACACACTGCAAACACAAGAATCTATGAGAGAATAAATTATGACAAAGGTGTCATAACATCATCATGCAAATGATATGATTGATAAACCTCAAAAGACCTCATGATGCAAGCACAGAATTTTGTCATCTGTATGATGATATTATGACACAGGTTTATCTTGGTGTCACCGTGGCTTACAATAGATACCTTTAATTTAGTTTTAATTGTATATCTGGATATTGTCAGCCACTCAGAGTGGATGGCCATAATATATTTAATACATGCTTAAGCCTACAGTCTTAAGAGTTGCAAACAACATGGAATCTGCTCTGACCTTGATTCTGCAGTTATTTTACAGCAGTTTCCAAAATTCCCACCCCAAATGCACTGTGGCTGAATAGCAATAGCACTTAGTGCTTTACACTTCACAGCACTCACTGAGTGGTTTACTATGTCAGTATATTGTCCCCCAACAATCTGGGTCCTCATTTTACTGACCTCAGAAGGATGGAAGACTGAGTCAACCTTGAGCCGGTCAGGATTGAACTCCAGGCTGTGTCCCCCTACAGCCTTCCCAAATGTCCTGGTTGCCTGTCCCTGTGCTTTAAATTTAGAATCTTTCAAAAACTTAGGTCAGGCAAGGCAGAGTAATTGACAGGCACTAAGGAAGTTCCAATAGAAGAGAATATCTGTAACTCCAGAGTTACAGATATTCTTTTCTATTGGAACTGTGGAATTCTTGGTGCTCTCTGAGGTTGGTTGTTTCATTGAACAAACATTTCATTGCCGAAATACTACATGCATTGATGATGTTACCTAGTTAGGGAATGAAACATCTGAAAGCAAACAACCAACCTCAGAGAGCACCAAGAACTCCACCAAGGAAGTTGACCATAGCATAGCATCTACTGGCAACCACGCTGACAAGGAAATGGTAACACACATACCAACATCATGAGATAAACTCTGTCCCATCAGACATACAGTACATACATAAGTCACAGAGTTCATTTCATGAGGTCAGTCACACATTTCATCACTTGCTTCCCCTTCTGGATCCCCATTAGAATCCCTAATGATCCAAGGATCCTAAAGCAGAATACAAACCTAAACTGGAAAGCTAATCAATCCACCGGCAGGCATTAACTAAAAAGTACGGAACAAGGAGAGGCTTCTGCCTTGAAGCAGAAGAGAATAAAATTACTCATGCACTATTACACTGTCTTGAAAGTAAAAACACTCAGCAATGCTGGAGTCCACTGTACTAGTAAAAAAAGGCAGATACTTTTCCATATATTTACCAGCACTAAAGAAAAAGTCTATCGAATTTTAGTTTTTAATAAGTAGCCTCCAATTCCTTTGCAAAGTTTAACACAAAAATACTCCTCTGTAATAAAACTTTTAGAAATAAAAATAAATATTTTAGAAATAAAAAGAAACATCCCTTCACATTTTCCCCCTTCACTTTGGGAAAGGAAAACATCTCTCTTATTTCATTCCCTAGCTGAGAGTGACCCAATGGATTTTTTGTTTTGCACACAAATCCCTCAACTTCAAGGAAGCAAGTTCTGTCCCAGGAGATAGCATGTTTAAAATCCCTAATATTGGCAAAGATCAGAACTTTCATCTTTTCTTTTCAGAGTAAGGTCACTTTGGAGTGGAGGGCAATGGAAGACATGGAGAATGATTAGGCTTCCTTTCTCTCTCTTTAACCCTGCACATCTCCAGAAGAAGTTTATTCATTATGTGGATTCAGCTGGCAGTTCTCCCAAATGGAAAGAACCAAATGAGCAATAGCCAGGGAGTATTAATCCCAACCCCATTTGGAAATCTTTTTCCTCACCAATCTTGTTGAAGATAAATGAGTTAATAATGCAATAGCCCTGTTCAACCACACTCTCCTTAAAATTAAGAAATAGTTTTGTTAGGAACTGAACTTTCTTTTGGTTAGTTAGGGTATCCCTTCACATCACAGTTGATGTCAGAGTAAGAAAGAAGCACACATATATAAGCATGTCATTTAGTTTATTTGTTCCCCTAGAACAATTTCTTTAAGCTATCAAAACAAGAACCCCACTGGATAAGATCAAAAGATCATTTTGCTCAGAATCCTGTTTCTTGATCATGAGCACACAAACATTTCTAAAACTCCATTAAAGAACTAGGATTCTTCCTACGGTCTTGTTTTCAGAGATATACTGTTTGTGTGCAGGGGGTATTTATCACAACATCCCTTCCAAATCTAATCACAGATTTTTTTTTAAAAAAAAAGTCCTATAGTTAAATTGCCAGAGAAGAGCTATGCTTTACCATCTTAATAGCACCCCAGCTCAGGCCCACTACAAAAGCCAGATTGTATTACAGCTTACCTGGAGTTGGGTTCTTCTAAATACAGCTAGCACCCATACAATTAAAATAATGTATTAAGTTTGAGCACAAAGATACTGTATATGACGACACGGAAAGGTCCATTTGCTAGGAGGCAACCTGTGACAGAATACTACTGTATACAGGAGATTTCCCCACCTTGGGACAGTCCAGATGCATTGGGCAACAAAACTCCCATCATCCATAACCAATGGCATCGATGGCTGGTGCGAGGGATGTAGTCCAACAGACCGAAATAGCTAATTTCAGGGAAGGGTAATGTTCATGTTTCCTCCCTTCACGAAAAGCCCCTGAAGCCACTTTCTCCTTCGGCCGCAGCAGGACCCAAAGCCCAATCCTTTCCCCGATTGAGAGGAGAGCCTGCCGTCGTCTGCAGCCCCGCTCACTCCCAGAAAACGGGCGTTCCGATCCGGCAAAGGAAGCCGGGAAAGCCGGTAACATCCAGGAGCTAAAATCATGCCCATCGCAAGCAGACGCCACAAGGGCCGCGGAACACCCCCGACGGTGTCGCAGCAACCCGGACTCGGGCGCGCTTGCAACGGGGCTCGGAGGGAAGGATAGATAATGACTTACTTACTCGGGGCGCCCGGTTCTTTCCACCTCCGGGACACGCGCCGAAGAAGCGGGGTGGGGAGGAGGAAGAGAGGTGCGAGAAAGTGAGCGAGGAAAGCAAGCGGGACCCACCACCGTTTGCTCAAGGACGCTCACTTTGCACTGCTACGACGCGATTCGGGCTACAACCGAGATACAAGTCACGTCTCGGTACTTACTTCAGTGGCCAGGCGCCCCCCCCCCTTGTCCCCCCGAGGCTATCCCAGAGCTCTCCCAGGAAAGGCCAAATCTACCGCCTTCCCGTCTCCCCCATAAAATGGGCTACCTACCTGCAGGGCCGGCGCAGGGCAGTCTCTCCGCCTCAGCTCACGGAGGGGCCACTAAGGTTCCAGTGCGCTCCCCGCCGCCGCCGCCGCGCAGACGAGAGCGAGCCTTATATATATATCGCGCTCCTCTCGGGCCGGATAGAACAGCCCCGCCCACCTCACCATTCAGCCAAGCCCCTTGAGCGCCGTTTGCTAGGAGCGCATGCGCGGCAATGGGAAGCCCCTCCTCGGCCTGAAGGCTCCCCCTGGAGTCGCTGCTGGGGGTGATGTCGCCGGGGAGGGTGCGGCGTGGGCGCCGCCGGTGACTTCAAGCGGGACTGGATAAGCAGGAAAGGCGATCCCGTTTGGTGGAGAGGTGGGGCGCGCAGGGTTGACATTCGGCTAGCCGGGTCTTGAAAACATTTTTGTGAAGAAACAAACCCAGGAAATTATGAGATGCTTAGGGTTGCCGTATTTGAACACAAATACGGGGGGAGAGGGGGCTGTCGTTACTCTTTCTGGAGGAAAACAGAAACGTTACATATGCTCAGGAGATACTTGCTGCTGTACACAATTGAGGAGTGAAGACCTCTGGATTGACCAATTTAAACCATCTGTAAACTGTTTCTATTTCAAAAAAAAAGGGTGGGAGGAATTGTATAGTAATACCTAAATGCAAAAAAGCAAATTCAAAGGGGAAGGATTTGAGATTCGGGGGATTGTTTCCACAGTCCATCTTATCCTCTCCCTGAGTAGAGTAGCTTAAGCTGATGTGCGGCAGTCTGGGAAGTGGCCCAGATAGAATTAAGACTTTGGTAGAGCATTCCAAAGTCAGAAAACATGCCATATAAAGTAATCGGTAATAGCTCGCATGACCCTTATGTTTGCAGTACTTCCCCCAGAGGAGGTAAATAGTAGATGCCAGGGTACTTCATTACACAAAACCAGGCACACAAGAGACTTCTTTTCCAAAGGGACTCTCAGCAATGGGAATGCAGCATACTGCAAAGCCCTTGTCTGCGATTTCCGATCAGGCCAAACTCTCCACCTCTCCTGAATATGGTGAAACTTTTTTCCCTACTTGATTCTTTGTTGCCCACATGTGCATTGTTCCAGATCATAAAAATGGATTTGATCTAATTGTTATCAAGCACCAGGTTGCTAAAGGTGCCAAATAAACTATTTTTATCTATTGACCCTGGGTCAAATTAAAAAGGTTCATCATTAGGTGAAGTAAGCTTTCCTCCCTAAATGTATGGGCTTTTGTGTACAGAACAAGCATACACAATGGCTTTGACAGAGCTGTACATACACAAAGCCAGCTCAGGTTTATAGCATGTAAGGCAATTACTTTGGTGCAATTTAAGGGACACTTCCATGTTGAAAACAATGATCAAGACTGGACTAGTTCCTTGCGTGAGCAAAAACTGAAATGATACATCACCATTTTTGGGATAAGACTTCTGAGGAACTTTTGCAGTTTGCACAGGAATCTAGCTTTGTCCAAAAAGCAAAACTCTGTTCTCTGCCCAAGCGTGATGAACAATTAAGCTGGTCCTGGGTTTATAAAGGGTACCACACATCTAGTCATTATAAGCGGGATTCAGTTTTATGTAGCTCTCAAGGCTCAGAGGCAGGAATTTCTGTACAGAAAGTAAAGGTATTAACAAATGAGCTTTTTATTGGCCAATTACCCTAATTGCACCAAATTTACTGAGAGGAGTGGGAATATCATTTTTGCAACCCACCCATGGCTTCCCAGAGGTTTCCTCCTATTTTTTCTTACCAGAGAAAAGTTAGGAGAGACAAAATCACCGGATAGTAATCTCAAAATTATTATTAGCAATAGAAACTCTCAATTTGGAAGTACTCCAAAGCTTTCTAATGAATTTTCAACACCTCTGAAAATTATAGTGCCTGAGCTTCTCTCCAGGAGCCACAATAGTTATACTACGGTAGCTTCAAACAATTGTGATGAGGGTGGATCTCAAATATCTTTTTTGTTTTAACTTGTTGAAGCTCTGCACTGCTTTCTTTCCAAATTACATCTTTGTTATGATCATTGACCAATTTAAAGTAAAAATGTAACAAAGCAAACAAAACATTGGCATGAAGAACTTGTTGGCAAGATCCAGGTAAAGCTCAGGATCTATGCAACTTGGCACTTTTCCAATTTTGGGAGTCATTTGATGGACCATGGCACAAATTTTGGCCATAGGAAGAATAGCTGCTGTATCTGTGGTTTGTCTACAAATTCTAATGATTCTGCTATTTTGTTTTTCATGCTTACCATTCCTAGGGCAATCAGCCATAATCCTTTTTTTTTTTGAAGAGAAAAAGAAGTTCATTAGAGATTTCAAGTAGCTTCATTTATTTGCAATGTTCAACTTGTGTACCCATAACTATTTCTCCCACCTACCCCTGTTCACACAATGGATTAAGGACCTTCTACTGTAGCCATTTTCAATTAGCTCTCCTCTCAAAATCTCCAAGATGAAAAATATACGTACTTAAAAGTACAAGAAAAGGATTATATTTTTCTGTAAAAGTATACTTGTATACTATGTCTGTAAGGGTGGCCTTAGGTGTGGTTTTGTGAGGAAAATCTTTAAAGGTTTATTTATAGTACAGAAAGTATTTCATTTCTTATTTTCACAAATCTTGAAAGACTACAGGGAAAAGCAGTTTAGAGATGCAAATGAACAAAGAAAATAGCAAAAACTTGAAAGTAATGTACAAAACTGTAAAGCCTATAAAATGATCTCTAGTCCTGCATATGGAATCAATGCATATGGATCTATGTACATACACACCAGTTCCATCAATATTATATGAAGGTCATCAGAGGACACTCATGGAAGAGCTAAAAGCCAGCACAGAGCCAGGAAATATTATTGGGCCAATGCAACTCCACAGCTGAATAAAGCTAATCTCCAGTTGCTTTCTTTTCTATTTAAGGCAAAATGCTGTGATTCACAATTCCCAGAATAAACCGTCATGTTAGAAGATGACAAAGCTCACACTCTCCAGATTTCTTACCTTGTAAACAGTAACATTTAGTTTGTTGAGAAGCCAGTTCTTTCCAAGGAAGATCTCCAAAATACAGTATTGTCTAATATTGTATTTATTAACTATCCATAGATTTTGCAGTAGGAAAGAATCTATGATCTTGCTGCATTTGCTTCAGTTTAAACAAGCACCAGAAGGCAAGGCCAAGATGGCTGAGAACCATGTTTACCTTTGATTTTTCAATCCGAAATGCTGCCAAGTGTGTGGGAGTAAACTGCTAAATTTATTCATTTTTTAATCCTACCATTCTTCTAAAATGATTGTGATATATTTTTTCTTCCAAAGTTATCCTCCCCCAAGGCTTGTGAAGCAGTCTAGTCTGTTCCAAAGTAAATCATTATCTTGATCTGCATAGCATGGTTAAGTCATACTGTGATTTGTTACATTTTGTCTTAATAACAATGTGTAATTTAGCTGTTAGGTATTATAAACCATGGTTTTGGATTTAATATTCTGAGAAACAAAGTGATATGACTGGGTTTATACATCATGCTAAACAGTTTAGGTTTATTGAATTAGCCACAATTATCTGGGTTCCTACAACACAGCAACATAGCAGGGCTCACACAATCTAAAGCAAGCAAACTTAGTTGCATGGTGTATGAATTTGACTAACTAGTTTATAGTGCAATGTGTGAACTTGGCTAATAAGTCAGAGGAGTTAACAATTGAATCCAATCCTAAGTGGTCTAAATCTTGCTTTAATTATTAGTTTAATATTTCTGTCAAACTTCTACCAATGAGCTTTCCATTCTCCCAACTGCTGCTAAGCACTTATCTTGCCAAAAGAACAAAAGTATGAAAAAACTTTTTCAGATCTGTTCAAACAGACCAGGTTTTCTTTCTAAAGGAGATATGTGATGGACGCAGTTGCCTAGTGTGGCTCTCCAGCTTCCACCATACTAGATTTCAAGCTCTGAAATCCTGAGTGCTGCTGTTAGAAATACTTATTTATCAAATACATTTTTATTTATCAAATTTATTGGTTCCCCACCTTACCACAAGGTAAATATCAAATTAATTTGACCTGCATGTCCACTGTAATGACAAATTAGTGACTTGTGGGACCTTTTATGGTGGATAATTTATTTATTTGGAATTATTATGTGGAAACCGATGACTTTGAAAGTAAATCTCAGTGCTACCCCAAAGGAAAGTCTAAGCATCAGGCTGTTTTTGCATGTCTACATGCAGAAAGAAGAAAATGCAGAATTCAGATGTTGGCCAGTAGCTCAAATACACCTTTTTCCAGTCTGCTAACGTTATATGCTGTATATACTGTAGTTTAATAAACTCAGTCCTTATTTGGTTATGGTTTTAAGGATGTTCTCTCAATTATTTCATTTATTTATTTGCAAAGGACTGGTTTCTCATAAGCCTGCTGAAATCCTCTCTTTTGAGCATGTGCAACATTCATAGAATATACAATTTTTTAAACAGTAGTACTTGTTTTTTTAATGAAGTACATTTTGAAAAGAATGGATCTGGTAAATTAGGATCATACATATCAGTGGTGGGATTCAGCCGGTTTGCACCACTTCGGCAGAACCGGTAGCTAATTTTTTTTTGCCCAGGCCCAGAATGGACTTCCGGAAGCGGCACCAAAACAGAGAACCAGTTGTTCACATATTTGAATCCCACCACTGATACATATGTTAAAAAGCAGAAGAGAGGTAGTTATGATTATAGCTCAGTTTAATGTGATGCTTTTCCTGTAAACAAAAATGTAGGAAATGAAATGAAATGTAGGGAATTGAAATATTTAGATACCTAAACTAGTTATATTAGGTCTACTTTCATAGCATAGGTCAGAGGACAGCCAGTATGGATGGAGTACATGGGCTTCTAAATTACAAAGGGAATTACAGTATTTTTTTCAGTTTTCTTTGTTGGAAAGGAATTATTTATCATTTATCAAGAAATTATTAGTTTTATAGCAACAATAAAATTGCTGACATCTGTTTAGCTCTTCCAGGTATTCTTACATTCACTGTACAATTCATGGCAACCGTGCACACTCTGTACTACACTTTTGCAACAGTCCTTCACAACTAGTTTGATTTCCAGGTGACAAGTAGCTGCTTTGATAATAAAAACAAAGCTTCTACACTTTGCAAACTATCCCAGATATCCGGGGCTTCTTTGCTGGCATTGAAGCTGTTTGACTATTAGGTTCAAAGGACAGAAGATAACATTCATTCTACCTATCAAAAGCTATTTGTGACTTGCCAGGAAGCAGAGACTGAAATAAATACTAGATGTGATGGTGGATGGTTCAGGCGGAACGGCCCTCACTTCCCGATGGATTCTTTCTACTGCTGATGTTTGATAAAATCCAGTGATGAAGAAATGCCCTTTCTTATGGCTCAGAGTGCTATTCCTTAACATGGTTTGAAAGGACATCTGCTTCTGGTAGATACTAGTATAAAGTACAGGCAGTCCTCAAATTACAGCAGTTCAATTAGTAACCATTCATAGTTATAACAGCTTTGAAAAAAGTGACTTATGACCATTTTTCAGACATGATCGTTGTGGCATTCCTATGGTCACATGATCAAAATTCAGACACTTAGCAACGGGTTCATATTTATGACGGTTGCAGTGTCCCGGGGTCATGTGATCCCTTTTTGCAACTTTTTGTCAAGCAAAGTCAATGGGGAATCCAGATTCACTTTCCAACCATATTACTAACTTAACAAATGCAATGATTCACTTAACAACTGTGGCAAGAAAAGTCATAAAAGGGGGCAAACTCACTTAACAATGTTTCAGCAACATAAATTTTGGGCTCAATTGTGGTCGTAACTCGAGGACTACCTGTACTTGGTTCAGCATGTTAGGTAAAACTAACTACTGGATTTGTAAGCTGTAATTTATGGCAGCGTGTTGAATGAAACGTGGTTAAGCAAACTATGATTTAGAGCTATGCATGAATCTAGTTATACTGTTTTAATTATGAAATGTTGTCATCCCTAATATACTCCATTAAGAGTGTAAGAGAACATAATGATTACATTTGTACAATATGTTTAACTTATTTACTGTTGTACCTGTAGGGAACGTGTTATGTACGTAATTCTGTAGCCATTGAGAGAGTGAAGAAGACTAGTGTCTAGCATCAAAAAGGTGCAGCCTAGTTTCTCCCAGAACGGGCTCATGAAAAGATGGTTCTGAAGTCTGTATCTACGCTCACAAAGATGCTTTTTCACTAGGCAAGTGGACTTTTCTTGTTTTTCTTTGAAGATGTTTCGCTTCTCATCCAAGAAGCTTCTTCAGCTCTGACTGGATGGTGGGGAAGCTTCAGAGCTGAAGAAACTCTTGGATGAGAAACGAAACGTCTTCAAAGAAAAACAAGAAAGTCCACTTGCCTCATCAAAAAGCATCTTTGGGGTAACTATGACCTGGATGACTGAGAATCTCCATAGACATCTACACTCACAATTTATTCTGCTGCCGCTGTTTACCTCTCGGATGTTAAGGTCTGAATTCAGAATTATTATAAAACTGCTTCCAGGAATAAAAGAATGTAAAAACAAAATTGAAAAGCTACAAAGTTGGGAGAGGAGGAGCAAAGTTTGCAGTGACTAAAGGAACGGAAGTCTAACACAATCCCTGAAGCTGATACCTTTAATATCCACCATTTTTAGGTTAATTATCTCCTGCTTCTAAAAGAATCAGTAAAAAAAAAAACCTGGAGCTCTGGAGTGGGAATAACTTTACAATCCTCTTCAATAACTCAGATGCCAGTAACAAAACTCATTTTTTAAGACATTGACTGTGAGAGGGAGTTACTGGTGGACAATCACTTAAATATGAGCCAGCAATATGCAGCAGCAGCCAAAAAAACCCAACATAATCCAAGGTTGCATTAACAGAGGGATAGAATCAAGATCATATGAAGCAGTACAGCTTAATAAAGCCTTGGTAAGTCCACACTTAGAATACTGCATCCAGTTTTGGTCACCATGTTATAAAAAACATGTAGAGACTGGAAAGAGTGCAGAAAAGAGCAACAAAGATGATTAGGGGGCTGGAGGCAAAAACATACGAAGAATGTTTGCAGGAATCGGATTTGTCTAGTGAAAAGGATTGGGGTGATGTGATAGCAGTATTCCAATATTTGAGGGGCTGCCACGAAGATGGGGGAGGGGGGTCGACCAATTTTCCAAAACACCAGAAGGCAAGAAACCATGGATGGAAACTAATCAAGGAGAGAAGCAACCTAGAATTAATGAGAAATTTCCTAACAGTGACAACAATTAACCAGTGAATTTAATGGCTTGTCTTCAGAAGTTGTGGGTGCTCCATCAGAGGAGGCTTTTAAGAAGAAAACTGGACAGCCATTTGTCTGGAATGATCTCCTGGTTGAGCAGGATGTTGGACTAGAAGACCTCCAAGGTCCCTTATTCTGGCCATGCTGAGTGTAGCAAATGGGAATATTTGAGAGCCATATGGCCACAGTATATTCCTAGCTGATCAGCTCACTCCCTCTGCCGGATAAAGCTGATAGTGCAGCAGCCAGGATGCTTGCCCTTGGGCATCAGATCTACCCAACTGGAAACCATCCTGCTAACAGAAGTTTGTGTTGGCTGAACTGAAATGTTAGCTCTAAGCCTGCAGAGATTGATGCACCTGGGCTCTCTCCTTACCGTACTCATTTGAAATAATTGAGTAATAAATTTTAGTGACTCACAGCCTTACCCCTCTTGATTTATTGATTTGTGACTGATTCTTGAGCTATCACTTAAGCAACTGCACTGGAAGAGCAAGGCCTGTCCTCCTTTTTACTGAAGCCTGTAGTTGTTTACAGCAGATTTCCTGCTGCTTCTATTCAGGGAACACATCTGGATTTGCTTAGTCAAGCAAAGCAGGAAGTGGCTCCATTATTGTCTTCAGATGGTGGCAACAGGAAATCTTTCCATCCACTCCATGCATTTGCTGCAGCCTGTAAACTGAGCTCCTGAAAAAAAGAACCCCTCTCATTTTTCTACACAGAGCTGACAGATGGCCTGTATTTTAAGACTGGTCTATGTTTCAAAGTACTACAGCTCCAAAGCTTTGAAACAATCCAAAACAAATCCTAGCATACTGTACTGTAATATTTGTTTGTGTATACAGGTGTATACATATACATACATGTCCATTTATTTGTGTGTATGTATATGTGTGCTATGCATAGAAAATGTGATAAGATACTGCCGTTCTGTGGATTTTGTGGCTTTGACCCACTGTGGCAACACTTATTCTATATTTCTGTAGTTAACACACCAACTTTGTATGGTTTGCATATCAAAGTGCACTCTAGTCCATGAAGTTTATGCTGCAATAAACTCTGTATGGTTTGTTAATTAAACTACAGTTTCGGTTGGTTTTGATGCTCTAATTCAGGGGTCTTCAAACTTGGCCCTTTTATGACTTGTGGACTTCAACTCCCAGAATTCCTCAGCCAGGCACGCTGGCTGAGGAATTCTGGGAGTTGAAGTCCACAAGTCATAAAAGGGCCAAGTTTGAAGACCCGTGCTCTAATTCATAGGCTCAAATCTTTTCTTCTGAATGTATGTCCTATTTATTAGGCTCAGGTTGATGGCTATTTATTTATTTGTATTCTGCCTTTATTATCCTTACAAATAATTCAAGGCAGCAAACATATTCAACACACCTTCCTCCTCCTATTTTCCCCACAACAACTCTGTGAAGTCAGTTGGGTTAATAGTGACTGGCCCAAAGTCACCCAAAGACATGGCCAAAGCGGGACTAGAACTTACGGTCTCCAGCTTTCTAACTTGGTGCCTTAATCACTAGACTAACCTGGCTCTCTCTTAGGGCTCCATTAAGAAAAAAGGCAAATTCATAAACCTAAACGCCAAGATTCCTTTTTTTTTTTTTTGTATAAGAGTGATGATCTTAGAGCTTTTCACATAACCAAACATCTACATGACAACTCTCTCACAGTGCTTCACAATACTTGCCTTTTTCTCTTTCCGATCTTTTGCACTGTCGAAGTGAAGTGCTGGTGTTCCAACTTATTAATCAAAAGACACTGTAAAACTATTATTTTTCTAAAGAGAAAGATAATGGGATGTTCTCATCCAAATGCATACCAAGAAGTATAAGAGGTCAGGCAATTATAAAATCAAATTCATAAAAACAATTTCTCTTAGAATTCCCAGTTCTTAGATGTTTTCTTCCTCTAGGCATGTGGAGAAAACTGGTTTAGATGGAAGATTATTTCAATATAGGATTAGTGTGGTACCATATGCACCAAGATGGAAAGATTTGGCCTTACCCACCATGGAGGAATGGTTGGTGACACCGACAGAATTTGCTGAGAGGGATAAATTGATTTCTCTGATTACAGAAAGGACAATATTTACGTTTATTGATGACTGGAAACCTCTTATGGACTTTTTGAGTAAAAATGAAAGTGATTTATGGTTTTGATGATTAGACAGGATAGATTATAGAAAGAAGAAAGTCATGATGTAACTATAGTGAGGGGTTAAAGTATAATTGTACTTATAACTTCTATGAAGAATATTGGAAGATGCTTCCTTATATCTTCTTTTTTTCCCCTATTTTTTTGCTTTTTTCTTGTACTTTTAGCTTTTTCTTTTATTTCTCTTTCCTTTTCATGTTCTCTGTTATATTTTAGATTGCATTAGTTATTATTATTAAAACTTTCAATAAAAATTATATATATAAAAAAGAGAAAGTTGACTTAGAGACCCTGTTATTAATTACTGTTGCCAGGAGGCCAAGCTTTCTGGATGCAATTGTTAATCTTGATAATAGCTGTTTGGATTGTTTAGCAATTTTGCCGTGCTTTTGTTTATTATGGATAATTAGTTGCAGTAGTTATATTAAGTACTTAATACACTAACCAATTAAATTGCAATTATTTATGAGCAGACCAAGGGCATCTATGCAATTTCCATGTATCACATTATCTCAGAAATAAGCAAGTCGCACAGTGGCTTCAAGTTACATATGAAGTTAAATTGCACTACTGAATGATCTGTCTTGGCATATTGTAGCTGTAACTATTGCTTTGGTTTTCCCCAATGCATAATGCTGTTGTCTTAAAATGTCTGAGGCTCAATTTTCAGAGTAAATGCCATTCCAGTAACTGAGGAACAACAGAAGGGAAACAGAGCTTCCAATGCAGATCTCTGTTGTCTGCATTCTAACACTCTATAGGGTTTAAGAAAATGGGCATCCTGTCAGATCCACATCCATTCAGCCATCTAGTGTCTTATGGAGCAAGGATCTCTTCTCAAGCTGAGCTCTTAAATGCAAGCAAGACACTGCACTCTAGTGGAAATAAAAGGGCAGGACCAAGCAATTATGAGAAATTTACATACTCAAGAGTAGCTATGTATTTAGTAACTATATATAATAAAGCTATATATTTACAGTAAAAGCTTGAATATTAAGCTATTAATATATTACATTATAGGTTAAATATTAAGCTATATTAAAAATAAAGCTATATATTAAATGGTGTAAATATTTATATTTAAACCACTGTCTCTATCCCTGTATGAGCTAGCAATAATTTCCCAAAGTCTATTTTCCCCCCCATTTGTACAGTCCTGGATCATTAAAGCAGGAATGGAAGAAACCCAAGGTCTTTCATCACTGAGTTATCGTTATCGTCTTCAGTGGAAATATTACAACTGATAGTTCTAGTAGTACCAGCAATATAGTGAAATGATCTGTAATAGTTGGAAAGGAGTGAAGAGTAAAGAATGAAGAGAATCAAGATTCTACAGCAACACACAATTAAGATGACAAATATTATTATTGATTGCCTAAGATCATGGTATTGCAAAACAAAAACAATTAGATATCCTCTTAGCCTTCAAAGAACGGAACAGGCCTGGAGGACTTTATCTCCATCCAAACCATCACCGTGCATGGATTATTATCCCTGCTTGGGTCTTACAGCTATGAGGCAAGACAAACAAAAGATATGCAGATCAGAAGAAAGTCAGGCCTTGGGACTTGGCCTCTCAGCTGGAGGAGTTTATTAAGGCTTGTCCACATGACTAGAGTTCTTGTTTTTACCACCACCTCCTTCTCTACTAAGCATGGTAACCAGCTTGTGTCTGAACGCACCAGCTCCTCTTGCCTTGGGCCTACCACTCCTTTCAGCTCTGCTTGCAGTCTCCTGACCATCTAGCAGATGAGGTGGACACTGTCTGTCCGGAGAGGAGTCCGCCCTTGGACTTGAGCTAAGATGGCCGCTCAAGCGCTTGAGTGTTTTAGGACTATCGTAAATGGATAACTGGTCATGGTTGGTGCTGCCCTCAGGGGAGTCTCTGTAGCTGAAGCCAAGGCATTCTGAGCCGGAGGGGCGCTGTTCCAGGTCATGCAGGTTCTCGTAGAGATGGTCTGAGAGCTGTGTTCCTTGCTCTTGGGATTCCGCCTCTGTCTTGCCCCAAGGCTGAAACATGAGAGGAAAGCTCTTGCCAATGGAAGCATAGATGATGGGTGTTTCAGGAGACTCAAGCTCTGGGGAAACAGAGTGGTTTTTGCTAGAGAGGCTAATTTCCATGCTCCCCTTGGGAAGTGGTTGCATTTCCTCCAAACTGTCTGTGCCAGTGGGCCATGACCACAGCCCGGCTTTCTGCATAGAGTCTTGAGCTTGAGAAATCCCAGCTTTCTTGTTGTTCTCCATAAGGATGGCCTTCTGATGTTCTATTGCAGCTGAGACAGCCTTGCATATTTCTACAGCCTGTGAAGTATTAAAAGTGAAGAGGCCCTCTCCTGAATCACAGCGGCGACCTGCCTCAAAAGAGAAGACAGTCTGGGGAGAGAGAAGAAAAAAGAAAACTTCAACAGTTATTCTTGCAGAGTAATTGCTAGCAATCAATCTATCAATTATTTATTTGACTTAAGTGCCGCTTGACTCCAATCAACTCAGGGCACATGAAACCATAAAAACAAAATAGCAAATATACAATAAAAACAGAAAACGAAATAAGAGGGCAAATCTGGTCTAACAAAACAAAACAAAAAAAATTAAAATAAAAATCATACACTAAGTAAGTCACCTACTAGCCCAGAACCTAGAGAAAAGCCAGGCCTTTAAAAACCCTCTGGAACACTATCAGGGTGGGAGCTATCTAGATCTCATGAGGAATCTCATTCCAGAAGGAAGGTGCCACAATACAGAAGATATGCTTCCAGGGTCACTGATCAAAGGAATGAGGACCCTAATGGATTAAATTAGTCAGGCTGACACCAGAAGTCTCTCATATAACCAGGCACTATGTCACATACTGGCCCGTGTAAGCGGTGGGCAAATTGAGCTGTGTGTGCACGTAGCTAGCCACTTGCATAGCCTGATTCCGAACAGGCCACGGCCGGTAGTGGGCCACGGCCCAGCGGTTGGGGACCCCTGTCATATGCAGCTTTATATGTCATCATGATTTCCTTTGTTCAATTTTGCCAACAACTACAAAGATAATCAGATGATGCTCAACCTCATCTCAAATCCATGAAAACAGATCCATAAAGTATCAGCTGCTAAATTAGTATCTGTCGTATGTGGAATCAGATCATTGATATTATATTTTTAAAAATCCCATCTCACCCCTATGCGGGACATATATCTTACTCAATCTCAGGTCCTCTATCAGAAGCCTGGGAGTTTGAGGGTTCTGCACAATATTTTAGCTATTCCTGGCACGGCACTCTTCTGATTTTGTTCCTGTTGGAGCCACTCTCCCAGTTTAAGAGTCACAGCCCCCAGTGCTCAAACTACCACTGCGACCACTTTGGCCTTTACTTTCCATATCCTCTCCAGTTGCTTCTTCAGGCCCTGGTACTTCTCCAGCTTCTCATACTCCTCCTTCACGATATTCCTGCCGTTTGGCACAGTTACATCTATCATCACTGCTCTCTTCTGCTCCTTCTCTACTATCATGATGTCTAATCGGCCAGTACCTGCTTGCCAATCTGGATCTCAAGATCTTGGCCCCGCTATTCTCCATGACCTTCTGTGGAGTCTCTCAGCTAGACTTGGGAGGGTCTAACCCACACCCTAGGCAGATGCTTTTGTACACAATGCCAGCTCCTTGCTTGTGCTGTTCAGTATATGCTATTCCTGCCTACATCTCATATCCTGCCACTATGTTGTGCTGGACTGCCTCTGAGGCCTCTCTGCATTGTCTGTGCCTCAGTTTTGTCTAGTGTGGAGGACCCCTGCTTCTATGGATCTGGTGCCGAGTGCCTGTTCTTGTGCTGCTATAATCAGTGCCTCTGTCTTCGCTGTCTTTTAGTCCAGTCCTTTCCAGTCACTGGTAGGATTTCTCAGTGTCGGCCACCTCAGCTGCCTGTCAAAGGTACATCGCAGGCAGGGCAGGGTCTTGTCTTGCCATGGCACTTCCTGTTCGACCTTCTTCCCATTTCTGTTGTTAATTTCCATATTTCAGTGCTTAGGGGGAAAAAAGTTCTGGTGTTCTGCAGGGCAAACTTCCTGTGAGAAGCATCTTTTGATGAGTACAGGTAGTTCTCGACTTATGACCACAATTGAGCCCAGAATTTATGTTGCTAAGTGACAAATTAGTTAAGTGAGTTTTGCCCCATTTTATGATTTTTCTTGTCACATTTGTGAAGTGAATCACTGCAGTTGTTAAATTAGTAACCTGGTTGTTAAGGGAATCTGGCTTGCCCACTGACTTTGCCGGTCAGGTCGCAAAAGGGGATCACATGACCCCGGGATACTGTAACCGTCATAAATATGAACCAGTTGTCAAGCATCCAAATGCAAATCACGTGACCGTGGGGACGCTGCAATGGTCATAAGGGTGAAAAATGGTCATAAGTCACTTTTTCCAGTGCCGCTGTAACTTCAAATGGTCACTAAATGAACTGTTGTAAGTCGAAGACTACCTGTGTAGCTGTATAGGTGCAGCTTTGGTTATTTTGAAACATGCTGACTGCCTCATGACCTGATTAGGGCCTGTCAGTAACCTTCACAGAAACTGATGGCCCTCTTATAATGGGGCAGTAAACTGGAGGAACTGGAGGAAGAGCCGCAACCAAGGCAATGGTCAGATAAAAAAAAAAAATTGAGTCTGAAATAGAAATGTGAATTGAGAAAGCATCTCAGAGTTGACCATTTCCAGTTCTCTTGAAGATAGAGGAAGAGGAAGAGGGAGGCACATTCAGACTTGTAAGATTCTGTTAATGCAACCCTACAATAAAAGTCGCATTAGCATGCATAACTTTGATTTCCTAGTCTGGTCTACTTGGAGGACTGACAACTCTCTCATGTGCTACAACAAGTGAGGAAGTCCTCCATGTGTGATGCTCTACTGTCTTTTCTGCCATAAACAAAAAGAAAGAGAAGAAAGAAGCAGCTACTTACCTTTTCCTGGCCAAATCTTCGGAGGAAGGTATAAGGCCAGCTATAGTGAATTTGTCCAGACTGCACATCCTTCAGGACCAGTTGCTCAGGTAAAAGGACCATCAGGTAGTTCCCTTTCAACAGACATCTTGCAGAAGCCTCTGTTGGGAATACGCTCACTGGGAACTCACACACTGTTGGAAAAAATATTAGACATATTATTTATTTATCTAAGAATCTTTCTTAATCCTTTACATAATCCTTCAATGGTGATTGCATTGGTACCATTTTTTTTAGGAACCATGGATGTCTGAGTTTTAAGTTTTCTCATTATGCTGTGACTATTTGGGTTTGAAAACATGAACCTAATTGATTTATTTATTTAAAAAGACTTACTAGCCACCCGGTTTATGTACCATAACATTAGGCAGCTCACAGAAAAAAATTAAAAGCTGTTGGAAAATAAACAGAACATCCTTGAAGAACAAAGTAAAGCAATCAGCTCCGGAGAGCAGGAAAAGCCTAATTGATAAAAATACTGAACTTGGAAGACTCAGTTTTAAACCCTGAGTACAACTATGGATTCACTTTTAAAAGTAGAATTTGCAACACTATCTCCTGATATTGTGGATGCTTACATTATTATTTTATTCCATAACGATGGTTGCCGTTTGATAATCTTTTGTCAGCACTGACACAATGGAGAATCAGATATGGACTAACAAAGCCGAGTACTGGAATGTGTATCACAATGGTGAGCAGCCTTTGTGTGGAGATGGACTGCACTTAGCATGGGGAGATTGCACTCCTGTTAACTTGGATGGGACCAGGACAAAAACAATTTGGTTTAACTAAAGTAAAATGAAAAATATGTTAAATTAAATTAAGCCGATAATCTGATGATAGTTTTGGATGAAAAACTGGGCTCTATAACCACAGCTTTGGGGCCAAAGACTGAGCTTCCATTGCTCTAGTGCAATCTCAGCTACAAGTTGTTAAGCTTGGATTTCCTCAGAGGGTTTTTTTTTGGTCAGCACAAATGAGTGTTAACCCCTTTAATGCCCTGGCTGGCTATCGGTTCTTCATCCCAACCTTGGGCATACGTACTTTCCTTCCAGGATGAGTAGATGGAATTCTCCTCCATTAGGGGTTGAGAGCTTGGGGTGTTTCCAACTGTACTGGACTGGGACGATCTCCTCTGCATGCACCAGAGCAAAAGTGAAAGAAATAGGAGGGATTCTCAGATAATTACCTTATAAAAGCAAAGTTGCAACATTTGAATGGTCCCTCTTTATCACAACATAACCACCACCTTGTATCACCATATCCAGAAACCCTTGCTGCAACTTATAATTTGATATCCCACCCTCCAAAATTTCAAGGTCCTCTATGTATTATTGTTTCCACCCACCAGTAAAATAGGTTGACTGAGTACACTTTGAACTCGGTCTCCACAGTCCTACTGCAACACCCTGACCACATTACTACACGTATCTCAAACCTTATCAATCTGGTGTGCAGTTAAAGCTACTGATCTACCCATTTAATTCCAATACTTATTATTCATCTTTGTATCTGGAAGCTGCAAGCTACCCTCTATAATTACATCAATTACAGTATTTGCATAGGAAAACCCTACTCAAAACAAATTCATGATTTTGTCTGTAACATCATAATCATGGAAAAATCCCTCTGTATTATTTGTTACTTTAGGGATAAACACTACTAGGCAAGAGCCCAAATGAACAGAGTTGAGAAAGGGGGAAACGATGATGAAACTATGTAAACATTACACCTGAATTCCTATAAATTCTTGCTGGAAGAAAGAAACTCTGAAAACACTGGGATCCTCTTCTGAATAAGAAACCATAATTTTGTTATGTTAGCAATTCCAGAATTTCCAGTACTGCGCTGCTAGGTGGTTCACTTTAATTAACCTCTAAGAGTTTTGGCAGCAGAACTGCGTTTTTAAACATTGAGAAATAAAACAAAACAAGTAAATGAAGAACGTCCATTATTATAGCAGTCTCTTCCAGAAACTCTTCATGCAGTGTTTCAAAGAAGCTACTGAAATGAGAATGGAATCCTGAAATTTTAGGGTTGGAAAGTCAGTCATCCAACCTTCCCATGAATTGATCATAACAGCAACCTTGGGGGAGCAACTCCATTAAGCCTTGTATTGTATGACAAAACTTTTGGGCATGAGAAACCCTCCTATAACTCAGTTCAAGTAGATGCAAGTCGATGCTATTCAATTTAAGTACTGTTAACGTACTGTATTAATCAATACCTGAAAAGCTAGTTGGCAGATGCATTCAATCCATTCACTTGGTTGATCTGCTGCGAACAACCAGCTGCGTGCCAGCATGCACAAGTAGAAAGGCGCTGTGTCCCTGGGGGAGCTCTGATCTTCAGCTCTTTCCACAGAGACACAGTCCGAGAGGCGAATCACTTTACGTTCCCCTTTCCTCAGGGTTGCTTTTCCCGCTGCAGCACCATCACGTGCTTCAAAATACTCAAGACGGGCAACACCAAAAGGACTGTCAGCAAAAAGCTGGACCCATACTTTCCGCCAAGACTTCTGTGAATGGAGGCAAAGGGATGGGTGATGAAACAATCCAGGAAACAATCCAATTGCAGTCAAATATTTGCACCCAGGAGGAAGAAATAAGAAAGTAAGTCTTAAGTAGCCGTGCAGAAAGAGAAACAAAATACGATTCTCCTGCTACTGAGCTACTCACAGAAGTAGGAGCCAATGTATAGAATCACAAAAAGGCAAACCTTCCCCCCCCCCATTATTCCATAGTCCCTCTGTGGCATTTAATAATCATAGAATGTATTTGTACAATTGCCTCATCTAGTATCAGGCCCAGGATATAATGTCTTTGCTCCTTGAAATCATATAAAAATGTAAATTTCTAATCCTCGTGGAATTCAAAACTGCAGACTTTTGATAGTGAGTAATGGTTTCAGGGCCCTCAGCTATTATTTATTGGACCAGCTCATCTTCAGACAGTGCCTGTCCCTTCCCTTTTGGCACTGCATTTCATAGTCTGAGGTCAGCGATTGAGCAAGTGAAATATAGTAATTTCCATTACACAAGTCAGATATGTAATTTGTTCAAAAAAGGCCAAAGGAAAGTGCACTATTTTTCCTAAGCGGGTTTCTCTAAAACATAACATACCCCAGATTCAATACTCTGTATCTTTCTAGACAGAATTAAAATCTGTCTAAATCTTATAAAACTGCTGCCTATCGGTATCCATAATTCTCGCCAATGTAACTATGTTCTGAGCTATTTTCAACACCCACCCACCCAATTTCTGATGCAACAGCTTAGAATCAGAAGATCGGAGGCTGGAGAGGACTTCCAGAGAAGTATAGGCAAAATGTCTGGAAATGATGGAAATACTGCTGAGAAGATGGGAAGCACCAGATTTAGGAAGGCTAGTATAAATATTTGGAAGATGAGGCTTATCATTGTACTCACCCACACCGTGGTGCTCCTCTTGTAAAATTCCTCAATGAGTAGCCGTTATCAAAGGGATACACTGAGTCAATCATTGTTAAGCTGTGAGTTGTTTAACATGGTTTAATGGTTTAACATGTTTAATATGGTTTATTGGTTCACACCATATCAAACCAAAGCATCATTACTGTAAGAGCTGCTTACTTCTGCAGAGCATGAAATGAGAAAGCTGTTAGAAACAGCATCTCAGTTGGCTATGAAATTTAGCCAATTTTGGGTTAAGGCACCAGGCTAGAAACCAGGAGGTTGTGAGTTCTAGTTCCGCCTTAGGCCTGAAAACCGGCTGGGTGACTTTGGGCCAGTCACTCTTTGTCAGCCACAACTCACCTCACAGGATTGTTGTGGGGAAAAATAGGAGGAGGGAGGAGTATTAGATATGTATTATCTAATGGGATTAAAAAATAATAATTAAAAAACAAAAACAGAATTCTAGGTAACTCAATATAGAATTTCTGTGTTTTTTTAAAAGCAAGTTAAGAATTTGGTATGAAACATATTTTTCCACTAGTACTAAGGAATAATACTGAGGCCTGGAGGCCCTAGCCATTCGAGTGGTAACAGCATATTTTAGCCTATATCCCTTTCCATGAAGTCAAATTTTCAGAGTAGTTACAATAAAACAAGAAAGCAACTTCAACTTGGCATTTCATTTTGCCTGCCAGCAGCCATTTCCCAAACTTGAAAGTACATACAATCAGAGATTAACGAAAGAGGGTTGAAATCTAGTTCCTTGAGATGTCAGTTGTCACCAGTAACCAAAAATGCCAGTTAGAAAGTCTTCAGTTGGTTTCACCCTTTGAGATGGATTTTGGCTTCATCGGGAGCCACCAGGCTTAGCCACTGGCACCATGGAAATACTTTCAAGAAATGCCAGACTATTAAAAGCCAGGTTATGGCTCCTTTTCAGTTCCTGGGAGTGTCATCTGACATCTGCCAGCCCTGGCCTCTAAGGCAAATGACTGAAAATGAGAGAATCACTGAACCATTTTGATTTTGTACTCGCGACTTCCCCACCTCACTGCCAAATTTTACTTTTGGAAAGACTATTGATTGTGCTTGCATTAGTTGGTGACTGCAACTCCAGAGCTGGCAAAAGATAGGAAAGTGAAGAGGGTGGGGAATAGGATGAAGGGATCCAAGCCTCCCTCCATCCCAGCCTCAATAGGGGCGTCTCAAATTTAAAAAGGCCTGAGCTTATCCCAAGTCTCTCTTACTTGGGAGACTCAGTCTTGGGTTTCTCCATTCAAAGGCATACCCTGCAAAGTAATCTTGTCC
Source organism: Azemiops feae (assembly GCA_023970755.1). Taxonomy (NCBI): domain Eukaryota; kingdom Metazoa; phylum Chordata; class Lepidosauria; order Squamata; family Viperidae; genus Azemiops; species Azemiops feae. The sequence goes on from JALGBA010003956.1 coordinate 628,429, forward strand.
ATATTCCATTCAGAATGATTGCTTCAGGCCAACTTCACATTTTGCCAACAGACACATTTATACTACACTCCTTAAGGTATTCAGCATTTAATTTTATTTATTTGATGTAATCATATCCAGAAACAACAGAATATAGAACTGTACGCTCACAATTCAATATGACAATAAAGCAAGAGAATGGAAAACAAATATTACATAATCACAGCCACTGCAGGCTCTGCCTTGTACGACCAAGGCTAACACCTTAAGCCCAACAGTGGAAAGTATAAAGAAAATTTTCCTTAACTTTGACGAGACAAACAAAATCCACAAAACCATACACCTCTACCTTCAAGATTCTGTAGAATCAGCTTTCCCATTACAAGTGAGATACCACATTTACCTTCCCAAATTTGGGGTGCTGAATATACAGGATCCCATCTTTCATAGGGTGCTCCATAGGAGTAAGATCCAAGCTAGCAACCCAGTAAAATGTGCGACAGAGACTGTCAAGATGATGAGCGCTTGTGGCTGCCCAAGAGATGAGTCAGTAAGTATGATAGTGCAGGCAACTTCCTCTGCCTGCTAACTTCCTCTTTGGGGCCTGCAGGCACACAGAAAGTTATAACAGGCAAAAAGTCCCAAGAGAGACAAGACTGTCCCAGGAGACAGTCAACATAACTCAACAGCTTTAGCAGGCAAGAATGACTCTTTTGCAGCTGCAGAAGCTGTCATCCAAAACAGAGCTGTGGCTGGAAATAGATGGGTGGAGTCAAGGCAAGGGGTAAATAAAATTATACAAACTGTTTTTATAGTGACCAGAAGCTAGTAGTAAGACATGAACTACATACCAAGTCTCTGCCTCCTCATTATGGTCATCTGCTGAAGAGCTAGGCAATATTTGCCCAGCACACATGACAATGTCTGATGCAACAGATTATTGCAACAATAGCCTGCTACCCTCAAGAAAGAGTATACTGAAAAGTTTAAAAACAAGCAGGTGTTAAAAAAGGATGGAACGTGCCTTTAAATAATGTACAACTACAGATATCAAGGTGACGTGATTGCCCCGAATTAGCACAAAATGTTTTCACACAGAAGGCAACATAGGAGATAGAACAACCAAGCCTAGCACTTCACCCTGAAGTAGGAACAATATTTTCAACAGAAGCATTAAGATCCCCAAATGGAAAAAAAAAAATCCTTATCAGCCCGTTTCCTACTTCTGTAGTGATAGTTGTTCCAGAAACTGCACTGGAATTATTTCAGAAAAGATGCCTTTCCAGAAAAAAAACAACAAAAAAACTCATTGATTTGCCTATGCCTAGACAAAAGGCAGAATCAGTCTAGAAGTCCATGGAGCTGTGTGCCAGATAGTCCTTGCGTCCAATGTTGCTGACTTGCTTGGTCTGCATGGCTTCCAGCTTGGGGCAATCTGTGATACGGTGACCCAGCCCCCCACAGAAAGCACAGCCTCTTTCTCCTAGAAGAGAAAATAACTGCATCAGTTAAAGTTCAGATCACTGAAAGGTGATTACAACATGGGAGGAGTAGAAAGATTGCCTACGCAGCTCTCAGCCACAAGGCATGCCTATCTTTTAGCAGTGATGTGACTTAAAAACCTCCCACTCTTTGTGAAAAATGCACCTGGCCGGCATCTAATTTGCATAGCAGTTATTTCATTCCTTCCTTCACTAGGCCACAAGGCAGATAAATCCTTCCATTTCTTTGAATAGCAGATGACCATAATTCCAATAAGCTTTCACCTAACACAGCCATGCTAAAGGTTGAACAGTAAAACTATTCTAGTCTCTCAGGCCTCTTCTCATCCTACTCTTTACCGAACCAACTACTTACCTCCAATATCCAACATGGATTCATCTCCACAATGCAACACTTGAAGCACGGGAGGCACCTTCTGCTTGGCCTCCAGCAGCAGCGCCTTCAAATCCATGAGCACTGATTCATCTAGGGGTCAAGAGACAAGTCATGTGGACAAAAGCCAATGTCTCAGATGTAGCCCAAATGCATTTCAATTACAGTAAACAAGGGGCACGGCCTACACAAACAGCTCTCTCTCTCTAAGGTATCTCTTGTGATATACCCAAGCCACCCACTGATCATGTCCTAGCTCCCTAAAATATTCTTTGTTGTTAATGATTCATGAGGAAGCATGACTGGATGAGCCCAGCTGACAAAAATATAATTAGCTGAAGTTCATTCATCCTTCACCCTCATCCTTCCCCTGGCTCTGTTTATCACTGACCAGTCTTTTTATAACAGTCTTTCTCAGTTCCTTACCACAGGCTTTGTTTGTTTGTTTGTTTTTTTAAATATGTTTTATTATTTTTAAGGGGATAAAAAGGGAAAGGTAGGTAAAGGTGTAACATAGGGTGAAAAAACAAGGATTAGACCAGGGGTAGGGGTAGATACAATAATGGGGTTACCCCCAACAATAAATCAACGCTTTAGCAAGCAGACTATCATCCGGGTATACATATTAAATGTACATAGTTAATACAATACTAAAAAGCTATAGTAAATAAATTTGTCACTATTAATAATAAAAACTTAACCAATACATATCATTCATTCTGTAAATAACAATAATCAGTATACTATTAATAATATATTACTAACTAAATATAGTTACATATAAATATCAACATAATGCTTATTAATTATAATTACTTATAGTTAAAAGTAAACATCTAACATAAAGGTTAAGAAATAATAATAATAATAAAAAAATACATCATTTATCTTATTTAATTTCATAACCTGTTTTCATTCTGTCTTATTGCTAACCATTGATAACAATTTCCCCATGTTTTAAAGTAAATTGTATCTTCTTTCTCTTTTTATAACAGTCTTTCTCCGTTCCTTACCACAGGCTTTGTTGATGAAAGTGGTGGCAATGCCAGTATTCCCTGAGCGGCCCGTACGCCCAATCCGATGAACTGGGGAGGGAAAAATCAGACGCAAGTACCATTTTTAGCCAAAAGAAATATGACTTGATTATGCTTCCTCGACAAAGCAAATTACAGGAGCCATGGGAAATTAGTATAAAAACAGACCAGAAACAGACCGTTCAGCTTCCCCATCAGGTCGATTTAAGCCTGTCTAGTGAAAAAAAAAATCCTGGAAAGCCCTCCCCACTCCTCATGAATAATGTATGATGTGACACACTTTACATGTGGATACATATAGTTACAATGTTTTCTTTTTATGACTCTGTAATCCCTTTCATAGGGGATTACATACGCATACATATGGTTCCATATACCCACCAAAAGACACGTTCCCAATAAAATCAGTTCAAAAGCTAGTTCAAAATGCAGTGGCATGAACAGTAATGGGCATGCCCATGTAATACCTCAGCTTTGTGAACAGTACTGCTTGCAGGTTTGCTTCTGGGAGCAATTTAAAATACTGGTTGTCATCAATAAAGCCCTACATGGCCTAAGGCCCAGTTACTTGAAAAAACCCACCTGTTGTCCCATAATATATGAGCCACAGATTCAATGGGGGTGACATGCTCCAGGTTCCTTCAATTAAATCAGATACTCTATCAGCACCCCGGAAGCCCCTTTGCTCTGTAGCAGCACCTGCCCTCTGGAACCAAGTTTCCCCTGAGATCCGAATGGCCCCCAATCTGGTACTGTTCAGAAGAGCCGTGAAGACCTGACTCTTCGCTCATGCTTTTGGCAAGGGACAGTTAGGACCCCTCACTTCGTCGCACTTGCTGTCTTTTACCTTTATTTTTATGATTTAATGATTTGATGGTAATTTCTTTGTTTGACTGACAAGCTGCCAGAGACATTGAGAGTCAGGCAGCATTCGAGTAATAAAGTATGATTATTCCAACAACATAATCCATATTTGCAAAATGATGCAGATGACACCACTTGTCCCCTTAGCCTACGAGACGTTGTCTGGTGCCACAAAAGGAATTCAAATTCACAAGCAGCAGGGAGGAGTCTTGTTTCTTCCTAATCCAGGGGTAGGCAACCTTGGCTCTTTTATGACTCGTGGACTTCAACTCCCAGAATTCCTGAGCCAGCCATGCTGAGGGGAAAGGGAGAGGTTTCCAAGCTGAGCCATGCTGGCTCAGGAATTCTGGGAGTTGAAGTCCACCAGTCATAAAAGAGCCAAGGTTGCCTACCCCTGTCCTAATCTTTGGGCATCCTCAGCAGCTGATACCTGTTGCTATTTTGCATCTCCCAGCCATTCATTTCTTGAGCTCTTCCCAGTAATAAAGCTAAAAGATACAGTAATACGTGAGCCAGACCAAAAAAAAAACTGATAAGAGGAAAAGCTAGCAGGTGTCTCATATCCTATTTTAGCTGAACCCATTTTAGAACTCAGATACTGTATCTGTAACTTCTGCAGCAGACCAGTAAGCCAAATTCTGCTGATCAAATGGTTTTTTTCACAATTTTTTTTAAATATTGTTTTTGTCACACTGGATAAATTCTGCATATGTTTAAGGATTCCAACAAATGAACCTGGCAACTACCCCGCTCCCCCCCAGGAGCCCCTCTATTTCATACCATAATTTTCTATCTCCTCGGGCATGTCATAATTGACGACATGCTGGATGGCTGGGAAATCCAAGCCTTTGGAGGCAACATCTGTCGCAACAAGAACATCTTTTTTGCCATCCCGGAAAGCCTCAATAGCCTTTGTCCGTTCCTCTTGGTCTGCAAGATGAAGTAATACATTAAGAAGAGCAGAAGGATTTCTAGTTTAATGAAAAGAAGGACTAGGGGTGACATGATAGCAGTATTCCAATATCTCAAGAGGTTGCCACAAAGAAGAGGGAGTCAAGCTGTTCTCCAAGGCTCCTGAGGGCAGGACAAGAAGTAATGGATGGAAACTAGTCAAGGAGAGAAGCAACCTGGAACTGAGGAGAAACTTCCTGACAGTTAGAACAATTAACCAGGGGAACAACCTGCCTCCAGAAGCGGTGAATGCTCCAACACTGGAAGTTTTTAAGAAGAGACTGGACAGCCATTTGTCCGAAATGGTATAGGGTTTCCTGCCTGAGCAGGGGGTTGGACTCGATGACCTCCAAGGTCCCTTCCAACTTTATTATTATTGTTGTTGTTGTTGTTGTTGTTGTTGTTGTTATTATTATATTATTATTATTATTATTATTATTATTATTATTATTACCTCATCCCTAATCCAGAAGCTTCCATTCACTGTGATCATGATTCACACTCCTAGAACAAGAGAGCCTTTACCTTCATGGTCACGTTTATGAAATCACAGAGTGAACTGCTTTATTGGCCAAAGCTGGTTTAATAATTTGTGTGGAGATGCGTGTGATACCACAGGCAATACTGAGAACTCCCTAAAAGATCTGATAAAGCTGCTGGAGCTCCTGCTTGAATCTTCTTTTCTAGATCCTTTTCTAACCTTTACCATGCTTCATATCACATCGTTGCAGTTCTGTGATATAAAAGAAGTCCTATCTTCTAATTAGTCTAGAACTCTCTGGCTGGCAGGAAGATATATTTTTTAAAAAAATCTAATCTAACTATAGTTAAGTCAGAAAAACTATCATATATCGAGTATCTGCACTTTCAGAATACTGCATTTTAGGTCTAGGACCAAAGGAGTACTTTTATTCAAAACCAAAAGGTTTTACAGACCTTTTCCACCATGTATGGCCACAGCCTCTACACCTTTGAGTAATAAATATTCGTGAATTGCATCTACATCTGCTTTCTTCTCAGCAAAAATAAGAACCTGCCAAAGAAAGCAAAAGGTAAGTGATGCTTGTACTCCAGTCCCTTACTCAAAGGGAGAACCTATTTCAAAAATAAGATAAAATACAATGACAGAACAGCCAAAAATCAGACTGTTTTCACGCAGTACTGCTTCCTTTTCTATGACAAGTGCAGAAAACTCAGATAAGGCGACTTTGGGAGTGATCAGATTAGCTCAGAATAGGCCTGAACTTACAGGTGGTGGAGTCTTCTGTAGACATTCAAGTAGATATACCATTTTAGCTTCCTCCTTCACATATTCTACTTCCTAGATAGAACCAGAGAAACATAGTGAAAGATACTACCGAGAAGTCAGCACAGGATGGCTCATTAGGGCTCAATAGATTAGGAGCTTGAAGTATTGAGTATAGATATGAAAACCAAGGTTGAGATTATGCATGAATAAAGATAATGGTGCTGAATAAGATGATATAATAATTAAACAATGAATTAACAGAACATTTTAAGATCTGTCTTACCCAATACCCACAAACTAAAGAACTCACAGGGAGCTCACTATAATTTGGACTCCCTACACAGTACAGTTTGAGGTACAAACAGACCCAGGCTAAGGAAGTGCTCTAAAGTAGTGACATACCTGTATGACATCTAAACTGGCAGCTCCCGCACGTCCCACATTGATTGTGATTGGCTTTACAAGGGCACTCTTTGCAAAATTCTGAATCTTTTTAGGCATAGTGGCACTGAAGAGCAGGGTCTGCCGTTGTCCCTAAAAGAAAATCACAGATGGTAAATAAGAAATGATGGGACTTCCGGTCCTGCGCAGCAGTGCAGCAGTCGAGGGGTTCAGGACTCCGTGCCCTTCGGCTGAGTTTCTTCCTGTTAGGGGACCCTAAATGGGCCAGAAGCCGCCCCGAAGAGGCGGCAAAGAAGGAAGGAAGTCCCGGGGACCTTGGAGAGACGGCGGTCGACCCGATCGATCCAGGAGAAGCCTTCCAGAAACCAACAGGAGAAAGGTTAGCCTAACTTCAGAGTCTAGCCCAAGCTGCAAGCAACCGAAGTTAAAAGCACTATTTTAAGCTGATTGTAAACAGCGCATTTGAATCTGGGTAAGAACATCGGTTTTCTCTATCCTACTTATCAACTTTCCTGAAGAAAAACAAAAATCCAAAGAAGCAAAAAGCCTCCGAAAGTGAAGGAGGGGGATTTTTGCCCCACCCTTTTACTAACGGAAGCGGCGAATTAAACCTTTTATGGAGGACCAAAACGTATTGAAATGAAATGAAATGACTATAAAACCTAAATTTGGATAAATTTGAAATTACTGAATGGTTAAGATTCTCATTTTAAAGGCAATTTGTTCATTTTGAAAATTTGAAAAATAAACCAATGGTGACATCTATGGTGGATGAAGACTACGACAGCTATGGCTTTCATGCAGGACTTGGCAAAATCTGGAAAAAAACTAATCTCTACTTGTGACCTTCAAAGCTCTAACAATACAGAACAGCTGTGACAAAAAAAGAAAACAATCTGGGCTGCAGACAAAGTGAGACTTAGAAACTTCAGGGAACAAAAAAAAAAACCAAAAAACTTTTTTGAACTTTCTGGATTACAAGTATCTATTTAACTCTGACCCCAAAGCTATTTGCAGAGAAAAGAAAATTTGGATTCTTGGTCATCATGGAAAATCAGAGGTTTATAGAAAGAAGCTATCAAGAAAAAATAAATACTTTTCAAGAGGAGACATATGATATGTTGCAACTAATTCAAATAACAATGATTTCAAACCACAAAGAAATCCAAAATAACTTTGAAAATATAAACCAATTCATCTCCAATTTAACTTTACAACAACAAAAATCCCAGGAAACAACAACAGAGAAGGAACAGATAAAACAGACAACTGAATACAAATTTGAGGATAGAGATTTAAAGATGGAACCTAACAAAACGAGGTATGATTTAACCAAAGTGGAAAAAATTTACAAGAAATACTGGATTTGGAAAAGACAACTTATACTTTAACACCACAAAACAAATTTGAGGATAAGAAAAAAGATTGGACAAAATGGACTGCAGAGATGCCAGGAAAAACACTAGAACTGGAGAGACAAAAAAATGATAAGAGAAACAGAGAGAAAAAGAAAGAAAAAGATTTTCAACAAAAATGAATGGGCAAATGCCTCTCACAAGATATTGTACTTGACTTACCTTTAATATCTACAGTAACACCTACAAGAATATGGAAAGATTCTTTGATTCAGCAGAACATATTGATTAAGAAAGATACTGGGCAAAAGAAAAAAATAAGAAAATAGACGATGGGGCCTATCAGAGAGAATATTTAAAAAAGAAACACCTGTTCGAATATGGTTAAAGAAATAGAAAAATTTTGGATGTGAATTTGACTTTAAGAGGGAAGAGCCCCTCAAGTAACACAGTACTTTCTTTTTCTTTTTTTTTAATTTTATTTCTTGATATGAGTAATATAAAAGAGTTGGAATGGCTTATATAAAGGAAATGTTTTAGATATCTAAAGGTGATTGACTTTAAGAAAATTACAATGGATTAAAAAAATGTTTTGAATAAGAGTTAAAAGACTAGAGGACTAGATTTATTAAATGGAATATTTAAAGATTAAATATATTTTAATTATGGTAAAAAAGAACAAAAAAGTTTTGGAAATAAATATGTATTAGCTTATAGGAAATAGGGATTTTAAGTAGCATACTATCTTTTTTTTTAATTATTATTATTATTATTATTATTATTATTATTATTATTATTATTATTATTATTATTATTATTATTATTATTATTATTATTATTATTTCTTTTTTTAGTCTTATTTATTCCTTAAGAAAGGTAAAAGTATTGGGTTGGCTTACATGAGAAAAAATAGAATCAAATATTTAAATGTAATTAACTTTGAGAAAAACTTAACCAGTAAGAATGTTTTGAACATTGTGGGGAAAACAAATGTAAACAAGAACTGTAAACAGGATCTATGATGAGACAACCAGAATGACTAGATAGAAAAGGAATATTATATTGATGTGATTATTATCTGTAGAAATATTAGAAAACTTTTATACTCAATCATCATTCATTAAAACAACAAGAATTGTATTAACTTAAGGTTGGTAAAAGAGAGCATTATGGGAAGAAGAAATCAAGTAAAGTGATTATGTGGATTATAGATTATAGAAATCAACTGTTAGTGAATGTTTCTTAAATGTAAACCCAGACAACACACTGTTTACCGAATATTAAGGTGATTATGTTAAAAAACTAATAAAACATTTTTTTAAAAAAATAATGAAATGATGGACAATTTGCTTTGTTGATGCCACACTGTAAAAATTCTGCTTCCAGACCTGGTCAGAGAATACATTTTATAGCATTCGGAGGTCTGAATAAATGCAGACCAACATTTGTACTAGGCAAGCAATTTATAACACTGCAAATCTCATCTTTCATTTCTGAAAAGTAAGTTTGAAAAGGCATAAATATTGCCTTGCACGAATTCATATGCTAGAAGGGAGGTACTAGAGCAGGCATGTCAAACTGCCAGCCTGCAGGCCGGATGCATCACGACGAAACCGCACCCACCTCATTGCCAGCAATGGGGAAAAAATCGTGATACGTCGCACGACGTCACATGACGTCGCGAGTTTGACATGCCTGTACTAGAGGAAAGAGAAAACAATAGGTGGCAGAATTTCTAATAGCCAGAAGAAAAAGGGCTTAGTGGCCCACATAGTTTTTTGGCTATGAACTAAGACAAATTATCTCAAGAGACAGGATAAACATTAAATTTTATCCTATGTTCTCAAGGAAGCTGGCTCTTCTTTCTCGTAATTGAGAAAGAAGAATTTTTATAAGTAGCTGTTCACAATATATTATTCAATGTGCTACCTACTCAGTGCTTGATTTCTAAAAAGAGGACATGTACCAGATTGCCAATCTGCCTCGCAATCTTTCCAATTAGTTTAATGTTCTGTCAGGTTTATATAAGGCAGTGATGGCGAACCTTTTAGAGACTGAGTGCCCAAACTGCAACCCAAAACCCACTTATGCATCGTCGAGTGCCGGGTGGCTGTGGCCCATTGGCTGGGTGTGGCCAATTGGGTGGGCATGGCCAACTGGGTGGGCCGTGGCTGTGGTGGTAAGGGCAGACAGGGTGGGACTAAAAAGTTCAATCAATCAATTCCAACTTTGCAAGATCTTTTTTTTTCCCGCAAGAAGTTGAAATTGACTGATTGAACCTTTTTTTTTTTTTTTTGCACACGGTGGCGGAGGCCTAAAGCGAAAAGGTTTTATAAAACCCAGCTGAAGGCCTAGGACTGGGGCGACAGCACGCGTGCCCACAGAGAGGGCTCTGAGTGCCGCCTCTGGCACCCGTGCCATAGGTTCGTCACCACTGATATAAGGCCAACAAATGGAGACATCCAACATACAAATAAGATCCTAACAGGTGCAGATTAAACCTTATGTCTACTACTAGCCTAAAGCTTTTATCTCGACCAGGAAAACACCAGAGTTATCATTAGCCACAACTCCAGTACAGAAAATGCATAAGGCTGAGAGAAAAATAATCAAGGAATATGCTCAAAGGTTGACTGGGATCACGTTTGGAGCAAAGTCTTCCCTCCCTAGTACCTTGAAATAGGAAAAGATGGTGCGGATATCTCCTTCAAAACCCATATCAATCATCCTGTCAGCTTCATCCAAAGCCAGGTAGCGGCAGACATCCAGACTGACCATCTTTTTCTGTAATAGATCCATGAGACGGCCTGGGGTTGCCACCATCATGTGTACACCACTGTGAGAACAGAAGGTTTAGAACATTGGAGGGGGCCCCGTACTAGTAACAATAACAGAAACATAAGAGTAAAAATATGGTTATTCCCTTGTGAAGCCTCTGTATCTCACCAGGGAAGCTACATTTCATAAATGTGGTACCTACACAGACCTTGGCTACTATTTACAGCTTCAGAGTCTCTAGGGGCCTTTCCTATTTTTATCACCATCCAGCAGATCAACTCCTAAATGATGGGAACAGATTGCTGCTTCCTAAGATGCCACTGGAGCAGGGTCATTAAACAATGAGGCTTTCTTCCCTTCCCGGGGATATCATCCAAGATCACTGCCAATAAGAGTGGAATAACTGGTAATTCTGTGCCACATATGCCACACAGTTATTCTTTTTTTCTTTAAGTCATCCTGGTGAAGCACAGCAAGCCGATGCGAGGGCAGGATGATACATGTGCATGGGCGTTCACATGCATCACATCAACTCACTATCTATTTTTGCATGTAGAAATAGCTGTGGTTTCCTACTTTCCACAATGAAAATTAGATTAATGTGGCTTTTGCTCTGGACTCATAGCAAGGCAGGAACCAGATTTAGATACGTATGAAGTCAGTATCAGTGAGATAAGAGATCAAAATCTTTTCAAAAGAGGAATTTCTGTAGCTGAAAAATAACAGGCCAGTCCTACTGACAATAAATCTTTTTATACTATGTAGGAAGAGGAAGAAAGCGTATTAGATCAAGTAGCTGAATACAGCTTTGCTTCCTTAACCCCCCCACAAGGAAAATGTAGCCACTCTGCTTTAAATGTTCTTCAAATGTCACCCTTACTGTTTGATAGTCTCCATTTGTTCTTTCACAGACATGCCACCGATGCAAAGAGCACAGCGCAAGGCAGGCATCCCATCCTCCTGCAGCAGGCGGCAATAGTATTCCAGGATGCCATGAGTCTGTCGAGCCAGTTCCCTCTGTAGAAACAAAAACTTGATCAGCCAGGGACTGCTGTCACCCAGCCTATTTATTCTCTTGACCAAACCACGCCCCATGCCAAATGCACAAGGAAACCCGGGGGACTTACTGAGGGGCAGATGATGAGCCCATATGGTCCTTCCCTTTTGGAAAATGGCAGCCTCTTTTCCTGCTCCAAGCAAAACATGATAACCGGGAGGGTGAACACAAGGGTCTTGCCGGAGCCAGTGAAGGCAATACCAATCATGTCTCTACCGGAAAGTCTGTGGAGGAAAGTAAAGGAGCAAATGCTGCGGTTAGAACAAACAGGGCTACAAAAGCTCTCTCAGGTGCCCTAGTCAGAGAGGTGGAGAGCTGAACTGCCATGCATGGCAAGACTATGGCAATACAGATAGTCCTAAACTTACAGCCACAATTGAGCCCAACTTTTCTGTTGCTAAGCGAGTCAGTTGTTAAGTAAATTTTGCCCCATTTTATGACCTTTGTTGCCACCGTTGTTAAGTGAATCACTGCAATTCTTAAATAACACAGTTGTTAAGTGAATCTGGCTTTCCCATTGACTTTGCTTGTCAGGTCACAAAAGTTGTTCACATGACCCCGAGGCGCTGCAACCATCATAAATATGAATCAGTTGCCAAACATCTGAATTTTGATCACATGACCCTGGGGATGCTGCAATGGTTGTAAGTATGAAAACCCCCTTTTTTCAGTACTATTGTAACTTTGAACGGTCACTATATGAACTGTTGTAAGTCAAGGACTACCTGTATGTTGAAAAGCTGAGATCACTTAAGACTCCTGAAAGCACCGTACGGCTTCCTGCCAACCCTAAATTCTGCCCTTGTCTGAAGCTGGTGGAAGGTGAGAAATCTAAGAGTATCTAGAAGCCCACAGGTTGCCTCCACCGCTTTAACGTAATTAAGAAATGTATCTAGAAGAATTTACAACTAGGAAGTCTAACAGAAACGGAAGAACTGAGGTTTCCAATAGTTTATGTGTTAAGCTTATTTAGTTTATTAAACAAAAAGTCCAAACTTGGGTCTTAACCTCCTTCTCTATTTTTGTCTACATTCTGCATGCTTTGATTTCTAATAAACAATTCCAAAATAGCATAGAAACGACTCTCTTGCAGATCATCAATTCAGGGATTCTGTTGGGATTTGATTCAATTTGTAATGGTGTTGGTGGTATTACCGATAACTCGTGGCAGCGATAATTTTGGCTGGTACACAAACTGTACTCTATCTAGAAAATGCCATCTTTCAAATTAGCGTGGTGCACAAATTGTACCCTATCTAGAAAAAAATCAAGCTTACCTTAGGTTTAAATTGCCCTAGTTTTTTTACAAACTGGACTATTTTAATATGTTCTACATAGAGCACCATTTAAAGACCATACAGAAAGTTCAGCTGGTACAGAGTGTAACCTTTCAAATGTTGGGAAAGGGAGGAGGAGGCTGATATACTGAACCTATATACTGCAAGAATTATATTGCTTATTTAATTTGGAGATTCAGGTTAAGATGTTGACAAGAATAGAATAGAATAGAATAGAATAGAATAGAATAGAATAGAATAGAATAGAATAGAATAGAATAGAATAGAATAGAATAGAATAGAATAGAATAGAATAGAATAGAATAGGAATACCTTTGTCACTTTAAATGTACACTAATCATTAAAATGAAATTTCATTGCATTCAGCTCTCCAAGGGTAACCAATATACACTACATAAACACGACAAAAGATTATGCATATAACCACATACACACATATATATAACAAAGAGAAACAACACAGCCCAATTTGGATGTATACGTAAACATAGCTTTTGAAGACTTAGATTTCAGATCTGGTTAAATATCATATGCACCTAAAGATGCTAAATTATAGCAGGCAAGACTGCTTTTCAACATGCAATTCTGCATTATTCCAACTGCTATTGATTTAATGCTTTGTTTTAAACTGCAGCAGCTTATCTATAATGATTTGATGAAAATCATCAAAATCTGGCATTTTAGTTAATTTCAGCCAAAATGGCTTAGAGATGCTTGCAATGATAGATTTATTTAAATGATTTATATGGCCACCCATTCTGTGAACACAACCCTAGATGGCTAACAACAATAAACCATAAAACAAAAACCAAGGAAAAACAGGTACCTAATCCATCATTTGGATTCATTCCTCTTTGTAATCTCCAGGCTCCAACTTTACTATCCCAAAGTCAGCAATTTACCACTTTCCAGAAAATAAAGAGGGCCAATCTCTGCTAGATTTCAAGGGGGGAGGATTGCAGTGAATCATCTTGCAGCATCAAATATCCTGCATATTTATTGTGGTTAAAAACAGATCTGAACTTTGCCAATATCTGACTCCCTCACTTAAACACTTCTGCCATAATAAATGTACAAGATTTTAAAGTTCAGTTTCTTTATGGATTTACCATGGGGATGCAGTGAAAATAGAGAGCATAATTAATATAAAATTTTGCATTCTTCGCAAAGTGCTTATTAGTGACCTATCAGAAGCAGGCTGACAGTACTCTTGCAACACTCACATAGTAGGAATACCCTGTATCTGGATAGGAGTTGGTTGCTGGATCCCCTTCTTTTTCAAGCCTCGCAGAATTGCTAGAGGAAGAATTGGGTGGCAGATTAGTAAACTAACAGTTAGATCAGAAAACAGAGTTGTATGTTTCCGGAAGAAGGATACTGAAGGAAGACGGGGTACTTTTCATGCTGATATTTAATAATGGGGCATCATCAAATCATTCCCATTTATCCTGTGGAACATGAATGGCATACATATACCATTAGCTATTTCTAAAACACACATGAAAACAATGATAGCAACAACAACAAAAACCCCACACAAAAAACCCATAACCTCATTCGCAATAATTTAAAAAATAATACAACATATGAATCTATTACTGATTTACATATAGTGTGCCATTCTGGCCATCTGATGGACCTTAAAGAAGAAGGTTAACTCCACTGCTTCCAGTTAGAAGGCTGGACTAAAACTCCTATATCCTATGGAGGTAGCCCATTCCACTCAGTTGCTTATTGGTTTCAATTACAAGAGCCACCAGTTTCACAACTTGATAATATTGTACAGTAATTAATATTTAACTACAATAAACAAAACAAGATATAAAAAGGATCACAAATTACATGCTCAAGGGCAAGTGCTTTTCTCAGTAAATTACAGTAATTTACAAAATCTTTATGTCTAGACATTATCCTTCAGAACAAAGCTGATGTATCAATCTGCTTAAAAGAGATAGAAAAGCCAGATCTTAACAGCTCTTCTGAAATATGGGAAGGAAGAAACAGATCAGATCTGGGTAGCAATGTAAACGATTAATTTTCTAGGCCTAGTCAAATAGCATTCTCAAACAGCCAAGCTCTCTAGAGGGATTGGTTCAATCTGGTTAGGTGGTTAGGTGAATTAAAAACAACAACAACGATAACTACATATGGAGCCACGTAGAGGCTTAAATGTGATAACCGGCACCTTGATTTATTTATACCAAGAAGCCAATTGGCAGCAAAGGCAGTTCCCAAAGCACTGAGGTTACCTAAGCATAGTGGGAAATACATGTCACTGCTCTGTTGATCCATTGTCCACCAGCAGTAGTTTCAAACACTTTTCAAGAGCAACCTCATGTAGAGTGTATTACAGTTCAATAATCCAAAAGGGAAGTGACTAGGACATGAGTGATTCTGAGTAGGACTCTCCAGCCCAGGAATAGCTGCAATTGACACACAAGATAAAACTGTACTGAAGCCCTCCTGGCCATCTGCCACTGATTCTTTGAGCAAAAGCTATGAGCTAGGTCAGTGATGGCGAACCTTTTAGAGACTGAGTGCCCAAACTGCAACCCAAAACCCACTTATGCATCGTTGAGTGCCGGGTGGGTGTGGCCCATTGGGTGGGTGTGCCCCATTGGGTGGGTGTGGCCCATTGGGTGGGCGTGGCTGCGGTGATAACGGCAGACAGGGTGGGACTAAAAAGTTCAATCAATCAATTCCAACTTTGCAAGATCTTTTTTCCCCCCGCGAGAAGTTGAAATTGACTGATTGAACCTTTTTTTTTTTTTGCACACGGCCTAAAGCGAAAAGGTTTTATAAAACCCAGCTGAAGGCCTAGGTGTTATGTTCCGAAGTGAAGATGCAATTCAAGGAATTCGGAGGCATTTTAACCTAGAAAACTCTTTTATTTATGCAACATTGCTTCAGTACGAATAAAGTGAAGCCAAAAACTAAACCCTCCTACTTCTTCCCACAGTGTCTAAGCATATTCTCCTCCCTCATGTAACAAGTCATTAATCACATTCCCCAATTAGTTTAAAGTGTGAGCTTTCCCTCCCGCCATATCTTTATCTTCTCACATTTCATCCTTTGAAGACATTCTGCTGAAACATTGTTATGGCTAAATAGTTCTCAGCACATTCTTTCACTCCCTCCCCCCCCCATACTATCTAATAGTGGTTCTTAAAGTAATACACAGGTTAAATAGTGAATGTCTGCATCCATATATATTGTCAAGCATAACATTCGATGTTAGCAGCCTTGACACTAGGACTGGGGCGACGGCACGCGTGCCCACAGAGAGGGCTCTGAGTGCCGCCTCTGGCACCCGTGCCATAGGTTCGCCACCACTGAGCTAGGTGAACCCCAAGTTCCAGACTACCTTTGGATGGGGGAGTACAAGTCTGTTCAGAGCCAAGTTGGTGCAATTATGGAATTGCTTGTCCACAGAGCCTAAACCACTCAATTTTGGAGGGATTCAGTCTGTTCCTCCACTTCCAGACACTGATGGCCTCCTGGCACTGGGTCAGCACTTTTTCTAGTTGGCTGGGACAATACAATCTTTCACTTACCTACCAACAGAAAGCCTGCTTTCCAGCCCTCCTCCCTGCAGTTCATATAAGAAAAGCAGGTTTCCTGTCTTGATCCTAAGATTGCACTTTAGATAAAAGCATATATATCTTCATATATCCAACTTATATACCAAGCTCTCTCCTGGGATTATTAGGATTTCAGCAAAAAATTAGGTAAAATTATATCCCGATTCCTACAAAATCTTAAACTAAGCTTAAAGAGAAATAAAAAGAATAAGATTTCCATAATATTTGATCTGAGTGAAAAACACACACATTTCCCCCATAAACAATAGAGCACTTAGACATTTTGAGCCGAAGTGACCATCACAAGAAAAGCATGTCAACATCTTAACAGAAACCTATCTAATGAGTTCAAAATGAATCACTGATAGATCTCTCACTACTAATAGAAAGTGATGAATCAAAGGATGGAAAATTAGTTTGGAACCTCTAAGAAAAAGTTTAATTTTGCTTATTCTAACAGCCTTCTGTAGACCCACAAGAAACATCTGGTACTCTCAGAGACAACTTCTTTCTGCACCAGTGAAGAAAAATCTGCTCATATCTGTATCTATGAATTGTGCTTGGTCACCTGCCTGCTAATATGGGTGTTTACTGCTTTTGGGGAAGCAAAATTTCAAGTGCTACTCCTGTTTTAAGTTCCAGGCACAGGGGTGAAGCCACCTGGACCTGGATATACAACAGCTCCTAGCTCGGAAGATTCAGCCACATTGGAAGAGGTCATAATTCTTATTTTGACCTGCATCTAGAACCAAGATTTCTTGAGCCAAAAGGGAACAATCATTCTATCACTTGCACCTATCATTCTTACTTTGCATGTCCCCTTTGATAAAATTGAGGCAGGTGAGAATGCACGTAATAAGCACTAAAGACAAGGAGACATCAAAGCTTTGGTCCCTTCCACTCTGACATTGTGAAAATTAGAGAAAACCATGGGTCACGTTCCTGTTTGTTTTTTGCTGCAGAAGCCAACCAAAGAGACTCTCCACTAATCCATGATAATCTAAAATATTTCTGGGTACAATGTCTGCTCTACTTGTGCCAGGGATTTTATATAGTCCATCTGCAGACACACTCAACAACCACTTTATTATATACTTTCCACTGAAAGGAAGACGTGATATCTTTCTACCCATGGTGAGAAACCTCCATCTTCAGCCTGCTCCTCCTCGATCACTTGGGTACGTTTTTCTGTGGAAATTGTCCATCCAAATTAACATACGGTTCCTTTCTCCCAGTCTTCTCATGCTTAGCCACCCTGCCTCAACTTGTTGGGAAGGCATGACTCTTCCCTGAATCAGGTTGAGATGAATGACTGAGCCCCCGAGTCCAACAGCTGGAACTCATGATGATTTGGCCCTTCTAGGGTTCTCCAAGGGCATTCCTCTTGAGAAATTGTTACACTAACCACTACCAAGGGGAGGGGACTACAGGTAGTCCTCAACTTACAACACTTCACTTAGTGATCGTTTGAAGTTACAACGGCACTGAAAATAGTGACTTATGGCCATTTTTCATACTTATGACTGTGGCAGCTTCCCCATGATCATGTGATAAAATTCAGACACTTGGCAAATGACTCATATTTATGACGGTTGCAGTGTCCTGGGGTCATGTGATCACCTTTTTATGACTTTCTGACAAGCCGAGTCAATGGGGAAGCCTGATTCACTTAACAACCGTGTTACTGACTTAACAACTGCAGTGATTCACTTAACGGCTGTGGCAAGAAAGGTTGTAAAATGGGGCAAAACAACTGTCTCACTTAGCAACAGAAATTTTGAGCTCAATTGTGGTTGTATGTCGAGGACTACCTGTACTGTGGTTGTGACCTTCAAAATTAAACTGTCTTTAAAATAATATGGTTCTGAAATAGAAACAGAAACCACTGTGGTGGGCAGACTTGCATATGATTGCATCCAAGGAACTGAGTTCTGAGTCATAATCATAATTCCTTATATCCTTGCAAAGGCCATAAGAAAGTGCTTCCTGAATATTAGTATGTCCTGAATTGCAACATGAATTCATTGTACTCTTGAAAGATAAATATTTTCATTGTTTGTTGTGAACACTCCCCCTCCATACAACTTTCATCTAAAATGCTAGAGAGAGAAGTTTTCCCAAGTCACCATAAACTCAAATTTTTAAAACGTAAGACGGTCTAAACCAGGCATGTCAAACTGCCAGCCCACGGGCCGAATGCATACGCCAAAACTGCGCCCACCCCATTGCCGGCAATGGGGGAAAAGTCGCGAGACGTCACGTCGCGAGTTTGACATGCCTGGTCTAAACTGTGTTCCTCTTTGCCCTGTGAGAGGAAGCTCTGAATAGTAAATCATCCCAGTAAGCACAGGTATGAATCTCTTGGTCCTCACACTTCTGATTAGGGCTATGATTAACTTTTCGAAGATTACTGGGGCTGAAACAGGGTCAAATGGAAGGGGCCTGAATTGAAACAATCCTGAGAAACATGTAGTGATTCACTCTAATGGAAATGTGAAAGGATGCATTAGACAGGTTTATGGGGGCCAGGAAACCTTTTGTCAAATGTCTTCATTTTGAATATAGTTTAATTAATCTGTTCAAATTTAAAAAGTCAGCTATTTTCTTTGGGATCATGAACAATACCAAGAACAGGCCAGTAAATCTCTCGTGCTGATGCACCTGCTCTATTGTTTGGATGCTCAGCAGATGAGCCAGACAGACCAATTTCCTTTGATGTAATTCTGATTTCCTGGATGTTGGTGATGATAGAAATCTAATTATTGATCTGAGTTCCAGAACATATCTTCACTTAATCCAAGCATCAACTGTGATCCAAAAATGCGGTAGGTATTTGCCTATTTGCCCATGTGTTGTTCTCTGGCATCAATTTTATGTTGTTTTCTGTTAGGGCTAGAATCATTTGACATCATTAAAGTGTCTGCCTTGTAGATCCTGTTGACCCCAGCCACCACTTTCTTAACCACTTCCAAAATGGAAAAAAAAACTGGCAGTGTTCTCTGATGGCATCTGCTTTTTTCCTATTTACTGAAAGTAGATACTTTTTATTTTTAATCTCCACCAGCACTGTGTCAGTGAACTCACCAAACAACTTCTTGCCCTTGAAGGGCTTTAATGTCACATTTGCCTTCGATCGGCAGTCAACTTGCTAATCCTGAGCTACAGCCCTTGATGAGCAGTTACCCCTGGTGCCATTGAGTAGTCCTCAGATTACGATGACAATTGAGACCAGAAATTCCATTGCTGAGGTCATAAAGCATGATGTCACATACCTACATTGCTTAGCAATCTTGGTTACCAACATAACCTCAGGACCATGCTGGTCTTTTAAGTGGGAAGTGGTGGGAGTGTCAGGAGAAGAGTGCATGGGTGCTGCAAGGAGGTGAGGATGCCAAGGAATTTCTAACATTTGAAGATAGCTTGTTAAATGATATGTCAAATCAATTACCAGAGCTCCTGAAACAATAGAGGTATTTATCAATACTTTAACCCAGAGGTCCCCAACCTTTTGGGCACCAGGGACTGTTCCATGCACAGAGGTTTTTCCGCGGACTGGAGGGTGCATGGTTTTGTGTGCTGCCTGCATCCCGCGGATGGGGCTTGCTTGTTTGTGCAGTTGCTGGCATGCCGCGACCTGGTACTGGTCCACGGACCGGGGGTTGGGGACCCCTGCTCTAACCTCCAAAGAACCTGCTTCAACACTCTGTCTGCCCTACATTCTGTAGGCTCTGCAAGAACCTCATTTTCTCTTCTCTGGACTATAGTCATAGAGATGAGAGCTGCCACATGTTTAGGCACTGATGGGAGTAATGGTTCAAGTTCCACTGCCTCTTGTGGAAATGTATATAATTTATTAGCTGTGGAAGGAAGTACCTTGTGATTAAATAAACAGTTCAAATATATTGACTGACTGGTGGGGAAGACTTTATATAAGGGAAATCCAATTTATTTGGGGGGTAATACAAAAGTAGGTCTGGAATGTTTTGCAAACTAGATAACTGGATCTTGAGCCAAAGATTGTACATGTTTTGAAGGCTTTACCATACTACGGTATAAAACTGTTAATTTGTTTTTCGAAATAAAGCAAGTATATATGCCTGACTATCCAAACGCTCAAATCAAATTTGAAATCACTAACTGCTTACCAGCTGGGAACTTCATCTCTTTGAAACTTTTGAGAGGAGGTGGAATGCCTTCCCCTTCCACAAGGATATGGTACTTTTTACGGACACGGTCATGCCTTGCTTCTGACATAGACAGGATATACCGGGGAGCCTTCCAGCTGGTGCAGAAATACAGAAAAATATAGTAATCTAAGACCCTGATTATTTCATTTTAAAATTTCTGCTGTGATGTTTTGAGCAGAAATTGTTAAACAGAGTGTTTGTTCTCCTAGCAAGCTAACATCAATTGCAACTTTCAGACATTTCTTTGTAAACAATTAGACAGAAGATTTGACAGACAGCTGAACCACCTATCTTATATCCAATTTGCATGAGCTCCATGGCTACAATCTTATATGTGACTGCAACTTTTAATAAGTTATCCTCCTATCTATGTAGAGAAAGTCACATGCAAAAAATGAATTTTTTCAAGGTAGAACCTCAACATAGAGGTACACCTTTTTCATGCATTTTAATACAAATAAATGTTATAGAGAAATGATTGTCATATTTTGAAAAGGATCTTGTACAACTGGAGTACATCTACCTGGTTTTAATTGGATCGTCATATGTGATGCCCTTTGCCATTTCCTTCACAGACATCAGAGCTACATGAGAAAAATACAAGAGTCAGTAATCGTGAAAAGATAAAAGCAACCTATATGAATATTGCTTTATCCTATGCCAGTGATGGCGAACCTTTTAGAGACTGAGTGCCCAAACTGCAACCCAAAACCCACTTATGTATCGTCGAGTGCCGGGTGGGTGTGGCCCATTGGCTAGGTGTGGCCCATTGGGTGGGCGTGGCTGCGATGGTAACGGCAGACTGGGTGGGACTAAAAAGTTCAATCAATCAATTCCAACTTTGCAAGATCTTTTTTTTCCCGCGAGAAGTTGAAATTGACTGATTGAACCTTTTTTTTTTTTTGCACACGGTGGCGAAGGCCTAAAGCGAAAAGGTTTTATAAAACCCAGCTGAAGGCCTAGGACTGGGGCGATGGCGCGCGTGCCCACAGAGAGGGCTCTGAGTGCCGCCTCTGGCACCCGTGCCATAGGTTCGCCACCACTGTCCTATGCAATAGCAACAGAAAGCTAAAGTTCCCGGGAAGCACTCGGGATTTACAGTTCAGATGTAGAAAACCTTCCATGTTTCAGAGTGAGGTGAGAAAGGGAAAGTCAACAGAAGTTACAGTACATAGTAGAAGCTAAATTGAAATAAGGGAATCAAAGGCACAGAAAACCGGGGTATGCATAGCAGTGGAGACACAGGAAAGGAAGGTGAAGAAAGATCAAGTGAGGAGACCCACTGGCCATCTAGACAAGGTGCATCAGCCCTGTCCTATTCTCTTGCAAGACCTCTCTAGGTCTGTCTCAGTCAAAACTTGGAATAAGTAAGATGTTATGGGTTTCAGTTTGGCTGGCCACAAGCATTCCAGAATGGCCCATCCAAACCTTTGAGCCTTAATATGCTTGTTCTAGACCTGGAACATAATGCATGTTTTGTTCTCTACGTGTTCAAAATTATCTGTTATTTCTCAGCTATCCCAATTTTGCCATCTTCTGTAACACCAACACCATTTTTCCAAGTACCAAAGCTATTTGAAAAAAATATTTTTTGATCTTTACCTCGCCCTTCTGCCACACTTTCCAGGATCTTTTCTTCCTCTTTAAGCTGTTTCTCTTTGGCTGACTCCTTACGTGCTGGAAAGAGTAACATATTAGATAGTTAGCCCAGAACCTTCTGTCTATTAATAAATCAAACCAAGTATGTTGATTGTTACCTTCTGCCTTCTCTTTGAGATGCTGGTGCTGATCCAGAAGGCTGATGTTAGATTGAGGGCCCAAGGGAATGTCATCTTCATCACCATGATACTCGCTGCCACTGTCCCTTTGTTCCTCGTCCAGCACCCCTTTGCGACGAATCTGCAGCAACTTTTGCAACTAAAGGCATAAAGTTATGAGCTGAGAATTCCATTAGAGGCAGGATTTAACCACTAGTGCATTTGCAGACACGGATCTTGAATTTGTTAGAATCCTCTGAAGCTCACCTCATCAATATGTATCTAACCTATTCAATTCTGCCTATTTCTAGGCTAATTTTAACTATTCAGATTTTATTTTTATTTTTCACAGCAAATATGAAAAGTATTTTCAGATATTAAAGGAGTGAGTAGGAATCAAGGGGAATGAGAATCTAAGCTCATATTTAGAGTACTATATTCAAATTCCCACAAAGTGCAAAAATTATACCAAGGTTCTTATAGCATAGTTTTTGGGAGATGCATTTTATAGAACTGGTTAACATAGCTGGAGTATTTCCCCAAAATAAATCTGAATGTCCACAGTGGAGAAAATAAAAATAACCATATGATGTACAGTTATGTGAACTAGGTATGTCTATTCTAATGAAGAAAATCACTAGGAGCAACAAGATAGCAGTCTTTCAATACTTGAGGGGCTGTCAGAGAGAAGAGGGGATCAATCTATTCTCCAAAGCATCTGAGGGCAGGTCCAGAAGTAACAGGTGAAAGATTATTAGAGACATCCAACCTAGAATTAAGAAAAATTTCCTGATAGTAAGAATGACTTGCCTCCAGAAATTGTGGGTGCTCCTTCATTGGGAGTTTTCAAGAAGAGTTTGGACAACTATTTGTCTAAAATGGTATAGGGCAGGGGTAAACCTTGGCTCTTTTATGACTTGTGGACTTCAACTCCCAGAATTCCTGAGTCAGCATGGCTGACTCCTCAAGCAGGGGGTTGGAATAGAAGACTTCCAAGGTCCCTCCCAATCCTGTTTATTCTATGTTCTATGTATACAGCCTGAAAAGTTCCTCTTTTGGTGAAAACCAGACATACATTTTACAAGGAGAATTTCATAACATTAGTACTATGATAATCAGAAGCAGAATTATATCTAACCATCAGTGGTAGAGAATATGAATAGGATGTTACAGTGCTTGTGATTTTTAAATGACATCTAGATAATGATGCCACCTCCCAGTGATTCTGGGTGGTGGCTAATACTTAAGCAGAGCACAATACTAAATTTATTTCTTGGGAACTATCAGGGCTTTTGTTATGTTGCCTACATGGGATAACAGGAGCCCTGAAATTATATTCAAAATTACAAAAAATGTTTATCACTATGTTGCGATTAATTCAAGCCTTGGTATCTATTGCTATAGGTGTACTTAGTAGAACTTCTCAAAGTAGTGTGACACTAATATCTTGCACTATTATACTGGCCACAGAAATATTGCTGCCTTACAAAGCAGGGTCATTCAAAAGTCTAATTAAATGCAAAATTGCAGTTCTGTAGAAAGTACTTGGATCTTAGTACTTAAAAGTATATTTCCCATTAATTACTGTTCTTTATATCGCCCAGTATACTCTTTATTAACGAAAAAGCATTACGATGAGCCATTTCAATCAGAATAGAGCTGGAAGGGATCTTGGAGGTCTTCTAGTCCAACCCCCTGCTCAAGCAGGAGATCCTATACCCTTTGAGATAGGTGGCTGTCCAGTCTTTTCTTAAAAACCTCCAGTGATGAAGCACCCACAACTTCTGAAGGCAATATTCCAGGTGTGGTCTTACTAAGGATTTATAAAGCAGTACTAATACTTCATGTGATTTTGATTCTATGCCTCTGTTTATATAACCAAGGATTGTATTAGCTTTTTTGGCTGCTGCCGTACACTACTGGCTCAAGTGTAAGTGATCATCCACTAGGACTCCAAGGTCCCTCTCACAGTTACTGTTTTTGAGCCAGGTTTCGCCTGTACTTGTACCTTTGGTTTTTCCTGCCTAGGTGTAAAACCTTGCTTTTCTCCATATTAAATTTCATGTTGTTGGATAGGGCCCATTGTTCAAATCTGTCAAGATCTTTTTTAATCCTGAGGTTGTCTTCTGAGGTGTTGGCTATTCCTGACAGCTTAGTGTCATCTGCAAATTTGATGAGTTCCCCTTCTATTCCCTCATCTAAGTCATTTATGAAGATATTGAAGAGTACTGGGCCTAAGATGGAACCTTGTGGTACTCCACTGCTCCCTTCCCTCCATGTAGATGTAGTACCATTAAGGACTACATTTGTAGGGGACTACAAGTATTGCTGAACAACAACTCTCAATCACCAATCATTAGACACAGTTGATGATCTACAGTTTTTCCATATCTGTTTTAGTTATTGAGCACAAAAAAAAGTCAGTGTTAAGAGTCACATTTAAAAATATTTTAATAATATCAGTAGCTGCTACAGATCTTATAAAAGTGAGAAAAAGAAGTGCCTCTTAGAGCTACAGCATCAAAGCCTGATTGTATTTACCTGCATTCCCCCCCCCCTTTTCATTCAATTGTGTCCGATTCTCAGAGACTGCCTGGAAAAGTCCTTGTAGTTCTTTTTTTTTAAGAAGTGGTTTGCCATTGCATCCTTCCTGAGGCAATGAGGCAACTGAGATGGAGTGGCTAAGCCAAGATCACCCAGTTGACTTTGTGCCCAAGGCAGGACTGGAACTCACAATCTCCTGGTTTCTAGCCTGATGCCTGAACCACTACATCAAAGTAGCTCTCATTTATTGGCTTACAGCACAACAATTTATAGGATTATCTAGGGCAGGGATTTTCAATCTTTTGTATTTAAATTAAGATCAGCTATGCTCTTTTGGGATAAGCAAAGCACTACAAAAGTTTTCAAAGCATTATGCAAAATGTTTCTATCAATTCTCACCAGTCACTCTACCAAACACACATGACAGAAACAAAAAAGCTACTTTTCTCAAAAGAAAATGTGTATGTTTACGGGCATTTTTTAAAATATATTTATCACTTTATGTTAAAAGCTTAACTAAAGTGTCAATGGATTTTCTGATAAACCACCCAACTTATTTCTGAGTCTCACCCATCTTTCACAGACTCCAGTGGGGAATCACTGACCTAGGGTCCCTCTTCTTTTGTCCTGAAAACATACAATTAGCTTTGGATAGGCAAAGATTGGGACCAACTCATAGAAAAGAGGCACCAGAATAAATGCGTCGACCCTAACTAGAGGGGCTAGAAAATCTTGGATAAATAAAGATGCATAGGATCGAGTCACAGGCCCCGCAGCTGCGCAGTAAGGAGGCAGCAACAAGCGGTTTCCATTAAGGGCTCCCGCCGCCCCGCGCCAACCTGCCCGACGTTACCAGCTGCTGCTTGCGCTGCTTGAGGGGCACATAAGGCCGGTAGACTTCGACGTCGTCATCTTCCTCTTCGACCTGTCCTTTCACTCTTTCTTCTTCCTCCTCTTCTTCGTTTTCGTCTTCTCCAGACAGGCCCGACGATTCCGATTCTGGTTCGTGCTGCCTCTGAGAGGGTTACGAGAAAATAATTACTCGACCGGCGCGGAAGACGGTCCCCTTCCCCAAGCATGCCCGGTACCTCACTGGCCTGATGCGGGCTTACCTTCCTGCTACTTCCGGTCTCCATGTTTTCAAGCTACTCTGCTCCCTTGACCTTCCTCGCGTGAGCACACGCACGTATCCAATGAGGGAAAGGTTACCGTTGCTTAGCAACAGCAGCCACGCCTTCCCCAAAAAATTCTCGCGACGAAAACAGATGTGCGACCGGCGGAAGCACAAACTGCTGAAAGGCGGGGCGGAAGTCTGGTTCTGGGGCCATCGGGCGCCCAGGAGCGCGCCGGGAACCTTGGGGATTGCAGGCCGCTAAGCTAGGTGGTGCTAATAGCTTGGATTCGCTTTTGCGACCTCTTTAGTAGTTTCCGGCGAGAAGGAGCGTGAGGTGCATAGAACCTCATTCTATGCGGGGTGAGCTTGGTTGTTTTCTCGCAGACGTTTCATTTCCCATTACCCATCACTGATGATGTTACCTAGTTTGGGTAATGAAACGTCTGCAAAAAAACAAGTTCAGGGAGCACCAAGGACCCCTCATGTCAACCCTGAGCTACAAATATTCTCCTTTACTTGGTCCCATTCTGTGTGGCTGGAGTCGCTGCAGAATCAGCAGATGGAGGGTCGTGCTTCCCCTGGGTTAGGGACGGCAAGATTTTCCCTCCCTGCGTGGAAGTCGTGGAGAGACGTATTCTAAGAGAGTCCCAAAGGTGCTTTTTCACGAGGCAACTGGACTTGTTTTTCTTTGAAGACGTTTCTTCAAAGCTTCTTCAGCTCTGACCGGATGATGGGGAATGGAAGGATTTATACTCCTTGCAGACAGCTGGTCATTTGCATTCTTTAGAGAGTCGTTGAGGCCACCTGGAAGTTTCTCTCTTTTACAGGGTCACCTGAGTATTCAAATGGGTGTGGAGCCTTCTGGCTGCAGGATTTTTTCCCTGCCCTGTTCCTGTAGTCTGCAATGTTTTCTGGAAATCCATTCATACTCCTGTACCCTTTGAAGGGTGTTCATCCCAAAGTGCATAGCTTTGGAGGGAAGAAGCTTCTTGGATGAGAAGTGAAACGTTTTCAAAGAAAATCAAGAAAGTCCAGTTGCTTCCTAAAAAAGCACCTTTGGGACAACCATGACCTTGGATGACTGAGAATCTCCATAGATATTCTGAGAGCTTCTTTTCGTAAATTTTAGCCTGATGCCACCTGTGCTTTCTTGGCTCTGGGCGTGCAGAATATAGGCAGCTATTCTTAAAGCGTTGTTTGATCAAAGTTAGGGTTTGACAAGCTCGGAGATCGAACCTTCACCCTCATCCTGCACCTGAGCTACAGATATTTGCCACTATTGCAAAGTTAGGGTTTATTTTTAGGCTGAATTTGACGTTCCCCCTTTGATTCCCGAAACTGCTTCATTAGCTGTGGGTGGACCTAGTAAGTTGCAATTAGTTTCTTAGAAACCGTTTGCTTTTATGCCACCTGCATGGATATCTCTTTGGTTCATGTAGATCAGGGACAGGCAATCTTGGCTCTTTTATGACTTGTGGACTTCAACTCCCAGAATTCCTGAGCCAGCCACGCTGAGGAGAAATGGAGGTTTCCATGCCGAGCCATGCCGGCTCAGGGATTCTGGGAGTTGCAGTCCACGAGTTATAAAAGCCAAGGTTGCCTACCCCTGACGTAGATATTTGCAGGGCTACGTGTAAATACATATTCCAGTCTTCTGTGCTATTGAGATGCAACTAATGGGGTTTCAAACAATAGAATCCCTT
Organism: Azemiops feae; assembly: GCA_023970755.1. NCBI lineage: Eukaryota > Metazoa > Chordata > Lepidosauria > Squamata > Viperidae > Azemiops > Azemiops feae. Next base: position 656,157 of record JALGBA010003956.1, read on the forward strand.
GATTTCTTTTGATATTAGATTGTGTATTAATAGTGTAATATGAAAAGGACTCCTAATCTACTAAAATGAAAAATTAAATAAATGCCCCTGCTATTTAGAACTAATCCAGAATTTAGCAAACTATCACTGCATAATTAAATAGGATAACAAATGGTGAGCTTCAGCATTCAACAGATTTTAGAAAAAGTTAGGGGAACACATTTTTATGTAGATAATTGAACTATAAAACATGAGTATTCTTCACTTTAAATAGTAGAGAATGTGAAAAAGTGATTCCTGGTGATCACTCTCTTCATTATCAGTTTTCCTGTATGCATCAAAACCCTAATTCATGGATTGAATCCTGCTGTGATTATAGACTTTTTTCTTCCTAATGTTTTTTCCATAATTGAAGTATCTGCTTTTTTTTCTGGATCAAGTATTCATTGCCTTAACCATTAGACCAAACTGGCTCTAGGACAGACAGATGCACATGCCAAGCCAATTTTCATAGTCGCAGCAAATTCTTAAAATAAATTTGTATTAGCTCAATGTAGTGATTTATTTTCAATTAATATTAATTGAAACTTAATTGCTCCTATAGATGCTATTTGTCTCAGTTAATTGGCCTTCTTCATTACCACTACCCATTTGCCTTCAGAACAAGTTGGAACAAAATTTGACATACTTTAAGAGGCATGAGAAAAATTGGATATCTTACAAAACATTTTTTCAAGATAAAGTGAGAGAAATAGGGAGAAAATGTCTATGATATCATGGGAAACTGAACAGCTTTTCTATCTTTTTCCCACCACTGCAGCCATGTGAAAACATAAGTGCACCCATATAAAGTTTTCTTCCCCTCTCTTTGGACATATGTGCACATAGCAATATTTTATCTTCATTCAAACTCTATATAGATTCTACAATTGAACATAAAAACTATAACAAATCAACTTTGCAAAAAAAAAAAATAACATACATTTTCTTCTATGGAAAAGGTAAGTACTCTCTTAGCTCTACTACTTGATCTTGCCCCCATTGGCAGAAACAACCTCAAGTAGGCATTTGTTATAATAGACTGCCAATCTCTGACATTGACCGATTGGCATTTTCCCCCACTCCTTAATGCAGTTTTTTTTCAGCTGTACGATACCTGAGGGGTTTCTTGCATGCACAGGCCATTTCAATCACCCTCGCAGTATTTCAGTGGAATTCACAGGCAGGCTTTGACTCAACTATTCCAGAACTATCCAATTTTTTTTCCTTCCCCCCCCCCCAGCCATTTCTTGGTGGATTTACTAGAATACTTAGGGTCATCGTGTAGCAAAATTCACTTTTGGTTGAGCTTCAGTCTTCTGACAGATGTTCTCACATTATTCTCACAGACCTTCTAGTACAATGAAAAATTCATATTGAATTCTATAATAGTGAGTTGCCCAGGCCCTGCTGCAGATAATCATAATATTTCCACCATCATGCTTTATAGTTGGCATCAGGTTCTTCAGGTGAAACTGTGTTTTTGGTTTTGGTCAAACATGCTGTATTTTGGTGCTGTGGCAAAATAACACTATCTTTGCCTCCTCTGTCAGAGCACATTATTCCACAAGTCCTGGCCTTTGCTTAGCTGTTCCATAAGTAACTGTCAACTCAGCCCAAGAATGACATAGAATAATCCTGCCAAACTTCAGTTCTCTTATTTGCTTGTACCAAATAAGACAGAATCTTGCCAGACTAAATCTATACTACTCTCAACCTAACGGATATAGCCTGGGAAATTCAAGGAAATGGCTGTCCTAACTCTCTTCTTTTGTTTCTGATCCAGCTCTGGGCTGTGTTACCTCCTCACCATACTCCTTGGAATGTGCTCCTTTCTGGAAAACTGCTGTTGCAGTGTAATCCAAATGATATGTCTCTCTTCATAGGCACAATCTGTCACAGCGACTTTTAACCTTGCCCCGTTCTTTCTGGACAGCAAATGTTTCCTCCTAGCAAACCTTCCATGTAAGTCTAATTTGTGCAGCTTCTTTCTAAAGGTTCATTCATGCACTCTGACATCAGTAATGTGAGAGCTTTCTGTAAATTACATGATATTCTGGGGTTCTTAGAGACTTCTTTCAGCATCATGTCTTCTGCTCTTGCAGAAGGCCTGGCCTGAGTAGATTGGCAGAATCTCTACTTGTAGATGATTTTCCAGGCAATGGAATAATTGATGTTGAATCATTTGACAGTCTTTTAAATCCCTTCCCAGACTCAGGCATCTATAGATTGGAGGCCTCGGACAGTTTTCAATCTAATCATGGGGATTTCGAACACCTTAACAACATAGAACAAATCCAACTAAACATCTGAGATTTGAATAAGACTCCTAGATCCTTTTTTTAAAATACCTGCACTTGATATGGTGCTCCTGATCCTAATTTTAGTTATTTGAGGTGATGATAGGTAAGGGTGTACTCTACTTTTTCCAATTCTGAAATTTGCATTTATGTTTATCTAAATTAAACAATGGACTACACAATGTAAATTTGCATAATATTTGTTATATCTTTTATCTAGCTATAGGATTGAAATGAAAATCAAATATCTTGTCTGTTGAAATATATTGGAAAATTTGAATGGGGTGAACAGTTATTCACATGACTGTACATGAAATATTTGGGTAAATTCTTACATTAACTTTGAATGAGGTTACCTAAATATACAGATGACATTCTACTATTTTTTAAATGTGTCCTAGCATTACAATTTATTTCTTGAATCAGAGCGGATAATGTATATTGCATTCTCATAATAAACAGTTGTACAATTTTGGATTTTACAGGTAATCCTCAGTTATTGACCACAATTAAGACTGGCAACTTGGTTGTTAAGCGAAGTTGTTGCTAGGTGAATCCACAATCTTACTTCAACTTTCCTTTGCTTTACAGAGCCATGAAGGTCCTAAATGCAAGGATCATTACAGTTACTTTTTTATTACTGTGTGAGGCAGTAGCTAAATAAGGATTACTTTTATAAATTTGCTTATAAGGCAGATTTCTGAAGCACAAGGTATTGTAATATACCTCTTATGCAAATTGGTACATTAGCCTATTGCTGGTTTTTTTAATTACATCCAGATTTGATTATACGATACAGGATGTCTTAAAAATTAATTTTAAAGGTCAGATGCTTCAGTATACATTTACTAAATTCAAATTTCTAAGCCTAATTCAAAGTGTTTTCTTTAAAGACCAGAATGGTCTAAAACAGGGGTGTCAAAACTGCCGGCCCGCGGGCTGGATGCGTCACGCAGGAGCCGTGCCCACCCCATTGCCAGCAATGGCAAAATAGTCCCAATACGTCATGCGACATCACGTGACGTTGCGAGTTTGACATGTCTGGTCTAAAATACTAAGTCCTTTCTCTGTGTTCAGAAATTTTGTGCTATCAGGAGTTAGGCAAATGGCTATTGAAAATAGCTTTTTGAGATTGGCATCTTGGCTTTGGAATGTGAAGTTTGCACAGGACATTATTTAACTGAAAACACATCATTTGGTCCAGCTAATATTCATATAGATGTTCATAATATTCTAATACTGATTCTAATTTAAACTGTGATTTAATAAAAATACGCAACATGGCCTTAAGTTCATATATAAAACTAAGAATGCTTATGTGGAATCTCCACATTCACTGATGGTAATTTTATAATTAAATTATATAAATTAAATTATGCCATATCTATGCTATTTAATAGGCAACCTGAAGTTTCAGGATATATTTCCGTAAGGCTCAAGATGGTCAATGATCAAGGATTCTGAGAATTGAATTCCAAACTATCTGGAAGGCATTAGCCAGGTTATCCCAGTTCAGAAGCTCCCTAGAAGCGCCTGCTGAGCATGTATTCTGATTTAGCAATCAGTTTCTGAAAAATCAACATCCTATTTGTTTTATGTCTATTTTATATCTAGAGAAAAGAAAGGTCCTTAAGTTTGGAATAACTAGTTGGGATAGGATTTGTATTTATTCCTTAATTTTAGGGTCTGTATTTTGATAACCCCTTTTGTCATATTCAGGCTATGCATGCTTTGTTTAGAGAAGCAAAATGTGTCATATCTGAAGTCCCAAAATGTACCATGAATCTGGCATAAGTATGCTCACCAGTAGTTATGCCTAACGCATGGTTTTAGGTACATACAGAAGATCCTGTTTCCCTTTTTCTTTTAAATGAACTATTGTTAGGACAGGCACCAGGAAAGAAAGAATTAGATGTGCAATTACTGCACTTTAATTCATTCTAGGATTAATTACATTAAACCCAAGCAAATTATTTGTAAGTGAGGCACTATTGCTCAGTAATACAGTATATGCCTTACAAGGCTGAGATGGCAGATAGTTATCAAAAATTACTGAGATTAAGGGATGCTGGGGAAAGAACGTCATTCAGAGTAGCTGATACTGAGCTAATCTGACCTTGCCAAGAAAACTGCAGGAACTTGTCTAAGCAGCCTCTGAGAATCGGACGTGACTGAATCATAAAAACAACAGCTGTAAATTACTAACAAAGATATGTAGGGAAAGGAGATGGATCCCAAATTTATGGTAAACAAATGGAAATAAAATCAGTTATGTGAAAACCTTGCCAACATTTATCAAATCAGTAGAGTAGTGGCCAAAATTGTGGAAACCTTTTGGGAAAAGTATACATTTCAGGTTTGATGGCTGATAACACCACTTTTTTTTGGGAGTAGTACCATAAAATTATGTATCAACAGAAAGATACTTTTATCAAGAATGTAATGCAATAACTTTTATGAAGGATTTGCTTTAGAATAGCAGTTATAAAAAAGAAAAGTGAAACACGTAGAAAAAACGAGATATACAAAAATTATCACCGTGTCAGTTAATACTTAGTTGGGTAACCTTTAGCATGAATTACGGCCTTACAATATCTTCCCATGGAGTGAACCAAGTCCTTTAGTTCTGCAGCTGTTATAATGTGAAACCAAGATTGAATGATTGCTTCTATTAACTGGGTTTAGTCGGCTCCATAGATTTTCAATTGGGTTAAGGTCTGGGCTATTCCCAGGCCATTCCAGCAGTGGAATATGATTATCTTGAAACCACTTTTTACACACAGCAGCAACATGACATGGAGCTGAATCCTGTTGAAATATAAACGCTTCATTGTCTTGGAAAAGATCATGTGCGGAAGGCTTCAGTTTGGGCTCAAGTATTTCATTAATGTATTTTTGGCCATATATATTCCCATTAATCACACAAATTCTGCCCACACCTTTTGATGTCATACAACCCCAGATCATAACACTGACTGGGTGTTTCACGGTACATGTAATGCAATCAGGATGCAAATCTTCTCCGATTCTTCTCCTTACGTATTTTATGCCATCACTACCAAACAGGGAGATCTTGGTCTCATCACTCCAAATAACACTGTCCCATTGTTCCTCTGTCCAGGTAACATGGGTTTTAGCCCAGTTTAGTCTTTTCAACCTTTGTTTGAGAGATAAAAGTGGCTTTTTTCGTGGAATTCTAGATTTTAGGCCAAATTCCTGCAGTCTGCGCCGAACTTCACATTGCATTGCGCCATTTCATTTTGTATACACCCAGATGATTTTCTTCTGTCACATAGGCACAGTCTCTTAATTCTTCTATCATCACTTGCTGTTGTGCACCTTTTCCTGCCTTTACCAGTGTGGTTTTGTAGTGACTGAGTCTCCTTATACCTCTTCAAAAACTTAGAAATGCCATCTTTGGTTAAGTTTCCACAATTGTTTCTTCTACTTTCTTTATAACTGTAGCCTTGTTCACTTAATACTATTTTACATCGCTTTCTGGGCGACCAGTCAACTTTTTGCACCATTACTTTAATTTTATTACGTTTTACAAGCTCACTAAATGAAAGAACACAAAAAAACCCAACCAACTTGATAGCAATCACATAACACACTGACAAATGTCCTCCTCTCAGCTTCAATACATGACATCAATAACTGAATCCTCAATCCTCATTGCCAAAACAAGATGACACCTGATTGGCTCTCTAAACACTCATGCTCATTGGCTACAATCAGATGAAGGAAAGCTACCTGATATCAACCTGAGCAAGTTGTGCTTCCTTTTTCTGGTTATTTGGCTATAACCTTTCATAGAATACAGATAATTGAACAAACCTTATTGCATTACATTCTTGATTAAATTATCTTTCCATTGATATATAATTTTATGGTACTACTCCCAAATAAAGTGGTGTTATTAGCCATCAAATCTCAAATGTACACTTTTTCCAAAAGGTTTCCACAATTTTGGCCACTACTGTATATTTGATAAAATGCTGTATAACGGCAGTGAAGAATGTTAATGATTAGAAACATGAATTAAAATAAGGTACATACTCTACCATCATTCCCTTACCAGTATATGATCTGGTCCCTTTTGGGATACTGATCTTCTAATAAAGGATGTGACTGATGTGGGAAAGGCAATCCTGTGAATTCAGTGAGGTTTACTCCACAGTAAATAGATTTTTGTTGGGGTCTAGGTTTAGGATTCTGAAGTAACTCCTAAGAGATTAGCATGCCTTATATGTGGTGTTTGGCTAGTGATTTAAATTTTCAGGATCCTATCTGAATAGTGAAAAACATGTGCTTTTCTTAGAGCACTATTATTCTGATATCCATTACAGCAGGTTGCAGACAGATGAAAACCAGTAATAGTGTCATAGAGTACGTCATTACAAGTGGCTTAGATAGCTTAAAAAAAACCCAAACCAGACAAGTCGAGGCCTGTTGGTTCAATTATAGTATACTTTTTATCAGATTCTGAACCAAAAAAACAACAACCCAAATTTGTTGCCTTCATGCCCAGCCTGGGATTTTCCCAGAGACATTTGTTTGGACCTTGCAAAATACAGATAAACTAGATGGATGTTTGATCTAAACAGAAAGGTGGCCCTTATTCTTTCCCAATCTAGAAAGTACACTTTTTTTCCTATGCCCTCCAGCTACCATTCTGATAACATTACAGGGTGGGTGGGGGAGATAAACATTAAAATAGAATAAAAAAGTAAAAGTTGATTTTATAATCTACAAAAGTGGCTTTCTGGACTAGCTGGATTTTTTTTGTTGGTTGGGCTTAACCAAAGGAGTCCCCATACAATATATACTTTTCTCCACCAGATACTAGCAGAGAATTACATCATACAATACCTGTGCAGTGTTTTCAGGAACAATGATTGCTACAAACCTGTATGGTTTAGATCACTTTGTCTGGGGAATTCTGGGAGTTGAAGTCCACACCTCTTCAAGTTGCCAGGGTTGCCACTTGCTTAGATGAATACCATTTTATGTATTTCATGAAAGTATTATGAGCAACAAGATTTTCAAATATGGAATGAACTAGTATACAAGAAAAATCTAATATGCCACACTGTGGGAATTCTGCTATTTCTTTCTGTTGTGCCTGCTATACGCATGAACTAGTATACAAGAAAAATCTAATATGCCACACTGTGGGAATTCTGCTATTTCTTTCTGTTGTGCCTGCTATACGCATGAACTAGTATACAAGAAAAATCTAATATGCCACACTGTGGGAATTCTGCTATTTCTTTCTGTTGTGCCTGCTATACGCATGATTTAAGTTAACCAATGCAGGAAAGGTTACTTGGCTGCCATCTCTCCCACCCCATTTCATTGTTAACTTTTTAGATATTAAATATTCTAATAATTCAAAACAATAACATTGGACAGCTAGACAATGTGCACTCCAGTTGTAGAAAACTTCCAATGTGATTTAAAGATAATTGTTTTTTTAGAATTGGAAGGATGACACATCTTACCTTGCATTGCAGCGATGAATGCACTCAGCTCTGAATCAATACTAAGTGCTATAAATTCATTATGTTCCCTGCTTCTGCAATAAAGCACCTACCAGTAATCCAGATGAGTTCTTGACAAGTGTGAGAACTGATATCAGTAAACAATTTATAAGACTGTCGGCAACTAGCCTTGGCCTTAGTGAAGTTCTCTAAGCTTTCTGTATTGTGACTTGACCAAAACTCCAGTTCCTTGGCACATATCATAGGCTGTAATTACACTGTTGATTTCTGATTATGTCAGCATGAGCATCTGCAGAAGGATGTCAGGGGGAACAAATGAACATGTTACCAGCATGCAAGTAGATATTTGCATCAACATCAGAATGCAAGTATGCCACTGGTGTTTTTACAAGAGTGTCACTGAAGTTTGCTATGGATGCTACTGCATAGCTTATCACCTCACACAAAATATTTCACGGCATCTTTAAAGAAACAGAAAATCTGATCATGATATCATATATTTCAAGCCCTCTGAGAAGTAGGAAGGGCATCAGTCTCATAAGATGGAGGAGGAGGAGGCAGGATAGCACCAGAAATTTAGTTTGGCAATGGACCTTACTCATTTCTTGAGCCAGAGATTGATATGTCACAAACAATATCATGCAGGCAACAATGATTGCCCACTCCTGCATTGATACAAAGGGGGAATCACCCCAACACTTGGCAGAGTAAAGTAGCTAGCATCACGTAAGGGGAGATGATAATCCCAATTATGTTGCTAGAGTGGTTAAACCAGTGTGCTTCAGTATAATATTCAAGGGTAAATTTAAGTCCAGTAGAGCTGAAGAACTAACTGTTGTATAAGACAGAGGCCCCCAACCTTTTGGGCACCAGGGACGGTTCTGTGGAGAGAGGTTTTTCCACGGAGCAGAGGGGGCGTGGTTTCACGTGCTGCCTACATTCCACGAATGGGGCTTCGCTTGTTTGTGTGGCCCGGTTTCTGGCACGCCACAGCCTGGTATAAGAGACTCTAAGGGAACAGGGGCAAATATGTGTAAGCCAAACAGAGATCCATGGTAAAACAACAGCAGGAGAGAGAACCTTTGCTAGGAAACACCTTAGAAGGAATTTCATCATTTGCACTTTTTTCAGATGCACTATCATTGGTATGACAATAGCTTAACCAGTACAGGTAGTCATCGACTTACAACCACAACTGAGCCCAAGATTTTTGTTGTTAAGTGAAACAGTTAAGTGAGCTTTGCTCCATTTTACAACTTTTCTTGCCACAGATGTTAAGTGAATCACTGCAGTTGTTAAGTCAGTAACACGGTTGTTAAGTGAATCTGGCTTCCCCATTGACTTTGCTTGTCAGGTCACAAAAGACGATCGATCACATCATCCCGGGACACTGTAACCGTCATAAATATGAATCAGTTGCCAAGGTTCTGAATTTTGATCACATGACCATGGGGATACTGCAACAATTGTAAGTGTGAAAAAAGGTCATCAGTCACTTTTTTCAGTGCCATTGTAACTTTGAATAATCACTACATTAACTGTTGCAAGTTGAGGACTATCTGTACATGAACTGAAAATAGGGTGTAAGATTATCTACAGTAGATGCAATCAGATTTCTGCAGTCACACACAAGGAGCCCTATCAGATTACCCCTGTATCAGAGGAATCGGGTGACCAACTGCAGCAAGAACCAAACCCTTATAGAGAGGCTGAAGTTTGCAAACACGTGAAAAGGGTAACAGCCACGGAATGATGGACTTTTAGTGCAGCAAGAAAGAATGGAGTCACACTCCACATTTGATTTTAAGTACATAATCTATGACACAGCAGATGTGCACTTTTACTCTTCAGTCAGTCTATTTTACATGAGGACTCTCCATAAATATGTCTTTGTAGGACGTAACACATATATCTTCATGTGCAAAGAGCACAACTATGTTTGATGCAGCCAATTGGGAGTAATTCTGTTGTGTGTGCTTGTGAAGAAAGAAAGAGGTGTGTGCTGTTCATATGTAGAAAGTGTACAGAATTGCCTGTGCTGAAGAAATATCTGTCCAGAATGATTATTAGATGCAGGGGAGAAGACAATAAGAGAAAAGATTAAAATTTGCAGACTTTATCAGCATTGCTCAGGCTGGCTGTCATGGCCATAGGCTACCTGTCTGAAATGAAACGACAGCTCTTATTACTACTAGTAGGATCCTAGTAGCAATACTGTACTTTACGGTGTGTTGATCTGAGAGAATAACATTCCCTGAGAAATAAGGTAACACAGCCACATTGAATGACGTGCAATTTCTGGAAACGGACAAGGGCTGTATCACACACAGAAACAGACAAGGGCTGTATCACACACAGAAGCTCTGCCACTGTAATTTTGCAAGGGAATATCTAGTTCTCAAAGCAGAAGACAACTTCTTGCTCCTTAGTAAGGGGAGCCCCTTGCGCACCTCCTGCCCTTATGAAACTCAACGGTGTTGAAGCAACATGTAAGAAAGCGCTCAAGAGCAGAGAGGGTTCCATCATGCTACACCTGCCACGAAGAGGGCCACGCCCTGGCACCAAAGGCCCAGTGAAGGCAGAACAAACAACAGAGAAGATGGATTTTTTAAATAAAATAAAAAATTAAAAAGTCCTTTATTGGGTGCAGCCTGGTCCCTGTGCCACGCTGGGCCTTGGCCGAATAAGACTGCCCCTGGGCTTGGGGCGGCTCAGTCAGCATCTCCCCGAACGTCGAACACTGAGAGGTGAGGGACACGGGCTGTCCAGGCCCTGCCTATGGGCTAGGGATGGGAGCCCCATGGGGAAGGGGAAAGGGGAGGGCCAAGGGTCAGTGAGGTCAAGTGTCTGTCTATGGGTTTGGGGAGAGGGAAGGCGAGGTGTGGGGCCCTGCAGATATACCAGGGCTGCACCGCACACCTCATTGAGCTGCACTCGAAGTGGTTTTCTTCAGGGTGAAATTGGTCCAGTTCACAGCCACTTTTTGTCGGGTCTGCTTGGCTGAGTCCAGGCAAAACCTGCAATACAGGGGATGTAAAGGATGATGAATCCCAGAACGGAGTAGTAATTTGCCTTGCCGTATAGTCATACAAATATATACTTCATTATCTTCTCCATTTACACACACAAACACTGGACATTCCTGTGTCTATAGACATAGAATGAGACATCAGGAACTTGTTAGGCAGCCACTTTATGAAGAGCAACAGATTTGAGACCACAGACTGATTTGTGGATCAGAGAAATTGATTGTTTCAGACATTTCCCCCCTCATTCAGTTCCCTACTGTTAATATTACTTTGATTGCTTCTCCTTGACAAGTGCACACATGCTTTTCCCAGAACTTGGGACCAGAGGTATATGGCTGGCTTCTTTTCAAGGTATTTATAGAGTACTCAATATTGCAGAAAGAAATGGTTTATGCTGCATCAGCAAAGCCAGAGAAAAACAGTAGATGGATCCAGGCCTCTCTCAGGCAATCAATCAATCAATTAATTAATGTGCAGGTCTCAACAGACCTCACAACTATGAACTACTACTTTACAGTAGTACACTTCATGCCTAACAAACAGCATCCTGCACCTCTCATACTTGGGCACTGATTTAGTGGAGAAGTTGATCTTTCTGAAAATCAACCTCCTCCTCTTAGGCTTTCTTGACTTTACCCTCCAAACCACCAGCAGCTGCCCATCAGCCATTCTTCACCAAAACTAATATTTGTAGATAGCCAATAATGACACTGTTAGACCCTGATGACTTATAAAGATTGGACAAAGCGCTTTAGTTCTGAACCTGCATCAGAGGCAATTTTGAGTGGCTGAATAGCCAGAGAGAAGATGGTTAACTGCTAGGAAATTTTGCTACAAGTTTTTAACTATTTACTTACGGGGAAGTAATGCTCATGGGTTGGAATATAATAATATTACCTTTAAAGGTAGGTTGCCAAATTCAAATGTGCATACAGGTAGTGTTAGGTAGAAGCTTTAAATCAATATCCAGAGAAAGATATTTTTGCTTTTGTGTTATCTACTGTTTATGCTGACATCGACTTCATTGGTGTCACTTTGCTAGGTTCAATCTTGCAGATATTGCTGCTGGCAGAGTGTAAAAAGTATGGTTCAGTACTGTACTGCTTCTATTTGGGTCAATTTTTCTGTTGAGTGGATGGATAGCAAATAACATTTAGCATGGATTTCCACTCTGTGTACTTTTGTGGCCCTAAGATATTATCGAGGGAACAAGGAGTTTATTTAAGTCCCCTTTATTCCCTAGGATGAAACATTAAATATGTTTCAAGTTTTGTTTTATGAAAACATACTAAAATGCTTCAAGTGTGACTACCTTGTATTGAATTTCAAGACAAAAGATTTGATTTTTTTCATATTGTATTTCATGAACACTCCTAGACAGTAGGTAATAGAAGTAAAAGTGGAGATGAAGCACTATATGGGAAACTGGAGAGAACTCCAGGTTAATGAATTGCAGGCCTTTAAAAAAAACTGTAAATAAGGAGGAAAAAATAGGGCCACATTTGAAAAGAATGTATGATGTGTCTTTGGTTTTAAGGTTTGATTTTAACATTTTTGTTTTAACTACGATGTAACTGTAAGCCACCCAGAGTTATCCTATGGTAAGATGGGCGGCCAATAAATTTTATAAACAAATAAACGAACAAACAAATGTGATACTTGCCATACAGAAGCAGAATAAGTGACTACTAAAGGCTTAGAAAGTAGGAAGCTTTGAGACAGATTGCCATAAAGGCAATAGGGAGGTAAACAGTAGAGGAATAAATTACAGAAGATGTCATATATATTGTTCAGAGTCGTTTTATAGCTTCTCTAAAGAACATGGCCAAAAATTAACCAGCTCTGGAAACATGATTCTTTCCATTAGCAATTATTGTCAACCTTTCCTATTTAATTAACAGTATATTTACCTTGCATTTCTATTATAAGATTCAGCTACCAAAGTGCCAGAACAGAACACTAAGATAGAAAATACTCTCTTGGATGACTCATAATAATCTAGTTTCATTTTAGTAGGAATGCTTTGAAAGAATATAAATTGAGAGCAACCCTCACTTCTTACTAGCACTGATACTGTTACCTAGTTTCGTAATGAAATGTGTAAGAAAATAATCAAGCTCAGAGAGCAGCGACCCCTCACTTACTGATCTACCCATTAGCCATGCTTTGCTAATAGCAGGAATTACACATCAGTAAACCTAATGAAATATATGGTGATGTTAACAACAACAACAACAACAAATAATAATAAATAATAAATTAATAATAATAATAATAATAATAATAATAATAATAATAATAATAATAATAATAATAATAATAATAATAATAATAATAATAATAATAATAATAATAATAATAATAATAATAATAATAATAGAGTTGGAAGGGACCTTGGAGGTCTTCTAGTCCAATCCCCTGCTCAGGTAGGAAACCCTATACCATTTCAGACAAATGGCTGTCCAGTCTCTTCTTAAAAACTTCCAGTGCTGGAGCATTCAGAGCTTCTGGAGGCAGGTTGTTCCACTGGTTAATTGTTCTAACTGTCAGGAAGTTTCTCCTTAGTTCTAAATTGCTTGTCTCTTTGATTAGTTTCCATCCATTGCTTCAGGTGCTTTGGAGAATAGCTTCACTCCTTCTTCTTTATTATGGTATGTGAATTCTGTCTTGGTATAAATAGATGCAATTTGGGGCTTACTTTCCCCCTCTCTTGTTTTCTTTCCTTCTCTCCCCCCCCACATCTCCTTGCATTCTTCTGACTGCTTTTTCTTCTCTGTTCCCCAAAACTTATTGAGTTGATCTTCATTCTTCTACTATGTTATCACCATCACTGCTGACATCCCCAGCATTCCCTTTTGCCTCTCCCACCCCACAGCATATTTGCCTTCAACCCCCCCAAAGCCCTCCGCCCCCCATGCCTAATCAATCCCTCTTCTTTTATTATTTGCTCTTTGCTTAATAGCAAAGTTCATCCTGCCTGAACTCTCTCAACTTCTTCGTTAACCCTGAATAATTATTTTTTTAGTTCACATGGCAAAGCAAATACGGAAGAGGCAATAGGTCTACTGCCCATCTAAGATAACTTAAAAAATAAAATAAAAATAAAAACTGGATTAGAGACAGTGGATATTCAGGAATGCTGTGGGATTTGTGTTGGCTCTGCATTTCTGACCATCCCCTGGAAATGCTGAGAGAACATTTGCTTCACTACTAGCAATAGTGAATAATAATAATAATAATAATAATAATAATAATAATAATAATAATAATAATAATAATAATAATAATAATAATAATAATAATAATAATAATAATAATAATAATAATAATAATAATAATAAAATAATAAAATAAAATAAAATAAAATAAAATAAAATAATAAAATAAAATAAAATAAAATAAAATAATAATAATAATAATAATAATAATAAAGAAGAGGGAGTCAAGCTATTTTCCAAGGCGCCTGAAGGCAGGACAAGAAGCAACGGATGGAAACTAACGAAAGAGAGAAGCAACCTAGAACTAAGGAGAAACTTCCTGACAGTGAGAACAATTAATCAGTGGAACAACCTGCCTCCAGAAGCGGTGAATGTTCCAATACTGGAAGTTTTTAAGAGACTGGACAGCCATTTGTCTGAAATGGTATAGGGTTTCCTGCCTGAGCAGGGGGTTGGGCTAGAAGACCTCCAAGGTCCCTTGAGACTCTGTTATTCTGTTATTCTATTCTGTTATTCTCTTCTACCTTATCTCTTTCCTTTTTTTTTGCATCCTTCAATTTTCCTAGGAATCATCATTTTTCCATAGTCTATCCTCATCGCATTCTTAAAATCTGTGAGTTCCTCCTTGTTGATCCACTTACGAGAAATTCATGGGGAAAAAACAACAACCAAAAAAATCTCCCTTTCAGCATAGTGCATCTGAGCTTCCACTTCCTAACCATCTTGATGGATGATGCTTACAATTGGGGACTGTGAGGCTGGTGTGCGTATCACTGCACCTCCTTGCAAATTAATACTTTGCAATACGAAAGAATATTCTTTTCCATTCCCTTTGAGCCAATCTCATCCTTGCAATAGGGTTCAAACACTGTTAAGCCGTAATATGGTTTGGGGTAGAGTTGTGCAACAATCTAGCACTGTGATTTATAAACTATGGTTTGTAGCTTCATATATTGTGTGCACTGAACAAGTTGTGGCTTATTCAACAAACCAGATTAATTCATTGTGACATTTGTATGAGAGCTGCAGGCCACTGATCTCCTTCCCGTGTGGAAGCTGAGGAGAAAAGATCCCAAAGGTCAGTTTCAATGTGACAAAGTCTTACCGCTTGAAGTATTCCACTTCTCTGTCAGTCTCATCCATCTCCACACTATCCAAGTCTTTGGGCAGGAACACATCATCTAGCAATGTACAATACAAGAAGGTTAGTAATTCAAAAGAAAAGGTCAATGGTGAGGATCTCCTTTCCTTGTTAAGCACAGCATGGGCTTTCTTATGTTGATGCAAAATGTGTTGGAAGGCCACATCCTGCAGGTTAAAACAAAGAAAACAAAGCGTCTTTCACAGTTTCATTGTAATTTATTCTTTATTTGTGTCACAGCAACACATTTGGGAGGTTGAGGTGGAAAGAAAATTTTCTGGGGAAACACAAATATCTGAACCACAAATTCCATGTGGCCCTCCCTGGGTTAATATGATTCTCAACTTTAAATAAATCCAGAATATTTTTCACTCTCACAACTGCAAGGGAACAGTGTGAGAGTAAAATGAAAAGCGCGAGCTTTAGCAAGAGGCAGAAACTCTGATGCCCTCCAGTTATTTTGCACGCGCATCCCAGAATCACTGGGCATAATGGCTGGTTTTGGAGGAAACAGAAGGCCAAAAACATTTTGGGAGCTCCAGGTTGTATTTAGCGTTAATGTTCTCTCCTCCCTTTTCCCATACACAATAATTCTTTCTCTATCAACACATCTCTCTCCTCTGTTAGCCACCTCAGCCCCTGCCAAAACATTTCCAGCCTCTCGAAATCTTACATGAAAATGTAAACTAGGCATAAAAAGTATTTATAGTTTAGTTCCCTGACTCAGTAAAATTCTTCTAAGTACCATGTTAAGGCCTTTTTGTAAAGGATGCTGAGATTCTAGGCCAGCCATCCCCAAACTTTTATCTTGCAGATACAGTGGGACTGCATCTCCCAGAATTTATTTGTTTTATTATGAAATTTATTTGCTGCCCATCTCTTGTCAAACGATTCTGGGGAACTTACAGCATAAAAACATTGAAATCATCAAATATAAGATAAAAAAACAGATAAAATAAAATCACTGACACAAGATGGCAAAGGAGGGAGCCAAATACATGGGGGCGGGGAGGTGGGATTAGGTTTTCATTAGTCAACCACCTCCAGTATGAAGCTCCCCCATTGGGTCCCCAAGCCATCTAGCAGAACCAGGTCTTCAGGCTCTTTTGAAACATCAGGAGGATGGGAGCCAATCTCACCCCAGGGGGTAAGATGTTCCAGAGGGCAGGAGCCACGGCAGAGAAGGCTCTTCTGGATCCTGCCACCCAAAATTCCTTGGCTGATGCAATCCAGTGTTTGCCTCCTCTGCTGGCACAGGTGGGAAGGGCCCTTCCATCGGGGTGAGACGGTTCCTCAAGTAGTCTGGAACCATGCTATGCAGAGCGTTAAAGGTGATAGCCAGCACCTTGAATTGCCCCCGGAAGCGAACTGGCGACCAGTGCAGTTCACAAAGCAGTGGTGTAACATAGGCCACTCTAGGGGTCCTAAAAACTGCCTGCGCCAAAGGGGTCAATTCGGAAAATGCCAGCTTGGAAAAAGCTGCTGTAGTGCTGTAAAATGTGACTGTAGCAAACTGTTTATACCATTCAGGATGAAACCTAACAATTCTCCCATTTCAGTGGTCTTCCTGACTTGCAAACAACTGGTAGCGGCATCATCATATACATTTGATAGGTTTCAGGTGGTCTAGAACTGCCAGCCCTTTGATGTGTAAGTGGCTTTTACCAGGTCCTAAAGTATAGTTACAGAGTAAAAGCATGGGAGAAAATCCGATACTCACCAATGGAAGGGCTTGTTTTCTCCATTTTGTTCCTACTCTTCTTGCCTTTGCCCTTTGGTTGAGGCAAATCATCTGGGATGGCTATGTGGGGTGGATGCCGGTCCCCGGGCCCAAACAGAGCAGGCTCTTGCTCAGTCTGATCAGCTCTGCCTTCACCTCTCCGGTTCTTCCCCTCAATGCTCTTCTCTTTGTCTGCCTTAGAGCCACTGCAACTCCATCCCTGGCTCTGTCGCAGCCCTCTGGTACCATCGCCTTGCTCTGCATTACTGCTGCCTCTTGGGGCTTCAGAAAGGTTGCCCTTGGAGGGGTTCTTCTGCACCATCCCCTTGATATCATTAGTAGAGAGAGATTCCCCCTTCTTTGCTGGGCAGCCCTGCCGCTTACCCTTCCTCTGCTTTCCAGCGATGGGCACTTGTTCTAGCACTTCCATCCCCCTGCCCAGCGCTGCCTCCTTGGATTCATGGTTAGCTCCAATCTCTTGGGGAGAGTCTGTTGGCTTGGGTGATTGTACCCAAATCATGCGAGAGAGATTGGGTACAGCGTTCAGCCTTTTCACCACGCCATTTTCGGAGGCCGGCGGCGGTACTACCTCTCCAGGGCTTTCAGCCCATCGAGGACCCACCTCATTTCTCAGTAATGAATGGTTATGTGGCGCATTCAGACTAAGTGGAGACAGGTCAAGGTCAATCTCTTGCAGCTCAGAGGAGCCGTTGAGGTGGGAGAGAAGGTTCTTCTGTTCCAGCACGGCAGCTTTTTTGGGGAAGTCATTCACATCTAAGTTGAGGTCGTAGACGCTGAAGCTGGCGCGGATGGAATCTTTGATTGTGTTCTTGATCTCCTGTAGTCGGCTGCTCAGAAAGCTGTTCACTCGCTCTAGTTCTAGCTGGGGCCACTCCAGAAGCTTTTCTTCAGGCAGCTCCTGATCTTGACCTGTAGGCGGGCTTCGATCCACACGCTTCTGAGCCTCAGCCTCTAGCTGGGCCTTTTCCTTCTCCTGCAATACCAGAATGAGCAGTATAAATTCACCAACAGCTTCCGCAAATCAAACAGCAACTGAAAGAGTAGCTCTGTGGTGGGATGGAGGATAGTAATCAGTCCCAGGCTAATGAATTGGCCGCTGCTTTTCAGCCTGTCACACTCGACTCTGACACAGCTAGGCAAGCACTGCCACAAACCACAGAGCATCCTAGGGAATTGACCCTGGAAACTAATAAGATGGCATATACAAAGTCTGTGCTATAGTAACAAACCTTAGGGAAGAGATGCATTGCCAGCCATTTCCCAGAGCAATTTCCCAGAGCAATTTTCCTCTGTATACAAGTCCCAAGACTGCTACATCCTTAGCTCTAAGCTCAGCTCATGGCAGTGCAACATGCAGAAAAGAATGAAGGATGTGAGCAGAAAAACAAATATAAACTTTCAAGCTCCCTGACCTAGTTCAAGGTGTAAATAGCTGAAGTGCTTGTTTAGTTAACCATAGGAAAAAATCCTCAACTCATTCTAACTTCTGGTTTATTTATATTTTACAGGGGGCAGATCAGATCCTGTAGCAAGAGCATGAACTTTATATCTTTCTATTGGAAAGTGACAGTAAAGGAAAATTATTATATCTTCCATGCAAAGGGAGCAGGGAAATATTTTGCGAGCTTCATGCCAGTTGCCTCTAGAGCTGTTCTTTCACATTCACCCTTTCAGGTTGGCAGGGCTCAGGAAGCACATAATAGTCTGATTTGGTGTAATGCACCTTCATATTTTCAGCCTCAAGAATACCCAGATGGAGAAAAGGGCTTTTGGATTAATCCCTAAAGAATCTACAATGCTATTGGGAGATTGACACACATATTTAATAGACTCCTGCTACCAAACTCAGAGTAGGCCATATAGCAGTGATGGTGAACCTTTTAGAGACCCAGTGCCCAAACTGCAACCCAAAACCCACTTATTTATCGCCGGATGCCAGGTGGGCGTAGCCGCGGTGGTCATGGCAGACTGGGAGGGGGGGGCAGGGTGGCGGGGGCCAGTCCCTCGCCATCTCCAGGGCACGGCATGGGTGTCCACAGAGAGGGCTCTGAGTGCCGCCTCTGGCACACGTGCCATAGGTTCGCCACCACTGCCATATAGTATTTTCAAGTCTACTTTTTCTGCAGAATTTGAAAAAAAAAAGGGGTTGGCAATCCATTTATAAGTTAAAATGTTATGAGCTAATTATGTCACACATTTTTGGAATTTATGTCAATTATGAAAATACATCCAAACAGACTTCGGAGGACTATAAATGTATTATATACAGTGGTATCTCAGTACTTGACTGCTTCAAAACTTGACGAATTGGGTTCTCGACTCATTTTGATGTGAAAATGTCCCAGTACTCAGCCTTTGTTTACGCGCTGCTATAGGAAGAGGGGGACAGATATGGGGAATGGACAGGAAGTTTCCATGCTGGGAAGGTTGCTGCAAAAGAAGGAGGACAGCCACAGAGGGTGGACGGGAAGTCGGCCATGCTGGGAAGATCACTGATATAGGAAAAGGGACTGTAGGAGATGACCAGGCTGAAACCGAAGGAGGGGTCAAAAGCGTCATAAGTTATGAATCCCTGTGCGCCCACAAGAGATCTAAGTCCAGCCCACCTTGAATGCTTTCTTATTCCCGCTCCTTTCCCTTGACCGTTAGTATCAAATTTGCAGATGACACCAAACTGACAGGAGTAGCCAACACTCCAGAAGACAAACTCAGGATCCAAAAAGATCTTGACAAACTCGAACAATGGGCCTATCCAACAAAATGAGTTTCAATGTGGAGAAAAGCAAAGTCTTACATTTAGGCAGGAAAAACCAAAGGTACAAATACAGATTGGGCGAGACCTGGCTTAAAAACAGTAACTGTGAGAGGGACCTTGGAGTCCTAGTGGACGATCACTTAACTATGAGCCAGCAGTGTGCAGCAGCAGCCAAAAAAGCTAATACAATCCTGGGTTGTATAAACAGAGGCATAGAATCAAGTTCACGCGAAGTATTAGTACTGCTTTATAAAACCCTTGTAAGACCACACCTGGAATACTGTAGCCAATTTTGGTCACCATATCACAAAAAAAGATGTAGAGAGTTTGGAAAAAAATCAGAGAAGAGCAACTAAGATGACCAAAGGCCTGGAGACTAAAACATACGAAGAACAGCTACGGGACTTGGGTTTGGTTGGTTAAAGAAAAAAAGAAATAGGAGAGACATGATAGCAGTGTTCCAGTATCTGAGGGGCTGCCACAGGGTACAGGTTGTTCACCAAAGCACCAGAGGGAAGGACGAGAACCAATGGTTGGAAACTGATCAGAGAAGCAACCTGGAACTAAGGAGAAACTTCCTGACAGTGAGGACAATCAACCCAGTGGAACAACTTACCCCCAGAAATCGTGGGCACTCCATCACTGGAGATTTTTAAGAGGAGACTGGACTTTCACCTGTCTGAGACGGTGTAGGTCCTCCTGCTTGAGCAGGGGGCTGGACTAGAAGACCTCCAAGGTCCCTTCCAGCTCTTTTCTATTCTATTCTAGCTCAGATTTTTGTAGAGAGCTTAAGTTTGCAATAAATCTTTATAATCATTTGAACTGCCTGAATCTCCTGATTTCCCTGACACTTGACAGGATAGAAAGAAAAACCTTCCTGGCCAAAACAAAGGATTACCTGGTAAGTTACATGGTTTGTTTGGGACTTGCCCTTTTTAGTGCCCGTCACACTTCCCATAACCAATTAACGCCGAGTATTGAGGTACCACTGTATTTCATTTCATCAAACCACTTATCTGTCCATACACCCAGATTCAGAGACCAACATTTATACTTTGGAGGCAGTTCTTGCCCAAACCTACCCTTATTTGATATTTAGATTTCAGCAAGGCCATAAAGAGTTAGCTCTTTCCCCAGGTGCTGGGGTAGGATGAAATGGACGTTTGTGGAAGGTTTCCTTAAGAGGCATTTTGTTTTTTGTTTCTACAAAAGCTTTAATTACCTTTTGGCTTTATTACTGTTGAGAGCTGCCTAGAGTTGTGTTCTAAGAGAGGCAACCATACAAATCCTTTAAATAAATAAACAGCCATCTATTATGTAGCCTTCTTTTTCCCTTACACCACTTTGCTAGGTCTAGGATGCTCGTTTTTACCCACTCCTCACATGCACACGAGCCCACCTTCTTCTTCTGCTTGTGGCGCGCACGCTTGGCAGCCTTAGCACTGTTCAGAGGCTTTGGCTCAGTGCTGTTAATGTAATCCAGCAGCTCATCTACATCCCGGTGGTCTACGGCTGGTTCTCCCGAGCTACTGCTATGCCCCAGCTTTTGAGGAAGTTCCTCTTTCCTCTTGGTCAGCCTGGAGCGCAGCTTTTCCCGGATCTCAGCATAGTTCCGACTTGTTGGAGCAGCTGGAGGCTGTGGACAGAGTTGACTGTTGGCTGTGTATATAAAACACTTGAGTTGCCACCCCAACATTATTCCCAAGTGATACTACTCCCATCTTTCCTGCCCTCCCCTTCCTTGGCCCAAACTTTTGCCAAGCAAGTCTCATCCATCTAAGCCAGCATTTCTCAACTTTGACAATTTTAAGATGCGTGGATTGGAGAATTCTGGGAATTGATGTCCATGCATCTTAAAAGTTGCCAAGGTTGAGAAACTCGCTGATCTAAAGCATTTGCCCTCCTTTTTGAAGAAATCCCAGTTGGAACACTGAATACAAAATATAACAGAATTGAAAACTTGGAACAAAAACAACAGTCCAGGTAGAGTAAAGTCGGCTTGAGGAAGGGCCAGCACTAGAATGTGAAAGGGAAGTGCAGTGCCTCCACTGCCAGAAAGGTGTCCTTCCAAGCTTCACCTGAATCTAAAAGTATAGATTAGGGATGGCTGCTGGCAATGCTTTCACTTACCGCGTTGTGGCCAAAGAACTCACAGTAGCAGCAGTCACAGAATTTCCCATCTTTCTGGGTAGTGGAGGATGAGGTGCAGGAGCTACGTTCAGAGCTGCTGTCCTCATCCTCCCCAAGCCCCTCATCTGCCTCACAGGACTGTGGTGCATGGCAGCTTGTACCGTTTGGGAACTTATGACCCTTGCAGGCAGGGTCCCTGTGAGAGAAAAGAGGGAAAAAGGAGGTAAGAAAATGCACACTGGATTCTCAACTTCCAGCTGACATGCTGCTAGATTGATGTCTAATGTCTGGAATGAGTTGAATGAATGCCAGCATATTAAAGCCCCATCCAGGTAAAATAGAAATACTGTCAGTAGAAGGTTTGTCTGACTATGACAGAAAACATGTTTGAGAAACAAGGTTGCATTTCCTCTAAAAGAGCCAATCTTTGAGCCACAGATTCTCTCCCAGACCAGCCTACCTCATAGGACTGTTACAGGGAAAAATAGGAGAAAAGAATGCTATATATGCCATCTTGAGCTAATTTGTAAATCTTATACTCGCTGAGGTTGAGAAACACTAAGTGATATGTCAGGATAGGAAAAACCCAAGTCAACCCTCATCCATGAGTGACTTTAGGCTAATCCTGCTTTCTCTCAGCCCCGCTTACCTTATAAGGTTGTTTCAGTGGGGAAAAATTGGAGGGCAGTGAGGTGCCTACCACCTTGAGCTCCTGGAGGAAAGGTGGGATACGAATCCAATAAAATAAATGCTTAATGGACATTTGCCCTCACGTCCACCCTGCCTACATAGAGAGAGTAGGGGGCCGGAAAAAGGTATTTCAACCTTTGGAATTCCCTCCCTGCCAAAACTTTTAGTTTTCAGATCCTAGGCCTAGTTCCACCCAAACAGTGCAGAACCTGCTTCAAGCTTAGTCTCCAGTACTGATTGCCACACTTGAACATGATTCAGATACATTCAAACAGGTTCAAAGAAGGGAAAGAAAAGTAGTCAGGGGCACAAAATTACATCCTACAAGAAATAAATGACTTATGTTTAACTGTGGGAATAAAAGGTTGTGGAGAAATACAATCCTATCATCAAATGCATGGATGTGATCATGTATAATAAAGCCAGAACATACTCTCCCTCATCTACAGTGTAAGAAGACATGTAATAATGACTTTGCTGCAGGGATAAAGATTTCGTTTATACATAAGAATAAATTCTTAATAGTACGAGTGGTTCAATAATGGAGTCATGACCTAAAGAGACAGCCGTTTCTCAGTCAAGGTAAAGTCTGAAAACAATTTAAAATGGATTCCTGCATCAAGAAAAATTGGTCTGAATGGCCTAAATGAGCCATTGCCTGGAATTTACAATGTTTCACTCTCTACTGTTATTTCTTCTGTTGTCAGTAGCTGTAATCCACCATTGTTCTTTTGTGTGTGTATGTGTGTTTTCAATGAAGTTTTATAAAATTGTGAATTACCTTGAATATTTGTATGGAAAGATACAATGCAGATACCTCTAATGACCTCCATTCCCCCCCCTATTCCATTCCAAAAGATAAGGATATGCAAGTTTCAAATCCCAGTTGTAAAAAGTACAATTTTTGTCTTGGAATGTGCCAATCCAACCATTCCGGGATGGCTCGACATTCTGGTTTTTTACTCAGACACTACAAATCGCTTCCTGTTCTAGAATAATAATTTCCAGTTCTGGTACAAATAAAATCCTCTCCAGTTCTAGTACAAATAAAACAACATAGAGATATATCTAGAATTTCTTTGAGTATTTGGGACAAGATGAGTATGCTGAAGAACATTTTAAATTCTAAAGGTGATTTCTATTTTAAGAAGTTTTTACTCCTATTTTTACTCCTTCCCTTGTTTTATGTGAATTTATACAGTACACTATTAAATTATATTTTGAGGAGCAGAATTTCCATAAATTATATGGAAGGGACCCTTATTCCATAAATTATATTTGCCTGTTGAGAAAGGGATGTTGGGATTTAATTTACCCATTTTCAGACTTATCACCGAGCATTTATTTTAGCTTCAGTTACTCCTTGAAACAAGGTTTTTCAAAATTTAACTCTTCTTTAGGCTCAGTTGAAAAGTTATTATTAAAGCTACCAAAATCTTGAAAAATATTGGGATCCTTCTTCTCAGGGTAAGTTTATGCTGCAAGAAATATATGGAAAAGATCAACTCTAAGATCAATTAAGATCAACTCTAATTAAGAATAATGGGAGACATATTCAGTTCCTTAAAAGATGATTACCTTAGACCAAAGTAGCTCTGTTAAAGGAGTTTTAAAACTTTATAAAACTTAAGAATTTGATTTATTTCAGAATTCTCCTTGATAGCTTTGAACCATTTACTGAACCATTTATTATTTGGACTTGAAATACCACTGCTTCTGAAAGTCTGCATTTAATAAAGAACTTGGAAGAATTATCTGATGTTCCCAAATGAGTAAGAGGGCAATAGTCTTTATATGATCTTTTGATCTGAATGTCCTGTTCTAGCAAAGTAATGACAGATCTTCTGATAAAAATGTGGTTAATACAACAAGAAAAAAGTACTCTTTCTTCTACAGGAATACTGCATCCCAGAGCATATTCAGCAATGATTTGTTATGGTTGTCTTGCTGTTTCTTATGGTGGATTACAGTTAGAATATGGAATATTAATTCATTACAATGTTGGCTTATTCTGTTCTATTTCTTGCCATAGTAAAGGTCAAAATTCACAGAACTGTCAAATTGCCTTAGGTCAACTGCTGCTTCTGTAATAAAAATTATTTTAATCATAATTTTTGTTGTGTTTTTTTGTATTGCTGTTGTGTTAAGTTGTTATGCACCCAGAATTATTTAAGATGGGTAGCCGTATAAATTGTCTAAATAAAGAAATACTCACACTCGTTTTTATATCTCCAATAGTCAACATTTATCAAGGCATCAAAAATTGTAATTCCTTTATACACTGAAATTATACAATGCTGGAAAGATAAAGGTACTCCTGGTTAGTAGAGTAGACTCTGATATATGTGTTTGTCAATAATGTGAATTATTCTTTTGCTGACAGTGGGGCAAGGCAGAGGACTTTTGATTAAAGTAGTCTAATTGTCTGGAGTTGTTTGGTTTATGGTACAAAGTATTTTTTACCATTATTTTTCACTTTTTACTGTTGTCACTAAAAGAGCTAAAAGCAATAAGCAATGCTGTATTCTTATTTAACTTCTGTCACATATCCTTCCATATGGCAACATTAACGCTTGATGAAACATATTAGGATTCAATGGATCAATGGAACAAATATACATAAAATGGAATTGTCTAGAGCAGGGGTAGGCAACCTTGGCTCTTTTATGACTCGTGGACTTCAGCATGGCTGGCTCAGGAATTCTGGGAGTTGAAGTCCACGAGTCATAAAAGAGCCAAGGTTGCCTACCCCTGGTCTAGAGCTAAGATTTTGATTTAAGATTTGATTTAAGACAATAGCTTGACAGAAGTTCTTCAACACCCCTCTTTGGTAGCCAGAAAGAACATAGGAGGAGAAGATCAGATTATCAAATACCTATAAAACCGTACTTGAAAAAGAGACTAATGCTCTGCCTACTAACTAGACCATTTTTTACGGATTAATTTACACCAAGTAGATATAATGTTCCGTATGATGTTATTCTCAATCTAAAATCAGATATTCCAAAAGTATGTATCCAATGAGAGCTATGATTTTTAACAGATCTGGCAAGACCAGCAAGCAAACTATGAAGGGAAATGCAACAAGAATCCTGATTAATAATACTGGGAGTAAACTGCAGTCAGAATTCCACTTACCTGTTGGTGCTAGGTAGCTGATGTGGTGCGGTAGGAGGACCCAAGGAGCCACTGCAGTGCCCGTTGCAGGGATGGGTGCAGCCTACAGGAGGTGGAATCTTCAGGAGTGGCACATTGGCAGTGGGTAAGTGTGGGCTCTTACAAGATCCAGTAGGAGGGGACTCTGCTCCTGGTTTGGGGGCCGGTGCATGTGGACTAAGGGCTGGTGTAGGAAATGGGGCCGCCTGCGGTGAAGAGCTCAAGTGAACATGAGGAGGAGAGCTGTAGGGCCCAGTGTGGGCAGGCATCTGCTTTGCAGGAAGGAGTGCCGGTGGCTGTGAGGGGAGGCCTGTGGGGCTGTTGGGTGGAGCAGTGAGGTCCACATGCCGGTGGTGCTCCGAGGAGTGGAAGGCCTCTCCTGCAGCCAGATGGGAACAAGGTAATGTTAGGTCTAATCCTTCCAGCAGAAATTTCCATGAATTATGGAGAGGATAAAAATATCCTGAGTCACTAAGCTCATACATCAAATACACCCCACCATATACTGCTGCTTCCTTCTGTAATATATCAAAGGGTCTAAGGCTACACATCTAGACACCACAGTAAAATCCAACCCAACACTGTGTTCAACTTGGCATTTCCACAAGTGACATTTCTCCCAGAGCATTTTAGAAAGTCCAACCCAATACAGGACATAAAGAATGCTTTAAGTTCTAAGCCCATTCAACAACCCACAGAGATGGGTAAAGAAGTCAACCATGGCTTGCTTGGATCTGTCACACAAAAGCCCCAAATTCAACCAAACGAAAAAGGCTCCAGGAGGAAGAAAGAGCCTTTAATTGGGAGCCCAACAATATAGTGGTGTTTTTTGCCCTGCCAATTTGGTCTGTTGGCCTTCCCTTGGCCCTGCATATACAGACCTGGCGGGGTGGGTCTCCGACACATGCTCTGGAACTGCTTGGGAAGCGTTTTGCAGAAGTCGAGTGAGGTAGGCAGAGGAGAGTCTGGGGTGCCGCTGGGAGCTGGGGTGAGCGCGTGGCTGTAAGGACAGGCTTTGAGCCCACCTCCTACAGCAGGGGCCTGGTTGACACACTCCGGAGGAAGGCCGGGGTGCTTGTCACCTGAAACGGAGTCAGAAATGGAGCTGGCTGCTCTCCAGGCCCCTAGCTCACCTCCCCACTTGTGGAATCTTTTCCTGGTCCAAGATCATAGAGGTCTCTGGAGATAAACCTAGTAAGCAGAAGCTTTCCTATGAGCATTACTTGGCCCCAAGAGAAGACACCTTACTTTTTCTGGACCAGCAGATGTAAACACTTTCTTAATATACTTGTACAATATCCATCCCCGGAACTGACAAAAGCCTCCATGAAGAAGCTATAAGGAAAATTCCACTACCAGAAGGGAGAAAACAAGCACTAGTCCAGGGCCAACATGAACTCACCTGGTACAACAGGTGTTCCCCCAAGGGAGCTGCCTTGAGCTGCCCCATTTGCATGCTGGGAGTTCCAGAGTCCCGAGAGCTTGTGCGCGGACAGGAAGGAGCTAGGGTCCCAGTCTCCCGAGTTCCCATGGCACGAGGATGATGATGATGAAGACGAAGAGGAGTGGGAGCCTGCCCCGCAGGATTGTGACTTACAGGCTGTATGTGACAGTGAGACCTGGGAAGAGAGTTGATGGCTAAGTAGCCATTCATTCCAATTTATCACCTTTGTCTGGGGAAAGTAAGCTGCTGACTAATGTATGTGGGAATGTGACATTGGACCAATGTTTTTTCCTCCTCAGTAGCACCCTTTAGAGCAATAGCACAAAAGAGTAAAATTGCAGGCTCTTTAGGGTGAGGATAGATAAGACCTGTCTAGTCTTGCCTTTAATTGTATTTCCTTTCTTACTACCAAAAAAGAAACAGTGACCAAAAAGAAGACCCAAAGCCTATAACTGCTCAAAAAGCATCTAACAATGTCACAGCTGGCGACTCTCACAACCTTGCCCCAAATTGTGTGCATCAAGTTTGTTGAGAATGCCAAAATCCAGAGTAAGCTTTGATACAGATATTACCCTTTGTTACCCAATGGCATCTGATTGGAGTGAGTCACGGGGCCTTCAAATATTTCTCTGCAGTTACATGCTTACCGCCAGAGCCTGTTCCTGGACTGCTCTTCTTTCTTCCTCTTCTACACTCTGCCTACAGCTTTGGCAGATCCACAGGGGCATCTCTCCCAGAAGGTTCTGCACCAATGTTGGTACAAAGTCTGGGGGCAGGCGCTCACCTGGGGATACCAGCCCATTATGGGATGGCCCTCCCCAGTCTTTGCGCTCCCGATGGCAGAGCAAGCAGCATGTCTGCACCGACTGGTTGGAAGTAGGCAGCACCTGCAGCAGAACAACAAAAACACGCTCAGGGCACATTGCTCAGAGGAAGCATCCAGACAAGACATTTTTCTCAAGGTACATAACTACGGTGCCTTGCTGAAGCTCTACGTGATTTGCAACATGCATTGGTCTAAATGAAGTGATCTGCCTCAAAACCCTGAGGCGGTTATGTCTTCTAAAAGTGTGATTGTTTCAAAGGCTTATTTGGATTGTCTGCACACAAGCACAGACTGAACAAGCTCTGGATCTGCTGCTAAAATAAAGGGACTGGGCAAGCAGACAACCTATGAAACCTTTGAAGAAGTTATGCTGAGTCTTCTGGAGCAGGGGTCTCCAACCTTGGCAACTTTTAAGATTTATGGACTTTAACTCCCAGAATTCCCCAGCTACCATGTCTGGCTGAAGAATTCTGGGAGTTGAAGTCCACAAGTCTTAAAAGTTGCCAAAATTGGAGACCCCTGTTTTGGAGGATGCAACTACTTCAATGCTTCAAGGACCAATACATACCAATACATTTTGTAAAGTATCCCTTCAAATGCCTTTCAATTTCTGTCTCAGCCTAGTATGCTGACCCCACCACCACCATATACACATATTTTCAGGGCTATGTCAAGGATCCTTGGGCTCAGTCTATTCTTTATTTATTTTTTATTTATTCAATTTATATGGCCACCGAGCTCAAATAAGTGAATCTGACCCTTTACTTGATATTTAGTGTGAGTGAAGATGGAAGAACAGCTGCAACACACTAGAAAGAGAGATCTTCTCCTTGCTGTTCCTTTCCTTCCTCCCATACCACAAGACCCAGCCTTCAACTCCCTGCCTGGCCCTGGGGTGGAAGCTTGGCAACAAATTGAACAAATTGTGAAGAAAGGGTAACAAGCATGAAGCAGGCTGCACTGCCTCCTACTAAGCAAAAAACCTGGGACAATGGGCTGTGCACTGAATGGCTTTTGAAAAGCAGATGGCCTGTCTCAGTCCCAGGTGACTCAAAGCTCAAAGAATGCATTAGCAAGAGACAGAAGCCATGCTGGTCTGTGCTTCTCATAACGTCTTTAGGAACAGGTGTGCTCTCTTGCTGAGATGGCCAATCAAAGTGACAAGGGAAAAATTTTGTATTGTAGCAAAATCTGGTAACATCAAATCATACATGGTAAATCAATCATACCAGCACAATAGAAAAAAAGCAAAATAGCCAAACAAATAAATAAATCTACTTCTATTGATTTGCCAGAAGGCAAGTAATTTTTTCAGCACAAGCTGTCCATTATTCACCTAAGATAACCTAACTTATGAGGGACATAAGCTAGCCAGGTTTCGGAGTACTGTCATTAAGAATGCTCGAATTATAGACATTAAAAATGTTGCACTAATGGCAGCTGTAAACTTCTTTTGTAGTCAACTGAAATATTTCTCAGGCTAATTTAAACTGGCTTTTCTCAGGTAGACTAAATTTTCCACAATTCCCAACAGATCCAACAATCTGGACACCTGATTGTCTCATCTATTAGATGAAGGCTCATCTATTAAATATTGAAGGCTGTTTTGATGAAAACCAATACCCTATATTTACCTGAACTTAAGATAATGTCCCACATCATTAAAAAGAGAAAGGAGAAAAGAGAGATGTACCTCCATTATTGTATTTCTCAGAGAGAATTATTTTCCCATTTTAAAGATACGTTGCAGCAAAAATCCTTTAATATAATATTTATTCCAAAAGTTTTAAAACCAGTCTGGCTTACAGATCTTCTAATAATAATACTACCACTTCTCATGCTTCACAGATGAGTAAAAATAAAGCATTAGTTATATAATACAAAGCAGTACTGCCTAGAGAAAAAAAAGTCATAGGTCCTCATAAATCCTTATAGATTTCACAAAGTTTTAGCTTTCCAATGCCATCTCATGTCGTTATTTTTAACGATAGCTATATGGAACCCTTTTCTCTGGTTAAATGAGGTAAAGGTCTCTTCCAGAGCATTTCTACTCACTTTTAGTGAGTTTTCTATTGATTAAAGAATTGGGACCTTGGCAACTCTTTCCTCTTTATTTATTAATTAAATTATTAACTTGATTATTTTTCCTTTATTAGGCCTCAAATGAAGCTAAGTATCACCAACTAAACAGTTGCTATAGGTCTGATTTGTCTGTTTATTACAGGTCTGATTCAAGTATTCCCTGTGTACCTGTATTACTGTACCGGATTTTATCTGAAGACATATACATGCTGCTACACTCACATATTATATGTCAGAATACTAACTCTGAAGCTTTCTGCTGAAAATAGCAGAGAGCCACTGAAATGGGCTAAAATGTGTTTATATATAGGCAGCCTAGACTATGTACAGTCATGCTTCAAAATCATAGTTGCTGTTCTTTTTCCACGCACGCAGCTTGAATTGAGCATTCCCCTATCTTTGCAATTCTTCAGGCAGACTAATCAGCATATCCAGTTCTGACTCAGTACTCTATTTTGCCTCTTCCTAGTTCAAACAGGCTGCCTAATTTTAAAGAAAACATTCTTAAGCACAGAAATCACAATCTGTAACAGCCTCATTTGTAGATGCTGATGCTGATATAATTAAAAAAGCTATAAAAGTTAATGAAGGAAGTGATAGTGATATCACAGGGATCAGCCAATCAGAGGCAAGCCTCTGTAGAAAGAGGAAATGTTATTTCCCCCAATGAGAGATTCTGAAGGGGAATTTCCATGCATGTATAAAACATTAATGATACAGTATAGTAGTATAAGACCATCCCTTGTGCTTTGAAGGAGAAAGTAAAATAATCTGGAACCAGCCCCTCCTCCCATCCACACACCATACTAGTCATGCATGCAAAGGTTATCTAAGTTTTATCAATTAAATCATCTAAATTCCTCCACATAAGGAGAATCTGGGCTAATTGAGATGCCCGCTATATAGAAGAGTTCTGTACACATACATTGGTATACATGACTTTTCATAATTTTTTTTTATTTCCAAAGTTAAAATACAGAATCAAAAAATATATATATATATACAAGGCAAAAACAAAGACGAAGAAAAAAAGGGTATAAAACAAAATATTAAACATACACATAAAATGTCTCCACGGTAGAGTACTGATAAATATATTTCAGCAACAATAGTTCTCATCCCCCTGCAAAACAGGCCCACAGTTTATGAACCTCTACATCTATATTTGCAAAATAGCTATACACTATAAAATATCACAAGTATCAAAATCTATTATCAATCAAGCAATTTGACCTACCATCTATCTACTATTTAAAAAAAAAATTAGTTAACAGGTACTCCCAACAACAAAGCTAAACTTCAAAGCCCTCTGTTAACAATCTATTTTTGTATCTAACTCACAGAAAGTCCACAAGCAGCCTCTAGTCTCTCATAAACATTGCAACCACTGTCTCTGATCCATCCAGGATCAAATACCATTGATTGATTCTTGGTAATAAAAACAACTCTTTCTAGTTTATCATATTTACTTTTCTTTAAAATTATAAATGGAATCTTTCCTAACAGCTGCTTCTCACTCCCCAAAAAGTAGGTCTCCATTGAAAATATCTCCATAG
This sequence comes from Azemiops feae, assembly GCA_023970755.1. Lineage (NCBI taxonomy): Eukaryota > Metazoa > Chordata > Lepidosauria > Squamata > Viperidae > Azemiops > Azemiops feae. The sequence goes on from JALGBA010003956.1 coordinate 687,747, forward strand.
CACTTGCTCAGTAAATTTTCCTGCAAATTGGAACACCATGTCTTTTGACTGCTGTCTTCTAGTTATATATACATAATGGCTCTATTGCACAACTCCATCAACTTTCCTAAGACATTCCTGTTTGTTAATGCCCCCTTCAGCTTCCTCTAGCACAGGGGTGTTAAACTGCCGGCCTGCGGGCCAGATGCATCATAGCGAAACTGCGCCCACCCCACTGCCGGCAATGGAAAAAAAGTTGTGATACGTTGCGACACGTCACATGACGTTGCAAGTTTGACACCCCAGCTCTAGCAAATCTCCAATTTTCAAGCAAAACTCCTTCTCTTTCAAATCTATTAACAGGGAATTTATTTCCAATCCATCCAATTGCATGGCTGATTTAACTGCTGTTGACTATATCTAGATGTCTTCTTTAGGATGATTTGAAATTGTGACGAATTCATCAAACTTTTTATCTAATTTTTCATTTAAAATGTGTAAGTTGACAAACATTTTTTTTTCAAAAGTTTCCAAGAAGGTTTTAACATTAAACTCATCTGAGTACCATCTGTCTTCTATATCTTGGGGAGGGATTATAGAACATATATAAAGTATAATATTCAAAGCCCTTAATTTATTATTGCTTTCATTTTATAAAATCCGAACCTCTCTTATAACCAAGCTTTCACAGCAGAATGTAAACGGTTCTTTTTCAAGGACAAAAAAAGTAGATGTTCCATAACAAATTAACCACAGAAGAAGCTAAGATAATGATTCTCAGAGCACAGAGTTAAAAAAAAAAAAGGGGGGAAAGGGGAAATTACCGTCATTTAAAAAATAAAAAGACAAGAATATAGACAAAAGTAAAATGAAGCAAGAGAGTTCTTTTTGAAAAATTAGTAAAATACAAAATCCTTAAGAGTAAAAATCTGATATAAATCAGATCCAATCACTTTCACTGCAAAAAAAAAAAAAAAAAGCAGCCAAGGCCACCGATTTCTTTTGTGGCATAAGTATTTTAAAGCTCCGAAATAAGATGATGAAATTTTACATCTGTAATCAAGCAAAAGGGTATAGGCAAATTAGCATTCAGCCAGGCCAGGGGTCGGCAACCTTAAACACTCAAAGAGCCATTTGGACACGTTTCCGACAGAAAAGAAAATACTGGGAGCCACAAAACCCTGCTGCTTCCTCCCCCCCCCGCATGGAGCGCCCCACCGCCACTGCTTCCCCCCACCCAACCCCGATGGAGCGCTCCACCGCCATTGCTGCTTCCTCCCCCGCACGGAGCGCTGCTGCCACTGCCAGAAATTGGAATTGATTAATTGAACTTTTTTTTTTAGTCCCACAAACTTCTTTTGTTTGTGGGACCGCACACGGTGACGGAGGACAGGGAGCCACAGCAGAGGGATGAAAGAGCAGCATGCGGCTCCGGAGCCATAGGTTGCTGACCCCTGAGCCAGGCTATTAACAATTAAGCTTCAAAAAGTGATATTAAAAACTGAGATGCGCTTAAAAATACAAACAGCTGCAGGAAAAGATGAAGACCCTCTGGCCGCTCTTATTGAGAGCTGCAGTCCTCTAGATTTCTCTTTCCAGGCAAGTACACAGTCATAGTGGGTCATTCAAAGCTACTCCCATTCAAAACTGGGGATCCTGCATGCTGCCAAAGAGCTATCTTTGGTGACAGAATCAGCTATTTGTCAGCAAGGAGGAGGAAAAAACGCCCCATCATTCAACGCACCCTTTTTTTGAGGGATCCCACACAGGTATACATGACAATACCTCATGTCTGTTGAGTGTATCAGCAATGGAAAGATGCAAGGTTAGATCTCATCATTCCATGGCCCCTTCTTGCTTTCTTTGAATAAATGAGAACTTTTGTCTCCATCATCCCATGGCCCCTTGCATATAAAGTATTTATTTATGCAATTTATCCACTGCTTCGACTCTAGTGGACTCTTATGCAGTCTACAAACATTAAAATAACAGTAATAAATAATACACTACATTAAATTATTAAAACTAAAAGAGGGGTATAGAAAGCACTATTTCCATGTAACATCACCAGCCATGTATTGATATACAACACCAGATTCATCTCTGAATCTTCTTGTTTTCAAGCATAATTCTATACTGTATGCTGCTTTGAAGCTTTGAAGAAAGGGCAAGACATAAATGAGAGAGTAAGTTAGCAGACTATTTTTATGAAAAAGCAAATATTCTACTATCTTCTCTATAAAAAGGAGATATGATGGTTCCCAAGACTGATGAAACGTAGGTGAGGATCTTTATATTGGGCCCTAACTTTAATTCAGAAGGAAATTCATTTGAACTAATTAAAAGACATAGATGATATGTCTCAAAATGAACCTCTGTAAAAAAAAATATATCTGAAACTTGATTACGTCATAAGTGGTGCCTCAGTTTCAAAGAAATGAATCATTAACAACATGTATTAGTTTATGTTCTCCCCACTGACTATGCATTAAGGAAATTTCTTAATTTTTCCATATTTCTTCATTTTGCTATAGAGATTATTACTCAGTCAGATCCAACATCTAGCACTTTTCTAAACAATAAGACATTTTGCTTCCACATTAGCCGGGTTTAGCTGATTACATTTATTAACACTGTCAAATATTCACAGTGTTCAATGTTTTTCTAACTTGTTTCTCAATGGGCAGAGTACTCCATTATATAAAAGGCCTCCTATTAAAGTTGTCTACTGTCTGGTTGCTCCTATTATTTAGGCTTTTTTAGAACATACATAATATCTGTCTAGCGTCACAGAATATATTCTCTCAATACAATGATGAATGCTACCAAAACAGAGCAGTTAACCACTGAAGATAATAGTAAGTAGCCTACCTCCAATGCTCAAGAATCTCTTCTGTTACTTATTCATTCATGTATGGCCCACAGCTATCTTACTACCCAACTTTAGGTCATTTATAGACTTATTTAATATGGGTTTACTTTAAAGTATTGATTTATTGGAGTTTATTTACAAGTCCATGCATACAACTTTGAGCATTTAATACCAACCAACCCCAAACCTTAATCTCTGCATACCATTTTATTTTGGACCTCAAATTCAGAAAATAGCCTTTATAGCAGCTATTTTACACAAATGCTACTGCAAAGAAGTCTGTTCTTCCTTTAGACAGCCATCTCTCCCGACATCATTAAGACACATTCTTATTCTCAGAAAATATATAAACAGCATTCCTTCTTCAGAGAATAAAAATTTATCACCCACATTACCTATAACTTATAAAAGTGAATTAAGATTATGGAAGAGACTGTGGCAAACAGCACATGCCAAGGAAATGCTGTAAGAAAAACTGTATTGATGTAAATGTTTAAAATCAATTCTAGGTTTATTTCTACCAACCTTAAATTTAAACAAAAACACTACTTTCTTACTATATACTTTATAAAATGAAAATAATTAGTCTTAACAGAGACAATCATTTGAAAGATGAAAATAATTAGTTATTTACAGAGACAACATCATATTGAAAGATCAAAAATACTGAAAAGGCAAATTTATTCTAATTAGAATCTGTAATATTCATTTACATCAAAAATACTGAAAAGGCAAAATTCTAATTAGAATCTGTGGTTTCAATTACATTCTTTCTAGATCCTGTATTCAACCAGGAAAAAAAAAAGTATTGAGCATGCTCAGATAAACCTCAGGGGTTATTATCCTTCAGAATAATATTAAGGGAGAAGAGAGAAATAAAAGATTACAGTGGCCATGTTCGTATTTCTAAATATGTGTTTGGAATATAACTGGATAGTTTTTATTCCCCTCACTTCCATCCCTTAATTAATAATTATTAATTAAAGCCTTGATCAAATTAAGTTCCAAACTTATTTTAGCTGTAATGTATGCCTCTAACTAGCTTAGATACTATGTTTCTATTTAACACCTGAGACATGACGCTAAGCAGGTGGGCCCCCAGAGATCCCCTTTCAAATACTTGGGGAAAATATACTGCATGCAGAGTTTTCTACTGCTTTTAGATCTGCTTCAAGTAAGAATATATTTTCCTTCCTAGGTAAATATGCCTAACCAACAAACTCCCATCACACAGAAGCATTCACTAGTTTATGGGGGTTTTTTTGTTTCTTTCTTCTTGGTTAATTACTAAGGGGAGTGTCCTTAAAGTTGTTCAAGTTGAAGTGTACAGGCTCCATCCTGTCTCTTGAGAGTGTCTCATTTTGATTCTTCTCATCTGTAGGAAACTTGTTAAAACCTCATTTCAAAGACATCCCAGAGAATAATGTTGTTCTTTAAACTCTCTAGATAATTAATTTAACCTTTGGGCAACGAAGGATTAGGGAATTTTGAGTGCAAGGAAGTGAGGAAGCTGACGTAAACCACAATGAAGAATATTTATTTGAATTGTATCTGCACCTTCTAAATCTGTAGACCAAACAGCCAAGCATTCAACAAATTCTCAAGAGAAATTTTAACTGGCAAGCTTGTGAATTAATAGCTTGTTTACCTTTTTTTAAGCTTTCTGGTATATTACTATAGTAAAAAAACAAACACAGGCCTATTAATAACTTGCAAATTTATGTGAAAATAGTCTGATATTAAACAATACAACAATTAAACGTTTCTGTTTAATGGTTCTAAATGACACCATGAAATGTGAGTTTTAAAAAAGAATCTAGTGAGCCAGAAAACCTCTCTTGGCAATAGCATGATGACAATTTTTATCAAGGGGTTCTACTTATAATGCTTTAACAATTTGGGTTTGTCCTTATAACAGAACAGATGGAATATTTATCTACTTAGGACTTAACAGACAACATAAAATAGCTGCAGTTACATGAAATCATATGACAGTGCTTCTTAATTTCTGGATTTCTGGTGGGTGGCTTCTGATGAGAAATCCCTTGCAAAGCTAGCACTAGCTTCTTCAGCCTAGCACCCTCCAGATGGTGTTGGGACTGCAGTTCCCAGAATTCTCTGCCAGTAGCCTTCCTGGCTGAGAATTCTGGGAGCTGCAGCCCCAACACCATCTGGAAGTCACTAAGACTGATGCAGATTTTAAATGGCAAAAATACTGTACATTCACGGATAAACCAAGAATTTTAGGTGCCAAAATATACTCCTTAAATTAGGTTTGCTTTATCTAGGGATGAGCTTATCTGCAAGTATATATGTTGAGTATTACTGTAATACTGAAAAAGTATTACTTTTTAAAAGTACCTGTAAATCCCGTTTATATTCATAAATAAACCCATCTATGGATAAAGTAAGCCCTCAAATTTTTAACCTAAATACAATGAAAAATGTGCTACCTGCAAATAAGCCAGTTGTGAAAATTAGAACATATAAAAATTTCAAGGATCCACTTATCTGTAGATGGGCTTGTCATATAGGGTAAAAGACAGAAGGATTTTTTATGGGACTGAAAATAGTGGGGGAGGGGACCACATAGTGGTATGCTGTGCCTGAACAAACTAAGATAACAAATAGTGTATCTTCATGATACTACTGTTAAAACCTTCTTCTTGTTCATTCTCCATGTCTCTAAATCCCTTTGGCACTCTTTAAGCACAAACTATTCAGAGGAGCTCTGTTGGAGCAAAGGAAGAGAAAAAAACCCCTCATTTTGGACAGAATGGATTTGAATTATTTTATGATGCAGTTTTATCGATGAAATGCCTATTCAACTATTATTTGCTATATTTTTCTTCCAACAGTTAATGTTCACAGTCACTTTCCTGTGAGCAAATGATATAATGTTTTAGAGCGGCTACTATAGAATTCTTAGTGTCAGCATAGCAGAGCTGCTGTGAAGTGGTTAAGGTGTTAGCTTAATACTGGCAGAGCCAAGTGGATTCTCAGCTGTGAAAACTCATCAGGTGACTTTCACCAAATCACATTCTCTTAGCCCAGCCTACCTCAAACCTTATAGGCTTCTTATTGTGAAGATAAAATGGAAATCCTCCTGTAAACTGCCTTCAGCTCCTACCAGAAAGACAGGATATTAAAATTAATTAATTAATATAGCTTAGCCTTAGTTCAGGTTTTATTGCTAGATTTTTCTATCCAATCTGGGCTTTGACCCAAAAGGGGGAGGAGCTTAGGGGAAGGACATTCCTTTTCCCAAATAATATACAATTTTTAAATTAAACACTTCCACAAAACTCTCCAGGAACTGATAAATACTTTAGTACAAAAATTACACTGATTCATCTATACAAGTAGTCCCCAACTTATGATCTCAATTGAGTCCAAAATTTCTGTTGCTAAGTCATTTGTTAAATGAATTTTGCTCCTTTTTATGACCTTCCTTATCACAGCTGTTAAGTCAATCATTGCAGCTGTAAAATGAATCTGGCATCCCCACTGACTTTGCTTGGCAGAAGGTCACAAAAGTTAATCACACGACCCAGGGACATTGCAATCGTCAAAAATATGAGTCAGTTGCCAAGCATCTGAATTTTGATCACGTGACCACAGTAATAATAATAATAATAATAATGATGATGATGATGATGATGATGATGATGATGATGATGATGATAAAGTTGGAAGGGACCTTGGAGGTCATCTAGTCCAACCCCCTGCTCAGGCAGGAAACCCTATCCCATTTCAGACAAATGGCTGTCCAGTCTCTTCTTAAAAACTTCCAGTGTTGGAGCATTCACCGCGCCTGGAGGCAGGTTGTTCCACTGGTTAATTGTTCTAACTGTCAGGAAGTTTCTCCTTAGTTCTAGGTTGCTTCTCTCCTTGGTTACTTTGTCAGAATGCTGCAACAGTCGTGTGAAAAACATAAGTCACTTTTCTCAGTGCTGTTGACTTACAACAGTTCATTTTGTGTGGTGTGTGTGTATATATGTATGTATGTTTGTGTAATAAATAATACAGTGTGTGTGTGTATGGCCCCAAAATTCTGTTGCTAAGTGAAACATTTATTAAGTGAGTTTTGCCCCATTTTATGACCTTTCTTGCCTCAGTTGTGAAGCGAATCACTGCAGTTGTTAAATTAGTAACATGATTCTTAAGTGAATCTGGCACTGACTTTGCTTGCTCACAAAAGGGGATCACATGACCCTGGGAGACTGCAACCATCATAAATATGAGTCAGTTACCAAGCATATGAATTTTGATCACGTGATCATGGGGATGCTGCAACGGTCATGAAAAACGGCCATAAGTCACTTTTTTCAATGCCATTGTAACTTTGAATGGTCACTAAACGCACTGTTATAAGTCGAGGACTACCCGTACACTAGTTAGGAGAACAGCATCTATAGCATTTTATCACAAGGCTACAAACTAGGAGGCTTCACACTTTGTGCATAAATGCATTGCTTCCATTTTAATGGTGAAGTTACTGGCTATTCAATGCTAAAGAATAAAAAGATGTTCAGTCTCCTGCATGTCATTTTGTCTTCAACACAACTTGCAGGGGCTCTGTTGCTGGCATGCAATTAGCCATTTAGGTTCTAATCCACAGACAGATGCCAACTACAAGTCTGATTTGGTGTGACAGCTGCAAAAAAGAAACATACAAAAATAACTTCTGTTAATGCACCTCTGGATTGTGGCCCTGGGTATTAAGAGTGCAACTGGTACTTCAATCAAGGAGGAGATTTGTTGACCAGCAAGGTTAACTCATGAGCAAAGAATCTTGTAGCACCTTTCGCTCCAACAGACGGACTGATACCATCAGGGAATTTGTTAAATCATATTGTCACAATCTGTTTCTAACACCAAGAAGACGATGGGCAGGACTTGGTTTATAGTAAATGAAAATAAAAGTTGAGATCAAATATAGGCAGCACAATCTCCACCTAGAACCTGAAGGGACAGTAAGTCCAAGAGAACTCCAAATAAATTTAGCAATGATAAGACAGAATTCTGATAGGGAATTTAGATACCGGTTGCATTTCAGTAGCAACATTTTACGGCAGTACTTGTAAGTCTTTTAGAGCTATATCGTCTGTAAGTATAAAAAGTAATCTCAAAATTAGAAAATATTTGTATTCTGTATATTAACCCTGAAGACTATAGCTGCAATGCTAATCAGCTTCAACTGGATAGCTTTCTTATATGCTTTCTGTGTCTTAAATGATATGGCATGTCAGAAACTCCACTGTGTGAAACTATGCTTAGTACTATTAATCTGCTTTGGAAAACTGTAACACGTGAGCGCCAATGTGTACTCAGGTAGCATCCTGTCTCTTTTGCCTTTAAGACAACTTTCATTTTAATACCTTTAATTAAACTATTATAAGTTATCCTCAATAAAGCTCACTGGCAAGAGCTATGAAAGTCAGCCCTGTCATTACACTCTTAATGGGTTAGAAATGAGAAGTCAAGAGAAATTTTCCTCACTGCAGTGAAGCATGTATGTCATTTTAATAACAGACTCCTATGTTTTTACAAGCTGTATAAGAGGAAGATGATCAGTAGGTACTGCTGTCCCGATGCTACAATGAAAGGACTTACACCTATTGGTTTTCCTGGCTACTTATTTTAAAAGACACAAAAGTTCTGTTCTATCTGATGGAAGAGCAACCATTATTTCTTAGTATAGGTAGTTCTCAACATATGACCACAATTGGGATCAGAATTTCCACTGCTAAACAAGCTGGTTGTTAAGTGAGCCATGATAGATTTTACAGCCTTTTTGTCACAGTTGTTAAGTGAATCACTGTAGTTATTAAGTGAATCACACAATCATTAAGTGAACCTGGCTTGCCCCATTGCCTTCGCTTGTCAGAGTCGGCTGGGAAAGTTGCAAATGGTGATCCCCTGAACACTGCAACCATTGTAAACATATGCCGGTTGCCAAGCGCCCAAATTTTGATCATGTGACCTTGGGAATGTTGTGATGGCTGTAAGTGTGAGGACCAGTAGTCCTTTTTTCAGTGCCACTTTAACTTTGAATGGCCACTAAACAAATCGTTGTAAGGACTACCTGTATGTTGCTTGCCAGTTTTCAGCTTATGATAAAAGCTTCCAGATGATAAAGAGGAAAATGTACATATGTGAAAATTTGGGTATCCAGCTGTGCACTGGCTACACAACTTCAGCTACGATACATGGAAGATATGTGTCAGGCTTGAAGAAGAATATCATCTTAAAATATCACTTAGTAAAGTATGGCAAATGTGCAAAATATTTGTACTCTTTCTTTCATGCAGTACTTTCAGTATCCATAAGTTATGGGCAAACTTCTATTTATCCTTCTGTTGAACTCCCATTTAGTTTGGTTCTCCTCTACTAAGCATCACGCATATGCCAGAACACATGGTTAGTGTAAATGCAGTTGCCTAAAAAGCACTTTGAAGACCCGAAAATAATACTTAAATTCAAAATACGTATTTTGTTTTTAGCAGAGCTTCTACAATTCGAATTCAATCATTACTGTATCACATCAATTATGCTTTGAATGAGCACTTTGAGACAGGACAAGGTCAAATGCACATATCTACATCAATGAATTTAATACTAGAACTTTCTGGGAATATATTTAAAGCTACAAGATCTGAGCTGCAAAGTTCTGGATGATCATTAGATGTCAAACAAAAAAAAGAGATAAAGGGTTCTGTGCTGTCACCTAGTTGTCCAGATTTTTGTGGCCCAGATCTTGTAACAGCCTTACCATATAGCTAAACCATATGTTATCAGGAGAAACCTCATCTAGTGTCCTAGAATTTCTATTTGTGTGGCCACTATTAATCACTCTTACACAGAAATAAATTAAAAAATGATTATTTGAGGATCTTCCAGGAAATAGGGGGGATGAAACCTCAATGATACTCCATTTTTGTATTTAAATTAGGGACATAGAACATTAATAATTCCTTCTCTGTTTCCTAAATTCAGGTGTTGTTGTTGTTTGTTCTTTTTCTCAACGCTATGTTATAAACCTATTTAGGATGGTTAGATACTTTAAGATGTTGCAATTGAAAGATGATTCACATATGTGATAATGTGGTATGTCTGGTTTTGATTTAACACGATGCATAAATTTAGCACTATGGTCTGTAAGATAACATTTATCACTTAACATGAACCAGGCACTATGCCTTGTTGCACAAATTATAATTAAAACTAATACGTGAACAACTGGGAAACCTCAAGTATCTTGCCGTCTCTGTTCCAGAGTAAAAACTGGGAAAAGGCCTGTCACCCGGTTACTCTAATTTGTGTTTAAAATACTGAAAATATGGCTATCCAAACAATACTACTATTACAACTAAAACTCACTAAGAATGGAACCAACTCGATCTGTCCCAGAAGGACATTCCATAACTGAAGTATAACCAAAACAACCCTATCCCAGGAACCTAACAATCTAATCTCATTGGTGATACAACATAGGCCTATGATAAAAACTGTATGAGATATTACAGCGTTCAGATATTCAGGCTCCAGTCAGTGAGGGCTTTCTAGATAAAAAACGATCATCTTGCTTTGGGTTTAGGAACAAGTGGGCATGCAAATGTAGTTAATATCTGCTGATGTCTAGTTTCTAAAGCATAAATCATATAGTAGTTTTGTCAGCTGTGGTTCACATTAGCTGAAGTCCAAAGTTTTTCAAGGGCAGCCAGTACAAAGGCTGGTTTCACACATCATGCTAAGCCATAATTGGTTAACTACCAATTTATTGAAATACTACAATTGTGTGAAGTGCAAACCTAGTCAGAGTGTTATAGTAATCACCCTAGAGGCATGATTACAGACTAGATTCATTGTCCCCAGGAAGCAATGTAACTAGCATAAAGAAAGGAACTCTTGGCTACTTGGCTGTCTAAAAGCAGTGCTAGGTCTAAGAATCCGCACTCCCCCCCCCACGCCGCAAAACTTGCAAAATTGCAAATAAAATAAAATAAGGGGATACAAATCCATCCATTATAGGTTGTACCTAAATTCTAGGTTTGTTTATCTACTGTCAATCTTACAAGGTGGACCAGAACAGGAAACATGGTCAGATAAACTAATTCTAATACATTGTAAAGCAATATTAACACATTCATGCAAGTCTGAAAGTAAAATTCTCTTGCCATCACCATTACAGTCTAAGAACCTAGAGAGGGTCCCTTCTCAGCCTCTTGTTCTACCCATAATGCAGTTGCAGGCTATGTTGTCTCTTATCTGGCTATTCCCTAAGCAGCATCTCTTCGTCCCATTCCCAAGGCCTTTCCCACATATCATTACATCTACTGACCAGTAAAACCTTCATTTTATCTCAATTGAGCCTCAGGTTGTGTGCTAATATTCAGTCCTTCCTATTGTCCAGAACATCCATAGCCTTCTTGGCTTAGTTGAGTTAAATGTCATCAGCATGGTATATATTCCCAACATTTCTGTGAAGATGTGAAAAGAACCAGTGTGGTGGTTAAGCTGTAGGATTAGGAAGGGGAGACCCAGTCCACTCTCAACCATGGAAGTTCATAGAGTCACTATCTCTCAACTCAACCAACTCACAGGGCTGTTTTGAGGAAAAATAGGTGAAGTGTCAACCTATTATGTGCACACTTTGAACTTCTGTCGAAGATGTGACATATAAATGTAATAAATAAGAACTACAGGGATAGTATATGCTAGACTACCCATGACCCATTGGGTCATTGCTTCAGCAATATTTCCTTACCTAAACAAACAGAATGACTAAGGGCAGGCAAATAAATAGTGGGAGAAAGAGCAAGTTCCAACTTTCTGCTGGCTTCCCCATTGATCTTCTTGTAGGAAGCTGAGAGAGAGCATTGGAAATGATGATCATGTGATGGCGGTTGACCACAGGAATCAGGAGTCCCTGAGCTTGGATACATTTTTTAAGTTAGTCCATTTGAGGTACATTGGTCTAAAAATTGTTGCCCTATGATGCACTGTTTCACCCAATTGAAGGTTTCAAACATTAGACACAAGAGTTTTGGTAATACATATATGCCTGAGGGATCTAATAAGCCAAGGACCAAAAGGCAGTGAAATTGTCTTCTAGTAGCAGTTTCTGAAAACATCTGGCCAATACATTCAGGAACCCCCCTAATATATTATCCCTCAATCTTGAATTAGCTAGTTTCTGAAGGATGCATTTATAATGCTCCTGAGAGTGCTAGAAGCTCCCAAACAACTAACAGAGATGTATTCCTATTATTTAGATGACTTTCTCAAGAATTCACTGAAGCTTGAACACAGAATGGAATGGGTTGAAATAATGGTCTTCATCCAGAATACCTAGAGTTGTGGTGCCATGTGTGGTATATCTGCTATATTCTCCTATATTTGACTATATTTTAAAGAGATATTTGCTGACAGTTACCTAGTTTGAGAGGATTAAATACATAAATAAATACTTTATTTTGAAAAATTATTATTAGAGGAGTTGAAATTAATCATCTTTACTTTTCATTCCCAAGACAATTCAACTGGTTGTCAGACTTATGTCCGTTGTAATGAACAACCAGCCTTATTCCTCCAGGCAACTTGGCTCATGGCCTTAAGTGAATCCCATTAATCAAAACTAAAGAAGTGGCTCCCTCAGTTACATTAGAAGCTACGTAATATACCTTAATGTGAAAAAGGTTATTTTATCAGAACAAGGTTATAGAATTTATCATAATGGGTTTTGTGGAAATGAGGAAATACTCTTCTCATTACTTGGAATGTAATACCATTGTCACTGAAGAACCCAAAATAATTCTATGGGAGAACACTGGGCTAGAGAGAAATGATTTATCAGTTACAAAGAAGGCCTTAATTTGCTTTACCAAAAGTCAGTCTAATCATCTATTTAATTGCTTCATTGCTTTAAGTTCTACAGAAAACCAAGACATCTGTGTTCTGTGTTCTTAGCCACAATCATCTATCTACTACCTAGGTCATCCCCTTCATAAATCAGTCAGAGCTCAAGCAGGGTGACCAGTTATAGTAACTGAGACAGCTGTGATTTTAAAAATTAATTTTAGGACTTCAAACATGTGGATTTGGGTCCTCAGAAGATGAGGCTACAGGGATGCTTTGGGCAGCATCTTGTACAAAACTTTCTTTTAAGCAGATATTTAAACCCATCCCTCTTTCACAAAAAGGAAGATTTGAAGCTAATCTTCACAATTCATAGATGATATTGTCGCAAACATAGTTTATGATATCTAAACTGATATAGATATATATATTAATAACTTTTCAATCTAGATCACAGTTGAATAACAGGTGATAGATTCATCCTGGGCAACCTGTGCATATCCCTAATTTCATTACCCCTTATGCCAGCAATCTGGCAAAGACCATTCTTCCTCAAAATAATAAGAGACAAAGATACATACTGTTCACACTGACAAGCTTAAGAAGCAACAGGGTTACATTAACTTCCCTCAGTTAGCTGTGCTGCATAAAATTTCTTAGTACTGCTGACAAAGAGACAAAATCTTAGAGTGGCCCTACAAAAAAAAAGGCAGCTCTAGTCATACCTTACAGCTTGTTTTACTTTTTATACCCACTACATGGGGCTAAAATGGAAACAAACAAGCAGAAAAGTCTCCTTCAACTATGTCAACACCAGGCCAATTGTCTCCACTTTAGTTTTTTTAATAATACAAAAAAATAAAAATGACAGGTAGTGATAATCTTTTGTTTCTTTTGACGGGGAAGCTGTCAAAGATAGTCACTTCCAAATTGATTAGGGTATCCATGACGGTATGTCCAAAATGCAAAGGAGTATTTCCCAAAGTGCAACAATTAATTAGCTGCATCATGTAAATGCTCTGCTTCTTGAAAGTGGTATCCTCTCTTATTTCAGGGTAATCTGTCTCTACTTCCCACCAGAAAGCCAGAAGAAAACTATGGCTTCTTAATCTACCCACACATCATACAATATTTGGATTTTAAAATGCAGCACAACTTAAATTTTGCCAAAATGATAAAGGTTGAAAAGTTATACCTTTGTGTTTAATAATTGTAAAATAGTTGGGGAGCAAAAAAAAAAAAAAAAAGCAAGCTAAACAGGGTACTAGCCATCTTTATGACAGGTAAGGCAGGCTGATGTTAATTTCTTTCTCAACTTTCAGAACTGTTATGCTATTGCTTATGTGACTTAGTTGTTCATCTTTCTGCCAATCTGTCAAAATCTTGATTTCTCCAATAAATATACTTGTTAAGCACCAAAGCAAGAAATCCTTAACCACAATCTAGGACCCAGTTATCTAAAGTAAAATCACTGAACTCAACGGAATTGTATATATGTATGTGTGATTTTAGTTCTTAGACCGTTGAAGTTTTATAAGTTGTAGAAGTGTTTTCTTGGCCACAAGGCAAATCGGGAATACTTTTCTAAATAAAAATCATCTGTAGAAAAAGGATATCATGCATTAAAAAGCAAAGAAAATACTCTTAGTTAATGGGAAAACCTGATGCTAGGTATCTCACAAAAAACTCATTGTTTTAATTTTGATTCTCTGAATTCAAAAGATAGAATATTCTGTAATAGATCATAAGGATCCTATTTCTTTAATTTCTGTATCAACAGCCATCATAACAGCATTTGGAAGACTAAAAAGAGTAGGTGGGCTGATGTGTTTGGCTAAAATTGGAATCACACCTAGGACTTACAGATTTCATTAGGGAAACCACTTATTTTATTCAAGCGTATTTCAAGCCATTTCTGGATCTGATACCATTTCATTAACATTTATAAATGATAGCTATACAATTATTCCTGAAAATAATAAGGGACAAGTACATAGAGGGTTGCTTACAAGCAGCTAGGTAATGGCAGCATAGACTTTTTTTTAACCTTGAACTAGAAACTAATGTCATTTTAGGTGAGCTAGATTCTAACTCTAGAAAACTCTGTCCTTGTTTCACTTAAAATGCCCATCAAACAGTTCTTGTTAGCCATATTGAAAAATATGTAAACAAGAGCAGTAGCCTGCAGCCTCCTAAGACTATAAATGTCTTGCCAACTGGCACAGTATATAGACAAGGCCCTATTTCTACATATTCTGTACTGCTTTGACTGAGACTCATGCATGTTTGTCTACCAATGGCAGTCTGGCTTCCCAGTTTAATCCACAAGCCTTAGTTTGCAGAAAACTATCCTAAGCATTCGCCACCTCACTATACATGGTGAACAATACAGATGTAGAAGCATTTTGCCCTGTGCCAATAGAATAAATGCCACCTATCCAGAATAGGACTTAATAGCTATACTGAACTAGCCCTGGCATACATCAGGTTCCACTTCTTTTTTTGGGACAAACTGCATTCTGTTTGCAAGCAAGGATCCTCTCAGTTCTCCCACAATAAATCAGTGAATTAAAGTTACCACTGAGGTCCACTTGGTGAGCCTCTTGGGTGATATAACATCACTCACACAATGACTTTTGTGGAACATGGTCAGTGTCTCCTTTAGGCCTTATAGGAGTATAGAAGTATTTTGATAACTGTCTCCTGTCCTGCAATTAACTCTTTTTTGTTTAATAAAGGATGTTTCAACTGCGTAAGATCCCATTGACTGCCATCTCCTAGTACCTATAGGAAAGGATTCATGCATTGAAAGGGATTCTGAAGCAAGCCCAGGCACAATGTGAAGGACAAGATGCAGCATAGTCCCAGGGCAGGGCCCACTGAAAAGCAAATGAAATACAGTACTCAAAATATAAACAGAATGCTAGGATATAGATGTGCAGCATCCTGATTATTTTGGGAAAGGCCTGTCTTCGTATGCCCGATAGGCAGAATAAGATTTGAGATTTAAGAAACTGCTTTTGCAAAATAAATCTGAATAGGTTTGGTGATGATTACAAGGTGCAACCAGCATATGGTATGGTGCTTCTCTACTGAAATGAGAGGGAAATTGCAGCAAATGTGCAAGCAGCCGCCTTCTGCATCCTGGAGTGGACTATATACACAATCAGTTACTATAGCATACAAGGAAAAAGGTGGCAACTGAATGCCGAAATACCGACCAGCACAGCAGACATTATTTCAGGCTAACTGTTTATCTAATAAGAGGGTTGAAGGCAGGTGATGCTGGTGGTGAATAAGTGGAGGGGCTCTGGGCCTGATGGGTGCTAGATGTCGGGGGAGCAGGTGGCTGCGGGTGGGGTGGGGGTGCTGATAAAAGGCACACACAATGCTCTATCGGGATTTAGGCAGGCTGGATCCAAGGTGGATCTTGAGGTGACCGCCAAGCGACCAGCGGGTGCTGCTGGATGCATGGTGGCACGAAAGGAGGGTGCTGAAGCAATGTGCTGCGGGAGCCGCATTTGGGAGGGCGATCCCACCGGGTGGATGAGGGATGGTGAAACGCTACTCCGGATGACTGAATGCGGGTGATCCGACTGCGCTAACACCAATGTGGCTGAAGGGGGGATCGCGCCGCCGATGGATGCGGGGATAAGCGGGCTGAGGGCAGAGGGGTGTGGATGCAGGCTCGGGTCTGACGGCGGGCGAGATGGGGGCGCGCGCGCCCAGTACCTGTGAGGCTCTCCCCTGTTCCGCGCCACTCGCCGCCGCCACCGCCGCCACCTCGGGGGTCTCGGGAAGGCCGGGCCCGGCGGGGGGCGCGGGCGGCTCGGGGGGGGCTGCTCCCCCCGCCCGCTCCCGCCGCGCCCCAGCCGCGCCCACCGCTTTATTCCGCCTGCGAGTCATGCTTGTCCTGCACCCCACGCAGTAGCTCCCGCCGCCGCCGCTCGCCGCCGATAATGCCGTTGCTGCTCGCCGCCGCTAACGCCGCTCGCCGCCACCGCCGCCGCTGCTTTCAGACAGGACAACAGCCAATATGGCGGCGCGGCCCGTCCGGCCCCTGCCCGCGGGGGAAGCCTTCGCCGCCATCGCCGAGGCGGGCAGTGCCTGGGCAGCGCGCCCCCCAGTGGCTGGAGGAGACGCCATTGGAAGCAGGGTGAGCGCACGGCGGCGAGTAAATGGCCCGGGAGGAAAGCCAGTGGCTTTGGGCAGGGAGATCCCAGCCCCCCCTCCCTCTGCAGCGTTCTGCCGGGCTCAGCTGCCTGGTTGCCGTTTGGAGGCAGTTTCCGAAAGGGGGAAAGCTTCTTTTGCAAAAACAGGTACAGGTCAGGTAATGTTGATCCTTGGGCACTGATGCAGAAGGAAGAGTGTTTGGAAATGTTAACTGAGCGTTTACCTTTCCATCCAGTAAAAGGGGTCGCCCTCATCTATACAGGTCGCCCCCTCTCGTTCCTGTCCCGTTGATTTTTCGCTTTCCAACTATGTATCCTTGCAATTAGTTATTAGAGCCTTCAGTGATCGCCTCAGTTAAGATGCCCATGCAGTTTAGAAGAATGTACTGCTTGTAGTATACAGTATAGTTTTACGTGTGTTTGAAAGCGTTACCACTGTAGATTTTGAAACATTTCTAAACCGCATCCTTAAAATACTCCCTATGCAATGTATAAAGTAAGACAACGTAAAATGTAAAACAATTTCAATAAAACAGTGTTAATAAAAATGACATAACATATTTTGTCAGGAAAAAGGAAAGATTTGAGCAAACAGGTCTGTCTTCCATAGATGCTGAAAACAATACCTAAAATAGTTCTGCTAATGGCCCATCTACTCCAGCATTCTGTGTGATATAGAAGGCAAATAAATACATTCTGCAAGCTATCAAATTTAGACAGATGTGCTACTTGTAATTCTTGTTGCAAAATTAAATAGATATCCAGTCTGGCAGACATTAATAGCCTTATCATGAATTTATCCAGTGTCATTTTAACCTGTCAAAATTAACTATTCCCAATCTGATGGCAGCAAATTGCACCATGTAAATATCCATTAAGTAAAGAAATCTCCCTATATTCAAGTTTAATGGATGACTCTAACATTATGGGGAAAGGATCAAAACTTCACTCTATCCACATTTTCCACAGTATGAATTATTTTATATGCTTTATACTTTTTCCCTTACTATCCAATAGTCTGCAGTAATATTAGCAAGTTATGAACAAATTACAGATAGTCCTCGACTTACGACAACAATTGAGCCCCAAATTTCTGTTAAGTGAAACATTCATTAAGTGAATTTTGCCACATTTTACTACCTTTCTTGCCTCAATTGTTAAGTGAATCACTGCAGTTGATAAATAAATAACCCAGTTGTTAAGTGAATCTGGCTTTCCCATTGACTTTGCTTGTCAGAAGGTCGCAAAAGGTAATTACATGATCTTGAGACATAGCAAGGGTCAGAAATATGAACCATTGATCATCTGAATTTTGATTACATGATCATGGGCATGCTGGAAAGGTCATAACTGTGAAAAACAGTCATAAGTCACTTTTTCCCATGCCATTGTAACTTTGGTCACCAAATGAACAGTTGTAAGTCGAGGGCTACCTGTACCTATTGATGTAGATTAGCAATGGAGGTATATAAAGAAATAGGTCTATTATTTATTGAGTTGCAAGTATACAACATTTATATATTGATTATATATTTATCCATGAATCTGTATATGTATCCATGAAGTCACGTGCTTTTGCTTTATTTAGTGATATTTTTCTTTCCTTTTTAATAATTATACTTTTCTTTCTTTTTTATAACTTTGTGTATTGTTTATTTTTGTTTAATTTATTTTGTCTTCATTTAATTAAAACACACACATATACAAAGAGGATCTATACAAGGCAAGGCTTCAAATCTGAGAAAGACAAGATAGCATGTACATTCTTTCAACAAAATGGGGAGGGGGATTAGAGCTGGTACCGGAAGCATGCTGCATTTTGCAGCTTGTAGCTGGATTGACAACAGACTAGGAAGGTGACATATAAATCTTCAAGGACAGGGCCTGATAATTCATTCTATGCTTTGATAAGCTACCTTTACAGTTTACAGCAGAGGGCACTGTTCCTTCATTCCAGACAACACCAATACAAATTATCCTATCATATATCATTTAACCTGCATTAATTTAATAATTACAAGCTAAAATGTGGACTTAAATAGAAATGCTTTGCCTCTTCCATTTTAAGAAAATGGCCAACTACCCCAAACCCTGTTAATTTGCATGATTTTTTAACTGCTTCAAAAAAGTCCTTTTTGTGGAATTTCTGTTTTCAGTTTTATCTATCAGACTATTGTTTTAAGTGTCTGCTTTCCAGGGTCTTTCCAGTTAGCTCTGTTTGCTTATTCATCATAACATGTCTTTTAATCATTAAGTTTTACTCGATGCCACTAGACCTAGAAGGAAACTTAAGCCTTTTTGTTCTGAAAACAGTAAACAACTACTGTATAGATTTTCAATTTTTAGAGGATACGGTTTGAAAAAGGTCCTAGCAATGACTTCATTCAATATTTCTCTTTTTGCAACAAATGCTTGCTTCTCGTGTATCTGACAAATGGACACCCATCCCTAATAATACATCCTACAATAAAAGGGCTTTTTACAACATACTTCATCTGGTTACTGAATCAACTTATTTCTGAGTTTGCATAGACATTGAATAATAAACTAATCTAATAGACTGGGTTCACACAATATAGCAAGCACAAAAATAGAAAAATATAACCAAGCTAAAATTAGCCTAGTTTAATATGCTATGTGATTGCAGCTATGTCTAACTGATCTGGTTAATACAAATAAATGAAAATATTTGTAGCTGAGGGTTGAAATGAGGAATCCTTGGTGTTCTCTGAGTTTGGCTGTTTTCTTGCAAATGTTTCATTACCCAAACTAGATAACATCATCAGGGCTAGTAAGGAGTGGGGTTTGCTCTCAGTTTATATTCTAGAGTGGCTTGCCCTGTCAATATTGGTAGGGGTGGTCTTAGATGTTCTTTGTTTGGGCTGTTTACTGTTGGCTTTTTTGGGCAATTCCTTGATTGGGGTATTGTTTACTTGATTATTGGTCTGATGTTAATCTAAGATTAACTCCAAGATCAATTGAGGGTAGGGAGACTTTAGCCAGCAGCACTTACCAGGTGCTATCCAAGGTACTATCAGTTTTAATGTGACTTTGTCTGCTATATCTGAGTTACTCACAATCCAGTGTGATTAGATCTTTCTTAAACCTTTGATTATATCTTTGAGCTTCAGGTCACCATAAATGGGATACAATCATTTTTGTGACTCAGACACCTTAACTGAGAAATTGAAAACACTTTTTCTTAAAGAACAGTTTCATGGTAAGCTGGTCACTTGCTACAATATCACTTAGTAAATGGAATACATATTATTCAACACTGAATATATTATAATAAGACAATATGTCAATTAAACAATGCTAATACTAATGCTAATGCTAATGGCAAGAATTCTATTGTATTCAGAAATATATTCATTCTATTTGATTTAGTAATCTGTTGAATCTGCAGATATTAGGAAATGTGCTATTTTATTTTATCTTCCAGAAATGATGTTCTAAAAAGCTAAGATTTACTTCATTAATCATTTGGGTACTTTCCATTTGGATAACTTTATCTCAGTGTTTTCTGCAATGTTAGGCCCAAAAGTTAACTACCGGATAGCTTTGTTTGTCCCTGCATATATAATTCTCATAGTCCTTTTGGTTTTTGTTTCGTTTTTTCATTAATGGCTAATGTTATATTCCAGTGATGGCGAACCTTTTAGAGACCGAGTGCCCAAACCGCAACCCAAAACCCACTTATTTATCGCAAAGTGCCAGGGCCGCATCAGCATTTTGGTGCCCTTGGGAGGGGCAGGGAGGCGCCTCCGAGTGCTGCCTCTGGCACGCAAAAACTGGGGGTGCAAAAATGGGCCACCGTGCTGCAAGGCGCAAAAACGACCGCCGCCGCACCACGGGGCAGGGCTAGTGAGTATCACACAGGCACTAGCCCCGTCCCATTTGCAGCATGTGCGTGCTTGTGGCCTTGTGCACGCATGCACGCATGTAAAATGCTTCCCCCTCCCTTTTCTTCCAGTCCACCAATCGACAATGGTTGGTGACCTCTGCTCTACCACCTCTACTCAAGCTTGCTAGTCGGCTGCTTCGCCTCCTTTGTGCTCCTGCTCCTGCTCCGGGTGGCAGTGGCAGCCTGATGGACCTGCTGCTGGCGGCGGTGGCGCGCGTGCCAACAGAGAGGGCTCTGAGTGCCGCCTCTGGCACGCGTGCCATAGGTTCGCCACCACTGTTATATTCATTATTTTGTTCATCTGTTGGACTTATGGTTCAAAATACCTTTAATAAAATGTTAAAAAGTCATACAGGCAATCCTTGATTTACAACCATTCATTTAGTCTCCATCCAAAGTTAATGGCCCTGAAAAAAGTGACTTATCATTTTTCACACAACTTTGCAGCATCCCTATGGTCATGTGATCAAAATTCAGACACTTGGCAACTGGCATGTATTTATGATGGTTGCAGTGTCCCAGGGTCATATGATCACTTTGCTTGCCACCCTCTGACAAGCAAAGTCAAAGAGGAAGCCAGATTCATTTAAGAACTATTGCAAGAAAGGTCATAAAATGGGGCAAAAATCACTGGCTCATTGTTATAAATATGACTTTAACCTGAGAGGTTAATAAATTTAATATAGACAAGTTTTCTAGTCCAATGTAAAATGAAAGCTACAGATAGATTTGTAATGTCTTACTGGAATCAAAACTTTTAGAAAATATGTAGAATTAATTTGAAAGCTTATTTCCATTTCTATAAATCTTACACAGTAACTTAAGAGTACTTCTTATCAGTCAAGGTTAAAACTATCATTTTCTATAGACATCTAATTCCCTCAGACTATGGAATGCAAGAACGAATTTTAGCAACCTTGATACCCACTTTTAAACCAAAAAAGCGTCATATTAGGTTATGCAGGTATTTATGTCAGTGTCTGGGTATCTCAGTGATATCATCTCTAATCCCTGCTGTGGGATTATGTAAGCATCACTTCATTTATAATGATAGTATCTCTTAATCTTCTTGTCTATGACAGCAGCAACCTTTGTTTAGAAAAAGGCCATGGAAAGTGACCTCAGGAAAAAGGACATGGAGGGGTTTTTTTTGTTCTTTTTTTAATTTGGTATATCATGCTAAGGCCAATTTCCCAAATTACAGGCAGTTGTAGATACAGGTTTATCCAAGATTCTGGATAAAACAATTGTACTTTTCTTCAAGAGCAAAACCAGAGTATTATGCAAAGAAAACTAATTTCACATTTAGATTTGTGAAAATCCACCCTTCCCCTTTAATTAGCACATGTACATAAGCTACAGATTTACAGCCAGTTAACTAAGGAGATTAGGTTTCAGTAGTAGCACAGTGGTTATGTTTATAATCCCAAATAATAGTGGAAATAGTTCATCTCCTCTGGTCAGTAAATTATAATTGCCTGTGAAATCCCTAAGAAGAAATTGTATAACTACTTCAGGAATAATTATATCTGAAATTCTAAAGTGTAAATGTGGGAGAATAAAAATATGCCAGTTTGGATTCTCTGAAACTACACAATTTTAACACACTTTCTGAGACTAGATATTCTATATTGGGTCACCAATACAAATCAGAGGGATGGGGAAGGATGTGGAACTCATTGCATGAAGGATCTGTGGACTCTACATCAGCCTTTGAAGGCCTCATATGTGAAATCTGAAAATGCTCTTCTGCAGCATTAAACTCTATAGCTAATATCCCTGTTGTACCATAAGTCCAGGACTCCAGTCTTGCTGACTCTCAGTGAGGGAGCCATTCAGATTTTACTCTCTTTGATCCTAGTTGGTCTTTGGGCTCCATTCCTTCCTGCTTGCCTCTTGGCAATCCTCAGTATGTGACCAAACACTGAGAGGGCAGCGGCCACATAGTTACATTACCATGCCTGGAGCAGAGATTTCAAATACAGAGGGGCTGTCAGAAGCACTGCTTGTGTGAGTGAGTCCATATTTAGAAGTACCTTGGCCTTTTCCTCCTGATTGAGACTTACATCGGGTAACTTTTAAAATAAAATGTGTTCCTTGCTCTTCATATCTTATAAGTATTTCTAGCTAGGCATCACAAAGTGGGGAAATCCCTTCTTTAAAATCAATATAATTGGGTGGTTGAGTGCTGTGTTTCATATACAGTAGTCAATACGGCGGGGGGGGGGGGAGACAATGGGATAAAACCTCTTCTTCCTTAGGTACACAAACTGGGCTGAAGTTGCAGGACCGTTTCTAAAAGTGAACACAGGGGACGCAACCACCTCACCCGTGGAGTTGGCCGAGGAGGATCAGTGGTAGGGCCTGCACTGAAGATCGCTTTCGGAACTGCACCAACGTGCATCCAACCGGCGCCCTTCAGTTGGGTTGGACTTCAACACCGGAGCCCTTGCCTCGGTTGGCATTCAATGTATCTGGAGAGCTTCAGTCGGGGAAGAAACTCATAAGGAAGCAAAAGCAACCATGCTTGTGATTTTAAGTACCTGAAATGGCGACTCTAAGGCAGGGGAGTCACCCAGCCTCTCATTGCTACCCAAGCTTGTATCAGGATGACCCGGTCAACCGCACATCCCGAACCACGATAGAACTGGAAAGGCCGGCGAGATCGCCCCCATCGCTAGTTCTAATGAGGCGAGGTCCATTGCAAGAGCACAGCAGCGTCCTGCCGCCTTCTCCTCTCCGCTGCCGTCCTCCGGGGACTGCCATCTCGGTCGTCAGTCCCGCGGAGAGTTGGCTGCCTCCGCCGCCGCCGCTGCTGCTGCCCCCCTCGATAACTTTGATTCAGGCGGGAGCGGCCGCTCCGTCAATCAGCCGAGCGCCGGCTGAGGGAGCCCATCGCAACCTTACGCGGTCACGTTCCTGTTGGCCAAAGCCCCGCCTCCTCTGGGCGTGGCCAGGCGCTATAATATCCCGGCCCGGGTGACAGAAGCCTCCGACCCGCCTATAGGCGGTGCGAGTTTCAGCCCGAGAGCACCGAGCTCAGGTGTGTTGCGAAGAGCGCGGCGGGCAAGGGCGAGTTCTCCGGCCGCTGCGCTCCCGGCCCCAGCCATGCTACCCGCCGCTGTCCGAAGGTGGCTGCATAGACCCAAGGTGAGAGGCTGGAGCTCTTGGGGCGGGGGGGGTTTCAGGAGCGGCAGTCCCGGGGAGCAAAAGCCGGCGGGGGGGTGGCTCCTTCTGCCTCCCCCCAGTTGCTGAACTAGGCCCGGGGTCGTCCCCCTGGGCGGTCTTTCTTCCCCGAGCGCAGCCCGCAGCTCCTCCTGGCCACTTCTCTGTCCGCGGTTCCGCCTCTCCTTTTGGAAAGGAACCGAAAGATCGTCTCCGACTTCGCGGGAGCGGGCTCCCTTTGTGCGAGGGCTCTGAAACGGGGCTTTCCCGGTCTTCGAAGACTTGGCTCCTCCCGGGTGAGAGGCGGGTTGGGTGGGTTGAGTGACCGAGCGCTGCTTTCCCCACTTTTTCGGGGACCGCTGGGGGAGGGAAGGACGGCTGCCGTTGGCTTTCGTAATTTGCGCCGAGGAGGTCCTCTGGCGCAGCAGCGGCTCGTATTCGAATACGCCGTTGGACTCTAGCCGTGACTGTGGAATTGTTAGCTCAAGGGTTCCGTCCCCTTTGTCTCGCCTGCCTCGTGCGCTTAGCCGCGGTGTGGGCAAACCCTGGGACCTCCTGATGCGTGGAAGCGGCGGTGCTGTAGCCGCGCTCGAGACGCGCGACGCGTCTGCGCTCCTTCCGGCGGTAATGGGGTCGGGTTAGGGAATCTCTTGTTTGTTCGTTTTTGTCTTTTTGCCGTTTCTTGGTCGTTTATGAGTTGATACTCCGGAGAGCAACACCCTAAGCTACGTTAACTTAGCTCCAGGATAGCCCGCGTGGGCAATTGCAGTTCCAACTTTCTGTCCTGTCTGTCAACCTTGTGCCACCAACGGGGCTTCCAACAGTTTTTTCCTCCATGAACTCCGTTCGGGAGTTTTAATTCAGGACCTTGGCTACCATACACATAGTATCGGCGCAGTATTCGTAATCCTGCAGGAAGCCGTTGAGGCAAAGGCTTGTGATTCATGCTTGTACCGTATCTGACTTTCTAGTATGTAACAAGATATGCTAGATTTTGAGCAAAAAAAAAAAAAAAGGGGGGGGAACCAATTATACAATAAACTGCAACTGGAAAACAAATATGTACAGCTGAGAAACGTATCAATCAACAATTTTAACCTAAACCTGTCAAACTTCTGCCTGGGAAGAAGTCTCGTATTCTGTCTTTTGTACCCCCCCCCCCCAAAAAAAACAGTCTCAGAATAGTTGCCTACAGAGGGAAGATCTAGGCTGGGTGGAGCTGAGAAGTTGAGGTTTGTCTGTGAGTTGTCTTGCTGCATCGCCTCTTTAGATGAAGCTGTGAGTACAACAGGCTTTACAAGGAACAGTACTGACTATTGGTTGGCAAGAGAAAGACTTCCTGCTGATTTATGACTCACTTTCCACTCGGGCTTGAATTTTGCAAGATATAATTTGAAAAGTATAGTATACACTTGGTAGACCAGCGAAGTTTGCCATATGATGTGAGCTGTAAATTGCATTGCATAACTGTGGCTTTATGGTAATTTGTCCACCTCACGTTGCCCCGGCATTATCACCTTTTCCACAGATGCATCAGTCTTCTTATCAAAAAGTATAAATGTTTGTTTTGTTTCTTACTTGTAGTGAGCATTCTGGTTTGATTTCTTCTAGTAACAAATGGTTGGTTTTCAGCTACAGTATCTGAGGAATGAGAAGCAGTCTGCTCCTTAGCTCAAGGGGAAACCCTCCTCTTCTTGCATAGAGTCCATCCCTCACATCTGACATCATACCATTGAGTTGACTATTTTAAATTTTGTCTTGATTAAAATATCTCAATCTTTCATGAGTTTATCTATGGCTTCCAGTGGCTTTTTGATAATTTTTGTTCTTTTCTGAATTTTTTTTGCACATCAACCATCCCTATCAATTCTGGAGCTTATGAGAGGTCACATAAATACATCTGCAAGAAATGTGTAAGCAGCAATAACCAGGATGGCTCAGATAGTTTTTATCCATAGAGCTAGTAGGACTTGATGGAGCCTAACAATAATGACAAATGGCATTAGAAACTTGAGGGTCCACCAAGAATACACAAAAGTTTAACATGACAACATGATTTTATACCAGGACTTTAGCTCTCTTTATATTCCTGATTTACACTCAAGCTGGAATTCATATAACTAGTTATGCAAGTATTGTTTGATTTAAGATAACTGGGTTTCACTGACATCAAAGGAATGCATTAGTTGAACTTCTTGTAGGTGCCAACACAATCTCTTCCCAGTTTGGTATCTTCTGGACCTGTTGGGACATCAACTCCCTGAACTCCTAGGCAGTATGCTCAAAGGAGGGTGTTGGATTGGGGAAGTTTTTTTCAACACAAGTAGTCTATAATTTGTTTTAGCCTTGTGGCTATGTAGAACTGTTTAATGAGTGAATAAAGCTATGCTTGAACACTATACTTTGGATATATGTGGGAGCTGCATGTTTTCCTATTATATATTAACCTCTTCCTTTCAGCTTTTATTTTCTATATACATGGATTTTAATTTTATTGGCATGGAGGACTGTGCTGTGTCAGACCCTGACAACATTACTGTGCATATTAGACAAGATTGTTTTTATTAAAATCTGGGAACTTGCAGAAGCTTAAATCATCATTTTTTTAATCTTTAACTAATTTACATCCTATTCTCATAATTAACACTGTTGAAAATCAATCCAGTTATGTCATTAAATTTTAATACGATAAACTTCGGATGCTTTAGGAGCCACAAATTGAGGGTGTAAGGCTGCATGTCATCCATTGGGGTGGGGAGTGTTTTAAAAAATCCTGTTCCAAAAAAATAAATCAGTGATCACACGTAGTGTAAAAATATCAATTGTGGAAGTAGCTCTTTCAAAAAGTACTTTTATTATGAATTTCTGAAAATCCAGTTCTTAATTTTCTTTCAGTGCAGGCACCAAAAATACCTCTGTTTATTTTTTGTAATTGGAAACATAAATTTGTTTGTTTTTCATAAATGTAGTCAGATTGGCTTACGTATTCCCCCATATAATGTAAATAAAAATAGCGTATCTCACGATAAAACTCACAGCATTATCGCAAATAAATGAGAAATGCCTAGGAAAGAAATGAAGAAAAGAGAAATCAGGAAAAGCATTCACCTCATTGCACCATTGCAGAGAGGATTTTGGTTTAAATTATTTTTTGACTACAAAACTCAGAATGTTCAGATTCCTTCTTGTGGCAAGTAATATTTATATAGCTATGAGATAGTGTGAAGGGCATAGGTCTCGCTTAAAGTCTAAAATGCATGTATAGACACTAGAATTCAAAAGTGAGTGTAGCTTGTTGCTGCCATTAGGAAGACAGGCATGTTTTCATGCATTAAATTGCTATATTATCAATCCAGGTGCATGGGAGATTTGATATAATTGTCACAACTTGTCTGTACTCCAGTAGTTCAGACATTAAAGTTTCCATTTTCTTGATTGTTCTGCAGCTTTATAAACATTTCGAGTAATCTACATGGTAAGAAATTAAAACTGTCACTTTTGTGCAAAGCAAGCATGTAAATGATAGTAAAATCCATAAGAGCTTTCCTGCACTTCAGCTTTAAGCTGCTTGACTCCCATACTTAAATATCTAGAAATGAAGCTGACTTAAGGCAACACTGTCCAGATTTCAACCCCTATAGCCATAGTGATCTGTCTATACCACACTCTCCACAGTCCCTAACTGGTAGATTCCCCTCCTTTTTTTTTCTTTTTGGTATGCCTCCCACCCATATGAGGGAAGCAGGCAGAGAGCTCTTACTCCATGGAGAGGCCTTTTAGGACATGAGGCTTTCTTTGATAGACCTTATATGTGGACCTCTATACACTCTGTACGTTGACTACCCTCCCCCCAATATTTGACACCTATCTGTTTGGGGAAAGGAATGAGCAGCAGGGGGAGAACCATGGTCCTTCTTACCTGCAGGAGCCAGGGTGATTGTTTCCCCGGCCTTCATTAGATTTATGCCATTGACTGTTGGTTAAACTAGAAAGTTGAAGAAAAACATCCTGGAAGAAGACAAACCACTTCTGCATTATTAATGAGAAAACCACATGAGCTCATCCATGAAGTCACTAGGAATTATATTCTGCTCAAAGAAAACAGCTGCTTTCCACAAGACTTGTGGTCACCACTGTACCACCTGTTTGTATGTATTGTGAGCAGCATCCCACAAAAACTTGCTTTGCCCAGTAACCAAAATAAGTTTGTGATCATCACAGATACTTCCCAAAGTCTTCTCCTGAAGCCAAACAGTTCAAAGGGAAGTGTGAGTTAGTTTTCTTGTTTTGTGGTTTGAACCAAACAGAAGCCATGTGAAAAACCTTTGCAGTACCAGCCCTCTCCAAATCAAAGAAGACTCAGAAAAGGTGAGCAGAAGAGAGAAACTTATTTTAAAACAGTTGTGGATATCTGCATCCTGCATTTTTAACGACCTTCAGCTGAAAAGATCAAAAGTTTCAGTGAGTTGCAAAGCTCAGAAAGAGAGAGGATATTGTATTGCTGAGCACCTTTAGCCAAAGACCTTCAGATTTTCTGGTGATCTTTTCAAAATTTCATTATCATGAGCCTCCTCTATAAATATCCTGAGCTGAGCCAATGTTTTTCATAAGTTGCGTAATACTTTTAGCTTGATTTTAAACTCATAATGTCATTGAAAGGTTAAAATAAGGTTTGCTTAACAAGGAGCCTTTCTGAAATAATTGATTTAACCTTTCAGCTCATTGCAATAAAAGGATTCCTCAGCAGCTTTTTCTTTGACTTGATTGTAGGGTTAAATAATTACATACTAACCCTTGTTCTTTATCCAGTTTTCCTCAAACATTAGCCCAAGTATATGTTGAAAGGCATCTGACCCTTTTCTAATGCTCCTAGATTTAATGTTAATAATTGTCTGTGATATTCCACCTAAAGGAATGTATGGATACAAATATTTTCAACATACTATGTCTGAATAATTTTGTTGAGTATAAACACCAGAAACAGAAAATAGGTCATAACTGTGATGTCTGGATGAAGAAAAAATTTATAATTAGCTGAGCATGTATCTTCCACACTCTAGTGTTTAATCATGTTTTTTCCAGTAACATGCTTTATTTATAAACACAACATTGCTAAAAGGCCATTTACATATAGCTTAGTACTGAACTCTGACTGGTAGATATTGCAGACTAGTCAAGATTTTAAACATGGTCTCTTGCCATTATTTTCTTGCATCATGATATTTCTCAAGGGAAAGTAAGTTTTTATTTTTTTTATTTACAAAATTTTAAAAAAATATATATATAAAATTATAAAAAGGGGAAAAATATAAAATGTATATTTAGATTTATCAATAAACTGAAGCCATAATTCATTACAATCATCCATGGTTGATCTATATTGTGATTAATATATGTATATTTGTGTGTGTGTGTGTGTGTGTGTGTGTATTTGTGTGTATTTGTGCAAGTATGTGAATGAGTATATATTCTTTTGGGACTGGGCATCAGAATTTCATTTTTTAATGTATTCCAGTGTGTTCACAGAAAAAAGTGACAAAGGTTATCTTTTATCTCTTATTAATTCTTCAAACCGCTAAGTAGTTGGAAATGCATGTTTGGAGAAAAGTAACTTGTTTGGAAAGTGTGTAGACTTGTTTCACATATGTTAAGTCATGATTTGATCAATGATAATTTGTATAAATGAAATTGTGATTTATTTCATAATCAAATAAGCCAGAACTGTAAACCATGGTTTGCAAACCACAATGGGCTGGGCTCACATAACAGGTTTAAGCCAAAACTAAAAGGCTACATTACAACAAACTGAACCTAGCCATACACAGATTCTTAGTATTTGGATTCTTTTGTCTGGTGACATACAGATGGGATACTGAAAGTTGATTTAAATATACTGGATAGCCAAAAGATTCTGAAGTCCAGCTACCTGTGTCAGTCATAAGAATGAATGTGTGTCATTCAGGTTATTCAAGAAATACTATAGAGGCTGTGTTGGTCAAACTGATGATCTTGTTATACAGGTCAATGTAAAGTCCCGGTCTAATTACATCATTTGTGGTTTTGACAACAGCTCAATATATGGTCAAAGAAAACTGAAGCTGAATACAAAAAAGTAATCTGTACAGCAGGCTCAGTCTACTGCATTCTGTGGCTTTTATTTCAACAAGGCAGTGGATTTGGAATGAGTGCTGTGTAAAGACAGAAGAAAATTGTTATTTATTTATTTGTACATGCCTATTTGCATCCCCTATTGCTTAAAAACAGACAAAATGAAAATACATTATGTGATTAAAAGTCTGAAGATAGTTAATGAACAGAAACTAGGTAAATCTATCAGCATGTTGGCACAAAACCTCACTGATTATAAATATATGAAATGAGAAATAAAAATGGCTTTATCTGATGCTGAAAAGACAGAATTAAGCAAAATTCCCTGGAGAGAGCAAATATAAAGTCAGGTTACTAAATAAGCAAAATTTTAGGTTTTTATCTATTTAGGGGAGATAGAGAGATTTAAAAGATCAGAATATGGAAGCAAGCTCATGAAGGAGCAAACAGTCAATATCAAAACCAAAATTTTAGAACATTCTTAGAAGCAAAATAGGTGCTACTATAGCTGCTTTAAAGTCAGGTTTGAATATTTGAAATTGAACTGGTTGATTATGTGCCATCAAGTCAATGTTGACTCTAAGTGACTCCATCGAGATGCAAGGACGACACAGACTTCCTAAACAAACTGAATACACCCTGTTCACCCATGACTGTTGTGCTAGATTTGCCACCAACCATATTGTGAAGTTTGCAGATGATACAACAGTAGTGAGCCTTATTCATGATGACAATGTGGATGCTTACCGCAAGGAGGTTGAGGGTTTGGTGAACTGGTGTAAGGAAAACAACCTAGTTTTAAATACCGGAAAAACCAAAGAGATCATTGTCGATTTCAGAAAAGGCAGGCACAGCCACACTTCTCTGTGCATTAATGATTCACCTGTGGAGATGGTTACCAGCATCAAATTCCTGGGTGTGCAGCTAATGAGTAGGCTGGCTTGGTCGCTCAACAGCGAGACACTGGTGAAGCGGGCACAGCAGCGCCTGCATTTTCTGCATCGCATAAGAAAAGCATATCTTCCTTCTCCTATCCTTAGTACTTTCTACAGGGAGATGATTGAGAGCACTCTGTCATACAGCATCACAGTCTGGTTTGGAAGCATCACTGCTTCAGACAGGAAGGTGATGCAGAGAGTGGTGAGGATGGCCGAAAAGATCATTGGCAGTCCCCTCCCTCCCATCCAGGACATAGCACAGAAGCGTTGCTTGAGCAGGGTCTGTAAGATTATCTGGGACACTACAGATCCTCTTCACGACCTGTTTTCCCTGTTACCTTCTGGGAGGAGGCTTCGTGGTATCCGAAGCAGAACATCCAGATTCAGCCATAGTTTCATTCCATACAGCATTAACCTTGTAAACTCTCAAGCTTCCTCCTTCCGTTATATATTTAAGATGGACAGTATTTAATATTTATTTGTTATGTAGGGGTGTGGGTCTGTACATATGTTGTATATAGTATGTTCAGGTGTGTGTCATGTATGTGTTTCACTTTGAGAGCGGGCAACTAAATTTCATTTTTGATGTGTGCCGTTGTGCCCACAGTAAACAAATGACAATAAAGGTTATCTTATCTATCTTAAGTGATGACATAAATAGAGTTTCTCCACGATATTCTGTCCCTCACCTTGATCCTTTATGTTTTCAGATGTGCATCCATTGCTGCTGTAATTGGGTCCATCCATCTTGCTGCTGGTCATCCTCTTCTCTTTCCTCCTTACCTTTCCCAGCATTATACACTTCTCCAGAGAATGAGCTTTTCACATAATGTGTCCAAAGTAGGATAATTTGAGTCTAGTCACTTGAGACTTCAGTGAGAACTCTGGGTTTGTTTGACCATCCATTTGTTTGTTTTCTTGGCTATCCATGGTATTCTAAATAGCATTGTCCAACACCAAAATTCAAAAGTGTCAATATCTTGTCCTGCTTCTTCAAAGTCCTACACTCATTTTCATAGAGTGTCACAGTATCACAATTTTCACAGGGAAGGTATTACTGCATTGCAGTATTCTGATCTTTGTAGATATAGACACTTCACAGCATCTAAATACCTTTGCCAAGGCTTTCATTGCTACACTACCAAGTGCTGGTCTGCAAAGTATTTCCTCTACTATTGAAAGGTGGAAGCTATCCACCACTTTCATATCTTAATTTGTCAATTCTAAGCCTGGTTTCTGTATCTCTTGTCATTAGTTTAATCTTCTTTATATTTAATCTTCGTCACTGTGCTCTCTGACTTTCATTAGAGTTGCAGATTGTTTGCACTTCAGTAATCAGAATACTGCTATCAGCATAGTACATGTTCCTTCCTCCATTTTAAATTGTGCTTATCATTCTCCAAGTCAGATTCCCTTAATACGGTATATATTCAACACACAAGTAGAGAGTATACTGTACAGCCTTGTATCTGCCAATTTGGAGCCAGTCTGTTTCTCCGTGTTCTCTTCAGACCGTAGCTTACTGACCTATGTATAGGTTTCACATCAGGAGAGTGTGACATTCTGGGATTCCCATTTTTCTAAGCACATTCCACAGTTTTGCATGATCAACACAATTAAAGGTCTTTCTATAATCAATGAAGCATATATTTGCTTCTCTTTTTTTATTCATATTTCAAATATTCTCTAAGAGTAATCTGGCTACATTTGTGTGCCATCTGGACTTTTGGCAGGGGTCTGTTCTCCGAGCTTGCTGTTTAGCTCCTGGACATTTCATTACCAAACTAGGTAACATCTTCAGCGGGGTCTGCATCTGGACTTTCTCAATAGGGGTTAGGGTCCCATGTAAACATATTCTAGTGGTTCAACAGAATATCAACCAGAATATCTACTGTATATCTATGGCCAGTTAAAGACCACAGCAAAGAATGAATGAAATAACACTCCATAATTTAAACAGTGACTTAAATAGAACTGAACCTCCATCTAGAATGCATTAAATCCCACCTTTCTGGCCAAACTACTGCTTTAAATTCCTCTGCCTTGTCTGAATTCAGCTTCAGTTTACTGGCTTGTGTTCAGTCTACAGAAGATTCCTGCAACTTTGCATGATTTTAAGGAAGATAAATGGAGTTGTGAGCCTTCAGTACTTCTCTGTTCCAAGACGACTTCTCTCAGAGCCAGATAACCCTTTAGAATATTGCCTTGGTGCTGAAAGAGGTTGAAATATATTGGTTAATGAATAGGGTCAAGTTTCTCTTGTCATGCCAGAACAGGCCACACATTAAACTGAAGATATTTCAGTGTCAAGAAAAAGTGAGGAATCAATTTATAATAGATTCAGAGTCCTCCAAAGTTATCTTGATTAGCAATACTACAACATGTACGTCTTGTCCAAAAGAGATATTTTTGTACTTGGATGATGGCATTGTAGTTTAAATCAGGGTGCTAAGATATTATTCCCACATACAAAGAGACATTTATAACCTTTAGGGAATCAGTCAATCTACATATTCCCGTTTGTTGTAATGATTGAGGAGAAACGAGCAGACAGATGATAAGTGGGCCTCAGGAACTGCAACCTATCCAATAACACCTGTTTCAGAGGCCCTGGAACCAAAGCTGCGTTCATGGGACTCTCCATATGTGAGTGTTATCCTCAAAATGTTTAACAATCAGATGTGAAACTCTAAGCAAATTTGCCAAAAAAATCAACATCTCAGGAAAAAGAAGTCCACATTTCCCACCCAGAGACTTCTATTGGAAGATGCTAAGTATGGAGATACAATCTCTCTTGGAGTTTTACAAGGTCGTTTAGCAACACCTCCTTTCTGATTGGAGTGTTTGGCTAAGAACTGCTATATCCCTTACCTGGCTTTTTATTATGGAATCTAATGTCTTTTTTGGAGCTGACTTTTGAACCAACAAAACTATTACTATTCTCGCAGTTACTGAAAAAAACAAAAATTAAGCAGCCTGTGACTCATAACAGATCTTAGATTGCAAGGAGTAAGCCTATGTAAAAATCATAATGGAAGTCCAGTCAGGCTTAGCTTTAGTATAGATGTTTGACTTTTCAACCCTGTTCCATTTCTCAGGATTTTTATTTAATAATTATGTGAACCCAAGAAGTGTATAAATGAGTAGAAATAGCTGGCTAGTGATTGCTACAAGTGCAGTGTTTATACTTCTGAGAGCATCCTTTTTTGTTGTTGTTAAAGCTTCCTGCCTTCCTAAGCATGTGGTATGACCGGGGCTTTTTTTCTCATAGAACGCCCAGAACGGAGTTCCGGCACCTTTTTTGGAGGGTAGGCAAGGCGGGTTGTATGACGTGTGAGTTCCGGCACCTTTTCTTTTTACAAAAAAAGCACTGGGTATGACTATACCAAAAGATTGGGCACATCCTGAGATTGCAGAATAATTCATCTTGACTCTAAAATTCCACTACAAAATCAACTATTTGAAAAGATTACTACATTATGCAAATTAACTATCCAACCCAGTTAGCTCCCTTATGGTCATCTGTTTTTGATAGGGAGAAAAGGAGATTCTTGCTAAACAATGGTGCTATTCTGCCTGTGTGATCTTTCTGCATTTGCATCTAATTACGATACAGAAATGCTCTGGACACATCTCTCTCTTTCTCTCTCCCTCTCCCTCCCTTCCTTCCTCCCTCCCTTCCTTCCTTCCTCCCTCCCTCCCTCCCTCAAGTCTCCAAAAATTTTCTTCATCTCCTTTCCAGCCTATGAATGCATCACTGTTTGGTTTGGTGGTAGCAGTGCCTCAGATAGAAGGTCCATACAGAGAGTGGTAAGGACTGCCGAGAAGATTATGGGAAGCTTCTCACTATTCAGGACACTGCTTATAAGTGCTATGTGTTTGGAGCTCAAAGCATTGTTAGAGACACCACACACCCACTTTATGGTCTGTTTCTGTTGCTCCCCTCTGGGAAGAAGTTTCAAAATATTTCCAGCAGGACTACCAGATTCTGTAACAGCCTTGTTCCCTGTGCCATCCATCTGGTAAACTCGCAAGATTCGCAAGATTCATTTTTCTCGCCATGTACATGTATACATCCAAACTAGACTGTGTTGTTTCTCTGTGTCATAGAATATATGTGGGTATGTGGGTATATGCAATTTTTTTGTCGTATTTATGTAATGTATAATGGTGGTGGTGACCCTTTGAGAGCTGTAGGCAGCAAAATCTCACTTTAATGTATGCCAATTAGTGTATATTTAAAGTGACAAATTTATTCTAACACTTCTAAAACGTCTAAGACATCTAAGACTGAACAAGTTAGTGAATGGGAGAAATCCCATGCCAAGAAGTTTGGACATGGAAAAGAAAACTGTTTGATTTTGATTTGTTAATAAAATCCGATCTGTTGATCTAGATAATGAGCAGAGAGCATTAAAGACTAGAAAATTCCAAGAACTTTAATAAAGGAAGGGTGCCATTTTTGTTTTGCTTTGTTTAGCCTTGTTTGTCAAAGGAGGAACAGCAACAGCTCCCAAGCTGTTGCAAACTAATTAAGCAGGACATTGTGGAAAAACAACGTTTTAGAGAACCCCACGAGGGAGCCAGAAAGCCCATTTCACTATAAGTTCTATATGTAAGTGCATATCACACTTAAATTATCTTTGTTAAAGTAGTGCTTTTCCCACACCCCGTTTCAACAACAGCTAAGCTATGTTACACTTCACCCATTATAGTACTTTAGAAGAAATTCAGAAGACCAATAGCAGAGAAGCACTTACTAGCTATTTCAGTCTGTTGTAGGTAGATATGTTCCAACTTTCTGGTCAACCTCTTTTGTCTTTATTTTGTTATTGTCTCTCAGAGCAACCTATGAAAAGTAAAGGAAGCTACTTGCCAGGACTTAGAATAGCATAGTTATGAAATATTATAATTCTAATCTATGACATACTTATTACAGTCTTTGTGTGCGTGTGCCTTCAAGTCTGTGTTTCAGTGCTGATTCCTGGCAACTGTCTGAACTAGTCCCTGCAGCTTTCTGGGCAAGATTTTCAGAAGTGGTTTGCTCTTGCCTCCTTCCTAGGTCTGAGAAGGAGTGACTGGACCAGAATCACCCAGCTGACTTTGTGCTTAAAGTGGAACTAAAACTCATAATCACCTGATTTCTAGCCTGAATTCTTGACCGCTGCACCTAGCTGCTCTCAATTAAGATTGGTTTGTCGCACAGTCTGCCAGACATTCAGACAAGATTTGGTATTTTTATCTACCTATTGAGTCCTTCCCAAGGCCTAGGGATAGGCAGATGTTGATGTTTGATAGTGTATTATATTTATCATATTTATTATATGTATTGTATTTTTTTCTGTTTCCTCCTCTTGTACAGTTGAGTTTGTTTACTTCTTGTTATTTCCAGTTTTGTAGAGGTAATCACTTTGCTTCAGCAGATGGATTTGCACTTTAGCTTAGTAGTGGGAGCAAGCTCTGTATGTCTAAGTTAGACAATTCTATCACTTTAAGAAAGACAGTCTTTTAAAATCTATGGTGCTGACTTTGCTAATTCTGATCCAGTGTCATTTGGAGAATGCCGCATGTTAGAAAAGGGTTAACTTTTCTGTGGTGAGTAAGAAATAGTTTTAGTGGCCCTAGAACATTTTTAAGATTAGGCCTACACCCTCTTATTTGTTTTGCAGAAGGAGAGGTACAGCATGAAAGCAAGAAGGCAATCAGCTTACAAGGAAATTTAAGAATTAGTACTCTACTACATTTTCCCCAGGAAATTTTGCATTTTCTATGGTGGTTGTAAATTGCTTTTTAAACAACAATAATAATGACCAGATCGTGTATCTGGTGCCCAATGATAATTCCTTGAGTTGAGGAATGGATGGGTCTGATTTGTTTATTGCCCTGTACTAGTTATGGTGATGTGCTTAGGATAAATAGAAAACACAGCCCATTCACTGAGGTTTCTTAGTTATTATTTGTACAGCTCTTTTTAAGATACAATCAGAATTATTTTTTTCCCAGGGAGGTGAAGATCCTTAAAAAATGATCCTTAAAAAAGGTTCCATAAACTCTATCTAATAATCACTGTATATGTGCTTTGTTTACATGGGCAGAAAAAATACTGTACTGGAAGTATTATAATGGTTTCTACTTTCTTAAAGAATCCCATTATAATTTATATTCTATCTGTCCTTTGCTCCGATGAAGGGGAATAGAGTTTGTTTAATGGCCATTAGGATACTCAATCCCCTTCATGGATTATTAACTTGCAATAGTGAAGGGGCTTGCAATAGCCTAATAATATGTTCAGAAAGGGTAGGTCATATTGTAGATGAGATGGGATGAAGATCCACTGGAGAAGAACAGAAGAAACACTTCCAGTGTTCTGCCAAAAAAGAAAAATGAACATTCACAAAATAGGATAATAAAGTAGACCAGAATGGTTCACTTCATATCAGAAATTCTGAGAATAAGAAAATTGTGGAAGCAATGCAGCTGCTCTCCTTGTTGAAAAGGAATGGATCAAGGTGAGCATATGAATGCAATCCCAAAAATGATAGAATGGAATTCTAGGTAAATTAATCAACATCTGATCCACATATGCACTCCAAGTATAAGTGTAACTCAGGCAATAAAGAATTTTTTTATCAATAAATAAAACCATTTGAAAAGATCTCTTGCAAAAGTTTGAGCTACTTCCCTTTCCAAAACAGACTTCATACTAATTGTAGCTAGAATAATATCTTGAATAATGAGAAAATTTGTCTGGTGCAAGAAATGAATTAGGCGACCACCATCTAGAAGATGCCTCTACTCAGGGACATCACCAGATGGACAACACCAAAGTCAAACTGTCTTTTACGTTCTATAAGCATAGATAGATAAACTCTATAAGTCAGTGAAAACAAGAGCTGTTCAGATCACAACCTATTGCAAAATTACTACTTAAACAAAAAAAATCCTCCAAAACCACCAGGCCAATCAAGCTATGTGCTCAACATTATATGAATGTTGAAAGTAAAGGATAGATTTAATGGACTTAATTTGATAGACAGTTTGAAGAACTCTTGACTAAAACTTTTGACTTTATTGAAATGAAGTGAACAAGAATATCCCAAAATGCAAAAAGTAAAAAAAAAAAAAAGCAAAATGGCTCTCTGCTGAACCATCAAAAGTAGCTGAAAAAATATGGAAAGCAAAAGACAGAGGAAAATTGTTCAACTAACATTAGGTTCTACAGAAGATCAAGAAGGAATAAGAAAATATATATAAATAAACAGTGCAAAAAAATTGAATGGGAAGGACGAGATTTATTAAAGAAAAGTGCAGAAATAAAGGTAAGCTCATATGCAAAAATGAACATAATAAAAGATGAAGGCAAAAAAGTATTGCCAAAAGAAAGAAATTAGAGATGGTACAAATGTGAAGGTCTTTGATAAGACCTTCATCAGAAGTTTCTAAAATTGATGATTGATCTAATTGAACAAGAAACAGACATATTGGAAATTAAAGTTAAATGGCCTCTAAAATTTTTTGCAAATAATGTTGCAGAGTTGATGATAAATCAGCAGAAATGTTTAAAATTTGTGTTAAATTGGTGTCTGTTGTTTGTACACAGATAGGGAACCCAGCAGCAGACAAAAAAGTAAAAAAAAATTTTTATTCCAATACTAAAAAAGGACAGTGTTGTGTTCAAATTATTGAACAATTGTGTTTATTTCACATGCTAGTTTTACATGCTAGTAAGATAATGCTCAAGCTTTTGCAATCTAGACTTCACCTGTACATGGGATAAACACTGTACAAAGTACAAGTTGGATTCAGAAGATGCAGGAGTACCTGAGATCCTATTGCTAACATCCAAAGGATAATGGGAACAGCAAAGCTCATTTTTCTTCATAGATGATAGTATGGTGTAGACCAGGGGTGTCAAACTCGCCGCGTCACGTGATGTGTTGCAACGTATCATGATTTTTTTCTCATTGCTCCGCATGATGCAACCGGCCCGCAGGCCATCAGTTTGACACCCTTGGTATAGACCAGGGGTACGCAACCTTGGCTCTTTTATGACTCGTGGACTTCAACTCCCAGAATTCCTGAGCCAGCATGGCTGGCTCAGGAATTCTGGGAGTTGAAGTTCACGAGTCATAAAAGAGCCAAGGTTGCCTACCCCTGGTATAGACCATAACAAATTTTGAGTAGTCTTTAAAAACATAGGAAAAGCTGGCCTATTGACTTTGTATGGTGACCAGTTAGATTGGAATAATGGAGCAATTAAATAATTTCAAGATTGCATAAAGTTAGTTTATTTGTTTGGCTTGCATGCAGAACATACTACAAAAAATAGAAACTGGAATTAAAAATGCTAGGAGAAACCTCAACAACCCAGATTGGTGGCTGGATGTGAGGAATAGTTAGGAAATCTCTTTTTGAAGATGAAAAAAATGGAGGTCAAAAGCTGGTCTGATGCTCAATAGTAACAAAATAATAACAAAAAAGATGAGATTATAATAACAAACAGTGTCAACTCAATGCAAACAGTGGAAAAGAAGCTAAAGTAGTAACAGATCTTATTTTCATAAAAATCAAAAGTTCAGAAGCACAGTAATTGTAGGCATGAAATATAAACATGTTGCTACTTGGGAAAAACAAAGTCAGATTGAAGCAAATTATTCATATTTAGAGACATCATACTGACAAGATTATATACTGTCAAGGACGTGGTCTAGATTTTACAGCAATGTAACACTTAGGAAAGCCCTGTGAGAAGATGAACAAAGAAAGATGTATTCCTTTGAATTATAATGCTGCAGACAGTTGTTGAGAATACTTCAAGAAGAAAAACATAATTCAGTTGTCAACGCTGCTAACATCGGATGTTTTTGCTTTGACAACAGATGGAGATGTAACCCTTTTCTTCTTATGGTTTACTCTTAGAGTTAGAGCTAGAGTTAGATGATGCTGGGGGGGAGGAATGTGCATGAGAGTTTAGCTAGGCATAATAATACTGAACCTAGTGTGTGAACCAAGGTTATTGAAATAAGAGATAAGAATTGGGGGGCTGGAGAACTGAAGGGAAAGCCTGCATTTCAAACTAATTGGAGAATGTGATTTATGACTTAATTGGAGGAGGGAATTGTGCTTTGATACTCAGGGAAGGGGAATGCAGTTTTTGGCTTCGATTGTGTTAGTGCTGATGCTATGCTTCTCAAATAAAGATTCTTTAAGGTAAACAATGCCTCGAAGTTCTTTGAAGAGTTTCACCTGTCGGAATCACAACATCAGTATTAGAAGGAGTAAAACCAAATTGCTCGCTAGAAATGCTAATATTGAAGTGTTGGACACATAATACAAAGGCAAGAATCTTTGGGGAAGACCCTGATACTTGGAAAATCAAGGACAATGCAAACAAAAAGTTGATGGGAAAAAAGATGACCAGATACCAACACTAGTGACATAAACATGGGCATACCAGACCTCAAAGTAGCTGAGAAACTATTCTCACAAAATTATCTCTGTCAGCGGATAGAGTCAGAAACAACAAGAGCACGTTGCCTAGTATGAGTGATTGAAATGATTAAATGCTAGCAATCCTTGAGAAATAGCTAGGTTGGGTCTGTAGCAAGAAAAAGGAAGTGTTTTGTGATTTTT
Organism: Azemiops feae; assembly: GCA_023970755.1. Lineage (NCBI taxonomy): Eukaryota > Metazoa > Chordata > Lepidosauria > Squamata > Viperidae > Azemiops > Azemiops feae. Next base: position 728,382 of record JALGBA010003956.1, read on the forward strand.
AAAGATTCATTATGACATGTCCTAATTTGGGAAACAACCTATTTTGGTTTTGTTTACTGAATTTCTACCCCACTTTACCATTACAAACAACCCCAAACCTCCCCATCTGAATAGAACAAAGCAGCTGACTAATGGGGCTGTATAGTAATTTTGTTTATTACAGTGACAGAGAACCCAGGCCTTTGAACACAACACATTAATAGTCTTACCAGTTAGTGGAACCTGAGTGAAAAGCTGGGGTGCATTTCACTCTAAGATTTGGCCTGCATTGCTTCTTTGGGATGGGCTCAAAGGGATGACAGTTGCAAACACTTAGTTGTTACTGTCTGAATTCAGTGCAATGTTTTCAAACTTAAAGCTTGATCTCAAGGTTAATATGCTGTAATGGAGTAAACTGGTAATAATAATTTTTCATATCTTGTTTCTTCTGCCTCTTCTCCTATTTCTATTCTTATTTACAGTACTATATTGCATTTTTTACACTGCCTAACTCATGGCAACTCTGAGCAGTTCAGAGATAAAAACATCAGAACAATAAAATAATGCAGATTAAAAGCAAAGAACAAAGATGGCACAAGCCAGACAACAAGCAAAGTAAACTCACATTACTCAGAAGAGGTTTCAGTTACCTTGCCAAAGCTCTGAGTGAAAAGCCAGGGCTTCAAGGCTTTCCAAAATACCAGAGCCCTCCTGGATCTTGAGGGGAACTTTATTCCAGAAGGCAGATGGTACAGCAGAGAACACATGCTTCTGATAGATAACATTATTTTAATCAAAGGGACATGGAGCACACCAAACCTTCCAGATCTAATTGGTCAGGCAGATACTATGGAAGAAAGGTCTTCCATAACCTTCAAATAACCAGGCTATTTGCCATGTATAGGTAACCACCACCACCTTGAATTATACCCAGAAACAAACTAGTAACCAATACAACTTGCAAAGTAAAGGTGTTACATGGTCATACTGAGGCTTGCCTGCCGTTACCTGTACCTCTGCATTCTGAACCAGTTAAGTTTGTAGGTGATCTTCAAGGACAGCCCTATGTAGAGTGTTTTGCAGTAATCAAGCCATCAACTGCAGATTGACCAGCTTCTCAACAACCTTCCCCAGCCTCTTGAGCAGAGGCTGCCTCACCATCTCTTTCAAAGCAGGAGATACTACAGTATCATCTCATACAAGAAGAGCAATACCATAGCATGGACCCAACCAATCTCTTTGGCCACTTTTACAACCCAGGAATGGCCCATATCCATAAACGGGGTCAAGTTGACAATAGAGAGAAAGAACCCTGTTCAGATCATACCACCAGACCACGCCCCAGGCACCGCAGTCTGATCTGCCCAGCTAAGTCAGAGTGAGCCGAGGTGAGCCAAGGTGGCTCAGTGGTTAGAATGCAGTACTGCAGGCTACTTCTGCTGACTGCTGGCTGACAGCAGTTTGGCACTTCGACTCTCACCAGCTCAGCCTTCCATCTTTCCGAGATCGGTAAAATGAGGACCCAGATTGTTGGGGGCAATATGCTGACTCTGTAAACTGCTTAGAGAGTGCTGTAAAGCAGGGCTTTTCAACCGGTGGTACGCGTACCACTTGTGGTACATTAACGAGTGGCAGGTGGTATGCAGCCCTGCCTAGCCAAGTGTAGTGGGGGAGGGAAAGAGCCAGCGCAGGCAAGGACTTACTGTGAGAGAGTCCTCTGGAGCTGCAGAGTGGCTGGGGTGAGACAAAGGGCCCAGGCTCACTTCTGGCTCACCCTCCCCCATGAGAAAGGAGGAGGAGGGGATGGAGACAGGAGAGGCTATAAAAGGAGGCAGTTTGGGCGGGAGAGGGAGAGAGAAAAAAAGAAGCAGCCTTGGGAGGAGGCGGAGTCAGCTCTAGGGAAAGAAGGAGGAGGAGGGGAGAGGAGAGGAGATCAAGCAGGCCGGCCATGAGCTGATCTGTGGCAGCCACCTGTGCTGGCAGCAGCAAACAGGCAAGAAATGCGGAGGAATGAAAAAAGGCAGCAATGGCTGGAGGTGAGGCACGGAGGAGGGAGGGAGGGAGATGGAGGGTGGAAGGATTCTTATGTGCTTTTGTGACTTTGAAGTTCTGGGATTTGTGCAATGTGAGTTTTGTGTTCTTAAGGCAATTTTTTGTGTTTGGCTATTTCTATTTGGCTGATGGCTGATGTCTCATGTTAGCTTCTATTGCTCTGCTATTTTTAGCTGTAAGTTTTGCTGCAAGGGATTTTGAAGTATTTTTCTCCTGAATGGATTTTGCCTGTAGCATTCCTTTACTTATGAATGGAGCCATTTGGGGAGGCTGCCTTAGCCGACAGCCAGTACTTATTTACATTTTTTTTCTTCCTTAAGTGCTGGCTGACGGCTCCTTAACTTTCCTTTCTAGCCAGTAGCTAGTTCTTAAAGGGGAATGCGCCTTTTTAAGCTAGTTCCCTCAATGGCTTCTCTTTTCTGTCTCTGAAGGCTTTTCCTTGTTTGATGAATATATGGAAGAGGGAAAATATGGGGGGGGGTGTTCAAATTCTTCCTTCAGAAGGAGATGGGAATGAGAAAGAGGCAGGGAGGGAGGGAGGGAAGTTCCGCCTTAGCACTTGGCCACCAGCAGCCCTGCCATTGACTTTGCTTGTCAAAAGGTTGCAAAAGGGGATCACATGACCCTGGGACACTGTGACCATCATAAACATGAATCAGTTGCCAAGCATCCAAATATAAATCACATGACCCTGGGCATGCTGCAATGGTCATAAGTGTGAAAAATGGTCATAAGTCATTTCAGTGCAATTGCAACTTTGAACGGGGGGGGGGGGTTGGTCAAGTTTTTGACACCTTGCTAGTAGGTGGTACTCGAATATTGCCATATCCTAAAAGTGGTACAATCGGTGAAAAGGTTGAAAAGCCCTGCTGTAAAGCACTGTGAAGCAGTATATAAGTCTAAGTGCTGTTGCTATTTCTATCTTTATCTGGCAGGTAGCCTGATTAATACTCACAGCAACTCCACAGATGTTATATTATGGGGCCCTTCCTACCCAGAGGGGAGTGGTTTCTCCTAAACAGCTGAATGCCTATTAGCGACTCTTTTTCAGAAAGGTTCTCCACCTTAGTTATAATTACATCATGCCCTTTTAGATTCTGCACATTCGTTTGCAAGTATACTGCAAGGTTCTGTAGTCCATTTCACTTCCTTTATGTTTGTTTTAGTTATATATTAATTTGTATTGCATTCATAGTTCTGTGATACACATTTTAATCTTTCTATTGTGTTGATAAGCTCAGAAAACTCAGATTGGTTTCTGATACTTGAATTAAGTAGCGATATTGCTGAGCAACCAGCCCTTGGAGAATTTCTGCTCAATGAAATAGTTTTGTGTTAACAAGAAAATTCTCTCCCTTCTGTGCTTGATGACAGGGCTTCATATCAGGCAAAGGAATGAATCTCTCTGCTCTGCATTCCCAAACAGGCACCAGAATGTTAGACAAGGAGAGTGCCACAAATTAGGAAACCTGACATACAAAAAAGTTCTCAATCTGAAACACTCTGGAATCCTGTCTTCTCTGTGCATGTTGCACACACACACACCCCAAATATTGAACCTTTTCCTCCAGCTTGTTTTGAGTCTGCAACCATATATCCAGTAAATTCTCAACCTTGAAGGTTTCTATTCTCTGTTTCTTAATTATATAACAATTTTCTCTGGCTCCTGTCTCAGCATCTCACCACCTAAAATTGAAGATTTTACTCCCGAGGTCCCCAACTTTTGGGCACCAGGGACCAGTTCCGTGGAGAAAGGTTTTTCTACAGACCGGAGAAGTGCTGGTTTTGTGTGCTGCCTGCATCCCATGGATGGGGCTTTGCTTGTTTATGCGGACCGGTTGCTGGCATGCCATGGCCCGGTACCAGTCCACGGACCGGGGGTTGGAGACCCCTGCTTTACTCTGTTTGCACACTATTCACTGACTTAGGACAAATTATAAATCTTGATTGGTTGATCTTTGTAGGAAAACAATAGCTCTTAGCAGAAGAATAAAAACGTGAGTAGGGCTTTTAAAACTGAAGCCCCATTGGTAGATACAGTGTCCATCCTGGAGTAAGATTGCAGGTTGAACTGTTATTTATAGTATGGCACATTCATATCATATTTTTAAAAAAACCCACAAGAAATCAAATTACAAAATAATGAAACATAAAGTCTAAAATATTATAAACATATGTCTAGATTGCAGATATAATTTTTTGCTTCATTTGTCACAATGAAGCACCTTAATTAAAAAAATTACCCAGATATAGAAAACAAGCACATTGGGGAAAAAGCTAGATTAGAATTCACCTGGCAACTACTTTTCTGCATCAAGGGAATTTCTTTGTTTATATCAAAGTATACATGTAATTAGGTACTGCTGAACATGACTGTCTCGTATTGTATGGCTGTGTGTAACCCAGGCGTCTCTTTCTCTCCTCAGCGTTCTGATCCAAGACTGTTGTCGCAGTTTTTCTATGCTGATGAACGAGTGACTCAAGTGGTAACAGAAATCAACTGCCTGGACGTAGAGACTGATCCCCAACAGTATCTGACACTGTTAAACCAGTTGCATCTTAGTCAGGTAGGATTTTTTTGGAGGAGAGCAAAAGGTATGAGGTGGTAGCAGATTAGCAGTCAGGAGGTGGTGAATGTAACTGTGCAGCATTCACAAACAGAAGTGGGACTTCCTCCTTGCATTTTTCCTGTATGCTCACATGTGTCCTTGCAAAGATTTCTATTTGCCTTTCTCCTGATGGAACTCCAGAACTAGCAGTTATTTCTGTCAAGGGATACAAAGTAAGAGGTTTATGGTATAAATTGTCATTCTGTTTCCTACATTTAGGCAAGAATAACCAAATGCACAAGTATGGTATAGGTGGTACCTGGCTCAAAAGTAACTGTGAAAGGCATATTGGAGTCCTAGTTAGTGGACAATCACTTAAATATGAGCCAGCAGTGTGCTGCAGCTGCCAAAAAAGCCAACATAGTTCTAGGCTGCATTAACAGAGGGATAGAATTAAGATCCCCTGATCTTATAATGCCTTGGTAAGATCACACTTGGAATATTGCATCCAGTTTTGGTCGCCACGATGTAAAAAAGATATCTAGAAAGAGTGCAGAGAAGAGCAACAAAGTTGATCAGGGGACTGGGGGCTAAAACATTGGAATTGGGTACATCTAATTTATTGAAAAGAAGGACTAGGGGTGACATGATAGCAGTGTCCCAATATCTCAGGGGTTGCCACAAAGAAGAGGGAGTCAACTTATTCTCCAAAGAACACGAAGGCAGAACAAGAAGCAATGGATGGAAACTAATCAAGGAGAGAACCAATCTAGAACTAAAGAGAAATTTCCTGACAGAACAATTAAGCAGTGGAACAACTTGCCTCCAGAAGTTGTGAATGCTCCAACACTGGAAGTTTTTAACAAGAGATTGGACAACCATTTGCCTGAAATGGTATAGGGGGTTGTCTGAGCAGGGAGTTGGACTAGAAGACCTCCAAGGTTCCTTCCAACTCTGTTATTCTGTTATTCCTACCACTCCCACTTCAGCTGGACTGCAAACCCTGATAGTTAAGTAGCCCAACTTATTAATCCATTTAGCCTGTGCCCTTGAAATGGGTTGAATTACAATTCTGATCATTCTCACGGAAACCAACTAAAGGATTATTATTATGGTTGCCTGCAGAGTCAGCCAGGTATGTAGTTGGCATTTTTATCCACCTATTGAATCCTCCCCAAGAGCTTGGAATAGATAGATGTTGTTGTTGAATGATATTAATGATTTTAATATTGTCACAGGATGTAAGCTGTTCCAAGTAAAACTGCCCTTTGCAATTGACTGGTGGTGAATTTGTCAATGCCTATGATGTTCAAGTGGTGCCCCAGATATTGAACTTGAGGCACTAATATTGTTGTTGTTGGTGTCTTCAAGTCAGTGTTAATTCCGGGCAATTATCTGGACAAGTCCCTGCAGTTTTCTTGGCAAGATTTCAAAGTGATTGGTCACTGTCTTTTTACTAAGATTGAAAAGACAGTGACTGGTCCAAGGTCGCCCAGCTGGCTTTGTACTCAAAGCAAAACTAGAACTAATGTTTTCTGGTTTCTAGACTGGTGTCTTAACCATTACACCAAACTGTCATTAAAGGTTAATCTGGGTTTTCCCTCTTTCCAGAGTACCAGTTGTGTGGTGCACCTTGTATAGCACTGGGTGGCAAGAAGAAACATGGACATTTTGCAGCAATGTACAGTGTCTACTAAGTATTTAAAATAATTTTATATTTTAAAAGTAAAATTTTATCCCCTCTTGCAAATGGTTCAAACTCAATTCTGGAGCCTCCCCTTTTCACTGATTTCAGTGTAGAATATACCACAAGTGTTCTCTTATAGTCTGCTGATTCTTTGTAGCTTTATTCATTTCTAGCTCAAATGCAAGATTATGAACTTGCCCTGCAGTATGGGTCTGAGGAGAATAGATTTCTGTCTATCGATATGTTGGGAATAAGTCAAATGTATTTTTAGAAAAAGTAGAAATATTTATTTTCTTTTTGGCAGGCTGAGTTACTGGCTATCATAGAACAGATCATGGAGGAATGTATCCCCAAGGAACGTCATGGTCGTGACTATATCATCAAATTTCCTGAAGACCTTCTAGTGGACAACCTACGGAACCATATGTTGTTTGCTGCTGAGGTGAGTCATGGAGGGAAGATACCAAGATGCCTCCATAGCTCCAGAATATGATCTGATAAAGTCAAATGTCTTCTATTTTTGTATTGCATTTAATATGTAGTGTAAATGGAGCCGTACTCAGATATAAAGCACTTGCGTGACCATGCTCTGAAAATTTGGTTTTGATGTGTCAATATCCACCTCCTGTGTTTTTTATGCTTTTATATATGTAAAACATGGTTATATATGTAAAACATGGTTACATGGTTGTCCATCTTACACCACAACTCTGAGTGGCTCACAAATTATCTAGTATGGTCCAGATGGTTGCTGAATATTTAGGATATGAAAGTTCCTTCTTTACTGAGATATAGTTTGGAATTATTTGAGAAATTAAAACTCACTACCTTGTGGGGACTGCTCATTTGAATATGCTCTATTGGGGAAAGTCCTCCTCCTCCTCCTCCTTCTTCCTTCTTCCTTCTTTTTTCTTCTTTCCTTCTCCGCTCCCGCCCACTCCTCGCACTTCTTCCACCTAATTCTGTTCAATTTCAGCCAGACAAAGTGAAGCAGGTCAAGACCAGATGATTTGGTAGAGGGATCACTAATGGTCAGGGCACAAGAAGGTACCATTCCTCTCTCCAGGCATATTCAGGGTTAAACTGGGTAGATATTAAGTGAATAGCTGTTTTCCATGCTGGCCTACTGGACTTCAATCTTGTGATGGGCTGCACATTTTCCTGGTGAACAGGGAGGGCCTTGTTCAGCAGCCTTGACAATAGCCAAATGAGAGCTTGTTGTCTTCTAATGTGGAAAGGCAGCTAAGGGATAAGACGTTTTCCTGTATTCTTGGGGTTTTTTTCCTTTTAGTGTCTTATGGCACGCACCTATATTGATGTGGAAGAGGAAGATGGAGTACGGCTGCGTCCTCTGGCCAAAGATTTGCTGTGCAGCTTAGAGATGGTGCGAATGGTACTCCGAGAGCAAAGCTTAAACCAACCTGGACCTTATTCAGAGACTATCCGGAGAGCATTAATCCGCTTTGATGTGCTTTTTGCTGAGTTTGAACTGAGGTATGACTAAGTTCATTTATATATCAGTTCATGTCCCACTTGTTAATTCCCCCAAAGAAATCAGGGTTAGAAAAGACTTTGGTCAGAGTTAGAAGTAGGAAACACAGTGTGGGCTGCGAGTCTCTGAGCTTGGGGGCAATAAGCAGAACCAGCCTTTTGAGAAGAAAACAGCTGCTTGGAGTGGGGATGCCAGTTGATAAAAGGTAGCTACAGGGACAAAGCTTGGTAAAGTATATTAGGTAATATACTGAATAAACTGGGCTGGAAATATGGAGCAATAAGTGATATGTGGACTCAGAGATGAAAAATCCTAAGTGCCAAAAACCTCTTGGATAAATCCAATTAGTTACACATAATCCTGGACTTACAATTATAATCCTTGACTTACAATTACCACAATTATGCCCCAAATTTCCATTGCTAAGCAAGATATTTGTTAAGTGAATTTTGCTCCATTTTACAACCTTTCTTGCCATAGTTGTTAAGTGAATCACTGCAGTTGTTAGTAACATGGTTTTTAAGTGAATCTAACTTCTCCATTGACTTTGCTTGTCAGAAGGTTGCAAAAGGTGATCACATGACCTGGGGACACTGCAACCATCATAAATACATGCCAGTTGCCAAGCATTCGAATTTTGATCATGTGACCATGGGGATGCTGCAACGGTCATAAGCGTGAAAAAATAATTATAAGTCACTTTTCTTCGGTGCCTTTGTAATTCTGAACAGTCACTAAATGAATGGTTGTAAGTTGAGGGCTACCTATATTAAGGAGTGATAACAAAATGGTATTTGATAAAGAAACAAAAAGAGGGAAAATATTTTGTGATTTGAATGCAGAGGGGTTGCATTGTGTGTTCCTTTGAACTTCAAAGTGTGTCTCTTTTCCAGCTATGTGTCATCTTTGGTTTCTGTTAAATCCCCTGAAGAGATCTATAGGCAGCAGGAGATTGTGGTGCTCTTCTGTGAAACCGTGGCTAGGTGAGCATTCTGACACAACTTCTTCAGTCTCTGTAGTCTGGGCCAGCACATATGTAATACAGCAATACTGGTCTTTGTAAGCAAATCTTTAAGCAATCCTTTGGATAACTGTCTTGGCACAATGTACATTCAGAATAATCAGTTGGGATTTAGACATATCCATATATTTATTTCTAATTCTCTGCCTCTTCATTCTCTTGCCTACCTAGAGCTTTGAAACTTGGCTACTTGACTCAGGAGATGATTGATGGATATGAACCCCAGCTGATGTTCACCATTCCCCGCCTAGCTATTATTAGGTAAGTGTTTAGTAATCAGCTGGTGTTTGACTACCCAATCAGCCACCTACAAGATGGAAATTATAGAAGCAGACTTCTGTAGGTTGGAATTCCTAAAATGTTGGACATGGTAGTTCTAATGATCAAAAGTAGCATCATGCATATATTCCTAGCAGAAGAATTTGGAACATAACACTTACTCAGTAAATTGAGTTATTACTCTGGGTTCAGATTTGGGTGTTTCCTTGTGCTTTTCTGCATTGTTGACATTAATCACCTGATTTATGTCTAAAAATTGTCATTTCATATAAAACTTTAGGAATCTGTTTCCTGGTTTAAAATTTATATAGTAAAGGGTCCAACTTTTCTTTAAATTCACTTGAAATTTTCTTGTGATATATTATTCCCCTGGCATAGCTCTTCATCTGAAAATCACATTTCATGTTTTTGTAATCTTCATCATGCATATGAACTTGTTTCTGCTTTTTAAAGCAGAGGAGTCTGCATATCAGATTTGTTCCTGATATAGCAAGGACCCTGCTGATCTCTAACACTGCCATCAAGTTATTCTTGGTAGCTGGTGTAGAACATGAACTGAGATTGTTAATTCAAATTTTCTGGATAGCTCTCTTTTCAAGCAGCCCTCTTGCCTACCTTTCCTGATGTGGGGGTAAGGATGGAAGAAATGGCAAATGTTTAATTGGGTTGGTTTTTCAAAAGCAAATTTTATTTTACTATGGATCCTTACTAAGATAGTATTTGCTGATGGCAAATGTATTCACTTCTGGTTCTGCCGAATTCCAATTACATGGTGTCTCCTATCTTGGCAAAAAGCAGTAATGCTACTTCTATAAGATGCATTATAGTCAACAACACACTCTGTAAGAAATGGAAGGGCTTAAGAAAAGTAATTCTGAAAGCTGTGGAAAATGAAGCTTATTTATGACAGGCTTAGACAACTTGGTGTACTGTACAGCTTTTCTTATTTTATTTTATATATAGCTATGGATTCTAACCACAATTCTGGACAAATCACAAGACAATAAAAATAGCAAAACAACCAAACAATCGTAATAAAAACTCTGGTACCCCTGGGGCAACACTCTCGCACACATCCACATATCATCTTGTTGGGTTCATCCTACACCAATGCTTGAGGGAAGAACCAGCTCTTCAAGGACTTCCAGAAAGCAAGGAGACACTTATGACACTATCCTTAACATGCTCAAAAATGATTGCTAAAAGAAATAAAAAAATGAGCAGTCTGGTTTTATTTAGATTTTGCTTTCCATGAGACTCTGTGTGCGTATGTCAAGTACTTCTAGTGGACAACGTTGAGTACCCCTAATTGGCATTTTATTTTATTGCCTTCTATGCAGTGGCCTTCTGATCTATCCAGATGGACCCCTCAATTTGGAAAGGAGGTCAGAGGAGATTTCTCGAGTCTTCAGCCCTTTTTATGTCTTACTTAGAAAAATCAGGTATGCGATTATAGCATTGCTGTGTAGAAATACAATTAACATTAAGGATGGGGGTTAGTGGAAGATTTTGCATGCTTCCAAATTGTATATTCCACAGAACTCCAGGTATGTTTTTCCTGGACCAAAGCACTTCAGATTACAGCCTAAATTTTTTCACTTAGGATAACATTCTCCATATCTAGTAATTAAATACAAGAGAGAGATGTAGTTTCTTGTATATCTGTTCACTGGTTGAATCGTTTAACATAACATGCGTTTAAAAGGGGGGGGCAGTATTTTTTTTTTAACTTCAGTTCTTGTTGTGTTGCTGTCTGATGAAATGATGCAACTCCAAATACATTTTAACAGATTAAAAATTTGCCATCAAAGTTATCCACTTTAAGGTAGTCCTCAGAAGTAGGAGGCAATGTCTGTAAAAGTGACTTTCTTCTCTAGATAAGAGTTAGCAGAAGATGAGGTGAGACATTCCAAAAATGAAGTGTGATACATATCATGGAGAAATGCAGTAGTTTACTGCTTCAGTGGGCTGCAAGACCAATATGTTATTTATGTTATGAGCAGTGGTGGGATTCAGCCGGTTCGCACCACTTCGGCAGAACCGGTAGCTAATTTTTTGTTGCCCAGGCCCAGAATAGACTTCCGGAAGCGGCATCCACACAGAGAACCAGTTGTTCACATATTTGAATCCCACCACTGGTTATGAGCCCTCACCCCACTTTGCTTCATGCTTAGCTTTGCATTTCTTTTCACATCATACCTTATGGACTATTCGGAGCAGCCATTCCTTCCAATGTATTGTTGGAACACACCTGTCCATCCTGTAGATTAGGATCACTTAATTTTGTTGCCACTGATGTTTCCTTCATGGACCCTTCCTCTTACAGGGATTTGCTGCGTGTGCTATCCAAGGAGGAGTTGTACAAGCTGGAGAAACGTGTGCTGAATGAGTGCACTGCAGATTCACAGCCCTGCAGTAATAGGGACTCTCCAGACCTCCAGAGTTTTGCATCTCAGTGTGCCTGCCCATCTATCCCAAGGTGTGACTAAGAACCTTCTCCTCCCCTGTAATCTCCCCCCACCCATTTAAATGTGGGTTGCCTAACTTCAGCTTATAAATTGGGAGTACTATTCATGTACAGCTTGCTGAGAAGGAAGTTGTCTTTTGTGGCCATCAAACGGCCAGGACCAGGAAATACTTTGTAGTATGCAGTTAAATGGGAAGTTTTTGTCCAGTATTAACTACTTGAGATGAAGGGGGTGAGTGGATAATAGAAGTCGTCAAATAAAGGGAAGTTACAGGCCGAAGCCCATTTGATCCACAATCTTATACCTTGCAGTCTAATGTGGTAATGTCTCTCTTTCCTAAACAAATATGTAAAGAGTTATTTTCATCTGTCCCCAAGCTAAAGCAGAGACACAGTGTGTGCATAACTTTATTCCGGTAGTTCCTTGATTGGCATACAGATTTTTAAGGGAGGGTATGGTTGAAAAGCAATAATAAAAATAATATCTTTACGTTTTTTCTAAAGGCTTGTTCTCCTCTTAACAGGCCTTTGGTGCAGGAATCTGATAGTGCTCAAAGAAGAATGTTCACAGATGTTCCACTAAATTCTCGATGGTTGGAATTACGGGGCCGTTACCGCAATACTGAGGACATGATTCACACATTATTTGTCTGTATTTCTGGTGAGTGCTTCATTGCTTGTATTCTATAATATGATGGCTGTTAGCTTTTGTGTAGCAGTTTGTAAAATAATGATTAAACAAGGGTATTTTGCTTTAAGCCACCCACAGTCATTTAGAGTGGAGCAACATAGAAATGTCAGGACTAATTAAGGATATGGTTCTCTTCAAGCCATCCATCATTACCACGGTCAATTTTTACTGATAAGATCAGTGACTGAGAACTATTTATGCTAGGAACAAGTATAAAGCCTATTAAAGTGGTGAGGCATTTCCTTTTGGAAATAAATATACAGTATAACAAGTTCAGTGTATCAAATAAATGCCCCCAAATCTGATGAATTGTTTGTAGCTTTTTTGTAAGAATTAACGGAGAGAAGAAAAGAACTGAATGAAAGTCTTACTAAAATGAAGCAAAGTTCCAAATAACCAAGGCTTAGCCCAGCAGTCCCCAACCTTTTGGGCACCAGGGACCAGTTCTGTGAAGAGACGTTTTTTCGCAGACCGGAATGGGCGTGGTTTCACATGTTGCCTGCATTCCGCGGATGGGGCTTTGCACAGACCGGTTTCTGGTATGCTGTGGGCCTGTACTGGTCCACAGACTAGGGGTTGGGGACTCCTGGCTTAACCTACAGTTAACCTTATCCACGTTAAGAAAATAAAATTGGGCAGATCTATATGTGGTATGTTAGAACAATGCGCTCAGTTACTTCCTGCTTATAAAAGGGATTTGTTTCAAAAATATTAATCATTTGTTGTACTAGTATTTATATTTTGCTTTTTCCTTTAGTTTAGAAATCTTTTACAATCATCTTGTAAGAATGGCTAGTACTACCCGTAAACGGCAAAACTGGGGTTGAGAATAGATTGCTTAATATGTTTGAATTGGGTACATCTCAGCTCATTTTAGGCATTGTACTGACTTTCTGTTTGGTCCCCAAATAATGTTTAAATGTATTTATTTAAACCATTGTATACCATTTGTCTTTTCTAACATGCTGATCTATTTAGATGTTCAAATGTTTGCTTTGTTTTAGATAATTTAATAAAAACAGGGCATTTTGTATTGATTACATTCAAATAAAAATATTTGCTTATTGTGTATTTTGTTTTATTATGAAAGGAGTCTTTTGTACCAAAGTCTGCCATTATCCCCTCCCCATGTGCAAGTGAAATGCTCAAAATGCTGTGTTTTGGCAGGAGTGGCAGACCAGCTCCAAACTAATTTTGCAAGCGACCTGCGCAGCATTCTGAGGAGTGTCTTTAAAATTGTGACATCCCAAGTGGAAGAATTGGAGGTGACAGACACTGGACGTGAGTGAATCTCCTTTACTAGCCTATAGCTCCATAACCTTCTCACCTTGTGCAAAGCAGCATGGGAAGAAGATGGCATGTTATAATGAGGGCTTACAGTGCTGTTCCACAAAATTACCAGGTTCTGAGGTAGGTCAATGCTGCATCAGGATTCGGGATTCTGTAACACTTAGATTCGTTTCATTTAATTAGCAGGATACCTGTAGTTAATAGGATTCCTTGCTCCAGGCAATTCATTAATCTTCTTCCCTTGTTGCTTTCTTTCAGTTGGGAAACATTACCATGTGCATGAGCAAAGTAAAAATATCAGAGATTCTAAAAAAAAATAATGCCAGAATAAAATCCCCCTAAAGGGTTCAAACAAGCAAACTTATTTCTCACTTAGGTGCCACAACTGACAAGTCTCAACTCTATTAACTGCATGTATTTGTTTACATTTGAATCAAGTTCACATTACTCCAGAGGTATCATGATTCAGTTTCTCCCAAACCAGTTTGAACTCAACCCTAAGACATTCAAAATATAACCCGTTAGGACAATCATGTTCCTTCATCAAAATGAATGCATGTATTGTAGCTGCATTTGAGAGGAAAACAGACTGAAAACTTACAAATTTTACATAGATGATGGAAAGCCAGAGTAAATAGGATTTGTGTACATTGATGAAATGTTTCCTAAGGATGAGAAAACGGATGGAGAACTGCTGTGGAAATACTAGGAAGAAGGCTGTGGCTAATATATGATCCATTGTGAATGGATGTTTGCTGAAAGAAGAAAAAAAACCTGAAGAAAAACATCCTTCTATCACTTTGTTATATGGAGGGAAGAGCTAGGAATGTTAGTGTTCAACAACTCTAATCAGGACCAAAATTTCCATTAGTAAGCAAAGCATTTCTTAGGTGAAACATCATGGAGTCCCAGAAGTCCCGGTTGTGGTTATTAGATGAGGACCAACAATCATTTGGCAAAGACTTCATGTTTCTCCTGCCCTGTGTGCTCACCTCACCTTCAGCTTCCCCTACCCATTTATCTCCCTCCCATCTATGCCCTTTTGGCCCCTTTGCACTCCACAACCACCACCACCACCTACCACTGCTGGCCACAGCTGATCTTTATGGTCTTCCTCCGCTGCTGACAAGGGGTGCCCAATAGCCCTTCACAAGGCCACATGAGTTGAAGCACATGCTGTGCTCATAAATACAGGCAGACTGCCAGGCACCCAAATTTTGTCTATGCGGCTGTGAGGGTGCTACCAGGCCCATAACTTCAAGGACCGTCATACAATAACTACCATTTGTTCAGTGTTGTTGTATCTTCAAATGGTCACTGAATGAGTGCTCAATTAAGTGAGGACTGCCTGAACTTAAGTATGCATAGTAAAACCAGACTAGATAGGGCAAAAAAACTAAACAAATGGTGAATGAATGTGGATTGTATGCAATCATGAACCACCAGTGGAAAGGAAATACATTGAGTTGGTTTGGTCACATAGAATGAATGAAGATCAGATTGCAAAACAAATACATGAAGGAAGAGTGAATAGGTTGAGAGGAAGGGGAAGGCCGAGAGAATCATAGTCAGATGGGGTTGATGAGAAAAGTGTTGAGAAAAACAAAAAGCAATTATAAAAGAATGTATGAATGTCACAGAACTGAGGGTGGTTTGCAAAGATAAAAGGATATGGAAAAGTATAGTGAATAGTATACATAAAATAGTTTTAGTTATGTTTCTTTTTCATTTCTTGCCTTTAATTTATTCAGTTTACTATTTCTTATGTCTTTTCCTCTTTCTACATATTTTACTTTAATTAGTACGTATATACATACATATCCTAGTCTTTTTAAAAAGTCGGTGTGAACCAAATTTGATAGTTTTGCCTAATAATGGAGGAAGCTTCCTTTGCCTTTTAAATGAATTAGATCATTTCAGTCAGTTTTCCTAAATAGCAGGTTCAGAACACTATTTTTTAAAATGATTTAAAACCTCTTTCTCGATATCAAGGACCAAATTGACTCCTCCGAGACATGTGCAAGGCTGCTTTATGAATCTTTCCTTTTATATGTAGGTTGACCACCTTCCCTTCTTTAAAAAAAGAATGGGCAAGCCTACATAAGAGTTTAAGTTCTGGGGATGGCTATTAATGTTTTACTTGCTCATTATTTGGAACAGAAATGTTTCCGTTAAGTGGCAGCAGCCCTGTATGCTAATATCTTTCCCCTTTCAGAGTTGGATGTCTGTGTGGTACCAACAGCGCCTTTCTTGACAGATTGTGCTCTCTGCTCCAGCACCAGGGAAGGTGTGAGGAGACAAGGTAAAGGCTCCAAGCATGGGATGACTCCTCTGAAAGCCCGTAATAAGCAAGGGTTCTGCCTCTGATGACCTTGTTCACAGAGCAGTTGTAACCAATATTTGCAAGAGAAAATGTTGCTATGTTTAGGAATAATCTAGGTATAGTTAGGGTCACCACTGAGACTCAGTTTGGGGTTGTGGTTAAAGTACCAAGCTAGAAACTGGGAGTTCTAGTCCCACCTGAGACCCAAAGCCAGTTAGGTGATCTGGGGCCAATCTTTCTCTCTCTCTCTGCCCCTCTCTCTCTCAGCCCTAGGGAGCAGGCAATGGCAAACCACTTCTGAAAAATCTTGCCATGAAAATTGTAGGGAGTTGTCCAGGCAGTAACCAGGAGTCAAGACTGACTCAAAGGTGTGCACGTGTACACACAAACACACACACATAAACTGAAATACATTATCTGATAAATGAAGCTTCACTTGTCAATAGTTCATAGTCCATTGAAATCTTACAGAGGCATTTCAGTCTGATGTCCTGAGCTGTATTAGTTTTTCCTATTCTGGAACTCCCTGGGTTTCCCTAGGTTTTTGCTTCCTTAATCTAGGTTCTTCTCCATTTAATGAGCTCTGTTCCTGACCATTCTGGGATATTTACTTGAATTAAGATAAGGCAAGGCAAGATGATAAGATAAGATAAGATAAGATAAGATAAGATAAGATTTGTTGTCATTTTTTGCTGTGGGCACAATGACACACATCAAAAATGAAATTTAGTTGCCCGCTCTCAAAGTGAACACATACATGACACACACCTAAACATACTATATACAACATATAATAATAATAATAATAATAATAATAATAATAAAGTTGGAAGGGACCTTGGAGGTCATCGAGTCCAACCCCCTGCTCAGGCAGGAAACCCTATACCATTTCAGACAAATGGCTGTCCAGTCTCTTCTTAAAAACTTCCAGTGTTGGAGCATTCACCGCTTCTGGAGGCAGGTTGTTCCACTGGTTAATTGTTCTAACTGTCAGGAAGTTTCTCCTCAGTTCCAGGTTGCTTCTTTCCTTGACTAGTTTCCATCCATTACTTCTTGTCCTGCCCTCAGGCGCCTTGGAGAATAGTGTATAGACCTACACCCCTACATATACATAACATATGAATATTAAACACTGTCCATCTTGAATATATAACAGAAGGAGGAAGCTTGAGAATTCACAAGGTTTATACTGTATGGAACGAAACTAAGCATTTTGAAAATGGGGAAAGGGAGGTTTATGATACTGACTGGCTTTAGAAGATTGATATACAACTACAGATATACAACTATCTTGCCAACTGCTCTTCTGTTCCTTTACAGATACTTTGGTGCCCCCAGACTGGGTACCAGACAGCACTTCTAGCCATTGTATGGCTTGCCACGTGCCTTTCACTTTTCTTCGGCGACGGCACCACTGCCGGAGTTGTGGGAAGGTAAGAGACCAGGGCTACTTTGGAGTAGATCCAACCAGCATGAACCAGGAGTCAAGAATGCTGGGAGCTGTAGTTCAACATCTGGGGGGCCAAAGGTATTCAGTTCTTGAATCATTACTTTCCAAAAAGATCCTTCCTGTGTCCGGAAAGGGGATTGGAAATGCAGATCTCCAGGTGAGACAAACTGAAAGAGACAGTCTATTCAGGGGTTGGTGACTGAGCTACCAGAGAGAAGCAATGGAGTAGCCTATCATGTAAAAGAAAGGATTAAATTGCAGCTTGTTGGGTATTCCTGTGTTGGGCCTTAAACTGAATTATGATTGGGTGTTAGACCATGGTTATTGTCCTTTTTTACTTCAGTTTTACTTCATTGGATGTTCTAGTTAGGCATACATTTATTACACTCAAGTTCATACATACAGTAGGTTCATTATTACTTTCTGTCATGCAAAGGAAATGAGGCTTGTTATCAAGTTGCTTTTGGTGGACATATTTTTTTTTCCAGATCTTCTGCTCTCGTTGCTCATCCCACTTGGCGGCACTGCCCCATTTTAGGCATCTGAAGCCAGTCCGCATCTGTACACACTGCTACACTACCCACTTGCCTTCCACAAATAAGAACGCCAGTTGCCTGTGAGCATCAGTCTCTGGATGAGGGCTTTGTCGAATACCACCTGTGCCTGAGGAACCTCCAAGAACTGGAAGACAATTGCAGCTTGCCTCATCAGCAAAGGATTATGGGAGCAACCACACCTGTCTTACTAGGATTCTCCAGGGGGTGAAGCAAAGGGCTTTTTGTTGTCAGGCAAGAGTTGGGTTGGAGGAGGAAGCACTATGTTCTTATAAGGGGGAATGAACTCTTGCATTTTTATATTAAAGAACTCTTGGGATTTGTGGGGTTGGAACTGCACTCTATCATTAAAGAAGTCTGAACAAACTCTTCTATGTGCTAATAAAGCTGGCTTTTTCTATAATGGAATGATGGCCCATGTAGAAATTACTTGGTGCTATTTACCTGACTTCTGGTAGAACCTAAGAATAATTTATTGTCCTAAGGTTAGTTTTTAACCAAAAAAAGTGATATTGTGTTACCAGATTTGGATGAATGTGCAATAAGGGCTTTAGGATACTTTTGGTTGGAACTGAAAGGCAGGACCTGGATTTCCAACAATAATTTGTGGACAACAGCCATGGGTTTTTGCTCTTCAGCTCTTGATGTACCTAAAAGCTGCAACACTGTTCATATGCAATGTATATTTGTAAACTCTTATGCCAACATTGTGGAAACCTATCTGGGATTCATACAACTCTTTCTGAAATCATTATGAGCTGGTTATCATCCTGAAAACTTGGCTAGACTAGAAGATCTCTATCTTATCTCCATCCATCCATCCATCCATCCATCCCAGAAGAAGGCAATGCAAATCATTTCCATAATGCCGCCAAGAAAACTGCATAAAATCAAGTCTGACTTGAATAAACTAACTTTTTACTTGAAAAATGCTGTCTGTTGCTATTGCCATTTTGTGTACTCTCAGTTCAAAATAAATGCTTTTACTGGATTTAGCTGTTGGGTTATTGTTGGGTTGTTGACAGACAGAATCTGCTGCTGCAAACACAGACTCTACAAATCTTGTTACTGTGCTGTTTTTCTTTTCCCACCTCATTTCAACCAGAGGATTTTGTGTATTTGTCAGCTTGTGTAAATGTGGGTGACTGGTTTTGGCTCTAGTGCCTTATGTGCTAGATAATCTCTTTGATGTCAGTTGAATAGCAAGTACCAGCATTTATTAACTGTACACAGTTGTATGCATGCCTTCCAGCCCATGAGTCATCCAAGGGAAACTTAAAGAGGAGCTTAAACCACCTGCCTAGCATGGGAAGAGATTTTGACATTTTCATACTTGAATATTATAAGAACGCTATATAATATTGTTGACTGAACTAGTACATAGATCTCTATTAACAGTAACGTGGAAATCAGCATTTCAATAACCTTTCCCTTGCTCGTTGTCTTTCTTACCTAAGATCTGCACAATTTGTTCATAATGGAGAAATTCCCTATTTTCTGATGATTTACCGCTAACTGCATTGCTGATATGCAACAAAGAAGCAGTGTCACTCTGGTTTTAAAAAATGGAATTTATAACTGAGGTCCAAATAATTCTTTAAAAATATCCAACCCATATTCATCTACATATTCATTCGCAATTCAGAAATGTATCGAGATGAGTGCAAGGCTAGGATGGAATGTGCGTCTGGAACAGGGGTGGGCAAGGGGCCACTTGAGAAACAGACGGTTGTGGAGGGCCGAATCAATAGGTTGAACTTAATTCTGCTACTGGCACCCACGTGTTAAGGGAGGAGCGAGTGCAGAACTTCATCTTGCTTAGCTTTTTTCTCCCCAGCCAATTAAAGGAGTGCAGTCTGCTGCTTCTCCCGTCCCCTGCGGCTCGCTTATTTACATTTTATTTTCTAAGTTCCAATTGACCTCATGCAGGCCAGACAGAGACAGCCAAAGGGCCGGATGTGGCCCGGAGCAGTAAAATGTCTAGGTCTGATCTGGAGAATCGGTGAATAGGACTTTGGGCAACAGAGCTTTCCCAGGAAGAGGGCAATAAATCTTATCAGAGAGAGGCCCCGATTCCCCCTTGGATGGGGGAAGTTCAGTGTAGACCCTCTCTAGAATCTCTCAGGATATATCTAGTAGGATAGAAAGTTATGGCTTTAATCTGATAAGATTTTGTCCATTAGGTGTAAACAATTAAAATATTGGACTGGATTAGATTTTGCTGTGTTACATTTGGGCTTGGGCCAGACAATGACTATGTTTAAACCAATAAGAGAAAAACACCATTGGAACAGAGTATAAACTTTAATATGCACCCAAGTGTACAGACATGCAAATGCATATTCATTAAGGTACCATCTTATTTCAGATTTGCCATTTCTCATACTGCAGCTGCATGAGAACTCTTTTTTCACTGAAATATATGACATATTACAAGCAAACTCATCCCATTCAAATTTTTTAAAACAATGTCCAGTGAGAAGAAAGAAGGTACTTCATTGCACATTTCATTGCGCACCCTATGTTTACAATTTTATATTTCAAAGATGTGTTAGGGAGTGCAACCCTCCCTCTACCATTAATTAAATACAATCAGTTTGGCTTCTAATATATCTTTACACTAGATCAAGAATATCCAACCTTTTTGGCTTGCCTGGCCCACATTGAGCAAGGAGGAATTGTCTTAGGCCACATATAAAATATATAATTAATGTATACAAAGAACAAACTTCCTTTATTTTGGAGAGTCTCACGGGGCTGCCTTACTAGCTGTTCAGTGTGCATATGGCCCATGGGCCAGGACATACTTGCACTAGATTTAATCATCAGAGTTTTGCCTCTCTGCTGAATAAAGTTGTTTCTGGATTGCTGCTTTGTTTCCCTCATATCTTGCCAGCTATGCCAGGACCAACTCAGTTTTGTTCTGTAACAAATAATATTCCTCCACCCACACATTCCCAAATACAGAACCATGGCAGCTGAGACAGAATATCTTCAGAACATCTTGCAGGCAACAAGGATACAAAAATAATAAATAGCTAGCAATAGATGTAGCCTTTCATGATTCCTACCATGAGTTGCCTAAAGTGATTTCTCATTCTGCCTATCATTCTGTCTATGAGTATAAATTGGAATGGTGTGCTTGTAAATACAACTCCATGCTACAATTATTTTTTAAAATAACACTTCTGTACAGGAAGCTGTGTGTTTATGGATGATGATGATGATAATTTATTAAATTTATATGCTGTCTGACTTCTTGCAACTCTCATGATCCCTGGAATGCCTGAAACATAAACTAAGGTTTCAATCCTATACATGAGAAAGTTTAAGGGGAGTGGGTTACGTCTGAAGGTAAGATTATGTTGTGAATTTGTAGCAGGAAGGGTTTTTTCCCCCAGCACCTATTAATAGTGCAATTTGAGAATTATAATCAAGCATTGCTGGAGATCACCAAGTAGAATCATATGGCTTCTGGATCTTTTATAGCAGGGGTCTTCAAACTTGGCCCTTTTATGACTTGTGGACTTCAACTCCCAGAATTCCTCAGCCAGGCACGCTGGCTGAGGAATTCTGAGAGTTGAAGTCCTCAAGTCATAAAAGGGCCAAGTTTGAAGACCCGTTTTATAGCAACACCCAGCCTTGTTAAGGATAAATGAAGTTTGTTTCTATTACTGATGTATCACCAGCCCAATGTTGTCTGAATTATTCCATAGATTATAAATGTGTATTGCTTAAAGGAGAGCAGGTTGTCTCGTGTATGATTCTTGCCTGCTAAATATTTTTTCTCCGTAAAATAAGGTATAAGTTGATCAATTTTTTCTAACTTGGGACAGAATAGTGAGCACATACATCCACGGATGAACATATCGGCGGCCATTGGTAATGTAGAGCAAAATTACTCAAGACCAAACCGATCGGGATATTTTACCACGCTCTTTTTTTGTTCATTTACTATGTACACACATAAACTCTGTAACTTACAAAAGCAAAAGTCTCTCATTTATAAAACCGAGCTGTTCCAAAGTAGTATTAAAACGTGTCTTGTTATATTTCCTCCAACCAATAAGGAGAGCGCAGGCCCCGCCTTCCGTTCAAATATAAGACTTCATCATTACCCGCCCGAATTTGTTTTGAAAGGGCAGTGATGGATAAACGTCTGGTCACATCTTCCAACCAATGAGAGCGCTGGTTTCCCTAGCCACGCCCATCACAGTTTAGGATTCAAAACAAGGCAGCGGGAACGTCCTGAGCCTAAAAAGCGAGGAGGGGGCTGAGCGTCTCGGTTCCGACGGTTCCAAGACGAAAGCAAAAAAGCCCGCTTAGTTTCATCCTTCTTGGTTTGCGCTCTCTGAAGGAGGCCCACGAAGGAATAGCTGCCGCGTGGATTAGAAGGGGTGGAATCAGAACCTCGGAGTGTTCGAAGGGGCGGGATTACGGCCAGCGTTGGTTGCTGAAGGCGGTGGGCCGGTTGCGTTATCAGAGCTTACAAGTCCTTATTTGCGCGGGTCCCCTGTTGTCATGGAGCTCATTACTAGCAACATTCAGGTTTTGCTTCAAGCGGCCGACTATTTGGAGCGCAAAGAGAGAGGTATTCATTCTTCTCCAGTGGCGGTAAAGGGGCGACGCGTCTACGGCTTTTACTGAAGGGCGGCCGAATTGGGTGGGCAGGCTTAGGGTTAGGAAAAGCGGGTGCAGATTGGAACCTCTGAAACACCTCCCTCCCCCTCCCCCCATCTCCATCTATCATTATCTTATCATCTATCATTATCTATTCTATCTATACCAGAAGCCGAACATGGCTATGCTTCTCTCTCGCCTTATTGCGGACAAGATACGTTACAATCGCAGAGGAGGCCGAAAACGCGAAACGCCCTCAAAAACTTCCGGTAAGGCTTCTTCAGTTAGACTTCGGGCAGTTTTATTTTATCCCTTTTCTTACACGAGGAGGAGCCTGCCCTGATCTGGAAAACTAAGTCTTGTGAAAAGGTCGCATTCCCTTTAGGCCAGCGGTTCTTAAAGTGTAGTCTGGGGACTCTTTTAGGGGGAAGTCAAATACTTTTAAAAGTTCTTAGTTTTAATTTCTAATACAGTAAATATTGATATACATTACCCACAGAAACCAAAGCTCTTTTGGGTCCTCGAACATTTTTAACAATGTAACGGAGTCCTGAGACCAGAATTTGAGAGCCACTAATTCTAGACCAAGTTTTTGTCTTTATGTATAAGTTTTAGTTTCATTTCTTTCACCATAAGAAGAGAAGTACTTGGAAGAGCACTCATATAAAAGGAAGGTACTATTACACAGGAGTGTAATAACCAAGCCTTTCCAATTGAAAGAAAAAGATATAGTCAAAAGGAAGTAGAGGCTGGGTGTACAATTTAAGCAGGATTTAATTGAACGGATAAATATTGGGAAGTATTTTTTTAGTAGCAATTACATTGACTAATTTAGGAAAACAAGACAAATTCCTTTAGAGCTTCTGAATGACTTAGGTGCTTCATAATGCCTTTTCAATTGAAAGAACAAGATACAATCAAAAGGAAGTGGAGGATGAGTGAAATTTAAGCAGGATTTAACTGAAAGGATGACTGTTGGAATATTAGGAAGTATTTTTTTTTAGTAGCAATTAGATTGACTAGTTATTTCTTTAGTGTTTCCGAATGATGTGTCATAATACTTTTCCACTTTGTACTGAGGTATATATAGACTTGGGTTTAAAGTCTTATAGACTTCATTATATAATACCAAAACATTGAAAGATGTATAGTTCATATTTATTTCTTTTAAGGTTGTGCAATGAATGATGTTACTCCTTAATATTTAAGTTACTGGTATTCATATTTTTTAACTGATTTTGCCACTATTGCATAAGCATGAGATTCTGTCTTGTAGCAAATCCAGCAAGTTTTTGTTTTTCTTTTGAATGGAAAAGATTACTGGCCCGTCTTACTTCTTTGCACAAAAGAGGAAGGTTGAAATCGAACATTTCGGTGTGACTGAATGTGTGCTTAGTTTGCTTCATTGAATGATGTGAATAGAAGAAATTCAGTTTTTTGAATTTTAACTATATCATCATTTTTGTTTTGTGTTTCTATTTCCTTTCAGGTCTGTACACAATGAGCTGGAGAAACACAGGTACACTTAAGGAGGAATATTATTCTAATTGTTTTTTTTAGGCTCCTCTCTCCCACATTTTATTGGCTGGGGAGGAAGGATGGACTAATTTCTGCCTGGTTCTGCCTAGGAGCCCCAATTCCTCCATCAATTTTGAGGGTTAGTTTAGGCTCCAGGGTCATCATTTTAAAAAATATGTTTTTCTTTTTCTGAACCAGGAAATGACCTTTCGGGGTTCTTTCTTCCATTTATGTGCAAGGACTTCCCTCACTCATTTCTCAATATTTCATACTATTCATATGTACATTTAAGCTGTTTACCAAGTTAACCATTTTCTAGCTTACACAATACATCATAACCATAAATTAAACAGGCTGAATTTGCATAACAAACTGAGCACCAACAAGTATATGAGGTTAGTTAAGACTGGCCAAACTTAGTTTTGAGAATATGCATCTTCTTGGTCTTTATCTTGCCCTGGTAAAGATATTTTAATGAATTCAACACAATGAATTCATGCTCTTCATAATTTTTCCCCATTTATTTATTTTTTCTAAATATTTTTAAGTATGTATACATTTCAGGCTTCCTTAAGTGCAGATAGCTGGTTCTCTATTAGCCCGTTAGTACTGCTGTTCTCATTTCAGGTCAATGAAACTGAACTGGGAATACAGCTGATGGTAGATAGCATTTTCTATGTATGTATTTTCAAGTTGAAATGCAGTCCAAGATCATTAACTGTTTGTCTCTTTCATACACAATATCTCAATGACCTGAGTTACTTATATTCTTATTAGCAAGGGAGCATAAAAGATTCAGATTCCATGGTATACAGTATTATGCCTAGTAAGACAGCGATTCTTAGATTTTCAATACTGTCATGCTATAAAATGATAAATTAATGTAGGTAATCTATCCACCCAATGAAATTACTGTGATTAGCAGATGGCTAAACCCATTGGTTTAGTTTTCTACATGCCTGAGCAAGCCTGCTGTGGGCTTGCACATGCAAAGTATGAATGAGTCTTGACAATGCCATCACTTTCAGGTCCAATTAGTTTAAAAAAAGCCTATCTCCTCTGAGTTGATTCTACCCAAAAAGTGGTGAGTCAATATGCAAATCCCTGAATTAAAAATGATTGAGGCCAGCCATATATTAATTATTCACTCTTTGGAAAATGTGGTTCTGCCTTGGTCTGGACTCTAGAATTCAATTAAGGCTTTACCTAAAATGTGATTGTCCACAATCTGCATTTCTTCCCAGCAGAAGGGCCCAGCTACGGCAGTGTTTAGAACAGTTGAAGCAGCAGATCCCCACAAATACAGAGCATTCTCATTACACAATGCTTAGTCTCCTGCATCAAGCCAGATTGCACATTAAAGTAAGTAATGTATCTCACTTCTTCCAGGAGGCTGTAATATTGGGGATAGCTAAAGACTGACTGGTTTAGTTGTTGGTAATTTGCAAATGGTATTAAGGTTTCAAATTTTAATATTTTATTTATTAGAAATAACTCGTGATCTTTAAAACTGAACATAGAAAAAAAAGTTTAAACATCAAGTCAATAAGTGGAAATGAATATAGAAGGAAAAACTAATCTGTCATCAGAGAAATTGTCTAGAATGTATAAAGGAACTTCGAATCTTTGTTGGAAATGTGAACAATATGAAGGGGCATTTTATCATATATGGTGGACGTGTAAAAAAAATGGGTACAAATAAATTAATTCAAAAGATTTTAAAGACTAGCGTACAACTGAAATCAAACTTTCTGATTTGGGATTAATGGGTAGCTAGAAAAAAACCATAGAACTTGTGCTTTTATGTATGACAACTGCAGCGTGTTCCAAAAAATTCAAACAAAAAATTTGACACTACCCACAGTAGAGGAATGGTTGGTGAAGATGACGGGACTTGCAGAGATGGCTAAATTGACTTCCTTGATTAAAGATATCTATATTTATGGCCGACTGGAAACCCCTCCAGACTTTTTCCATGAAATGGAAAAAAATGTACCTACGACATAGTTTTAATGATTTGGAAAAAAAATGAATAGAAAAAGTGAGTAAGATAATTATGTTACATTACATTTCTGCTGCAAAGAAAAGCTTTTTTTCTGCACCCTTTTGTTTCCTTTATTTTGCATTAGTTTTTATTATCTCTTTTAAACTTAAAACTTTTAATAAAATTTGTATAAAAAGAGAAAAAATTCCTGACAGCCTTCAAGTAAGTTTAAGAACCAATGAAAACAAAGGGAGAAATCTAAATCCAGCCAAGAATAACTTTTTATAATTTCTTCAGTTTTGTGTTTAGGATGGACTACTTAGCAAATGCTTCCAGCTGAATTTGAGAAAGTGGTGGTATTATTTTGTTTCCAACAGTGGCCAGTGTGATGTTACAGTGTGATATGAAATAAAAGCATCTCAATTGTAACTCCGACTATTATTCTCGATCCTTCTTTCACTCCCAGAAGCTAGAACACCAGGAACAGAAAGCTCAACAGGAGAAAGAGAGGCTATGTTGTGAGCAGCAGAATCTGCACCAGCGCTTAGAAGAATTGCACGCCCATCTGAATATGGAACTGGCAGAAGCAGATAGCCTGGATTCTTCTCGGTTCTCCTCTGAGCATTCTGACTCAGGTGGGCAATGCCCGGTAATAATTCTAGTGCTACATCTTCATGATGCCAACAAGTTGTGCAGCAAAAAATCACGTCTGATAAGCAGAAAGTCACTGGCTACTTTTAATGATAAAAGTCATGGTAAATTTGGAGATTACCTAGGGTAAGGATGACTGAGCCAGGTCTATGTTTGTTTTCATTTTATAGGCCACATGGCTCCCAAGCAATTCTGGCCAGCCTACAACTAAAAAAACAACTTATTGAAACAAAAAAAAAAGGGAGGGAGGCTTCCCACAACGATGGAGGCTTTAAAATCTCGGAGCAGGGGAGATCATTCTAGAGGGCAAGAATTGCAACAGAGTATGTATGCTTCCTGGGTCCTGCAAGATGACTATCATTGACAGGATCCAGAATATACCTTCCTGCTGGACTGAACTGGACAGGGAGAGACAACAGGAAATAAGCAGTTCCTAGGAAAGTTGGTTATGCCTATGTTGAAAAGGAAGCTTGTATAAAAGATACTGCATTCCATTTGAATAAAGCATTATTATGCTAAGTTTTTTTTTTTTTCTGTTGCAGAAGATGAAGTAGACATAGAAGGCGTGGCATCTGCCAGCACTGGAGATGTCATGGCTGCTTTCAGTACTCGGCAGGAGCGCAGCTATTCCACTGTCAGCAACTTCTGGTTATGGACAGAAGTTCAGTTAAGAGGACAGCATTCATCTAGACAAGCTTCAAGCTTTTCAAAAATTGCTTCGTGGCAGGATAACTGATACATGGTTTATAAGACTGTTTTCTGTAAGTAAAGAGGAGCCCCCTTTCTTATAAAAAAAGGGACTATGCACCTCCTCATAAAACCAAGTTTTGCATCCACCTTTTTCACAAAACCAACTAGGGCAATTGTTAAGAGAGTTACAGACTGAAGCTGGCTAACTTTACACGGTAACGTGATGGCAGGAGAAAGAAGAGTGAGATTTTAAAACACTTGACATGCACTTAGTATGAGTAGCTGCATCTTACACTCCATCCTAGTTAAGGTTTGTGGAGCAGGCAAGTCCATTCTGCAGAGACTTCGGCTGGTAAGACACACACACACACACCGCTGGCATTTTAAACAAAAGATACACATAGCTTTTATCTAAAGGGAGGATTAAAAAATCCATAGCACAACAGGTAAATGCTATGCTCAGTTCTTTTGTATGAAATGGGTCTTGCTTTTGTTGAATGGACTATGGAATAATAGTAAAGCTTTGCTTCAAGAGACCTTTTGCCATTACAAATCTAGCTTTTGCTGACCTATTAAGTGACCCACTTTAAGACGTATTCAGTGGGTTTTTGATAAGTTGTAACCTAAGCACAGTAATTTGTAACATTTATTCACCAATAGCTGCCAATTCTCTGAAGTCTCATATACAAAGGCTTGCTTTTGAGTTGCATAAGAGGCAAATGTAAACAGGAAGATAATTAAATCATTTATGAAAAACAGATCCTGATACTGAAATAAATTGAAGTCTATGGTTTTAATGATAATTACACCTTTAAGAAAGAAGATGATTGTCAGATTTGTACAGTCAATTAAAAAAACATAAAATCTACAGACATTCTGGTCAAGTCCCAAAGGAAGGGAAGCTTAAGTTAAAGTGAACCTTCCAGTATTATTATACCACCCTGTGCCAGTGGCATTCTAGTTCCCTTCAGTGGGAAAACTGTTTTCTCACACATACTGTTGCTTTTTTGTAGTAGCTGCCTTGCCAGCAAAGTCCTTTGCCTTCTCAGTGACTGCCAAGGCGGTCTCCTTGGCAGTTTCCACTAGTGTCTTAGATGGTGCTTCACCTGTAAAATCAATAAGCCAAAAGTCCAGGAGTAAGTAAGTATATCCACTGTACCTAGTTTTTCTGTAAAACTCTAGTTCCTATTTTAGAAAATATTGTATAAAAATTTTAATAGTCATTACCTATGAGGAATTATTTTACATTTTTAATACACGTAGTCCTCAACTTACAACCATTTATTTAGTGAACAAAGTTACAATGGCCCTGAAAAGAGTGACTTAGGACAGTTTTTCACACTTTATGATCGTTGCAGCATCCCGATGGTCATGTGATCAAAATTCAGACGCTTGGCAACTGGCTCATATTTATGACAGTTGCAATATCCTGGGGTCATGTGATCATTATTATTATTTTTTGCAACCTTCTGATAAGCAAACTCAATGGGGGAAACCAGATTCACTTAACTGTTAATAACTTAATAACTGCAGTGAGTCACTTAACGGTGGCAAGAAAAGTTGTAAAATGGGATATAACTGTCTCACTTAGCAACAGAAATTCTGGGCTCAATTGTAGTTATAAGTTGAGGACTACCTGTGATACCTAGAACAAGTCCAAGAAAGCAATTAAGAGTGCTAATTTTACAATCTACATTTTATATACTGCATTTTTATTAGTTGCTATTACAGGTGTACCCACCTTGCATTTTGGCCAGCACATACTCAAAACCTTTGGTAGTCTTGGTCACATTGCTCTTGAATCTAGCCAAGCCAAATTCCTAAAACAAGAGTATAGCCAGCTGAGCAAGAAACAGAGATAAAAATAGTATCTTCTCTATTTATTAGGAAAGATTAAACATTGAGCAATCAGCCTGTTTTTTCAGCTACATACCAGTAGTCCCAGATTGTTTCTTACAGGCTGTCTCTATCATGCATACACAGATCTGTAACTCCCTTACCTGGATAGCACGAGAAACGCCAAAGAGACGGGAGGAGACCCAGGCTTCCCGTTTGACTTCTGTCCAGCTACTGTTCTCTGGGTTCTCTTTGTAAACACATCGCTCCTCCACTACCTGCAGGAGAGACAACATTCCAAAATAACAATCACTTCCCCAAGCCTTTTGAATCATTTTATCTTGCAGTAGTGGCTGCAGATAAATATAAAACATTTTACTGTTACCATAAGACGTGCATGATTAATGTTCCAGGTGAATGTGGTCATGGTTCGATTCTGTAGGTCCACAATGGAATCTTCTAGGATATAGACATGGCGGCCGACATTAGCTGGAAAGAAGTGCTCTGCCCAGCGGGGCATCCGGTTGGTTTTTGTTAGGAGCCTCCTGGAAAGCAGTTTCTGGTCATCAGTCACCTCTCGGTGCAAGATATCTTCTGTTAGGACATGCTTGCTGGGCAAAACAAAAAGACAAAAAAGAATTTAAGACACTACCCTATGTTATGCAATTGTAATTAAAATAGCATAACATTCCCTACTTATCTAGTGACACAATTCAGTAGCGTCATATAATACTATTTCTATCTTTGCTATCCTATTTCCACATCTAGAATCTATTGTCAAAAGTACACCTGTCCTAATTGGGAAGGAGAGAGAAATGGAGAAGTATCGCTTTCAGGTTTACTTTTGACAGAATTATAATTCTACCAGCATGCATTTATTTTGTTATTTCAGAATCCAATGGGCAAGAGAAGTGATCTCATGTTTAACTAGGTAGATCACCTTTTAATTATTTCAGCCAAATATATATGTTAAAGTGGGTGGGTGGGGGAGTAAGTTAAGTAGGACAGTACAATGACCAAGATTAACCTTATAGTTAATGAGATCAGGATAAAAGAGGCTTTTCCTACTGGCTTGAGAAGATAAGCAATTGCTAACTTTCCTCAGGAGTATTATTCTACACTATTGGAGCATTCCCTGAGAGGCTCATTTTCACAAGTTTCTTCTAGCACTAGTTAATCCAAGTTAAACCATTATTATTGATCATTCTTTTCCCACAGGAATTTTTGGGTTTCTAAACACAGCAGCTAAGGAAACCCCCCCCCCCCAACTTCCTATTATTTCAAGCTTCCAATCGCAGTAGTAAAGCTCTCTTTAATCCCCTGAAGATGACGCTCGAGCAGCCACAAACCAGCTCAGCACCGCTCGCTCCCTTCCTCCCTCTAGTGGGTGAGAGGGTCGCCTTCGCCACTAGGAAAAAGGAGGCTTCAGATTTTACAATCACTCCCTCGACTTCATCAGCTGCCCGTGGCTTCAGGTCTAGCCCTGGGCGGAATTCCAGGGCGGCGCAGAGCTCCCCAGATCTAGACCGAAGCCGGAGCCACACGTACTTACTCAGGAAGTAATCACAAAGCAGCTGTGCGGTTTTTCAATAGCAAGTGGGATGAATAAGACGAGGTTTCCAAACGGCAGCCCCTTTCCATATTGCCCCGAAAGAAGAACCTGCTCCGTGTAACTAGAGTTCCCTCCCCACCCCCAATCTCTCTTGAGCCCCCCGCCAGGAGACGGTTTAGGGTCAGTCCCTAAACCGACAGGACGGAGCCGCCCCGCCGCCGAGCGCGAAGCGGCGAAGAGTCCATTCCCGCGCGCTCCCCTGACCTGTAAGGGTTCGGGTAGCGCTGCCAAAAGGCGGTGAAGACTTGGTCCCAAGGCCCTTTCAGGACGCTCAGGGTCAGGAAGTACTTTCCCATCAGCTCCGCGGTCACCGATCCTGCGGGAGACGCAGAGGAGGAAGGAGCCGGCGGGGGAGGGTGGGGCGTCACCCGGCTCGGCTTGCTCCGACCCGGCTCACGGTCTCCCGCCGTCCCGTCCCCGCAACGCGGGCAGTGCTAAAGATGGCGGCAGGAGCAGCAGCTGCAGGCGCACCGCAGCCGCCATGCAGAAACAGGAGAGCAGTAACGACTTCCGTGGGGCGACGCCAGCGCTTCTTCCGCCGCGGCCTCCTCCCCTCCTGCTTTCAGCCCAAGCCCCGCCCCGCTCAGAGCGCGCTTCCGCTCCCGGCGGGAAGCTCCTCCCTTTTCCCCGGGTATGTCCGGGGAAACTGCTCGGCCGAGGCGGCCCGGAAGGAGCCCGGTGGGTCGCTTCTCCTCGCTTCGTCTCCAGTAGAGGGTGGCCGGCCGCTTCCAGCGACATGAGGCCGGGGTGAGTATCGTGCAGCGTCTCCCTCAGTACCTGCCGGCCTCGTTCAGCGCTGCTGCCCATGCTTGGTCCTTGAGAAACGCTGAACGCACCGGGCAACCAACCCTCGAATCCAAGTAAGATCTTCCTTCTCGCGCCGCTGCTTCCCCGAGTCGATTCCTGCCTCTCGAGCTGCTGATGTTAGCTACTAATATTAGGCGAAGTCTCTGAATTGAAAGGCTAAAAAAGCTTGTGCTTCTGGTCTGGTGACTTGTCTTCTCACAGGTACCGGTAGGAGGGTTTAGCGTTCTGTTCGTGCGAAAAGGGGTGATGGGTCTCTTGATCCAAGGCTCCATCACTCTTGGCGGCCAAATGCGGCTTGCAGAAGGAGCAGAAGAGAAGGATGCCCTAGCTTTTGGTCAAATATCTTCTCTGTTGTGATGTGGTGGTGGTGGGGAGGGAGAGATCTTTATGCTGCTCCCGAATCACTGCACTTCCTCCTCTCCTTGCTTCAGGTGAACTTGCCCAGCTGAGCTGCACCTCTTTGGCTGCTCCACCTGACTGAGTTGGGGGAGCTTGGGGTCCCTCTGGAGGGCAACACTCGGCTGCAAGGGCAGGAGAATGAGCGGGCAACGTGTGGATGCCAAAGTTGTGATGCTGGGCAAAGAGTATGTAGGCAAGACCAGCTTGGTGGAGCGATATGTTCACAACCGCTTCCTTGTAGGACCTTACCAAAATGTGAGTTTTGTCTTTTTTTTGTGTTGAAAGTTTTT
The DNA here is from genome assembly GCA_023970755.1 of Azemiops feae. Taxonomy (NCBI): domain Eukaryota; kingdom Metazoa; phylum Chordata; class Lepidosauria; order Squamata; family Viperidae; genus Azemiops; species Azemiops feae. Next base: position 760,623 of record JALGBA010003956.1, read on the forward strand.
CCATTCAATTGGACTGAGTCCTTCGCAATTCCAGCCATTTCTTCCCCCAAATTTCACTCCATTTGGATTCTCAGGCTTGATTTTATTTTAATGTTATAAGCAACATCTAATCAATATTAGCTGATCTAATATTGCTAATATTAGATTATTAATAATCTAATATTAATAGCTAAGCAGGGTTGGTCTTGATTGACATTCAGGTAAGAAATTGCCTCGGAATCTCAGGGCCATTGGCTAGATTGAGAAGTCCCCAAACATCCAGGAGGAAAGCAATAGCGAGTCATTTTGCTAAATGCTGCCAAGAGCTCCTTTTTTATTTACAGAGTTGAGTTTCCTTGGTGCAGTCACTTAATTGAAATAGTTTATTTCTTAAGATCAGACTAGCCCCTCTGTTGCTGAGTGTTGAGAACTATAAAACATAGTTTTTAAAGAAAGTCCTGAGAATGGGGATCTGGTACAAGTTGAAAGTTTCACTCTGGGTTGGGCCTGGATATTATTGTTCCTGATGATCTTTTTTATATTCTTCTATTCTATTATAGAACTACTATTATAGTTTTATTGGATCTCAGAAGTAGAGAGTGAATAAATAGATAAATGACAACCCGGTGGATCTAGTCATCAGAATTTGAATTTGAGAGGGTTTTTACATTACTAATTGTGAAATGGGGAGCGGTTGATAAACTGAAGTGAAACTATTTCAAAAAGGAGCCATTTTAATTGGGGGCAGAGAAGTCTACTTTCAGTTTAAGGGAGCTTTGCAAATGATTTCTGAGAAGTTACTGATTCTCAAAAATATAGTGTCTTGTCTGCCAGCGTGTGTTTTACTTAGTAATGCACACTTAGTAGAGAAAATGTTAAAACAGTTGTTTTTCTTGTTTATAAATCATTTCTGTCAGTCTCTTGGATATGATTTGCCTCTAAAAGTAGTCTTTGATTTATGACCAGTGGTTTAATGATTGTTTGAAGTTAAGATAGACTTCCCCAGAGCTACTTACGAGGTGGCTTTCCCACCCCACCTCCCATCAATATGATCACATTTTGGGTGCTTGGCAACCAGCTCACCCTTATGGCCTTTGCAACATCCCACAGTCACGTGACTGCAATTACAACATTTTTCTGGCTTCTGGTGTTTACTTCTGGTTTCCAAGAAAAAAAAGCCCATTGGGTGAAATAGATTTGCTTGGCAACCACCACAAAAAATGTACATAAAAAATGGATCCATTCACATGATGCCTTAACTTATGATTGCAACAATTAACAGCTGTAATTCTGGGGTCAATTACACTTGTAACTTGAGGACTACCTGTACAGTTGCTTTCCAAAAGCAAATGGGGATACTATAGCTGTGTTCACATCTACCTTTATTGTTTTAGACAATAGGTGCTGCATTCGTGGCTAAAGTAATGCCGGTGGGCGGCCGCACAGTAACTTTGGGTATCTGGGTAAGTCACAGTTGAAATAAAAAATGTATGGGCTATGCACAGTAAACAATAAAACAGAAGAGCACTTATGGAACTGATGTTATACAAGGTGATGAAGGACATTTTGTATAAAGAGAAAGTTTATATATTTTACTTCACAACACTGACAGTAGGTATATTTAATCAATATTTGCATTGCATTATGCATAGTACTATGTAAAGTAGAGCCATACTTTCCCACTAAGTGGAAATCCATCTTCTCCATTACCTTTCTCTAGGATACAGCTGGCTCAGAGAGGTATGAAGCTATGAGTCGAATATACTATCGTGGAGCAAAAGCTGCCATTGTATGTTATGGTAAGCATTCATTTGCACGTTCGTTCGGGCAGATTTCTCAAGCCAAGCTGACCATCTTAGCTTGGAATGGCGGGAAGGTGCAATTAGAAGGTGTCAAGTTGGAAAAGGCAGTTTTGTTGTATTGCTCAGACACCAACTGCTACTTTCATCTAGGTCCCACATCCCATGTTGCCACTTGAAGGAAGTCATTTTACCCTGAAATATCTTGTAATCAGCTCTAGCTAAAATCTATTGCTACAAAAGTTAGCAAAGAAGGAAGAGCTACATTTATAATACAGCTGGGTTTGAGGGCGGTGCTATAGAAACTATTCTTCTGTTCAATCACCCAGCAATCATAATTGAGCTGCTTGACAGCAAATGTTATATACTTAAAGCTAATACAGCATTGTGAGACTTGTCCTGGTCAGGAAATATTATCAGTGGGGAAAATCTTATTTTTTTTCTAATCAAACAATTTCATATATAGTATTGCTTAAAAGTTTGTGAAACGTTTTGAATTTTCAATATTTCTGCATAAGTAGGACTTAAAATATCTGTTATCCGCAAAAGTCCTCAAACTAGATAAAGAGAGCCGAATTAAATAAGTTATACAGGTAGTCTTCAGTTAATGACTGCTTTGTTCAGCAACCAAACTTATGGCACTGGAAAAGTAAGTTTATGACTGGTCTTCCAACTTATGGCCATTGCAATGTCTGCAGCATCCCCACAGTCATGCAATTAAGATTTGGACACTTCACAACTGGTGGGTATTTATGACCATCACATTGCCTCTGTCATGGCCCCATTGGATCCCGATTCGGAGGAGGAGGAGTTGGAATCAGGACCGTCCGACGGGGATGGCACGGCTCCCCTGGAATGTTCGGAGAGGTCAGCGGCTGAGGGCAGAATAACAGTTGGAAGGGACCTTGGAGGTCTTCTAGTCCAGCCCCCTGCTTAGGCAGGAAACCCTATTCCATTTCAGACAAATGTCCAATCTCTTCTTAAAAACTTCCAGTGTTGGAGCATTCACAACTTCTGGAGGCAAGTTGTTTCACTGATTAATCTGTCAGGAAATTTCTCCTTAGTTCTAGGTTGCATCTCTCCTTGATTAGTTTCCATCCATCATGCTGTCCTAGGCCCCTCAGGCATTGGGGGAGGTGTTCAACCAGATGGGGAGCTGCCTGCCCTCACAGACACAAGGGAGGATCAGCTGCAGACAGGCGGTGCTGTTGAGAGGCAGCAGATCCCCTCTGATGAGGAACAGCTGCCTCCCCCACTCAATCCGAGGGCTTGGAGAGTAGAGCAGAGGCAAGCTCAGAGGAGGTATGTGAGGCTGCTCGGGAGAAGGTCTCCCTGTCCCTCCTCACAAGGAACACCTGGCTTGGGTTGACTTAGGCAGAGGCTGGGGGAGGTTGTCTTTGTCGAGAACAATTGTTTTGCTTTGGTATGCACTTCCCTGGCTTTGGAAAAACTCTGCCTTGTATCATGTTTCTGCCTGTGGAATTCGACCCTTGCTTGTGGACTCTTGCCCTTGCCCTGTGGAGCTGGAATCCTGTGTACGACTTAGGGACCTTGCTTGGGGGACTTGTACCTCGTTTTTGGACTTCCTTTCTGTCTTCGCGATTTGGCTCTGGTGATTATTTGCTTTGTTTGTGGAACTGTGGATGGCTGCCTTCAGGGAAGTTTGGGGTGGAGCTTTACTGGCCGTTGCAGGGACATTTGTTGTGGAATTAGCAGACCAATAAAGGACTCTATGGAAGCCTGCCTCTGCCTAGGCCAGGGGTCTCCAACCTATGGGTCGCAGACCTTTACCGGGCTGTGGCCTGTTGGCCACCAGGCCCTGGGAATGGCTGGTGAGTGCCACTGCTCGGGCGCTAGCGGCCCATTTGCACATGTGCGCAGGCACCAGTGCAGGCACTGCGGGTGTGCATGGCCCACTTGCACATGCCCGTGGGCACTGGTGCCCCTGTCCTGTGCATGCTTGTTTGCGCATGGGTGCACGTGCGCACATTTCCCTGCTCCTCCTTTCCCTCCAGGCCGCCAACCCGGAAAGGTTGGGGAGCTCTGGCCTAGGCGACCTGGGTCAGAACAGTCTCAGGGTCACATGATCCCTATTTGTGAGCTTCATTGCTGGCTTCCAACAACTCAGTGGGGAAGCTGGTATGAGCCACAAGTGACATCAGTGACTGCAGATGATTTGCTTAATGACTGCAGCAGAATTGACATGAGTCTTGAGTCTGCTCATATGATGTTTCACTTGATTGCATTGCTTAGCACCAGAGTTGCTGGTCCCAATTACAGTTGTGAAATAAGGACAATCTGTACTAGCTCATTGATTTATTAAAGAAAATTATCGAAAGCTACATATTTCTGTATTGTACAACTATGTGAACCTTTAGGATTATCAGTTTAAAGAGTCAGATGGTTCAATCAATGGGCTGATAATTAGGTGTGAATGTGGGAGGTCCTACCTTATTTAAAGAACAGAATTCTGGATATTCACTCTCAAAGTCTGATCTTCACATTATAGGAATGAGGAAGTCTGTCATGGTTTGACAAAGATTTCTGAAAACTTCTGAAAGCTGTTCTGTAAGGAGGAGGAAGCTGTTCTGTAAAATTCCTTTAAGCTCACGTGTAGGACTGATCAATAGTTACTGGAAATATTTATTTACAATTACTGCTGCTCAAGGGGAGCTCACTAGTTGTTGTGATTCCTCGCCAGCCAGTGGATCCGGCAGCTGAGTCTGAGGAATCAGATGAGGAGGAGGGGCCTGGAGTGACATTAGAGTCAGAGGAAGGCTCTGAGGACCTCCAAGACTTACAGTCGGACAAGGAGCCTGGCCCCTCTACTTGCGTGCAGGCTGAGACACAGCCTGAGTTGACAGTGATGAAGAACAGTTGGGACAAATCACGGATGCACGAATGCGCAGGAAAGAGAAGCGAGTAGGACAGAGGAATGCAATGGGGCGGCTCCAAAGGCAAAGGAGAAGGCATTAGGAAGCCACACCTTGGCTGAATTATAAAAGGGAAGGTGTGGGAGGCAGTGTCCATGGACTTCTTCTTGACGGACTTGCCCTCATCTTCTGGCTTCACAACGGTATTTGTGGTGGTGGACATGGTGACCAAGATGGCGCATTTTATTCCTTGTCGTGGCTTGCCGTCAGCCCGTGCCACCATTCGCATGTTCATCCAGCAGGTTTTCCAGCTGCACGGCCTCCCTAATAGGATTGTTTCAGATAGAGGGGCTCAATTTACGGCCCGTTTCTGGAAGGGGTTGATGAAGGCCCTAGACGTAAAAATCTGCCTATCGTCAGCGCATCATCCACAAACTGATGGAGGGACCGAGAAAGTAATCAGATTCCTAGAACAATACCTGCGCTGTTATGTGAATCAGCAACAGGACAATTGGGCGGACTATCTTGTGTTTAACAACTCACAGCACACTTCCATGCATATGACACCGTTCCTGGTCAATGTGGGGTATCATCCCTGGCTTTTTCCCCTCTCGCAGCTCGACTCGCCAGTTCCTGAAGCTAACGAATATCTGACTGGGATATGGGCTATCCATCAATTGGTACGGTGACAATTAGATAAGGCCAAGGCAGATTACAAGAAGGTTGCCGATCAGTCAAGGCGAGATATGCCTACATTATTAACGTTGGGAGATCGGGTGTGGAACCTGCCGTCAAACTGGCCTGCCAAGAAACTAGACCACCGGTACCTAGGACCGTTCCCTATCGAATCCGTCATCAACCCGGTCGCTTATCGGTTAACTTTGCCACGGTCATTACGGATACATCCGGTCTTTCACTGGTCTCTGTTGGTCCCAGAACAACCAGCGTGTCCACTCCGACGATCAGAACATCCCCCACCGGAACAACATGACGGAGACAGCGCTCCCGAGTATGAGGTCGCCAGTATTCGAGACTCCCATTGGCTAAAAGGCCGGTTTCAGTATTTGATTGAGTGGAAGGGCTATGGAGCAGAGGAGTTCACCTGGGAGGATGCGACCACCGTCCATGCTCCTGCCTTGGTGATAGCGTTCCACGAACAGTTCCCTTCACGACCGCATCTGGCCCGGCAGACCCGGGGGAAGGGTCCTGCGGTGCGGGATAGTGTTGTGATTCCTTGCCAGCCAGTGGCTCCGGCAGCTGAGTCTGAGGAATCAGATGAGGAGGAGGGGCCTGGAGTGACATTAGAGTCAGAGGAAGGCTCTGAGGAGCTCCAAGACTTACAGTCGGACGAGGAGCCTAGCCCCTCTACTTGCGCGCAGGCTGAGACACAACTGTGCTGGGAGCCTGAGTTGGACAGTGATGAAGAACAGTTGGGACAAATCACAGATGCACGAATGCGCAGGAAAGAGAAGCGAGTAGGACAGAGGAATGCAATAGAGCGGCTCCAAAGGCAAAGGAGAAGGCATTAGGAAGCCACACCTTGGCTGAATTATAAAAGGGAAGGTGTGGGAGGTGCTGGTTGTCGAAGGCACTGTTCATGTTGAGGATCGAGTTTCTGTGGACCGTGTTTGTTTGCCTTGGACATTGACTCAGATCTGTGAGAATAAAAGAGGTTTTTTTCTTGCGGTTTCTCCCTGTTTCTTGGAAGAGGGATTTCTCCTTGTGAGCATAACAAGGACTCACGTAGGCTGGGACAGAACACTAGTTACCAAAAACAAAGGTTGACTTAAGTATGTTCCTTTAATTCAGTTTTTCTCAATAAGGTAAAAATGTTTGTTTGTTTGTTTCTTTGTTTGGGTTCTCTGTATTATAACATGTGGAAAACATGCCACATTTTAGGTCATACTTTTGCAGAAATACTGAAAATTCAAAAAGAACCACAAATTTTTTAAGCACCACTGTATACAGAATTGGAATTGTACTTTGGTACTCAGATTCTGTTGTGATTTAATGAATTGTATCTCTTTGGGAGATCGAACCAATAAAAATGACAGGTATCCGATAACCTTGCTTAATATGCATATAAAATAGTCCAAATGACTATAGTGTCAGGGCAACATTAGTTTTATTAAGAGCCCTTGAGGAAGATATTTGTACTTTCTCAACTGAATTGCTCTTTCTAGTTTCTTGACATAGAAACTAGAACTGCTTTATTTAATTCCAGGGTGTCCTGACACTTCCTCTTTCCACAGATCTTACTGACAGAAGCAGTTTCCAGAGAGCAAAATTCTGGGTGAATGAACTACAGAACTTTGAGGAAGTACGTTGATGTCTATTTATTTAGAAAATGGTGTACTTGGCTTTTCCGGGACAACATCAAAAAAATTGTGGGAGGATGTTTATGGGATTCTGTCAGTGGTATCTTTTTATAATATTTGAATTATGGTTGTTTGGATGGTTCAGATTTTGTTTATTGTCTTTCTGTTTAAACTATAACCCTTGTAGAATTCTTCTGGAATTGGATAGCATGTAAAAATATTGTTAGTTTTTAAAGAGAATAAACTCCCCCACCCCCATACAAGATGCTTATGTAGGCACTGATGTAGGCAACTGAGACACTGGAAGTATATTTTGGGAAGCTTGGCTTGGTCATTATGTTTATCTAATTTATCTCCCGGTGTTTGCTAAGTTCAAAATTGCTTTTGGAGTTCGTCTGAGATGTTTCTAGTCAAAATACTAAACAGAATGAAGATTAATTAGCTTTCACAGTACAAATACGAACTCTCTGTAGTGATTCCTATGAGGAGCAGAGCATCAATGGACACCTCATATGCTGAAAATATTTGCCTTGTTTTCTTTCTTTGTAGAACTGCAGGATCTATTTGTGTGGCACCAAAAGTGATTTGCTGGAAGAGGATAAGAGAAGACGGGAAATTGACTTCCATGATGTACAGGACTATGCAGACGGTGTGTTTTCGTCTTTTTCTGCCATATATCAGGGTCCTGCTTGTCGCTGTAAGTCATTCGTAGGAGGTTCAAATGTTCCATTGGCTGTGTCCTTGGAAAGGCAAACCGTGTTTATTCATTGGTTGAAATTCCTCATGAAAGTGACACTGCTTACAATTTCTTAGTCTTGAGAAGAGGGCAAACAGTTCTACTGTCTTCTTTTCTAAAACAGCAGTTTTAAGGTTTGCAATTATGTGAGTTAGGTGTTGTCCTTCAGGGGAAATAATTTGCATCCACCTTTATGGAGCAATGTCATTGGCTGGAATATTCATGTTTGTTGAAGTGGCGGGGGGGGGGGGAAGGAGGGAAAGTGATCTGATTGCAAAATGATTGTAAGTTGTATAGAGAGGTTGAGGGTTGGAATAGCTGATATATTATCGGTTACTAATGTTTGAGGAGAGTTCTAGTACTAAGCAAAACATTTATTCTTTTCTTCCGACACATTATTCCAGAGATTAAAGCTGAGCTGTTTGAAACCTCAAGCAAGACTGGACAGAATGTCGGTATGTATCTTGTATGTATCTCGGTATGTACGCTAAACATGTCTGGCATAACCTAATTCCAGAATAGGTGGAGAGTTGAATCATATGTTCTTTTCCCCCTATTTCTCTCTCCTAGTGTTGGAGATAGAATAGTGTGAATAGACTTATTTTATCTTTTCTTAATGAGAAAAGTCAAAGCAATTATTTTTACCTTCTCTTTAGCTAGAACCACAATATAATTCTAGGCAGATCAGTTCAGAGACAAGTTGTACTTAGTTAAAGAATTAATTATCTCACTGAGAGTATACAAGTAGACAGACTTAAAGGGTTACATTTTTGGCTGCCTCAGCAGTTTATCAAAGGTATTTTCATTCTTTGCTGTATTTTGAGTGATTCATTGCTCTTTGTGACTTTAATATCTCTACTTTTTAAGATGAGCTTTTCCAGAAGGTGGCTGAAGATTATGTGCAGCTTATTGCCTTTGATTTAACAGGTGAGTTGCTGAACCAGGTGTGTACTGAGCACCTATATCCACTTCTAAAATCATTTGTTGTATTCCTGGATTAAGACATATCGAGCATATTATTCCCTGTGAAACTGAGACTTGGAGACACTTAACTGAATTAGAAGAATAGTTATGAATGTGTCCCGGAAAGTATGGAAGGCAGAAGAATCGATGAGCTTTTCCAAATACACACTCCTGTCTTATCAGTAACAGGGAGGATTGGGAATGATGACCACAGAGGAAAGGTGTTAGCTCTTATTATTCCTTACACACATTTAAGTGAATTGTGACTGCCAAATTCTTCCACAGAAATTTTAATGGAGCCTTAACCTTACTTTGTTTCAAATCTGTACAACTTGTGTAACCTATGTGTGTGCTTTATTTTCAGAGGAAAAAGGAGTTGATCTGAATGAAAAGAGCACTACCACCTATTTTTACAGCTGTTGTCATCACTGAATTTTTTATTTTGCCAAAAGTAACATTCTCCACAGAGACAGCAATTCATGCTTTTTCTGGTGGGTCACATCTTCTACTTGCTAGTTGGAATGCCTTGCCCTTTGGATATGTAGAACATTATTTGTTGGCTGCTATCCAAGGAAACAGGAGAGAAGTAGATCAAGGATATGAATATGCTGCAAAATGTGCTGCCTTGTTGAGTGGAAGACTTGATTGCCTTGTGCTCCCTTCCCAGCAGAGATTGACTAAATTATTGAACTGTGTCAAGAATTGTTATTTTTCATCACTATGCACAAGAGAACTTATGCTGACGGGTTGTTTCTGCTATTTTGAAGATGTTGCCTGATTCTTATTTAAATGGCTTTCAATAAGTTATCTACATGTAAATAAAAGGCAGTGTGGTCTTGTGCTGTTGAGGGATATGGTCAGTTTTCTGTTTCTGCTGAAAATTCTTCAGATTGTTTGGAGAAGCACCTGGGGATGATAATTTATCTGCAATTACAGTGTGTCCACAACTGCAGAAAGTTAGAAAAAGAATCTGTGTCCTGCTTTTACCGCACATCATACAAAGGTGGTCCTCACTTAATAACCACTTGTTCAGTGACCCTACTTATGATGAAGCTGAAGTGGTACTTACAACCTGTCCTGATACTTAGGATGGTTACAGCATACCTGTGGTCACATGATTACCATGTGTGACCTCCTTTGTCAACTTCCTATAAGTAAAGTCAACAGGGAAATGTATAGGTTGCAAATAATGATGGTGTGATACTGTTTAATGATGGCAACTGGAAATGCAGGAATTTTTGCCACGAAGTGACATGGTTACATGACCTCACTCTTTACAACTGCATTGCTTAGTGATAGAAATTCTGGTCTCAGTTCTCCAGTTAAGTGAGAACTATCTCAGGGCCATATGAGGAAACTTTCTTACCTGTAAGCCATCTCCGAGTGGTTCTAGGGATGACTGTCGTAGTTTCTGCCAATCAATGGCTGTCAATGTAGCAACAGAAACAACCCTTCTTTCAGATATGGCTCTCTGTTGAGATAGCTTAATCACAGTTGACCAAACTAATTTAATACGAGAATGCATACAAGATAATAAGGCCCAATACTATGAAAGAACTTAGTTTCTAAATAGTTTCTAAATCTTGGACATTGAGTAGAACTACATAGATAGCATTATGATACTGGAGTTCCAGTGCAGTTACAGACTGGTGTAATATGGGAGCTAGAGAATGCCAGAAGGCTGTAGAGCGAGAAGATCACAGATGTAATGAAAATGCTTGCCTTTCCTGACAGGGATGGGTGGTTTTCTTTTATAAACACTAGCAGTAGCAAGGTGGACAATATATTTATGCTGCCATGTTAGTTTGCCACTGCAAAATGGTTTTTCTACCTTTGGACTTTTAAAAATACGACTGGACCTTTTGCTAGGGCACTAAAAAGGCTGCACATTGTTCTGCTCAATGATAAATAGAGGTTCCCATCAATTCAGGATGGCTGAATAAGCAAATGGGAGTTTTCCCGTATTCTTGCTTAGCTGGAACAAGGTCTTGGATCATTCTTTGTTATGTCGATGTATCCGCCAAGAAGCAACATGACAGAGGAGCCATCACTTTTTAGCTGCTACCCCAGTTTCTTTTAAAATGAGCTGACAAATGCAACCTATGAATTTTGCTTTCTGGCCTAATTATTTGCCAAGCATGATTTTTCCAAGGAAACACTGTGCATTGTTTTTATGAAAAATGCAAGAAAATTAAGTGCGTCACGAAACAGCAAATTACAGTTAAAATGCCCCAAACCATTCATTTTACTACCTACCACAGAAGCCTGCTATGTTCTGTACATGAGGCAATCGCTCTATATCCCTCAGCTTCTCAAAAGTATTGAGGCTATCAACGGCTAAAGCTTGTCCATATGATTGTTTTGCTTTTCATTTGGGAAGGTAGAAAACATTTTTCATATTTCACTACCAACTAATCAGCTCACAACAATCCCAAGAAACCGTTACCTAGGTTTCCAGCTATAGTAAGGTAGAGTTAAAATGCCACATGTTAAGGATCCAATAAAAAGCACATTTTAATTTTGCAGCACACTTTTTGAAGAGTTTAAAATAATTTAGTTTTAGTAAATCACCAGAAATAAGCATGACTTCACTTGTCTGAGTGGCAGAGAGCTTTCTGCTGTCTTGGAAGCTAAGCACTGTTGGGCCCGTTTACTGTTTGGATGGGGAAACTACTTGTGCTGTAGAGTAGCTTTCCTTTAAGGTAGATTTTAATGCTCTGCCAGGCCTTAATGAGACAATGCACACAGATAAGAGTAAAGTTAAACTTTACTTTACAGTAATTACGTTCTTTTATATACAAAGAATTACAGTACATATTTTGGGAATGCCTGGGTAGGGCAACCTTCCCCCCTCCCCCAATTATAAATTTCACATACAGTCAACTGGGTATGGGAAGCAAAATTAAATTAATCCAAAGACACTTCCTCTTCTTCCAATGTAGCTATTCCAAAGATGTCTTCTGGCAGCCAGCTCTCTGTAGAATTGGGCAGCTCTGCATAGCCATATCTGGCTGTTTTTTCCCCACTAATACAGGTATATGCTTTGTTGACTCCTCTTCATCATCCATGCAGATAAAATTAAGCACTGGAGGGATGTGGCAGCATACACTTTTTAGACCTCCCGCAAACAGCTCTGCTTAGCCGTAATTCCCACTGATGCCCTCTCCACAATCAGCAACCAGCATGCCTGAGAATGGAACAATACATAATGCTTGGAGAAACAGATTTTTTTTTCTCCATCTTATGTTAGCATTGCTAAGTGCCAATTTCGTTATCTTTTTATTTTGGTTTCATAAAGACAACATATGCTTTTTTTAAGTTTAACATCACTTTTATAAATGACCATCAAATGTATGAACAATAGTTCTGCAGCTGTTTTAAGAACTGCAATCCCCAAACATAGGCCCTAAATTTGTTAAGTCTCTAAAATGCTGCAAGGCAGTTGCTTTTGCTGCAACAGATAAACACAAGATCCTCTTCCACCATCCCCCCAATCAGCATTACTTTTGTCTTGAGCCCTCAAGTGAAATGTAAGCCTCTCCAAATTCTTTTGACCACATACCAGGGTAGGCTCTTAAGCTTTTACAAAAGTATCTCTCTTCAGATGATCACAGACCTAGCAAATGTAAAATCTTCACACCCATAAAGTACATTATCAAAACATGATCACCAGGATATCCTGCTGCTTGGGGGAGGGGGTTCAACTTTACAACCAAAAGAGCATGCTTTCTGTAATTTGGCTTAAGTGGTGATCAGCAGAATGGAGAGCTTCAGGGATATATCTATTCAAGAGTTGCAGGATGAACCTGAGCTCCGTTTTCTACAACTTTTCAAGATGTTGCTCTGCAGAAGCCCAAAGCATGCAACTACCTGAAGACCAAAGGGACTATCGCATTCAAGTGGCTGTCACATATAAATCGATCCCTACCATCTTGGATATACTAACAATTGCAAATCTAGAAAACGAGACACAAATGTGTCCATTATTTAGTGTAACTGTGTCAATATTTGAATACTCTAATACAGCTTGATCTTGGATGTGAACATTATCTCAGTTTCTGTAATGCAATGCTCTTAAATGGCCAACACTCATTTCTAGTTTCAACAGCTTTTTATATTCCAGGGAATTCAACCACACTGTAAAATCTCATATTTCAACACATGGGATAATAAACAACACATGGAATAATCAATTCTTTTTATGTAGCTCGTTAGTAATTATGTGTATTTGGAGGAAAGACTTTTTAAATTTAACATAAGCATATGAATGCTGCAGAATGTTACATATAATTCTAAATTCCCATTTTCAATTAAAAATACATCCACATTTTTAAACTACACATCCTAAATTAAAGGACTTGCAGTCAATTTAACATCTGCAGGAAAATGCAGAAAAGTGGTACAGAGAAGCATGAAATATGGCATGGTTAGCAGCACATTATTGAACCATACTGGCCAGAATTCTCCATATATTTCAATATTATCACAACCGTGTTTATCTATTGTTCCAACAAGCCTCTGGGGAAAAAAAAACATGTTTAACCTGTTACTATTACAAGACTGACCAAGGAGTGCCCTCAATTTAGTTTTACACTGTACACTTCCCACAAGTAGCCTATACATTAAAAATAAATCTTTTAACAGCTTCATGAGTTTTTGAACATATCTACGCACCTGCAGTCGTTAAGTTCCACTTCTCCCTTCTCAAAAGCTTAAATAAAATCTTTGGGAAAAGGAGAGGCACAAATTGCATTCTTTACAGTTCTATACAGTCAGCCAAATTGTATAATGCACATTACGTATGTGTGTATGTAAATTAAACTGTAGCCTAGATTGTTCCCTATTCCCCAATCTGTTTAGTTTTTGGAATGTGCCTTCTTGGCCCATCTTTCAAAGCAAAATATGATCTCAGATCCCCATCCACCAAAATTGTATCACCACCTACACCAGACTCTTAATTATAGACCATCTCTTTTTCTGCCTAAAGTAAACATGATAGCAAAGTAAAACATTTGCACATAGGTGCATCACTTTGCTCACAATTCCAGCAAGATCCACTACTCAACAGCAGAGTAGAGTTAATATGCCCAAACAAGTTTAAATTCAAGACCATTTTAGCCCTTGGAAATTCAACTCTTATCAACTGTGTTCTCCAACCCTTATTTGCTCTTTTCTTTTGGACTGATGGCATTCATTCTTTATTTGACCAGTCCTTCTATCGGAGAATTTCCTGCCTCGTGGTCATCTGATTAAAGAAGCCACAACTCCTTACCCTATGCTAACCAAGATCTGGGTGGTGATTCCTCTTTATGTCTCATATTTTCCTGAAGTTATACTTTGTAGCTTCTTTACTTTAGCTTAATGAACTGGACATTAACCTCTGACGTGGAGAGGTGCTGTGGTGCTTGATAAAATATTCAACCTGCTCCATCTATACTTTTGCAATGTTCTCTATTTCAGTGCTTAGTTCAGTTAATAGCTTTGTATTTTAAACAAATTTAGTTTAAGAAGACTGAAAAGAGGAAAGGTGTAATATTAAATGTCACTGGGTGATTGTTTTGAAATACCACTTGAAAAGTTTAAATTGGTTCAATCATGAATTCCTAGCCAAAGATTCAGAATGTGCTGCTAAATCCCAGTTCTTACAGTCACCTACATGATCCCTAGGAATCTGAACAAAAGAATTCAAAATAAAAAGTTCTCAGTTTTAAAGATTTAAAATAGCCTCCACCAAAAATATTCAGAGTTTATTTTTTTTCCCCATGAAACAAATACCTAGTTAAAACACATGACATTGCAAGAACCAAGTTGGATAAAGCAGTGCAGATATCTCTCTTCTTACAAGTACAGCTGTGAAGGGAGGGCAGGGGCTGGCACAAAGGAAGCCCTAAACACACAATCTACATGATAAAAGTCCAGCTCACGGGAAGGCCTAGAGACGTAAAATTTAGAGCCTTATTTTGTTTCCACATGAGAAATGTTTAATATGCTGAGCCTGGTGATTGGCTTGACTTGCTTGATTGTTCAAAAAGGTGGGTCTTTTCATTTTAAAAAGTTTTGGTAAAATGCCCTTGGTTTCTTGTATCTGTCTCATTCAGAAGAACTGTCCTGTTTCCTTTTGTGCAGGAGTCACGCAGAAACAAAAGATGTTTGCATTTCGCCATTTTCAGCAATTAGCAGCGCTCGGCCTGCAGGTGTTCAAGGAAAACCAACTTTAAGCACTAAGGTTCCATTTAGTCATAATGCTTTACAAAGTCATTAGTTGTACTTGGAGAGAATGAAATGAATCAAGAGAAGAGGATGAGATGCACAACCAGGTAGGGAATATTTCGCAGTGCCGAGTAGATACTGTCATTGTGGAAAGCCAACATTGAAAAAAGTAATGGATCTGAATTTGAACTGCCACTGCAACATTGATGATTGCCTACAGGCCCTGAATACCCCAGAGTTATCTATTCCAAGATGAGAGGCTTTTATGTTGGGACAGAGTTAGAATTTCTGCTCTGTGCCAAAATGTGAACATCTAGAGAGGAGCTATTCAAAAAGTTTTTGCTTCAAACTGGAGCTTAACAGTCTGTGAGAGTTCAGATGCCCAGGAAAATAGAATAGGGTGGCAAGCTAAAAATGGTCAAAGAGTTTGCTGATTTCATAGTACGAAATGAAAGCCGTATTAGATATGTGAAGACCCTGCATAGTGAATAATATCGCCATATACAGGGTGAAGTAATTTGTTTGATTCCCCAGCTACAGTTTAAAGAAACCACCATCAGTACCATAGCAAGCTATATTTCTGTGGTGCAGATAATATATCTGCCTGTTTATGTAATTCTAAATGCTTCTCCTTAATGGAAAGACAGTACTACCAATCTGGCAACTAGTTTACAATGTTGCATTAACTGGAAAATGAAGAAAAAAGAATGAGAACTTCAGGCAAGTGCTGGAGCATTTCATGTTCCAGTGTGAGAACTGTAATCTTGGCTATCTCTCTTTTTAAATGACAGGACCCCTTAGGGCTGTCCCACTAAATTCAAGTCGATTTTCTGTAGATGGGGTGTGGGAGTGTTGCAGGAGGCAATATAAAAGGCTTACTAAGCTAGACACTAATCAGAATAGTAATATTCACTTTTCATCTTGAACATTTATTCTCATATAGGTCATCAACCGTTTCATTTTCTGAATTAGCTCATAATTTAGAAATACAGCCATACATAATGCAAACATTATTTTTAAGCAGATTTGCCATGGAAAAGAGCAAAATTAGTTTCATTTGTCCACACTGACTATCAGTTTGACTACAAGATAACGTTGGTGAACAAACTGTAAAAACGAAACAAAACCCAACACAGCAATGCTGCACTGAAAAGCTAGACAAATAATGTACTTATTTTTGTAACCTGCTCTTGACTTTAGTGGTCAAAATTCTGTTGAAAAGGGAGCTCTAGTGCCATTGCACTAAAGATCTAAGTCCCAAAGAATCTACCAGATAGTATTTCTGAATACTCCCCCGCTGTAAGACCTAGGTTCATTGAGGCACAAGTTGTTCTGTTTTGCAGAACTGAGGTCCTCAACTAACTTCAAGTATTTTTTTAAAAGCACCTGCATTTGAAAAGCTCCGCCCTGACAGCAGATAGACGGTAAGGAATGAAAATTAAGGACTAAAAACCTGCTGCGTTTCCTTTTGTGCCCTCAATATCTGGGTTCATTAGTTAAAACATTTTGGAAATATGAGGGGCCAGTGTGGAAGTTTGTTATGATAACAAACTATTTCTTTGGAGCTACATGGGAATAATCTAGGGATGCAAGTCTGTTATTCAGGCTCACAAAATTAGTAAACTGATTAATGGAATTAAATATTTTATCCCAAGTGGATTCCTTTATTTCAGCATTATTGTTTGCAAAATGAATGTAAAGACCACCTATATTCTTGCTCCTTGGTTGGGCATCGTAGAGATTTAGTTAAAATATATATATCTGTACAGCTTGAGCAGGATGTTGCTGGAGGTTAAGAAACTGGAGAAGTGAATTAAAAAGAAAACAACAAACAAAACCAATCCTTTCCCATACAATTAAAAAATCAATCAAAACAAATAGGTGACCCGTCTGGCCTCAAACTGGCTTCACTTAGATTTAGACTCAGGAGGTTCGTGGCCAGGAGAGTCCTGGTCCAGTCCTAGCACCGCATTTTGCTCAGACAAAGGCAAGATGCCCTGCCCCACAGGCGTTTGTGTTTTCCGAGAGAGCCAAGAGATCTGCTCCAATGTCTGAATGTTTCTGGTCAGCCATGAGGTTTGCCCAGAAGGTAGTGGAGCTTCCCTTCCAGGCCAAGGGGGTTGTTCAAATGCAGACAATCTCTCTGTTGACCAAAATGTCTGCTCCGTGGAGGGTGCAGATATTGCTTCTTGGCCTGGACAGAGACTGTGCTCAGGAGACTGCAGTTTCTCAGCTGTCCAAAAAGATTGCTCCATGGATGGCAGCCCTTTTGCACTAAGCCAAGAGGTCTTTTCGTGCATTTGCAAGTTCTCTAGCGGACAGGAGGTTTGCCCTGGGAAGGGTGGACATTTCCCCGTTGGCCGACAAGACTGCTCGCCAGATACAGATGTCCGTTCTTTCGGCTGAGGGTTCTGCTCCACAGTCACAAAGCCTCTTTCTTTGGGTTGAGCATTCTGGTCGACTGGCCGCAGTGCTTTCTCTGAAAGCAAAGGCCTGGGGTTTAGTGGGGCAGGAAGCCTGTCTGAGAGCTGAGGCCTCAGGCCCGCGGCGGTAGAAGGCTTGTCAGATGGTACAGGCCGAGTGTCCACAGGGGTAGGCAGCCTGCTGGGCGTCTGAGGCGGTGAGCCAGTCGGAGCGACTAGCTTCTCTGACGGCTTAGACCTCAGGGCTACTGGGGTGACAGGTCTGACTGGCAGCTGCGGCTTCAGGCTCAGTGAAGGCTGAGGCAGCGGCCCCACAGAAATGGCCCTGCCCTGTGGCTCAGGCCTCAGAGAGTCAGGTTCTGCAGCTCTGTCCACTACCTGCCCATGAGGAGGCGGGGTGGTGGGGGGCTTATCTAGCAGTAGGGGCTGGGGAGCACCCATCAAAGGTGATGGGTCTGAATTCCTGGGCGCCTCTAAGGCCGAGCAGTCGGCTGCTCTCTCAGATCCAGGTGGCTTCTCCTCAGTGGCGACAGAGGACTGTTCCTTTCGAACTATGGTGGGGGACAGCTTCTTGGGGGGTTGCCCCTTCCGGGCCCCAGGGGAAGCTAGCTTTTCTGAGGCCCGCAGCCTGAGGGCTACCGTTGGTGCTGACTTCTCTGAGGGGTGTAGCCTAAGAGCCACTGCTGAAAGTGGCTTGTCTGATGACTGCAATCTAAGGGCCAGGGCAGAGGATAGTTTGTCTGAAGGCTTGAACCTCAAGGCCAGGGTGGAGGGCAATTTGTCAGAGGGCTTTAAACTCAGGGCCAGGGTGGAGGGCAGTTTGTCTGCTGGTTGAAGCCGCAGTGCCATTGTAGAGGGTGGTTTATCTGAGGGCTGTAGCTTTAGGGCCACCGAGGAAGGTGGCTTGTCTGAGGACTGTAGCCTCAGAGCCAATGAAGAGGAAGGTGGTTTATCTGAGGATTGCAGCCTCAGAGACACAGTCAGAGGAAGCCTCTCTGAGGACTGAGATTTCGGGCCTGTAGCTGCAGGCTGCTGGTCTGATGGCTGAGTGTTTTGGCAGCCAGCTGCTGATTCTGTGGAAGGCGCATACTCACGAATCTCTCCTGGCTCTAGAGGGTTAGGTCCACAAGGATCGTGTTCTGTGCATGACAGGCGTCCATCCAGTTTGGAGATGAACAGCATGCCTTCCCTATGCTGTTTGCAGAATGATCGGGGACACATCTCGCAGAAGGAGGCTGCATCTTTGTTACACACGTCACACTGATGCCAAGGACATTCCCACTTTCCTGCAGCACAGGAAAAAGCATGATTAAAATGAGTGATGGCAGTTTCTGAAAGTCCCTGAAATCAAGATGCAAGGAAACCCTGACTGGTGAAAGCTGTTCAGGGAAAATTGCTAAATTCAGCTCCAAATTCCCAGACATCCAGATGCTGGTATTAAATTGCCCATAGAGGATATAGCACACAAAGGCCAATTCATTACATACAATGGTTTCATTCCACTGTTTATTATCGTGTTTCAACTTTGCCCTGGCTTTAACTGCAGGAACCTCCATCTATAGAACAAGAAAGGATACCTATGATCAGAAATAAGCATGGCCTTGGTGTTACCTGGAATTTTAGGCTTTATGATTAGCTTTTTAATTAAGTGATATTAGCATTTTAACATGGCAACTATGCCTCCTTTTGAAGTGTACGAAATCTTGTTTTTCCTTTACCCAAAACCATTTCCTTTGATGTGTAAAATTAGCCTATTTAGAAACTTAACAATAGGACTGTATTCTGAAATCCTTGAATGCAGCAAGTGCCAAAGAAACAAACCCAGAAAGGAAAGGAGAAGATGCCCCATATTGTAAGGGTCTGTCTTTTCTTGCATCTAATCAATGTCTTTTATTGTTTGATTTGTTGCTTTCTGACACCTTATAAAATATCAAATGTATTGTTTGTTTCTGTCCCCTGTATCAAGACCCCCCTCCCTTAATAAAATGCCATTTGCTTTACCTGAAGTATTTGTGCTTAGTACTACAGGGAGGGGAGCACTGAAAAAAGGCACTTTGCAAAGATATATTGTTTCTCTCTCAAATACAGGGATGAGGTTCTTTCCAGATCTGTGCTACTAGAGTGCTGGAGTTTCAAGGGAACATTCGCACACAACCAGTCACTACATTCCAATGGAACACGTGTGCTTTTTCACTAAAACAGATTATACCATACAGGACTAGGGATGGGCTAAAGGGAATTTAAGGAGGACAGAATTTAACTAGAGACATAAAGATTTCCGATTCTCCCACCTCAAGAAAAAAGTTAGAGGCGGTATAACCTCCTGTGGGTTTCAACTAGTGGCTGTTTAACATCTATAAGCTGTAAGCATATGTCTGGTTACCCTGGGCTCTTTTCCTCAATTCTTTTGATCTGCCTTTGTTCTTTATTCTAGTTCACTCTAATGATAAATTCAGGTAACATTTAAATTGTTTGTTTCAAACTCTAGGAACCATTTACAAGAGAATCAAATTGGATAGACAGGAAGTTGTAACTGCACCATTTAACAGCCTGTATTTAAGAGCTTGTTAAAGTGGAATACTTTAATGAGAAAAAAAAGATATAGGGGAGATAATTGACTCCCAGGTCATCTAAAAGATTTTTTTTAATTAGTACTGCACTTAATATATGAAGGAAAGAATTTCATTTTCTAACTTCATCCTCCATTTTGATTCATTAACACAAGATGTTTCTCTGAAAAAAATAATAATCACAGAATACCTTAAAGGAAAAATATGTTAAACCTATTTTAAAGAACAAAAAATTTGCCAATATGTAGCAATATGTTCCTTCGTCTTCCCTACATGCACAGTATATGAGCTACCATTTTCATCCTGGAAATACTTTCTGCAGTAACCAAATATGAGACTATATTACTGACCTGCAGGTCGCCTAGTCAGATTGAGGCAGTCAGCGTGGTAGACTTTGGGGCATCCTGGTCTCTTACAGGAAACCAACTGCCCACCATCTCCACAACTGAAACATTCATCCTCCCTCTCTTTCATGACTTCTGTCTGTGACTTGCGCTTTCCGTGCCGCCTCTTACATTTCTTAGATTTCTCTTCTGCAGCAGGTGGCTGATTCTGAAGACAGAAAAAATTCAGGATGGAAAAAAAACCCCTGTTCTCGTATAACTAGTTTTGTTTAACTCGTTTAACTAAGGTACATAATGACATGTCTAATTCTGGATAGTCCATTAGTAGGTGTACACCTACAAGGAAAACAAAACGTGTTGGCTTCATCTGGTGATATGGAACTAAATCTTATATTTAAAATAAATGTAAGATCACCATAAATTATTGATCTGACAAAAACTAGATTTGCTTTGCTCTTTATGAGATATTTCAGAGCTAATATTTGATGGACTTTTGCTTCCAAGAAAAGGAATGTGAAAAAATCAAAAGATTGGGAGCAGAAGTCTCTTGGAGCAGAATTGCTTTTCTTCAGTGGTGGGATTCAAATATGTGAACAACCGGTTCTCTCTGTGGATGCCGCTTCCGGAAGTCCATTCTGGTTCTGGGCAACAAAAAATTAGCTACCGGTTCTGCCGAAGTGGTGCGAACTGGCTGAATCCCACCACTGCTTTTCTTCTTTTTCTTTTTAATTTGTACTCTCAGCTTGTTTAAAAATGCAGAATAGACAATAGGGATACTACTTTTATCAGCAGGAGCTAATTACACAAATAGGAGAGGACTACAAAAGTATAAACAATTTCTCCGCATGCAGTATATCTAAGGTTAATAGAGCTGCATCTAAGGAAAAGTATCCAAAGATAAGACTGTTATACCTTTGGCCGCACTCCAAGGAAGCCACTGCAGTTTGGTGCTCCACACTTGCAAACTGTTTTCCCATTCCCCAAACATTCCAGGTTGTAGTTAAAAGTCAGCTCGGTCCCTGGTAATGAAAGAAATCAGTAAGACCCACCCGGAGGATAACATACAGGTTTTTGTGCATGAGATTCAGTATGTAATAAAGGAATGAAAAGATCAAAAGTCAACCAGAGTGTTTGTGCAACTTTTAGTTGTGCATGAGTTGCGGCCTCTCCTGGATCAGGAGTTCTGCGTTCAGTCATTCAAGCCCTAGTTATCTCAAGCTGGACTATTGCAACACACTCTACATGGGGCTACCCTTGAAGAGCATTTGGAAGCTACAGTGGTGCACAGTGCCATGGCACAGGCAGTTCTTGGGACTCCAAGGGTGGCACATGTAACACCACTGCTCTGCGAGTTGCCAGTTTGCTTCTGGGTGCAATTTGAGGTGTTGGCAATCACTTTTAAAGCCCTTCATGACACGGGTCCAGGTTACTTGAGGGATCATCTCATCCCACTGGGATTGGCCTGCCCCACCCATGCCGGCAGAGGAGGCATGTTATGGGCCCCACTGGCCACAGTATTCTGGCTGGCAGGGTTCAGGAGAAGAGCCTTCTCTGCCTTGCCCCCCCCCCCCCCGGAGTGAGATCGGTTCCAACCCTCCTGACCTTCCACATGAGCTTAAAGACCTGGCTCTGACAGTTTGGGTTCTAAAGGAGGGGCTTCATGTGGAGGTTGGTTGGTAGATGAATATCACATCCCTCTTCCCTTCTGTTCATCCTGCTCCCTCCCTTCCCATCTTTCAGCTATTGTATTTTATATTTTTAGAGTATTTTATTCATGTAGTTTTATCTTTTCATATTGTAAGCCATCCAGAGTTACCCTAGACCTAGGGTAAGATTGGCGGCCAATAATGTAATAAATAAATAAATAAAATCAGAAGAAAAATTAGAAGTGCTGAGGGGAATCTATTTCTATTGTGTTAGGCAGGATCTACTGACCTATCTCAGTACTGTTTCTGAAGTATAGCTGTAACGTGTTTTTTTCTAACAGATGACTGCCACACAAAGCAGTATCCATGGGTTAATAATGCAATTATTAGAGATTAACCCTTTGTAGAACCTAATCCCACTAGATAAAGCATCTGTGTTTCTTCACTGTTCCTTTTACACCATTTTTTTTCTTCCTTTCAGAAGTCTTTCAGCAGCTACAAGACTTCTATAGGCTCCTGGAGAAGTGCAGTCTTGCTAATGCTGACAAAGCAGGCAGGAATTCTTCAACCAAGCAAAAAAAAAAAAAACTGGCATCAAAAACTATGCAAGAAAGTAGCAGAGAAGGGGAAAAAGCAGACATGAGGCAGAAAAAAACCTTCATTGTGGCTTATTTAGAGAAAAGAAATGAAGAACCATGCCATCTGCAGCAAACAGTCCTCTGCCATCTTTCAGGCAGATGAACAGAGAAAAAATAAAGGAAAAAAGAAAAATTGCAGATGGGAGTCAGGATGAGTTAGTTCTGGCTAGCAGACTGACCATGTACTCAGGGCCAAACTATCCACCTGAACATCTTATCTCCTAAACACTAATATCTTTCTAATGGGCTTTATAATCATCAACAGACAGCAAAAGCTAAGCATTTAAGACACCCCAACTGTTTCAAAGAAAGCTTTTATGAGAAATACTGACCTGCTTTAATATTTACAAGGGCAAACAGCCCAACACGAGTATCTCCATTCACTGACCACTTCTGTGTCTCACAATTTGGCTGGCAACAGTGGTTCATGAATCGAGCATAATTGCCCTTTGGTCCAGCATCAATAATTCGATCCTAAAATCACCAAATGGAATAACATCTATTAAAAACATAGCTTTAATCTTTTTTAGCTGAGATTAGCTTTATAGGTAGAGTACTTTTAAAAATACAAAGGTGGACAAATTGAACAGTTCAGAAAGCACAGAGCACCCAAACCTATCAAAGGAGCATTTGTTTTTTTAAGGATTTCTAACATTCTATTAAAATACTCCAAATGCTGAAACAAAATTGTTTTTATATAGCCACCTGTCACTCAGTGTACAGCACACAAAAAAGTTTTTACCCACCTTGTCCAAAGTCAGCATATAAAAATTGGTGATATCATGTTCTTGAGCATAGCGGATTCTGGCCCGACATTCTTCTTCATCTATCAATTCTCCCACATACTCATTCACAAACTCACCCTGAAATTCCCAGGAATGGAAGAACAAGTAAGTGCTCTGATTACAAAACTAGGAAAATAAAAAGTTCTTCATTAATGCCAATATTCCAAGTTACTTTTTTGAAAAAAGTCTGAGCAGGCACTGATCTGTTTCATGTTCAATAATGTTCTCACTCTTCCTATAAGAATAAGCCTACACATGGTTGCCTTTGAAAATTCAGAAGCTATGAGGCTGCTAGAGACCCAAGCAGCCTATATATTTGTCACATAGGTAACCAACGTAAGTGAAGTATAACCAACTTACTTATATAATCAATTAAAAAAAACCTGCTTTTGAACTTTAGAGCTCTTACAATTTGGAATTGGGCTACCTGAAGATTATATATTCATATATTTATATTCCATCCAAACTCTAAGAAGCCTACATGGGCTTAAAGATTACAGTGTCCCACTTCTTTCAAGGCTACTGTAAACACTTACAAAAACCTGACCACTGAAGCATCTATAGTAACTGTTACACTAAAACTGGCAAATACTGAACAATATTTCGTTCAGTTATTTCCTAATGCAATAATTTAGGATCATGTTATTTATAGCACTGTTTAAGAATATTATGAATGTTCAGTAGTACTTTGACGTAACAACATGGGTATCAGAAACAGTGAGCTGCCATAGAAAATTTGTGTCTAAATCAGAATTTGTATGACAAATAATTGACTTTGGAAAAAAGAAATAATTGATACGGAAAGGCAATCAGTATAAGCAATTTCAGGAATTGTTGACATACACTGATTTTGAGGGATGTAATTTAAGATTCCATTGTTGCATAATCTAACCTACCATGACAGTTTTTAGATATGTGGTGACTATAATGAAAATTTAAAAAAGCAGAAGTACCTTTTTAATGTCTCTCTTAGCTTGCAAACCCCAGCCCCGTGCTAAAGTACGGAAGATTTCTACTTCTGGATACTGTCTCTTGGTGAAACACTGGTTTTGGCAGCGTTCTCCAGCTTGGCAAACCGCAGGGTGACATTCATAGAGCAGCATGCGATTAATACACACTGAATCCAAGCCACAGGGGTTTTCATCTGCAGGCTTGCAGTTGCAACGCGGTATTTCAGACAAATCTGCTGTGAAGATCTGCACTTTGCCCACAGGCCTGTTTATCTACAAGCAGAAACGGACAATTCCAAGTAAATCCATTGTCTTAGGAAGTGTACATTTTGAAAACACCACTCAGATGCACTGTCTGGCAGTACGCTGAAATTCACTGAAAGATAATTTTGGGCAGCACTAATGATGAGGAAACAATGTTACTAAAAAAATGTTTACAGCTGCAGAGGGTACTTTGTGCTACTTTATTACTACCACTACCAGAAGAAATACTACATATTTCACTTCCTCCACGTGACCATATAATGGCTGTCAGATGGTTGGCCTTATAATATATATATTGTTTTATATATAATATATATTGTTTTATATATAATATATATTGTTTTATATATAATATATATTGTTTTATATATAATATATATTTTTTTATATATAATATATATTGTTTTATATATAATATATATTGTTTTATATATAATATATATTGTTTTATATATAATATATATTGTTTTATATATAACATATATTATTTCTGCAATCATTTATATCTTTGCTGAACCAGGAGACTCCCTTATACACATTTATTGCAGGTTAGCACCAAGTTCAACTCAGCTAATTTGCATAGGACGGAATGGGACAAAAAGTTTGGGAATCTACTTGTGTGGTTCATTTAACAGTGTTAGGGTACAATAGCAAAGACTGCAAGGATTTCCTTCCTTCCTTAAATTTATATCCAGTATTGACTTTCCATAGGGTAGTTGGATATTAAGAAACATAGAAATTTAAATCAAGCTAAGCAAGAAATATATGTACTAGTTGACAGCAATTCCTGATTAAAACTAAAGCTTAATATACAATTAAGGCTTGCAAAAGTCACATACAATCAATCTCATTAACCACTCAATTACGTTTAAGGTATTATCAGATCTCTTATGTTGTGCATTCTCACCTTAATATGTTTGTATGGTGGTGGTTTCTTATCATTCTTTTTGTCTTCTTGTAGCTGACGCAGTTCTTTCTGTGCCTTTAATTCTTCAAATCTTACAGCAGCTTCCTGTAAAGCTAAGTTGAGAATTGCTTTTTTTATTACATTTGAACAGACACTTTTATATACCTTTCTGGCAATCTGGATCATTTCTCAAGATTTTTGTATGAAGAATCATATGTGAATAAATGTGCAATGGGCCCTAAAAAATAAAAAGGAGGACATACCCTAAGCCAGGGGTAGGCAACCTTGGCGCTTTTATGACTCGTGGACTTCAACTCCCAGAATTCCTGAGCCAGCATGGCTGGCTCAGGAATTCTGGGAGTTGAAGTCCACGAGTCATAAAAGAGCCAAGGTTGCCTACCCCTGCCCTAAGCTATGCAAAGCTTCAACTCAAATTCATCTTTCCAGCATCAGCAATGAGATACGTAGATCAGGACAGTTTGGAAAATGAAGTATGCTCTGTCTGAACCAAGGAGGAAGTTAGGCTGAATGAAGATGTAAAGTTTGCTTTGTATGGTCAGTGGCTAGAGACCCAAGTCAATTACAAGCCTTCAAGAGGGAGACGCATATCTATATACTATTATGGTGGCTTCATTTCAACAAAATAAAAAATAAAAATAACATGCTGAACTCCTGCACAAAATTGACACATTTTATAGGTAATCTACAGGCAGATTCATTAACTGTGATAAAAATGCAAATATCAGATTGTCAATATTTTAGCTTACCTTTGCTCTGAGACTACAAATAATAAAGTAAATTGATATAACACACAACACAGAAGTGTAGGCCAAATACTTTTTGATTTTGTGATATTTAAGCACTTTCTTAGATTGAATTAAAGTAAGTTACCCTTCTTATAAATGACATCCACTCCCTTTGCCATCTTATCCTTGCTGCTCACGTCTCCTTCCATATAAGGAAACACTCGAGCCTGGTGAGTCCAAAGGTAATCATTTGATCCGAAAAAAAGGACAGGGAATTCACCAATGACATGTTTCATCTTCTGAATGTTGATAGGAATGGTCCTAGGGTGGCAAATCTCAGCCGGCCACCACCTGATGATAAAGAACACAAGGTAAAGTAATGAATAGATGGGTCTACTGCAACTTCTATTCTCAGATACGCATCATCTTGCGAACTCAGTCCCAACACAGCAGGACAAGACCAGATGCTTTACATGTTCTCTTCACAGTGTGAAAGCCTCAGTTGCAAAAACAGAGGCTAAAACACCCAGGTGTGTTAAGATAGCTTAATAGTCATTAACATAAAGATGATGGTGAGTTCTTCTTCTAATGCAGGGGACCCCAACAACAGGTCCGCACAAACAAGCAAAGCCCCATTCGCGGGACGCGGGCAGCACACGAAACCACACCCCCTCCAGTCCGCAGAAAAACCTCTCTCCATGGAACCGGTCCCTGTTGCCCAAAAGGTTGAGGACCGCTGTTCTAATGGACAGACTCAGATTATATCTGAAACAAGATCAGTAATTTAGGTGTAACGTGAATTGCTTCTTTCACTCACCTGTAACGCCCCACTTTCACCCAGACCACTTCCTTATAGTGTGGCTTCTTGCCAGCCTTGCAGTCATTACAGTACCAGCTCCCCTCTGGCATGTCAATGCTCAGACACTCCCGATGGAACGCAGCAGGGCACGACTCACAGCATAAAAGGCTGCCACCTACAAGGACGAAAGGTGGGTTATCATAGTCATCAGAACCAAGTTACCATCATCAATAGATTTACAACTAGAGTCGTTAAAGCCAATGTAATATGCAGGTATTTAATGCTACAACAACTATTTGTGCAGAAATGCCCTTGCAGGATTGGGATTGCTTTTAGACTGGCCAGCATCTTTCACTTTACTGTATACCACAAATAGTTCACAAGATGATAAATGAGTCAGGGAGGAATCATCCCTATACTTTTCAGGAAAAAATGCAGAGTAAAAATTAACAGATATATAAATGAAGCTTCTGGTCAATCAAGTCCTAACTCATCTTAACATCTTCTGTTAAGATTTTAGTTTTATCAGACTTTGCATGGGGATAATATCTAGGATATTTCTGCTTTATTTTTTCTGATACACCCACCACAAATTCCCTCTCCTATCTTCAGAGATGCCTTCCAATACAACAACAAATATATATAATTAAAATATTATACAAAAGCTTCACCTCCAACAAACAGTGCATTACCTTCTGAGCAAACAAAACACCAGCTGACGTTTACATGCTCATGGTTTCTACAGCCCCTTCGAGGGGTAAAATGATTGGGGCAGATCATGCTGTTGGAAGCAAGAATCACTGTCCCAGCAGCAAGGCAGAAATCATTTGAATGGTATGCAACAGGGCACCGCACACAACGCATCAAGCGACCTAAAAAGAAATATATTGAATTGCAGGTCTAAAAATTAATAGGTCTGGGAAATAATAATACAACTCAAATTTCAATTTTTTAAAAAAAAGTCTATTGACTCTTTAAATGTCTGCAAATAAAACCCACATCTTGCTCCAAATATTTGACATTGCTGAACTGACTACATAAAGAAGTCCCCTGTAGATAAAACTTGATGTACCTTTAGATGCAGAAATATTAGCTGGGTTAGCAGCATGACATGTCATACAGATATGCAGTGAGCAGCGAAAGCCCTTGTTCTGCATGACTGTAGGAGGGTATTTCTGTATACATTCTTCATGGTAGTATTTGCCACACAGAGGAAGCAAGCAACGCTTGGCATTCTCCCCACTATTCTTGCATACAAAACACGTGTGAACTCCTAAGAGAAATCAAGAACAAGAGATGGGTCATTCAAATACAGAAGCAACAACAGCCAAAGTTTATAATTAAGTAGTCATCCAGAGAGAAGGTCTCAAAAGAGCTCAATTATATTCTAGTCTAGATCAGCTGACCACAAGGCCATCTGTTCCCCATAGGAAAACCGCTTGTTTGCAACAAGTTCAAACACTTACCTAAGAATATAAGAACCTAAGCAATGCCCTGCTGGATTAGACCCCTGGACTATCTCGTCCAGCAGTCTATTCTCACAGTGGCCAGCCAACTTTACAAGGAAGCTCACTAGCCTCCGGCAAATGTCCTTCAGAGGCAGTCACACTGACATCAAGGCTAACAGACATGGTTCCCCATGCTTTCCATTCATTAGTCCAGCCCTTTTTTGAAGGCTGTCAAGCTCATAGACAGCATCACTTGATAGTAAGTTCTTTCCATCCACCCAGTACTGTACCTGTGGAACACTCGGTGCAGATGAACTTGCCCTTCGGCATTTCTGAGAGCCCGAGGCACTGCAGGTGGAAAGCACCACAGCACTGAGCTTCACACAGCAACAATTCACCTGGCTTTTCACAGATCTGCATGTAAATGAACAGTATGTCACCATAAGCTGTTTTTTGTATGTACAAATAATATACAAAACACCAGCTGAAACTTCATTCAAAAATATTCAACAATATATTTTCTTAAGTACATAGATTACATAAGTAATTTAAACTATTTCAAAAGTTAAATTTAAGTCCATTCTACAAGACAAAATTTAGCTTAATTCCTATATCTCCTTTTCCTGACAAATGTGCTTACGTGCATTTCTTATCTACCGTAAAGTCAATAGGAAAACATTTTATACACTGAAACATAAGGGAGCCAGTTCCCAGAGAGGTCACTAAGCAAATGAATAAGAAGAGCAGACAGCTATTAGGCAGGGGAATTCAACAGAGAAGAGGAAAAAGGCAGAAAAGAGGGAAAGGAAAATTGGAAGAGCGGAAAAACTGGAGAGATTAGTGACTGATTGCTGCTGCTGCTGGCTGCTTCCTGGGTGTTCCTGTGTTTGCTTGCTTAATGTTTCCTGAGTAATGTTGAGGTGTAGCTGGAATTCTGTTAGCAGGGGTATAGATAGAGCATCTTCATAGGACATATACAGGAAAGCCAGTTAGTCAGAAACAAACTTTTTAAATTGTTTCTTGCTTATTGGAACATAGAGACAGTGAGGAGCTCTCATGACCTGCTGCGGATATGTCATACTTGGGTTTTCCCCCCCCCTCTGAGACAACTACATGCTGTAAGTGTAAGCTGACTGCTCCTCTGGAACAGAAGGCCAAATTATCTACCACTTGGGTTATCAGGGAAGATGGAGAATTTTTAAATCAGGCACAGGAAATATTCACAACGGGACTGCAGCATCAAGAAGACTCCCAGAAGAAGCTTACTGAAAGAGCAAAAATAATGGAACAATTCCCCACATTTTTTACAGGTAGTCCTTGACTTATGACAAGTCACTTAGTGACCATTCAAAGTTATGAGGGACCTCCCAAGGGATCTTACAACCTAGTTCTGAAGTTGTGACATCTCCTCACCCACGGTCACATGACCATATTTTGGGTGCCCAGCAACCAGCTCACTTTTACAGCAGTTTGCAGCATCCTGCAGTCACATGACTGCATTTTATAATATGAGTGAACCGCCTTATGACATATGACTGTGATGGACAGGTTCCATTACAGTTGTATGTTGAGGACCACTAGTACACCAGCTGAAAAATATCCCTTCCTAACGATCTACATAGGAGCAGGCAACACAACCTGTCAGAGCCTTGAAGACACTACAAGGTGCTATGAAATACGGATAGATTGGGTGAAGGAATTGAAGAAACAGGTGGTTTTTTTTCACTTCTTCCTGTTGTAGAGCATAGCCCAGTAAGAAAATAATAATAATACTGGAAGTGAGCAATCTGTCATGCAGATAGTGTGGAATGGAAGCAATTTTGATACTTAGATAATGAGACCTATTTCCAAGGTAAAGGACTCTGGTAAGCTGACCCACAAATGAACGGGGAAGAAAGTGTTTGGAAATCACCTTGCAACTCTCATCTGGAGAGCTTTAAACTGAAACCTACTGAGGTGGGATGAGTGGGGGAAGAGATCCCAGAAAATAGCATGATGCCATGTATTGAGACCAAGAGGAATATGCAGATACTCAGTAATGAACAACTTAGTAGCTGTAAAATGGATCTCATTGACAGAAATCCTTAGATCAAGGAGAGTGCACACTATTCCATGAGAGAGAGAAATGGGAGCAAGACACTTAAGAAATCATTATGAATATATAGGGAGCTTTTCACTCAGCTAGGAATTAAAAGTAACAGATATAGGAGAAACAGAAGGGATAAGCAAAGAGATAATCAGCAAAGGTGGAAAGAACATTAGTAACCCTAACACGCAAATGGAACAAGCTTATAAGGCAGTGGTGGCGAACCTATGGCACAGGTGCCAGAGGCGGAACTCAGAGCCCTCTCTGTGGGCATGTGTGCCGTCGCCCCAGTCCTAGGCCTTCAGCTGGGTTTTATAAAACCTTTTCACTTTAGGCCTCCGCCGCCGTGTGCAAAAAAAAAAAAAAAAAAAGTTCAGTCAGTCAATTTCAACTTCTCGCGGGAAAAAAAAAAGATCTTGCAAAGTTAGAATTGATTGAACTTTTTAGTCCCACCCAGTCTGCCGTTACCACCGCAGCCACACCCAGCCAATGGGCCACACCCAGCCAATGGGCCACACCCACCCGGCACTCGACGATGCATAAGTGGGTTTTGGGTTGCAGTTTGGGCACTCGGTCTCTAAAAGGTTCACCATCACTGTTATAAGGGAAGCTGAAAGCAACAAAGCGACTTTCAGGAACAAAAGATCATAATGACAGTAATGATGATGATGATGACTTCAAATTTATATCTATCCAGTCCCATAATTCTGGGCAGTTTGCAAGTACAAGCAAGTCTTGTTTGCAAAAGTGCATTTCAGAGCAAAAGAGCAATGAGAACAAAAGCAGTTACGATACAAACACTCTGTATAAAGAATTGAGGAAGGTGGAATGTTTCTGGCTGTCTAATTGTCTCAAGCCACCTTCGCACTGACTATGTTAGGACAAATATTGGAGGCTCCTACCTGACACACATTCTCCTTGAGAGCAGCTCCTCCACCGCGTTCCCCCTGCATCTTTTTGGACGAAGGCAACCCAGGTTCATTTTCTTCCTCAGTAGTTTCCTTCGGGCTTCCAGCTACTCCATGAGATCCATCACCCTTTAAAAAGAAGGGAAAGTAGAGATTTTAAACCAACCAAAACCACGTATTTAATGTATCCCTAGTAGGTTTCCAGATGTTCCATCGGCCATTACACGCACATGAAAGTTTAACAAATGAGTTTAATTCTTCCACTCATGTGAACACTTTCATTTTTAAAATAAAACCAAGTAAATGACAACACCATTCGCGGCATAAAAGGGGGGGGGAGAAACATTTTATAAAGTATATGATTTTATACCAATATAAAGTTAAAAAAAAACTGAGACACTGTAAAGATTCTTGAGAGCCCCTTGGACTGCAAGGAGGTCAAATCAGTCAATCCTGACTTCCGGTTCCGGTAGCAGTGCCTGCGGTCAGGCAAAGAGTATGCTCTCTTTGCCGACCGGTTTCCCCCCGCCGGTAGACCCTGGACAGGGTCGAAAGTCGCCCCGGAGAGGCGACCACTGTGGAGGAGGGCACTCATTGATTGTGGAGGGAGCGGCACCTCCCTCTGCGATCCGAGCAATCACCTTTGGGCCGACGGGGAAAAGATCGGCCAGTAACATGGCCGATCACTCAGCTGCTCCAGCCGAAAGTCACAGCAACATCTAAGCAAAAAGAACCACCGTGGAAGATCCGGGTGAGACCTTTCCTTCCCTCTTGATATTTTACTCATTTCCCTGTGAAAAGCTCTTAGAAATTACTTCCCCCCCTTGAGAAAGCAGCGTTTGAACACTCGGGGAAATGAGCTGCGGAAAAAATAAAAAAAAAATAACTAATTTTTATTTTTTATTTGAGCGGCTGGAATTCGGGGGACCCTGAAGAAAAAAGAGAAGAAAAAAATTCTTACTGTGACTCTCTTTCTCTGCTTGCTTGTTTTCAGCTTAAGTGGAAACCTTTAGGGAGGGGGGTGGAGTGTTCTTCTTCTTCCCCCCCTTCTGAACAGTGCTATCTACTTTTAAAAAAAAAAAACGCTACGGCTTCTGGCCGAATTTATGTGGATTGTATGGTTACAATGTAATTCGGAATTTGGCGTGAAGCCCAGAAAGTGCCATTGCAACATTGTAACCATTTTGAAATTCTACTCCCTGTATTTAGCATGATGCCCAGACGCTTGCATTTCTTTTGGAACTTGTTTAAGTTTCTGCCTGCTGTTTTTGATTTTATAATACAAAGTATACTCTCCTGAAAAATGGATTTTTTCGCTCTAGGATCACAATATAATAATTGAGACACCAGTTGCTATTATTTATTTGGATTATAAATTAGATATTCATAACATTGATTGGGACTTTTGCTGTTTTTATTTTTGTACTTGCTTTTTCCTATTTTTGTTTGGATTTTATATTTTATAAAATTGCAATTCAGCTTTTAAGTTGAAATTTTACTAAAAAAACGAAGAATGGAATCCCACTCACAGCTTAACTATGGATTTATATTAGAAAAAATCTTGGAAACGAAGGAGGAATTAAAAGAACATTTTAGAATGCTTTGGAAAAGGGATGTTCCAGAGTTAAAAACTGAAATTCAACTTATTGGATATGATACACAACTAGGTCTACAACTTAACGATATGGAGGAAACACATCTACATTCTATTGAAGAGGAAGATACTACATCTTATACACAAATGACGGAGACTTTGGATGACCAAAGGCAGAGTTCAACTAAAACATCTATAATTTTAAAAGCAACAGGAACAGACTTTCAAATACGAGACGTTAAAAATGCTGACAACATGAACAAACAACGAACAACCACCATATTGATTAAAACTGATTACATAGTGTAGACAACATTGGAGAAAAGAGAAGAAGACTATGACTGGATTCAATTGTGGAAAAATGTGTATGGTCAAATACTATGGAAGGAATTAGAAGCCCTATTGTGGAAACCTGCTTGGCACAAAAAGAAAGCTAGAATTAGGTTTAAAAGTTAGAGCTAAAATTTTATTGGATGGGTAAAAATGGCTTTTAGAGACTTTGACTGAACTAATATGCTTGAGATTCCTAAGGTTTAAGACTTTGATCTGAGTTAATATTGATGTAAATTATTGATTTGATTATGGTCCGGATGGCAAGATGGAAAATTGGAAAATCTAAAATTAGGAGTTGGATAGAGATTGGTGAAACATTTAACTATGATTTATAAAAATATTTGATAGAGTACAAGAAATAGAATATAGTTGAGAGATATTAATATATATATATAGATAGATAATAGGCATATTATAAGTCTATTTTAGAAATAATTATTGTTTTATTATTTTAGGTTTTAAAACAGAGAAGTATAAATTGAATAATTGGAATAATATGTATATCTTAAAAATAATCTATACTATATGGGTACCCGAATTGTATACTATATGTTTATATAAGGCCAAATTGGAATATGTTAATTGTGAATTAGTTAAGCCTGAAAACGGGTGGAAATATTATTGATATTGTGTGTTTTTTTTTTCTATTTGTTTTTTCTTTCTTTGCTTAGAGAGGGAACCTTTAAAGAAGTAATTCAAATTGTCCATGTATGATTATATTTTTTACTTTGTTGTATGGAGTGCCCTATCTCCACGATGAGTTCCAAGCACTTGGTTGTAAAACAAAAAAATTCAATAAAACTTGTTATAAAAAAAAAATAAAAAAAATAAAAAAAATCAGTCAATCCTAAAGAAAATCAACACTGACTGTTCTTTGAAAGGGACGGGTGTTAAAGCTGAAGATTAAATAATTTGGCCACCAAATGAGAAGAGACGACTCATTGAAAAAGACTCTGATGTTGGGAAAGACTGAAGGCAAAAGGAGAAGGGGACGGCAGAGGATGAAATGGTTAGGTAGTGCCATCGACACAACAAACGTGAGTTTGGGCAAACTGCAAAAGACAGTGGAAGACGGGGGCCTGGCATGCTGTGATGTACAGGGTTGCAAAGAGTTGGACGTAACTCAGTGACTGAACAACAGATACTATTATTAGACACCACTCAAATTTTAGAACAAAATTACCCCCAAAACCCTCTAGTTTACCCTGATTATATGACTTGTTTCAACAATATCCTTTAAAATGAACATGATTAGGATTTTTAAAAACAAGTGCCTAGTTTAGCAGGAAAATATTTGTTGGCAAAACAGTATTTATTAAAATGTCCCTTCTTATATGTTGTTGTTATAAATATAGCAAAGCTTAGCAGTACCTCAGTGTTTGGAGTTTCCTCCTGGGTACTGTCACTCTTTTCTTTTTTACAGGGAGTTGCTGCCAAACTGCGTCGCTGCCGCTTTCTCTTCCTCTGTTTCCCAGGAACTTTTTCAGGAGCTGCAGCAAGGAAGACCACACATTTGGAGCTGTATGGAATTACAAGACAATTCCGGCATCCCTGGTCCCCACAAGACAATTCCGGCATCCCAGGTCCTCAGAACTGAATACCATAATTCAATCTAGGGCACCTTCTTTTAATTGAGCAAAAAGGACTTCAGCAAATTTTGATTCCTCTTCAGTGGCTATATAGAAAGTGGTAATGGCAATGTATATGTATTCCATATTTTGGTTCTAACAGTTTGAAAAATGTGTCTGTCAATTTACAAACAGCACACCATACCAATTCTGTAGGACCACTGTGGAATAAATACTTTATCTGTGAATTAGCAGAGTCCCAAGTAATTACCTAAAAACTGTTATTTGCATTCAAACAGAGAACAATAGCGGGACAGTGTTTTAAATAAGCATATAGTCAGAAGTTACAAGTGATGTTGCTGAAAAGGTGTGTAAGTGACTTTGAAAGACCAACCATTGCTTGGTGCACACTATTTGCTTGGAAAATTTAACTCTTTTAACAGGCTTCTCTTCTCTGTCTAGTAACCTCTTTCCCCCATATCTCCATAGTGTTTTATGTCCCTTTTCTCTGCTTCCATTCTTAATGCAACGCCCTTCCATCATCTTTCTCCTCCTCCTTACTGTTTTTGCTGGAAGAAGAGAGCAGAATATGAGAATACCTGACCATTTCTGTATATGAAAACAAACAATCAAGCAAATGTGGAATTATATTTTTCCTACCTATTCTTCCTTTGTAGGGCATTTCATCTTTAATGCAGACAATTTACTTCTAGATAAATGCAGTGGTTTAAGAATCTCTTTGAAAACTACATATCAAAATTAAGGAATCACCTCAATTGGCTGTGGATGTCTCATCCTTTTAGAACATAACCAAAAAAAGTCTGGTTGGAGCTGAACCTCTCAAAAGTTAAGTCAAAGAAGACTTCTGATTCTCACACAACCTCCTTCTCTTCATATGTTCATGTTTTTGAATGTTCCTGAATTATTCCTCAGAATGTTCCTGAGGAATTCCAGGTAGAGCCAAGATTTCATTTTAAATCAGTTCAGTCTAATGAGATAAAAATACAGTTCTTTTTATTGAGCTCAGTTTACACTTGGGTCATACGTACACCATAGCTGATGGATTCCGAGATGCAATTCCAAACCCTGGCTCAGTTTAGCATAATTTACTCATGCATGTACTTCTTACCTTCGACAGCATTTGAAAGCCGAGATGTGGAATAAAACTCAGGCATTTCAGTATCCAAAGGACCAGCCTCAGAACACTGTGGATAAGCACCATTGATAATTTAGAACATGAAAACATATTGTTCTACAAGGATATATTTTTTACTAAGTTTGTCTAAAAATGTAGTTCCATTTGATATGTTACAAATTATTTTAAATAAGAAAGGTGCAGAAGTGGGGCTGGACAGTGGGATGACATGGATATATAATACATAATGTATTATTAATTTCCTAAATATCGAAAGGTCAGACCCTGAAAATCCTAGCTCTATTCCTGCAGCCTTAGAGTAATTCAGTCACATGGGCATCTAGCTTAATGATCACTATGCTCGATGACCGAGATTCCAGTCCCAGTTGGTGTCATAAGTTGAGGACTACCCGTACAACATACAACAGTGAAAGAACTGTAACAGTCAACTTCCGGTTTTGCGCCGTAGCAACGCAGCTGAGGGATTGCGGCGCTCCACACCCCACGGCTAGTTTTGCCCTGCCAGGGGACCCTAAATGAGTCTAAAGTTGCCCCGGAGAGGTGATGAAGGAGGGCCCCCCCGTGGATCACGGAAAGACGGCGGTCAATCCATTTGATCTGGGGGAAGCCCTCTAACCCAACAGGAGAAAGGCTAGCTGCACATCAGTGACTAACCCAAGCTACCAGCAGCCAAAGTCCAAAAGCACTAACCAGAACAACGGTGAACAGCGTGCTTGGAACTAGGTGAGAATATCAATCTTCTCTCTTCTATTTTGTAACTGACTTCCTGGAAAAGATCCCCAAGAAGCAAAAAATCTTCCAAAAGTGAGAAGGGAGGGGACCACACCCCCACCCTTCCATAGACGGAAGCGGCGATTTAATTTTTATGGAGGACAGAAATATATTGAAATGAAGTTAATAAACTATAGTCTGGATAAATCTGAAAATTAAGAAAGCCATTAAGATTTCACATCTGAAAAAGTATTGATGAAATTACTAAAAAATAACTCTTTGTTTTAAAAGTTGGAAAATGAATAGCTACTGACATCTAGTGGAGGATTAGAGCATACAACAGCCGCATTGACTCAGAAATTGGCAAGACGCCCAGAAATAAAAAACAATTTGTTCCTTTGATTTTTAGCCAAATAGAAAACAGCTGGGAACAAATGAAAGAAAATACGCTGGGTCACCTATTATTGAGGACTATATTTGTTTTAAAAACTGCTGACCTTCTGGGATTATAAATACTTACTGAGCTGTGATCTTTAAGCTCAAGAATTGTTTGCAGAAAAAGAAAAACCTTGACTTTTGGCTATTCTTCTAGGGGGGAATTTTACTGGATGGTTAAACATTCTGGACTGCAATTTTGGCTGGCTGATAAACTGTAAGACCCCTGAATAGAAAAATACTGCTTTCAGTGGTGCTTTGACAATTGGAAACGTATTGGATTATAAAAACCATATATAAAAATAAGAACTATATAAGATTTGGTTGTTTGGACTTTAAGATTGGCTGGTTTGAAAGGCTAAACACAGAGACTATGGTACCGGTGAAAGAATATCTGGAGGGGGGAGATAAAATGGATGTTGCATACCTATCTAAAAGTGGCATGAAACCACACCTAACATCTCCTTCTGAAGGCCCCAGCCTGGAACATCAGAGATCTGCAGGAGCAATACTTCAAGACAAGGCAAATACTTTCCAGGAGGAAATGTATGCAATACTGCGACAGAGTCAAATGACAATGGTTTCAAATCATGA
Organism: Azemiops feae; assembly: GCA_023970755.1. NCBI lineage: Eukaryota > Metazoa > Chordata > Lepidosauria > Squamata > Viperidae > Azemiops > Azemiops feae. The sequence goes on from JALGBA010003956.1 coordinate 798,406, forward strand.
TGAGATTAAAAACAACTTTGACGACATAAATGAGCACATTTCTAACTTAAACTTACAAGTAAAAATCTCTCAGAAAATGATGACAAAGAATGAACAAACAAATAACAGATAACAGAACACAAACCAGAGGACAGTGACTCAAAGAGGGAAGCTACAGATGAAGAGAACTACAGCTTAATACAAACAAAAGAAAACTTGCAAGATTTTGCCACAATGGAAATGGAAGATATCTTATTTTTCAGGGCTTCAAAATAAACTTGAAGATTGGAAAGATCTAACAAAATGGACTATAGAGCAGCCAGGAGAATCATTAAAGTGGGGGAGACACAAACACACGTCCTATCTAACTTGTCTTTCCTATTCCCAACATTTACAAAAATACAAGAAGAATCCCCTGGCAAGTTGAACACACTGACTTGGAAAGCTACCTGGCAAAAGAAGAAGGCTAGAATTAGATTCAAGAGATTTCATTCGACTTACCAGATGGAATACTATATGATTAAACACTTGTTTGAATATGATTAAAAGAATAGATAAATAATGGATATAAAGGGATCCCACAGTAAGAGGGATAAGATATACAAGTAGTATAGTATTTTTTATAATATATGAAATGTAAAAATATTGGGATGGTATATGTGACTGAAAAGTTTGGATATTTAAAGGTTATTAACTTTGAGAAAATTATGACTGATAAGAATGGTTTGAATACAGAGGGGAAATTAAGCTTAAATAAGAATCTTGAAAGCAGGACATATAGTGACTTAATAAGATGACTTTTATATATACAATTGAAATATAAGCTGATAAGAAAAGATGCTATATGCTGATGTTACTGTTATTTGTGCAAATATAAGAAAAAAGGTTTATATCCAACTTTATATGTATTGAAAATTTTAAGAATTATATTTGTTTAATGTTGACAAAAGGAGAATACTATTGGATGAAGAGAAGATCAAAGAAATATATCATTAATTAATATATTGATTATGGAACTATAGAAATTAATTATTATTGATTGTTTTTTAAATATATGAACCCAGACACCACGCTGTTTACTAAGTAATAAAGAATGTTATTGCAAAAAATCAATAAAATATACTTTTAAAAAAAGAAAGAACTGTAACGGTCACTATGCAGGACCGATAGGCAGAAGACTGGCAGAGTGCATCCATGAATATCAACTAGCTGCTAGCAGTAAGAAGACACATTAAGTTCCTTAATCTCACAACACATAGACAGACTCAACACTGGTTTCAACAGGGAAACTGTCAGCATTCTAGACCAAGCTAAATCCAAAAACATGACAGAATTCTTGGAAGCTTGGTATTCAGTCAACAGGCACATAGAAATAAACAACATCATTCAAAAGAAACAATCAAAAAACTAAAAAGAAAAGTCATACCAGAATATCTCCCCACCAGCAATCAATATCCAGATAAACAGGGATTGATATCAGGAGTAACACCAGACAAATAATCAAACAATAAACAATGCCCTAATCAAGGAACTAGCAACTTAGACAAACAAGGAGTAAACAATAGCCTGATCAAGGAACTACTAAAAAAAAAAAAACCAGCACCCCCACCAACACTGACAGGGAAAGCTACTGTCTAGCAGTATACATATAACAGAGCAAACTCCACTTTCTTCCAGCACTGAAATTTCTGCAAGGAAGCATCCAGGTTCAGAGAGCAGCAACAACTTCATACTTAAAGTATCTCTCCCCTCCCTTACTTTCACTCGTCCGAAAACTAGGAATGGTCTTTTCTGGGATGCTTTTTCCCACTCCCACCCCTCCCCTTTGGACTCAGATTTCATTGAGCATGCCCAATTAGTGATATCTGATTCCTAAGAATGGGCACAATTCACAAAGGCAGTTCAGTTCCAATCCAGGTTTCTTTACCAAATAGTTCACAATTCAAGATCACCATGTAATAGTGAAACCCCTGTCCATGTACACACATGTGTTTAAGAGAATATGCAATCGGAATATTATACATCATCTTCTGAATTATATTACATGGATTTTTCCCATCAGCTCCTATGTGCTAATCAAACATATGCTGTTTAAAATTTCATACTTCTGTAATTTATTTAGTTATTAATGTTTTGAGTAGTGTGATGGCCTAGTGATGAAGACTCTTGGCTCTCACTCAGAAGGTTGAGAGTTCAATCCTAGGTAGCGGCAGATGCTTCTCTCCTAGGGCACAAAGAAAATATATCTGCTGCAAACTCTGTATGGCATCAGGAAGGGCATCCAGCCACTAATGCTCAACTCCATCCAGTCAACTCTATCCCTAATTAAGGGATTACAAGGTCGTAAAAAGGGAGTGTTATTGATTGATCAAATCTATACAGATGCACAAGGCAACTCTGGGTGTTGCACAATAGCTTACAACAGAACATATACAAACAGCAAGTACAGGTATAAAAACAATAATAATAAATATAAAAACCAAAAAGACAAACCATAGGTGAAGGAGAATAAAAACAATCTCCTTAACAATGGAGCCATCTAGAAAAGTCTCTGGTTCCATGGAAGCCCTAGGCCTGGTTACATAACCAGGTCTTAAAAGTAACTGACTTTCAGAGTAAATTTTAAGTATTATTTTTAAACTGAAAGAAAGATCAACTTACCTTCTTTATAGAGGTCCACTCTCTCTTTGGTATAAATGTTGTATCCAAATCATTGGATTCTAAGAGCTTTTTTGTTGGCTTTCGCTGGCGCTTACTCTCAAAGCTTCCTAAAGAAAAATGTGTATATATAGAGTAACTTCACTGGGTTAAAAAAAACAGCCTCAAACAACTAGAACAATGGTATAATTTATTAAGCATTTTTCATAACAGAAGGGGAAAAAAACCAAGAATAAATGAAATATCCCAAATTATTCAACTGCAGCTGCAACTTTGGTAATTACTGGTGAATGAACTCCTTGAAGCCCTATCACCATACCTTCCTGTTTCTCTATTATAAAATCTAAAACAAGTTAAAATGTCAGTATTTCCACTTGTACAATCCACTTGAGAGAAAAGTGCTATTATGTAAGGTCCAGTTCCAGCAATGAACCAGTTAATGCCCTTGGGCTGCAGAGAACTGGATGTAAATGCTCTTCCACCATGTATGACCTTGGAGAGTCACTCCCTCTCAGCCCTAGGGAAAAGCCAATGGCAAACCAATTCTGAAAAACCTTGCCAAGAAAACTGCAGGTTCAGGCAGCCTCTGTGAATTGGACAGGATTGTAGGGGGTAAAAAACCAAATAATAAGTTCACTTTTGCCAAAGTTTCATTGTACTGTTTTCATTGTTAATTTGTGTTCATTTTGGTGTTTGGATTTTTAGGGGAGTTGTGTACATTAAGATTATGCTAAAAGGGATGTGCAATGGCAAAAAGTTTAGGGACCCCTCCTATACAGTGGTAAACCTCTATACTCATAATATACTGCAAACTGGGCTCCTAAGCACTGGTTTTATGGACCTAAAGCAGGGATGTCAAACTGCCGGCCCGTGGGCCGGACGCATCATGCCGAAACTGTGCCCACCCCATTGCTGGCAATGGGGAAAAAGTCGCAATACGTCGGGACACGTCATGTGATGTTGTGAGTTTGACTCCCCTGACCTAAAGGATCTTTACCTGTGGATTGATGGCTCTCGGAGAAAGGGAGATGTAAGAAAAACTAAAGCCATGTCAAACATGAAAAATTCCAGATCTGGCTGGGTTCATTCCTCTTAACAGGTCGTTTTACCATAATTAGTCTAACTAGCAAGTTAGAAAATGTAAGAGTACCACAGTGATTTTCTTATGCTTAGTGGAACAGAAATGTCTGGAAACAATAAAGTAGAATACATTCCATATTCACATTAAAATATTTTTCAGTCTTTACATAGTTAATGTAATTCTCAAAACATTACAAAAAAAAACCCGTTATAAACTGACATTTTGTAAGCTAGAAGTCTGAAAATTATATTTATGCATTTTGTCAGTTATAAACATTGAGGTAGACAGAATTATATACATAATATTTTTAAACAAATAAAATTGTGAAGTGGAATGCTTCCAAAAGAATAATTTACACAATTTATAAAGGCTTTCTTCTCTTTCTCAAAACCTTTAGTTGTTAAATGTTTCTGGTACCTATTTTAATGTTAATTTTAACCTGGGGTGGGATGGGATTTGTTTGTTTGTTTGTTTTATTTAAATTATATTACTTCAATATTTGCCTGGGTAGAAAGGCAAGGTATAAATGAACTCCACCCAATAAATACTATATGCAATATCTTAGGTTTTCAAATGGAGTTACACAGAGAATGTATCTTGATACCTGGTTTCATTATTGGTTCTTCTCCCTGTGAATGGGAATCAGCAGCAGAGGCAACAGATTCCAACACATCTGCTGAAGATAACGTCAAAACTGGCATTTCTAATCTTGGTTCCCTGGAATGGACATCAGGCTCATCTGACAGAGGACGCTCAGCTTCAAGGACTGGAGGAGATTCTTTTGACGAAGAAGTGGATGAAATGGAGTCCAAGGGCTTCTGCTCCAGATGTTTATTACGTGCTTGTTTCTCAATGCTGCTTTTCTGTTTGGTTTCAGACCTCTCCACAGAACTTGTCTATTAGCAGTGATCAACAAAGAAATAGTGGTCACAGCAATACCAGGAATCAGTGCTAATCATGAGCAAAGTTATATAGGATATGACCATATTTCAGCATATTTTAGGTAGCAGTCAATGAAAATAAAGTTTTCTTTTGGCTCTACTAGGGAAAGCAATTGTGCAGGCATACAATAAACTTCTGTTTTTTTTAAAAGTCAGATTAAAATGAGAAATAATGAAGGCACAATGTTTCCACTACATGGCATTTCCATAACTAATATTCCTTCTCTCCCCCAATAAATTACACGCCATGATAAAAGTATCGTTAGGCTAGAGGTTTCTCTGACTTTCTTCTCTGACCAATGATAACCATTAAGTGGGAATGAGGGAAGCAATAAGTTGATGACTTTGGATCATGGAGAGCCAGTAGACAGTTCTAAGAATGAAGGAAAATAATAATCATGGTGATGCTATTTGGAAAAGCAACTCCCTATGTTCCATAAGATACGTACTTTAAAAAAATAAAAGACTTATAATTTCCAAAATACAATTGGTTTATTTATTTTTTAATGATGATTTTAAAAAGTTACACATTGAGGAAAAACCAGATATATTAAAACAACTCTTTTAATTCTTTATTTTATTCATAACCAAATGTATTCCTCTCACCCCTAATTATACATTTAAAGAACTACAGTAATCTGACGGTAGTTTAGAGATTAAACGTGATGTACTGAAGGTAGATTGGCAAGTACTATAATACTTCTGTGAACAATTTTCGAACTGGTGATATACTCAAATCCTATTCCTTTGTAGGAAACAAGCATGATCTAGAAGTAGTTTATTATATTAAAAAAAAGCTTCCTTTGTAGGAGGAGTCAAATATTTGGGAGTGCTTGGGTCATTTATTGGTATTTACTATCCATCCCTTTTCATTCCTACTACAGATAGTCCTTGTTTATTGCAGTGGGGACCAGCAACTCAGTTGTTAAGCAAAGCCATCACTAAGTGAAACCAAGAGTGTGCTCATAATCTTTCTTCAGCTTTTCTTTGCTTTACAGACCTGCAAAAGTTGTTAAGTGCAAGGACTGGTTGTAAAGTTATTTTTTCATCATTGTCCCGTGAATAGTCACTAAATGAGACAGTCACCAAATGACTACCTGTATATTTACACATTAATCAGAAACTGCAGTCAGAAGAGGAAATTGCTTCTCCCCACTCAAGACCCTTGCTCCTATTTTGAATTCTAGTCCTAATTTTTTAGGTGTGAAAAAATTAAGTTTTCCCCATTTTCATAAATTCCTAGTTTAATTCAACACCCACCTTTTGAAATGATTCCTGACTCTTTTTCTTCTTCTTCAATGCAAATATGTGATCATATTCCTCTGCATATTCTAGAAGCCTCTTACTTGGTTTTCTAAGGCGCTTCTTCTCTGCATTTACAACTGAGAGAAAAGAAAAACAGCTTCACAGACTTCAAAAAGGAACAATGGGGGTGGGATAGAATCTTCCATTGTTTCCTAGCTCAACAATATCACCATCGTCTTCATCATCATCATCATCACAAACTCTTATTTCTTTTTTGGGGGGGGGGGATTTTTATGTATCTTTTCCCTCTAAACGTCAATTTCACTTCTTCAGAGAGGATTCCATCTGCATCCCCCTTAGCCCCACAAGTCCGGAAAACAAATAGGATGCAGCCAGTAGCTTTACCATCTTGTCTTCAAAATTTGCCTGTTAGGAGTTACTCTTACTCCTGGCCAGAATCCCATATGCTATGGTATCCACAACTGCCATGCTACTGAACTCTAGCTTATACAGCAAAAGCTTTTGATGATGATGTAGTGGGGACAAAAAGAAAACAGTTGAAAATATTTGCATCCAACATAAATGTCTGGTCTAATAGCAGTCACCCATCATATCAAGTATTCATCTTGGAGCAACTGCTGGTAATCTATGCTTGAGGATGAGATTGGTAGTCTTTGCCATTGGTGTGCCTAACGCTAATCATCACCTCAAACTTCTGCAGAGTAGGAGAGCCCTAATACTTTATGGATTTGCATGGATTTCAACTGACCAAGGTGCTTGACAAGATGGCTTTTGAGTGCTCTCTCTCCTGTTCATTCATCCCAAGGTGCCCAGCAATTTACTAAGAAGTTCTGCGAAATGAAACACCAGGAGCATTGGTGAAGGAAGATAGGAGTGGGCTTAAACAAACCCATACAAGCTCATATTTGAGCTTATGCCATAGTGATAAGTGTGGTGAAGTATTCTTATCTGTCTTTATTATGCTGACAGACTTCCCTGCAGTATGACCCACTTCCTTTTGTGTAGCAAGAGTTGGAAAAATCTGCCCACAAGCACAGAACATTTTGCCAATAAAATTACACTTGCTCAAAACTAGATGCCAAAAGGACAGAATCGATGGAAGTAACAGAGGTAAGTGTCTTGCAATGTTATCCATAGTTCATTTCATTCTGAGCGCTCTGGTGAAATGGAGAGTATCAGTTCTCCCACATGTGAATGGAAATCCTGCCTGACCTGGTCCCTTCAGGAAGAAAGTGAGGGGTTATCAGCTGTGTCAGGGAGGTAAGCCAAGGTTGGTGAAGGATTAGTATTATCCTCCTTGAAAAAAGTGGTGATACCCCTGCTCATGAAGGAGCCCTCCCTTGATTTTGCCGTGTTAGAAAACTATTATCCATTATTAAAACTCCCAGTTCTGGGGAAGGCTGTAATAGTACTTTATGCCTAAAACAAATTGGATTATCTGATTCCTTTCAGTCAGAATTCAGGTCTGAGCAAGTAGCAGAAACTTCATGGGATGATCTGCAACCATCTGGATGAGGGGAATTGCGTCCCTCTTGACTGTTTAAGACTTCTCAGCAATGGTCAATCCCACTGACTATGGTAAACCTTTCAACCATCTTAGAAGTATTGAAATTCTCCTCTCTCCATTTAGAGTTCCTACCCAGGGTGTGCACATTGGATCAACAGGCTCCATATGAAGTAGTTGACTCTGCAGGTATCCAAGTCCCAAGCTATATGGATTTTATAAATTAAAATCAACACTTAATCCACCTAGAAATCTATTGGTACTGTAACTTAGTGCTGAGCCCACAAAACCAATATAATATACAAGGTGCAGAAACCCACTTATTGTTAGGCAGGATCAGCTACTTGCAATATTACCTCTGTTCTACTAAAACATCCACTAAAACATCAGCCTATATGATGAAATTTTAATCAAATATCTGTTTTTTATGCATATTTTCGATATGAAGTGGAACTATTAGACTAAATCTGAGGTCATATTTGGGAGCAACTTAATTATGAGTGTGGTTAATTTTCTTTTTATAAAACAGGAGAGGGAGATGCAATTTATGATAGCAACCTCCTTAATTCCTAACCTTATTCATATAAGCACATATGTATGAGTATACATTTTATACATAAAGAAGTTACAAATTAATATCTTCGGCACTACCAAACTATAACTGACCTTTATCCCACATTCTGCACCTTCAGATCTCAACCTACCTCCAAATGACACATTACTGAAATGGGAACATGGCTTATACCATTTTAACCTCCGGTGGAGATTTTATTTTCAATGCTTCCTCAATTAAAACAAAGCAGGACATAAAATACATACTACTATAGGAGAAGAGGATAGTTGTACTTCAGCTCATTGTTTTCTATTCTGATTGCCTATTTGCAGAGGTTCTTCAAGTAAGGATGAGTTATTCAGATAAACTATAGTTAATAAATTAATTTCTCATACATTAAATAATACTTCTATTCTGTCACATTAATTATTATAGTCTGGCAGAACTTGAGCAACTATTTAAGATTTGGGGAACAGCATAACAACAGGTAACCCAAGGTTGGACATGAATAAGGGAACACTTAAAAATACAATTTACAGCCCACAGATTGAAATGATACAGACTAGGCGTATTATCCCTGGACTGCAAAAATTGAGGCAAACCTAGATAGCAGCAAAGAGATTCAGAATTATTGCCATCTACCTAGTTGTCATCTGGGTATGTGTAGCCCAGATATGCTAGGCTTAATACACTCCATTCTACACCTTACACTGCTTGCCACATACAAACCAAATTTTTATTTCTAATAGATTTATTTATACCATCTAGTTGTGTGTAGGATTCAGCAACAGACACACTAAAATTCCCAGCATTTTGAATCACTTGTAGTACAGCTGGGCTTAATTCCACAATAGTTTCATTTGAAAATAATGTCCTTTCACAAAGTAAAAAAAAATCCTAAATGTATTTATTGGGATAGTTGCTGATTTAACTTCTAAAAATTAGAAGCCTAAATTAAGCTCAAAAGAAGGGAAGTGCTGAAAGAATTCAATACAACGTAATATATGACCTCAATATTCTCCTAAGATTTTCTCTCCTGTCAAAGTTAGCTTAGTTAATTATCCTTGCAACACCAAGTTCTCACAACTTACAAATGAGACAATGAAAGTAATTTAACAGATATACCACTTCAAAGTACCTATACGGGCACACATTTTACTGCATGTTTATTGTATTAACAGAGAATTATCCTCGAAAATTAGATGTCAAAGAACCAAGTTCTAGTCTACCTTTCTAAAAATGATTTTTATCTTCAGGATTTCACAGTAAACCCCACCTGCAGATATAGGAAATCAAACAAGCCACTTGCAGTTCTTATTATAAACAAGAAAACATTACTCAGCTAAAAGGTTTTCACAAACTTTGCCTGTTAGGGGTCTTATTTAATCACCCTGAAAAGCAAGGAGAGGTCTCCCACTCCATCAAAATTGTTTCGTTCAGTACCAGCCAAAGATGGCCAAAATATTTCCCCTCTGCTTCCCTAGAGCTACTGATGTGCTTACCAGCTTTAGAACTGCTTTGGTTAAAACGCTTCCATCGCTTTTTGGGTGCTACGTGGCTTACATCTTTAGACTCATCCCCCATGGAGCCTTCTCTATTCAGTCCTGTTTCCAACTCTAGGCACTCCCCATTTTCAAAGGGCCTGTAGCTCTCTTTCTTTTTACCAGATTCTGACTTCATTTTTATATGAACTAAACTGCCATCAGAGGAACTTGAAGAGTCTTCACCAGGGGAGTGTCGCACCAACTCCCAAGGTACTTTCCTTGCAAAATCTTCCTTGGTTCTGTCTAGAGATCTAGCAACTGAGCTTTGGGTAGCTCTATGCTGGTGGGACACACTCTCTGCTGTACTGAATAAATGTTTTAATGATTTGCTCTTTGATGTTGTGTTAACTATTAGTTTAGATAGGTGCTTAGATTTTGGATAGCTGCGCCTTGCGGTGCAGTGTGTATCAGGAACAGCCGTATTTGTGAGTTCCCTTTTTTTAGCACCAAGATTGATCAACTTGGTTGGGATAGCATGTGAAAAAGAGGACTGACCTTCTTTGGGTTTATGACATTCTGGTTCTTGAACACTGTCTTGATTTTTTTCTATTTTAGGAGTTGCTCCCATTGTAGTCAAAGATGTCAAATCACTCGGAGTATCACTTCCACTACTTTCACCATTGCTAGAACTTCTGTAGGAGACAATGTTCTGAGTAGTCATGATCTGTTTCTCTTTTGTCTTACTGTCATGCATATCTTTCAACATCATCAATAAGGTGCTGAATTTGTAATTAGGCTCAATTGGCAAGTGATTCTGCCCCGGGACAGATGAAAAGAGTAAGGGCACGGCAGACTTAGGTGACCCACCGTCTTTCGCTTTATCATTCATGGACCTATAGGACAGCTCCTTCAGTTCAGAAAGTACGTGTTTCACAACAGCCGTTTCTATTTCGGCAGAATCACAAGAGTTCTCTCTAGTGCTGTTTGGCAGTTTAGAGCCATCGAGCTTCCCACTTTTGGCAGGTGTATCTAATTGAAACCCAGGAGCACCTTTGGTAGTAGAAAAGCAGCAGTCAGGTATACATTCCTCTTTCTTAAGAGATGATTCTGTGGCAGCAGCAGATCCTTTATGTTTGCATTTTATAGTTCTGAACTGAAGCTGTTTAATATCCACGTGACTTGTAAACCCTTTACTTTGGAGTGTAGTGTGCTTATCTACCACGGTAAGATTGTCCTTCCTGTAAGCAGATGCCTTCCTCTCGGCTTCAAAGGGTGGCTGCTGGAATTGCTCACCTCCCGTTTCAACATTGGTATTCCTATCTAAAGAGCCTTCCAGAGGTTTCTGATTTCTGTTACTACTTTTGGGGAGAGATACAGGACGTTTAATGCTTCTTTGCCCCAAAGACAGTTCCTTTCCTGCTTTGTTCATAGAGTCACAAATCTTTAGATCTCTATATGCTGCTGCAATACTTTGGTCAAGAGGCTCCACATCGCAGATGCCATCAGAGTCCACTTCTTTTTTTCTCTCATTTCCACCATCAGTTCCAGAATATGGCTGCTGTTGTTTTGAACTGGACATGAAGCCGGAGGGGCTTTTCTTTTTCTTCAAATCTATTTGGGGGGGTTCAAGTTGGCAGTCTCTTTGAGAGATGTCATAATCTGCTTTCTTAGATTTATTTTCAAATCGCCTTTCCCCAAAAGAAGAGAGCAAGTAGTTTTCCACGGTACATTTGGAACCTATAAGGCTTTCTGCTGCTCTGCAAAGTTCATGAGATGCCTGCTTATCTGGCATGTTTTCAAAAATTGTATTTTTAACTTTGCTCATTGGCACTTTCTCTTCACACTCTCTCTTAGTGCTACATTTTTTTATTCTATTCCCCTTCCTTGCATCAGAGTTCTTCCTCATTTGTGATTTAGTGAATATTTTCCCTTTATCATGGGAGAAATGTTTAGAATCAAAGGCTAGTGGTTTCAAACATCCATTCAGATGCCTGCTCTGCTCGTTTAAGGAATCCTTTTTACATGATCCCATTAAATGGACACTCTCCAATTTGCTAGAAGTCCGGATACACTTTTTCATGCCATTCTGCTTAAGATATTCAGTAGTAAGGCCGACACTGATCTCCCATTTAGCCATAAATTTCTTAGGAACCTTAAAGTAAATGAAGACGGGACAAGAGAAAATTAGAAAATAAATATGTATATGCAAATGATAGTGTCACATTCAGAGATTACCATACTTTCCTTCACAAAGTTTATTTGCAATGTATAACAAAAGTTACAATTCAGATTTGAGCAGCATTATTCAGGTAACCTGACAAACACTGATTCTAAGTGAAGCCTAATGGAATTGTTAAGGATTCCATTGGTCAGCCTGGAGTACCTCAAATGAAACAATCCCCTGGACAGTTAATAATAGCCACTTCAGAATTGGAAAAAGGAATGCAGAGCTAAGAACCAGAAATAGACAAGTTCTTACTGGAACCATTATTCTAAAATAAGTCCCACCCTGGTCATCTTATTCTATACCTGCACTTCAAATGCAAATGCTTCATCGTTAGAAATATTGTGACCTGTTATCTAAATTATCAGTTCCACTGGTTTATTAAAAAAGAAAAGGAAAAAGGTCATTTTCTAATCCATTTTAGGCAGCTCTGTGAATATACCAATACATAAAACATTACTATACTAACAAGTTTCAAGTCTCAAATTATATCAATCGTTATAGCTTGAAACGGTATGGCCATAATCAAAATAAAATTGAGATCCTACTAATTTCAGTAAGGTATTTATACAAGTGATTTCATTTCAACTGCAATCTATGCTTCTTTCAACAATAGTTCACTGTGGCTGAATCCTTACTTATGTGCTATATTTGAGCAAGAAGTCTAAACACAGTAGGCATGAGAACAAGAGATTTACCTTGTGCCTGTAACCTTTCTCTTTTTGTTTCCCTCTTCTCCGAAGGACAGGTAGTTCTTCAAACTGATGTCTTCCTTCAAAAATCACAATAGCTTTTCCTATCACCCAGGCTCTTTCAGATGGATCACCCAATACTTCCACATAATACTCTCGATATGGCTTGCGGTTAGTAACTATTGAAATAAAATTAACTGTATTTACATTTGTACTAAGTTCAGAAAAGAACAGCCTGAAACTGCCAATTTAGGTTTAGCAAATGGAGCCTAAAACAAGCTATTGAAATGCATGTTCATTTCAGACTTCCGGTTTGCCGCGCGGCTGCCATGGATGGCTGGGAGACTTGCTTTCTCTCCCCCGTTCAATTTCGGATCGCTGGGGGGCCCTGAAAAGGGCCGAAAGTCGCCCCGAAGAGGCGACCAGCAAGGAGGGGCTTTCGTTGGATCGCGGGAGAGCAGCAACTCTCCTGTTGGAGCTGGCGATCCCTCCAAATTGGCAGACGAAAGGACCGGCCATAGAAATATGGCTCATCCCTAGGCTGCAGACAGCCGAATTCACATTACCATCTGGCAACTTCAAAGCAGCGTGGAAAGGACTGGGTGAAATCTACCTCTCTTAAATCCTAATTGCTTTTTTGTACCTATTCAATTGGATCCCAACTACGTCAAGAGGAGAAAATAAAGAGACGAGCTGGTAGTCCTGCCAGACCCCTCAGCCTTCCAAAAATGGCAACTGGATGGTCATCTCAATATGACATAATATATACAATAATACAAGAATTCTTTGAGGACCCTGAAGCAAGGACATGGAAGATGATTTGGCAAAGAAAAAAAGCCAGAATAAGACTGAAGAAGAATGGAGTGTGGACATATCTAGGTGGTTTAAAATAGAATACACTTAAGTAGACAAGACCCGTATTTTGAATACGAGATATTGTTATGATGTGAAGATAAAAAAATTTTTGGCTAATTAAAACCTAGATGCATAAATATCAATAGTTAAATTGAAATACTGAGTTGTTCATAAAGGTAAAATAAAGATGATTAAAACATATATATGTTAAGAGTGATGTAATGTAATTAACATGTTTTGATGTAGTGATAAGAATAAAAATTATAAGCTTAAAATGTAAAATGGTTTTAAAACAGAGAAGTATAAATTGAATAATTGGAATAATATGTATATCTTAAAAATAATCTATACTATATGGGTACCCGAATTGTATACTATATGTTTATATAAGGCCAAATTGGAATATGTTAATTGTGAATTAGTTAAGCCTGAAAACGGGTGGAAATATTATTGATATTGTGTGTGGTTTTTTTTCTATTTGTTTTTTCTTTCTTTGCTTAGAGAGGGAACCTTTAAAGAAGTAATTCAAATTGTCCATGTATGATTATATTTTTTACTTTGTTGTATGGAGTGCCCTATCTCCACGATGAGTTCCAAGCACTTGGTTGTAAAACAAAAAAAAATCAATAAAACTTGTTATATATATAAAAAAAGAATAAAAATTATAAGCTTAAATATGAGAAAGTGGACAAGGAAGAATGCTGAAATGGGAGAAATTTTGGTTATTGAATCTATAATATTTGGAAATTATAATGAAAATAAGAATATTATATTGTATTACTAATCTGTTGATATAGAAGTGAGACAGATAAGATATGTATCCGGAACACTAGATGTTGGGGGGGGGGGGATTTGGAAATGATAAATATTAAATGTTTAATATAAATATCAACGCAAAATTAAAGCTGGGAAAATTCATAAGGTTATTGATGGTCCAAAAGATTGTTGACAAATGTAAGAAAGCTATTAAGTAGCTGATGGATAGAATAAGAAGTACACTAATTTAAACAAGAGACAGTATGTATTAAGGGAAAAAAGAGAGGAAATATTGGCTGTAACAGTTGGAGATTTGTATTAATATTTGTATGTAATGGAATTATTGTAACTCAGACACCACGTTGCTTTTCAAAGATACAATTCTGACATTGGAAAATTAATAAAAAGTTTTTTAAAAAAAGAAATGCATGTTCATTTCCTTATAGGAGGGTCATTTGCATGATTTCTGCCAGCTTTCTTTTAGAATCAAGAGCTCAAGGGACATACATTAGACTTTCCAAATATACATCCCCAGAACATTTAATGACCAGTAACAATGTTTTTTTCTGTCTGTGATTTATTTTATTATTTTATTTTATTACTTTATTTTATTATTTTATTTATTTAACAAATTTATATAGCCACCTAACTCCTAATTGTTGTAATCTGCCCAGAGTCACCTTGCAGTAAGATGGGCAGCAAACAAATTTAATAAATATGACTCCAGGTAATTTACATGATTAAAGTTTCACAATATAAGAACCCATAAACCCCACCACCACCACCCATGTAGGATGTAAGAACCCATTTCACTCTCTGTATATTTAAAAATGTGTTTCATTAAACTTCACCATTCTCAGCACTTTTTGATACCTTTCAACTTTTTCCCTAGTGGCTTCAAAGTTCACTATTAAAAGAAGTAAACCAAACGAATAAGCCTTTCTTTCTTTAAATATCCTAAGGATTGCTCTAAAGCAATCCCAATGTTGCTAGAGGCTCCTTAATTTTAATAGAAGCTTCTTATCTCTGAAATTAAAGGAGTCAGTTTGAGGTAATGATTAAGGAGGTGGCCTAAAAACAGGAGACTGTGACTTTAGGCATGACAACCAGCTGGGTGAGTTTGGGTCAGTCACTCACTCTCTCTCTCTCTCAGCCCAAACCCATATCACATGGCTGTTATTATGGAGAAAACTGTTGGAGGAAGGAATATTGTATGTGTTTGCCACCTTGAATTATTTTTTTAAAATAATAAAGGCAGAATAGAAATCTAATAAATAAATACATCTCAATAGCTACTGCTTTATTTTATGAGCAAGATGCAGTCAGTCTATGGTGGTTCACTCACAGGTCATCTGAGCTTCCTTCTTCCCCATATTAAGCTTCAACTGCTCCTATTAGCCAGAAGTGGTGAATCCATGCAAGGTCAGAAACCGCTGAACCACAACTCCTGGCAGTCCAACATGGCCAATGAGGAGGACTACAGAGCAGTATTCAGCAACACTGGAGGATCTCTAATTCCTATGTGCAGTAGAGCAAACCATTTTGGGGACAGGAGGGAGGACAAAGTTAACCCTTTTTTCCTTGTCCATCAAGAGACCTTGAAAACTGCCCTTTCCTTGTGGCCATTAATTAAAAAAAAAATGCCTTCCAACGGAAACAGTGAGTCTTCTTTTCCAATTGGTGAATTTGTGTGGGGAGAGGAGGGTTTAGAAAAAAATGAGCTGCAATTGGGGGAATGAAACCACCCATCTCAGGAATCTCTATCCTTCCCACTCCCCTTTTCATTATTATTAGATGGCTATATCTGTATGTCCTCCTCCTCCTCCTCCTCCTCCTCCTCCTCCTCCCTAGCGTTATTCTTTAATAACACTTAACTAGGAGTAAAGAGATAACTTTTTCCCTATCTCCTTTTCTCCTTTACAGGTAGTCCTCACTTAAAGACCAGAACTGGGACTGGAACCTCTGCTGCTAAGCAAGGTGGTTGTTATGAGGGGTCCTGAGCTTGGCTGTTTTCTTGCAGACATTACCCAAATGAAATCCCAAAGATGCTTTCTCCAAAAGGCAACTGGACTTTCCTGTTCTTTGGGACAACCATGATCTGGATGGTTGAGAATCTCCATAGACATTTACCCAAATGAAGATAATATCATTAATGACATTCGTCACTTGCACTGATGACGTTGCCTAGTTTGGGTAATGAACCATCTGCAAGAAAACAACCAAGTTCAGACAGCATCAAGAACCCTTCATTTCAACCCTGAGCTACAAATATTCTTCTTTAAAAGGTGGCACGATCTGGTTTCCCTCACTGATTTTGCTTGTCAGAAGCCAGCTGGGAAGAACACAAATGGCAACCATGTGATCCTGGGATACCGCAATTGTCATAAATACATGCCATCTGCCAAGCACCCAAATTTTGATCATGTGACCACAGGGATACTATGATGGTTGCAAGTGTGAGAACCTGTCATAAGTTGCTTTTTTTTTTTTTAGTTCCACTGTAACATCAAACAGTTGCTAAACGAATAAATTGAGGACTGTATATACTCTGTACTGCAATTAGATTTTTTTAAAATATCCCCTTAACTATGATTGTTCTGCTGCCCCCTTCTACTGTAAACTTTATTTTTAAAGATATGCACTTTAAAAATGCCTTAGTAGTTGCATTTGAAGAATTCTTAAGAACTGAAAAAATAGAAACAATTGTTCTGCATAGGATTATAGTTATAAATATCTTCACATGCTTTTTTAAAAATAAAAATAAATCCAGTGCATAAATAGCTAAAGTCAAAATAGATCAGTTTAAAATTTCGCTGCATGACTGCAATCATATGCATAATACTCAGGAAGATAGAAATATTCTGTTCAAGAATATTTTGACCTCAAAACAGCTATTTGAAATACAGAATAACAGAGTTGGAAGGGACCTTGTAGGTCATCTAGTTCAGCCCTCTGCTCAAGCAGGAGACCCTATACCATTTCTGACAAGTGGCTGTTCAGTCTCTTCTTGAAAGCCTCCAGTGATGAAGCACCCACAATGTCTGAAAGCAAGCTGTTCCACTGGTTAATTGTCCTCACTGTCAGAAAATTTCTCCTTATTTCTAGCTTGAATCTCTCCTTGATCAGTTTCCATCCATTGTTCCTTTGTCTGGCGTTCAGGTGCTTTGGAAATTTGGACTGTTCTGAACTTGATCCACACTCAAGACAAACCCTTTCATTATGTAACAAATATTCTGTACTTCCCTTCTCCCCATTAAGAAAATCTTATTCATTACAAGTATGATTAGCTTAGGAATGTTGTTTCTATTTCTTCCCTATCAATTGATCATGCAAATAAATCATTTACAAAATGCCACGTACTTAATGATGTTCATTATACAAAATTGTATAATGCAGGATGAGTAGATTACCTTTCATTTTTGAATGCGTATCTAATACAGGATCATGACAAACTTTACAGGGCCACCATGGACGTCTGTTGAACTTGGCCCATACAAGATCTCCAGCTTCATATTTCACTGGAGCAGGTTTCTTCTTGGTTCGGCCCTTTGAAGAAAAACAAACAGTTGCTGAATTAGTTCTCATCCCTCCTCACTGTGAAAGTGCACCATATGAATTGGAAATTAAAATAGTCAAGAGTATTTCATTTCAAGGCAGACTTAATTATAAAATTTTGTATAAAGTTAATGTTTTAATTGTTTATAACATTTATGTTTATAAGTAATGTTTATAACATTGTTATAAATCATATATTGCAAGATTTTATTCCAGAAAATCAAAGAAAAGAAGAAAATCAAAGAAGGCACCAATATTGATATTTTGGTAAATAAATCTATCAACTATAAACATTTTAAAATCTGTGAACAAACCCTAACTAGTAATTTCTGCTCTCCTCTGAAAGGAAAAAGCTCAGGTCTTAACCATGATATTGCCAATAAAAATGGGAAAAGGAACTTCTATTACTGACACAAAATATTTGATCACTGAGACACTTTGTATCTTGATAGAGCTTTATTAGTAGCATCTTCCTTAAGGAGACTAGAACAGTGTTAGAAAAACAGTTTTAATTAGCATGAAAGGAACAAGGACTTGGATCCAGAATCTGCCTTTTTAGCAGATCACAGCACACACAAATCAGAACGCAGCTCAAATATTAAAGATTTGCCACTACAGTATTGTAAAAGGAGGTAGCAAAATGGCAGACATCAAAAATAATCTACCCAAACTGAAATTCCTTCCACTTAAACATACCATGATCAAAATCAAGCCCCCCCCCCCCTTTATCCTTTGGGAAACTAAAGGTGTTGCTATGAAGAACACACAGGCATTCAATGTATCAAATTCAGCATAGGTTCAATGCATGCAAAAAATGCATCTTGGACTTTCACTTATACTTATTCACTTAATAAATAAATAAATACATTTATTTATTATATTTGTTTGTTGCTCATCCTGCTGCAAGGCCTATAGTGCTGATATGGATTTTATTTACCATTTTAGCCTTATATCATATATTTACCCATCTGAAGGGCAACGAATCCAATGTTATTTGCTTCTGAGAAGATATGCACATGATTGCACTGTTCAGTAATCTCAACAGCTTCCATCTTAACCTACTAAATTAGTGGTGTTATTTTTCTGTTAAATTAGATGCTCAATCTAGATATGCAACCTCTTTTATAAAATAATTCCCTCCTTTCCCTGGACTGTCCCTGAATTTCCCCCCCCCCCAATATTCTATACTATCCTCCTTTACACTGGTCTAATTGGTACATTACCTATTATGGCAACAACTGGTAGAAATAATTCTCCCATATAAAAGCCATGTTTGTTTCTATTCAGTCATGTAGATAAAATCTATTTCACATGTGCTATTAAAATGTCTCACTGGCAACTGAACTTACTTTTCCCAATTGCTATTCATTTAAAATTGTCACTGTGACCAGAATACCATTATCCTTCCTTTGGGTGACCACTTTTCAGAAACTTCTAAGAAAGTTGCAACATTTTTATCCAACAGCTATAGCTCCTAGAAACCATCTGGTTCCTCCCAAATGCTATTGTTAGCTGTTCATTATCTCAGGATTTTCGTTTTTTAAAAATTATTTTACTGTATTTATTGTGGGATTGGGTCTTTTGGGGGGGGGTTGATCTTGGGCTGCAAATAATAAACTCTGAACATTTTAGGATATTACAAGGTGACCATGATAAATTAATTACTTATATAGATTTCTGAACTATAATTAATATTTTTAATGGCAATCATCTGCATAATTGCAGAGAAATTATATATGGAAAAAGAAATGTTATGCCATCTGAAGCAGGAATAATACTGCATTCTCTGAAGAGGTATAACCCAGAGTCAATTGGAGTTGGGTGACCAATAAATGTAAAATAATAGTAGTAGTAATAGCAACAACTCCCTTTATCTACTAGGTAAAATTATTTCCAGGATCCAACTTTGTTACCACAAAACTATCCACTAATTCTCCTTCCTTTTGTTTGCTTTCACTAAGGAACATTGTCTTTTGCATAAGAATAAAGTGATTTCTATACAATCAGACTTCCTATTTTCAGGAATAATTCATTTGTTTACTTCTTTTAATTCCAGAAACCTCAGAAGCCACTTTATATTAATATTATCACAGCATTATGTGCAGCCTCTACCTCTAACTAGACTTCACCTAAAACCTGGTCCTGCAGACATGGACTTCAAGCTTTTTCCCTTGCTCTTCCTTCCTTCTCCAACTCTGAACTCTTGTGTGCTGGGGAAGAGATCAGAATATTTCTAAAGCCTGGTTTTGTGTCCTTGGCTTAATAAAGCTATAGCCATAAAGCTGAGATTGGAATGTAAAAAATAAATTATCCTAAGTCTGGAAAAAAAATGTGCTTCAAATAAATAAGCAAAATCAGAATTAGAAAATGAGACCATTTTATATCCTGTTTGAATAAGCATGGGAACCTATTGTGGCTTCCAGAATGAAGAATCAGAGGTATCAGAAACTCTCACCAATGGTCATGTTGACTCTAGCAACCAGAAGATGTCGTTGATCAATATCTGGAGAAAGAGAGGTCTTCCCTTTCACCTTACATAATGTATTTTCTATGTTTATGACCAGGCTTATATATAATTATTTCAACATAAGGATTTTGTTTTTTTACTGGGCGATCCTAACAGGATAGTAATTGCTAGTCTGAAGTTGATTTATTTGTTGAAAAGCATTATAAAAACAATTCACCAACTCTGGCATATTATGCAACATCTGTCAACATGTACATATATTGTAATTATTGTTTACAAGTTCACAAGCATTATTGGCAATCTTCTTGTTCCTACTGGCATATCAAAGGAAGATTGTTAGTGTCAATTCTAGACATTTTCTCTGTTAAGGATGTTCATTCTACTCCATTGTTAGGGTTATGTAAATATACGGTAACACCTCCCACCCACTCCCCAATGCACAGTTCTATAAACTATTTGCTGGACAACAAGAAAAATCAGTGTCTTCTTGCCTGGTAGGATGGAAAAGAGAGAAATTATAAATGTTGGATATTCCTAGTGGAACAGAGGAAAATTTTGGATAACATCTAACAGGAAATACCAACTAAGGAATGACTATAGCAGGCATAACAACATTTGAGCTAATGTATGCTAGTATGGTGCAAAAGAATTAAACATTTAAGAACTAAGATCTTGAAGCAAAATCAAGAGTAAGATATAGCATATGTCAGGAATAAGATAAAATATGTCTTGGAAAAAGAGCTTTTGGGCCGTTATGATGTAGATTAATACTTAATTCCTTTGCAATATTATTTTAAATCAAACATAGATTGATAAAAACTTATTTCAACATCAAACTTTCTATACTTAAATTGTATTTGCATACAATAGTGCCACAGAAACTAAATGTAAATCTGAATTCTCTTAGACACAAATTTTAATAATAATAAAATTCTTTATAGAAGAAGGATCTCTCCTGTGTAGATGAATTGCAAGTTTTCCTATGACTCCCACCACATTTATTTCTGCACCATATCCTTTGTGCAGCTATCTGGACATCTGTTCTCTTTAGATTTCATATACCCGTTCCTAAAAGCTATGTAGTATATTCCACATGAGACTAACATGCAGGAAAATTCATACATAAAGCTAAAAAATGGACTTTCCATCATGAGCACTGAACAATCCATAATGGCCTAGTTTGCAAAGATTCTCATAACATACTATGTAAAACTTTAAAATCAACTCTATCATGGCTTTGCATAAATTATTCAACCCTGCCATTAAAGCTTAGTTTCATGAGCAAATTCAGCTAATATGGCCAATTCAAGAGATCATTGTTAAAAACCTTGATTTCAAGTATTTATGGAATAGCAATGTTTGCATAATTATGCATACAGTATTTCCAGAAATAGCAAGAGCTTAGCCTGTCTACCACAAGCATTCTTAGGTAAATATTCAAACAAAAACAAATGAGAATAGTAGGAATATGTTTGCTTTTGGCGCGCGCGCACACACACATACACACACACATGTATGTATGTAAAATAATTTTTCAATCTGGTACAAGCAGACAAAAAAGGAGAAAAAGAAAAAGAAATTAAAAATTAAGAAATTATACAGTGCCTTCCAGTTTTTCAAAAAAATCTTTGTCATTTTTTTTCTTTGACCAAATTGGTCAGCTGTGCCATTTTTGCAAGTTCAGATAATTTTATAATTCACTGTAGGCATTTCTTTGCTTTTCCAAGTTTTTGAATACAACAATTGCCATAGTTACCATGTAAAATATTAATTTCCTTTATTTCTTTTTTAATTCCTTGTCCATAAAATCCTGTGGAAATACAGTAATTCTGATTTCATCATATTAGTCTGCAATGGTTTCTGCATCATTGTATGGATTTGCACTTTTTTTGCTTTTTCACAAGTCACCATTCATGATAAAAAAAAAAGCCCTCTTCCTTTTCACATTTCCAACACTAGTTTGATATTCATTTATATATTTTAGATAGTTAGCCTGCGTCATATACCATTGACGGTACTTGCCTATTTTGGCTTAGTGCAATATGTGATCATATCTATTGTGTTTTAAAATTCATAATGCATAATTCAATATAAGGTTCTTCAAATGTGCAATGCAATTTCCACAAGTAATGATGTACCTACAAACATATCTCTTGTGATTCAACAGGCTCCAAGTTCCATTCATTTTTAAAAGATTCTTTTAATTAAAAAAGTGATTAGGAATCTGGCATGGCACAGTGCAGAAATAGAAAAGTCTAGCTTTATTTTTACGATATTTCCAAGAATACCCCCAGGATATATAAAAGCTGCTTGTAAGCAGTCTTAGAAAATAGAACTACAGTGGGCAATGGCTAAAATGCAGGATGAGAATTGGGGAGATCTAGATGCAAGTAATAGAAATAGCCATAGAAATTCACAGGGTGAGTTTGGGTGAATTTGGAGCAATCGCCCTTTCACAGCCCAACCCCATAGGTTTGTTAGAGCTATAAAAATGAGATGGGATATAAACCTACGAAGTAAATAAATAATGCAAGGGAATATAAGGAATGCGTAGTGAATAGTTCAACACTGAATGTGGATTAAGATAAGGATGTGTGACATTCCCTTGGAAAAATATAAGGAACGCTTGTGATGACATTAGGGTGTGTATGTAGGTTTAGTTTAGTCTAGTATTAGAAAAATGCAATAATATAGATCTACAACATACTACTACATAGGTAATCCTTGACCAACTGAACCCAAAATTTCTGTTGCTAAGTGAGACATTTGTTAAGCGAGTTTTGTCCATGTTATGACCTTTCTTGCCACAGTTGTTAAATGAATCACTGCAATTGTTAAGTTAGTAACATAGTTGTCAAGGGAATCTGGCTTCCTCATTGACTTTACTTGTTAGGAGGTTGCAAAAGGGGATCACATGACCCTGGGACACAGCCACTATCATAAATATGAGTCAGCTGCCAAGCAGCCAAATTTTGATCACGTGACCATGGGGATGCTGCAACGGTCATAAGTGTGAAAAATGGTCATCAGTCATTTTTTTCAGTGCCTTTGTAACTTCGAACAGTCATTTAAGAACTACCTGTAGTATAGTAGTGTAGAATATAGTTCATAGTGGAATGTAGGTTTAGTTTAGCAACAGAATGTAGGTTTAGCTTAGTATGCAGATGATATCCATTTGCATGACTGTTGGCTAAAAAATTAGATAATTTATAGCAAAGATTATAGACCATATAATGCAATAAGGATTTAGACTCTTAAAATTAATGTATTAAAGACCAAGATAGCCACGTTGGGCAAAAAATTAAAATTATTCCGTATTACTTATGTATGAAAACCCAAAGCAAATTTAAAAAATGAATGTGCTTTGGTAGTTTACTAATTATGGGGAAATGGCTATGTTGCTATGCAAATACTGGCAGCAAAACAATGACTAGTACACGGCCCGTTATGAACTGATGTTTTAAGAAGCAAAGCTTTGTATGACAAAGTGTGCTTTATCTACTTTGTTGTATGAAAGTGTGAGTTAAGAATATTAGGAAAAAATAATAGCAGAATGAAGTAGAAATAGATATTTCTGCAAAGATCAAATATTATTTTATATTGCAATGGAGTTTAGAATGGACAAACGTGCCGCCCTCACCATTATCAGGCGAAAAATAATAAAAACTGGAGGAACCAAAGATACCCTTTGGAAATAATATCAAGAGTTTGGATGAAGACAGCCAGTATAAATACTTGTGCATCCTTCAAGCTGACAACAAGCACACTGAAGTCAAGAAGGTGGTTAGTGGTGAAAAAATCATGAGAATGAAGAAGATTGTAAAGTCTAAACACAATGGAGGAAATACCATCAAGGCAATTGACATCTGGGCAATTCCAGTCATTAGATACACATCTGGAATAGTGGTCTGGGCTCAAACAGAACTAAAAGCCATGAAGAGTAAGACCAGAAAAAGAATGACAATGAATAATGCCCTTCATCCATGCAGCAATATTGAAAGGTGTTACTTACCAAGAAGCATAGGTGGGAGTGAATGTTACAAATACACCAGACAGTTGAAGAAGGAAAAGGGGCATTGGAATAATATCTGAAGGACAATGAAGAAACACTGAAGCTACTAAATCATGAAGGCTTAACTGAGAATTAGAGAGACCAAACTGGCATACAAGAAAGACCAGGTGAAGAACAGAAAAGAGACACAGCAATGCAAAGTATTACATGGCCAGTACATTAAGAAAATTTCAGCCAAAGCAGATAATAACAAGAGCTAGCAATGGCTAAGAGCAGGAAAACTGAAGAAAACGCAGAGAGGCTCATTCTGGCTGCACAAGACCAAGTCTTAAGAACAAATTCAGGCAAAGCCAGAATTGAGAAGTTAGCCACAGACAGCAAATGCCATCTCTGCAAAGAAGCTGAAGAAACAACGAACCAGCTAGTTAAGATGCTGCAAGATCACACAGACAATGGAATGACAAAATAGCAACAACACTGCACTGGAGTATCTGCAAGAATCACCATTTATCAAGAACTGGTAGGACCACAAAATAGAGAAAATAAAAGAAAATGAAGAAGCTAAAATGTTCTGGGACTTTAGAACTCAAACAGATAAGCACACTGCCATATAACACCCCAGAATTAATAACAGTTAAGAAACACAAAAAAGTCTGCATGGTGGATGTTACAGTACCTCAAAACAGCAAAGCAAAAGAGAAACAATTGGAAAATCACAAATATAAAGACCTGCAAGTAGAGGTGGGAAAAGAAAGCGAAGGTAGTACCAAATAGGAATGGGCACCTTGGGTTCAATCCCAAAACAGCTGCAGCCCCACTGATCCACCAAGTAACAAAATCGTCATCAAAAAGCAGCTTTACTTCAAACAGCTTACATTCTGAGATGATACCGTTAACATCATCAAACAACATCTGACTATCGCAGGCCCTTGGGAAGGACTCAATAGGACTCAAAAAAGAGTAAAGATGGCAGAGGTAATAAACCCAAATGGGAACAAAAAAGAAGGGAGACTTCAGTTACACCCACTAAAGGTCTGGGTAAAGAGCCAGGTCTTTGGGATCCTTTGAAATAGCAGTAGGGTGGAGGCCCTTCAAATCTTGGGGGAACCCTCATTCCACAGGTCTGGTGCTATCAGGAAGGCATGCTTCTCGGGTCTGGATAGACTGCATTGTTTAATGAAAGGAACCTGGAGAGTGCCAACCCTGCCAGATCAGATCAGCTGGGTAGATGCCATGGGAGGCAAGTGGTCCTTCCAGACCTCTGTCATGTAGGTTCTTAAAGGTAGCAACAAGCACTTTGAATTGTACTTGGAAACAAACTGGCAACCAATGCAGTTCCTAAAGCAGAGGTGTTATATGGGCATACTGAGACATAATTAGCACTGCCCACGCCAGTGCATTCTGGGTCAGCTGAAGAGACCTCAAAGTGAAGTAGTAAGTACAAAAGGCTGTGTAGGATTTGATGATATAAAAATAGAAAGGATAGAAAGTTATGGAGAAGTATATAGGTAGTGGAGCCGGTATAAATAAGATTTAGCTATACTTCCATTTTTAAAATCTAATGTTAATGTTTAATCTAGTGCAGAGGTCCCCAACCTTGGCAACTTTAAGATTTGTGGACTTCAACTCCCAGAATTCCCCAGCCAGCTATGCTGGCTGGGGAATTCTGGGAGTTGAAGTCCACAGGTCTTAAAGTTGCCAAGGTTGGAGACCCCTGATCTAGTGTTTTAATTTCTTTTGTTCATTATTTCTCATTTATTTTTGTCCATGGCTTATCTAACAGCATAAACCGTGAAGAATAACTTCACCAGTTTATTATCTTATAAACAAATATTTATGACTAACAGCCAGTGCAGCAGCCATTGTTGAATAAACAATCTTTTGTTACAAAGTCTTTTATGACATAATCCACAATAGGCTTTCAAAATTCCTAGGGGCCACAAGCCAAAAAGATGGGCCATTTCCTCTCTGCATTTTGTGAACCAGGTCACTGTGACTCGCTATTTTATGCAGAGTTGTGGCTTGTTTCAATCATAGCTTGAAAATATAATGGTCATATAATGGCTTGGCGAGACTTCTGTCAAGTAGAAAAATTAGATCTCATATCCCTCATAGAAATTACTTATATTCATTCAGGTAGCTAAATTACAAGCAAAGGAGAAGTAGGTTTCTTCTTCTTTAACAGTTGTGTAGAGAAAATTTCAGAAGATTAAATTTGCAAAAGATAACTGAAGCACAAGCTTCTTTTGTATCTGCTCATCCTATTCTAATATGAAGAACATGCGAGCATTCAGCTGCAATTCTATGTTACAAGGCTTACAGTAAACAATGAATTTTAATGGAGCTAATTCTGAGTCAACTTTGTACTGCACACTCCTTATTTCTTCTCTAATCTCGTAGAGGACAAAGCATGCTACCTCCAAACGTACAAATTCCTTGGGATTCAGAAATTATGGCTAATCCAAACATTCTACTAGCCTGTACGTACCGGGGTCCTGGCCAACAACTCTTTTTTTTAATATGTTCTATTAATTTTTTAACATAATCACCTTAATATTCAGTAAACAGTGTGTTGTCGGGGTTTACATTTAAGAAACATTCACTAACAGTTGATTTCTATAATCTATAATCCACATAATAACTTTACTTGATTTCCTCTTTTTCCCATAATGTTCTCTTTTACCAACCTTAAGTTAATACAATTCTTGGCCAACAACTCTTATCATCTTTGCTTGCTAAATGATTATGCTGGCTGGGGAATTGTAACCCAGCATACCAGGAAAATATACATTGGGAAAAGTTAACAAATAGCTACAATTTGGAATATTTAATGGAATTCATTTACATAATAGTTCTTCCTCAACCAACTGAAATACAGTGCTTGAGTTTTAATTAGAAATACAAACAATTCAGAAAAAAGATGTTCCTACTTAAATAGCTAGCCTGAAGTGGAAGCTTATACAAAGTATCTACCTATGATCATATATATAGCCTTTCACTGGGGGGGAAAACCCTTTATCAATTTTAATATTTTTTACAGACTGCCAGAATCATTAAGTGAGAAATTGCAGTAACCCAAAAGACCACATTTCACTGACCATTTCCTCTGGTTTGTTCTATTGAATAGAGATAATCCTTCTTCATCAACTGTTTGGGAGTTATGGCTACAATGAAAAAGTAGCTTTACAACCAATCTGTGAATTTATGACCTTCACAGGTCTGTAAAGCAAAAGAAAGCTGAAGTAAGATCATAGACACAATTGCTGTTTCACTTAGTGACTTCTTTGTTTAATGACCAAGGTGCAGGTCCCAACAGTAGTAGCTAAACAAGGACTACGGGTAACACAGAACAATTGGTCAAAGGTCCTTCTCTTTATCTCTGTATCTTTTGAATCTGATTTAACTCTGTTGTCACCTCTTTTATTCAATAGGGAATGAGAGTCTATTGCTTTAATTAGTGTAGGATTATCCCCTATCTTAATTTTCATCATACTTAAACTAACATGTTATTCATTGCTTCTTGATGACCTTAACTGTCTATAAATACTTCCAGGTCCCATTTCAATTCTTGACAAGAGTACTGTACCACTAAGTTCCAATTAGTCATCTTCTTGATTGCTTATCTGTTGTTTCCTATCTGACATTTTTTAGTTCTCCCGAGTTGGCTAGAAGCATCAAATACCAAGAAAAGCTGAGTGGGAGCAATTAAACAACATGTACCAATAGGCTTGCTTGTTCATATGAGACTAGAGTTCTTGTAAATTTTGACTTACCATGGGAGAAGGGTTTTCTCTTCTATGCCTTCCCAAATCAAAGCTAAATATTACTTGGAATTTTACAGCAACTATTATATAGGACATAAATATGACTATAATTGGTACGCGAAGATTGAAAATGTATTAATTATGGCCTCACCTCAAATCCCAGAGCAAATGAACCACATAAGTAACACAATACTTCCTTGGTTAGCTGCAATTTTTGAACAGAATCTAACCATGCAAATCTCTATAAACAATTTGCTGATCTCTGCACCTATCTATAAACAAATACATTCTTCTGCAGCATCTTTATGTAAATTGTGGGCTCAGAAGTTTTAGTTTAAAAACATGCTGTAAAAAGGTTTATGGAATTCATTCAACTGATAATCAATTAAAAGTTCTACTATTTACAGGGTAGCCTTCTAGTAAGTCTGAGATAAGTCATATTAAAGAATATAGATACAATCACTAACTTTTCAAGAAGTAATTTTAGCTATACTTTAGAATTGATGATGGTCTAAAAAAACTGAAAATAAGTTGAAGAATGTAGGAGCAAACCTTATTTTTCTCCTAGGCATGAGAAATAATAAATTTGGAAACACTGGAAAGGATCAGAAAATCTTTTTCTTTTTCCTACTTCTCTTTTCAAATAACTTTCCTCCCATCAAGATTTTTCATCTCAAAAACTCCATACTGACTCTGAAATATAAGAATACAGTTTATCACCTTTTCTGAAGTGGAAATAAACAAATCTGAAATTATTTTGTACTATGCAAACTACTTGTGTCTCCCATTGTATGGAAGATGCAGCCCCCATATATACTTTTATTCAAAAAAAGGATATTTTAGGTTCAACTATGATTTTAAAAAAATAAATTGTAATAATTTGCATAAATATAATATTCCTTTGATAGCACGGAAAATTATTTTAAAAACCCAAAATTTCAATGCATTGTATCATTACTAAGTGCTTCTATATGAGTGTTTCTCACAATATTTTCCTTTTTCTATCTCTCTTTGTTTTTCTCTTGTCTTTATAAAAAAAAAGATATATGCTTTTAAAAGCAAGCCAAGAGGTGTCAAAAATTCATAGACCAAATTCTCTGTACATAAATCATGAGCAACTGAAGGCAGTTTTAGGGTAATGAGAAGTTGGGGGATTCTTTTAAAACGACTATCAGTTAATAACTGCGTGCAAATTCTGTCAAAACAGAGCATTAAGGTACACTGTAACTCAGCACCAATCACATCAGGATCCTAGTGTGTAAATTCCACCCAAAAACTGTAACCCTGGTTGCAGAACCTCCAACTTAGGGCTCCAGAACAGTGCCCTAAGAAACTTTGAAGTACATCTCTAGGCCAGCCATATGTGGGTTATTGCTGGCTGTGCCAGTGAAATAATCTGAGGATACTATACTGTTGTTCTACACATTGTATAGCAGATACGTAATGAGGATGTCTCATAACTGGGTTCCTTCCTCTGTGGAAAGATGCCACCAGCTGGAGAACATGGACAATGTGAACCAAAAATCTGGTGATACATTTGCTACTGAGATTTCAGGACATGAAGTTCTTTCCATTTCGATTGAGCAGGTTTGGATTCCAGTAACCACTATCCATGAGCATTGTATAATTTTTTTTCATAGCATTTTGAACAAACCACCTCTTCAAGTGTCAAAGTGATCACAGTTTCCCAACAATTTGGTACAGCTGCTGCAAAGGCCTTCCACTGCCAAGTGGATATATTTCCGCATGCATAGACTCTTCTAGCAGGGATAATGGTGAAACAAAGCAGCTGCTAATAGTCCTGGTGGAAATGCCTTATATGCTTGCAAATCCATGGGTGTATGACCTTCACATCAACAGCATCAACATCTTGGAGGACACATCTGCCATAATTCTTGTGAAAGCAATTCTTCACTATGAGTTACTGGTTTGTCTAAAATGAATTTCCCTCAAGATCATGCATCCTAACCCGTTCTTTATGGATGTAACAGAAACACATATTTCAGTTGGAACAGGGGTCCTCTACCCCTGGGCCGTGGACTGGTAACAATCCACAGCCCATTGGGAACCATGCTGTGCCCAGCAGTGGGCGAGTGTGTGAAGCTTCATTTGTGCATGCACAGGAGCTAGATTGTGCATGCGAAACCATCCCCTCCCCCCCCACGCTGCCACTGCCGCTGCTGCTGCCGGTCCATGGAGCGAAAAAGGTTGGGGACTGCTGAGTTAGAATACTGTCCCCTTGTCTTGAACATTAAGATTCTGCAGAAGTTTCAAAAGGATTTGAAAGGTTTCTGCTGTTTATGAAGAGAATGTCCACCGAAGTATAGGAAGAGACTTTTCTGAACATGATTTAATTATTTAAACTATATCCCACTTCCCATCAAAGGCCCATATACTGAATATGGATTTTTCTGACAATATATATGCAATATTTATTGTTTGAATTGAATTTAAAAGGTGCTTAATGGTGGTGAAAGCATTTCAAATCCCCCCAAATATTTAGACTTTATTGCAGAAGCAATGATCCAAAATGTAATTCCCTATAGCAATTACATCATAGTTGAGAATTAGCTATATATTTAATGCACGCACACACACTACCCTTCAAGTTCCATTATATTTCCAACTTACGATTATTCTCACCAACACATTTGAAAATATATTCACTTAAAAATCACACATAGGTACCATTCTAATGTGTTTGGAATTCTCCTGTACTAGCTAAATTATGACATTAATACAAGATTAAAATATGAACTCATGGCAAAAATTTAAAAATCAAGCCTAGCCAAAAACTTTCTTTTGAAATAACCCACCTATCCATAGCTATAATTATTGCACACGTCCAAAAAGTACTTCATAATGTACTTTAAACTGGTTTTCAGCTCCGCTGAGCTTATTGAAAGCACCAATAATTTGATGTTTGCATAAATTAATAGTGTGTGTTATCTACAGGGAATATTATCCCTACAGCTTTCTCTTTTTTCTCATTAACTGATTTTCCTTGCTCATTAGAAAGGAGAGAAAAATGGCTTCCGGTTCCGGATCACGGCGCACGCAGTCACACGGAGAGATCCGTCTCTCCCACCGGCTGTTTTCCCTCCGCCGGTAGACCCTTAATCGGGTCGAAAGTCGCCCCGGAGAGGCGACCACCGCTTGAGGAGGCCCTCGTTGATGGGGGAAGGGTGGCAGCTTCTTCCTCAGTCCGAGCTAGCTCCTTAGGGCCGTCGGAGAAAAGATCGGCCAGTAAAATGGACGATCACTTTGCTGCACCAGCCGAAAGCCAGAAGAACAACTAAGCATAAAGAACCCCCGTGGAGAATCCGGGTGAGACCTTTCCTCCCCCTTCTTTCCCTAATTACTCTCCTGTAAAAAGCTTTTATATTTGAATTACTTCCCTGCTGTGAGGGAGCAGCGTTTGGGCACTCGGGAAAAACAGCTTTGGGAATTGAAAAAAACAAAACACAAACCAGTTAATTTTTTATTGACTATTTAATTTTTGGAATACTGAGGGGGCCTGAAAACATTTTTACTCTTGATTATTATTATTATAACTACGCGTCTATGACTTTGGAGAGGCCTTTCTTCATCTTTTTTAACGTGAAAAACAAAAAATCTAGTAACTTGGAAAGAAAGACCTTATGGCCTGCTGAGGACACCTTGTGACGAAAAGTGTTACTGCAACTGTATATTTTCTTTTTCATTGCCGAGGATGGCTCTGACTTTCAAAAGATGATAAGAGTAAGATAACTCAAACAGCTGTGTGGTGATTTGCTTTATTGAGAATTGGAGGTGAATATTTGTCGACTTCTACGAAATAGAGCCTTCACTAAAAGATTAAAGACTTTTTTATCACTGACATGGAACTTGGCACACAGCTAGACTATGAGCTCATATTGGAAAAAATCTTGGAAGCCACGGAGGATATGAACTCTTACTTCCAAACTTTGACGGATCAAATTATAGGCCAAAAAACAGTGGAGAAGAAGCAGATTGGCGTTAAAGAGATTAGTGAGCAATATGTACAACCTAAAGAGGAACCATGTCTACAATTCAACCATGAAACTACACCAAGAGAAATTGTGGAAACTAAGGAACAAATTAATTTTATACAACCCCAAATGCAATCCTTGGAGAAGCTTGATGATCAAAGCATAACTTTAACTGAGATGCCTGAAGCATCAACATCAACAGAGATTGACACTCAGATACACGTTATTGAAAATTGTGATAATGTGGATAAACAACTAGTAACCATAACATGGAATAAAACGGCTTCTATCATCCAAAGGCTACTAGAAGAAAGGAAAGAGAACTTTGACCAATTTGAAGCGTTGAGGAAAACTGACTTTCTAATATTGTGGTTTGATGATGCAGGAATTTTATTATGGAAACCGATATGGCACAGAAAGAAACCTAGAGTTAGATTTAAAAATGTATTTTAAAGTTGTATTTAATGGGTTTAAAAAGGCTTTTGATCTTTTAACTGATTTAATAACTGAGTACGTGAATTTTGTAAGAGGATATCCTTTGTAATAATACTTTGTCTTAGATATGATAATTACTGGAGAAGTAAACTTTATTTACTGGGTTAAAAAGATTTTTTATAGACATAGATGAATTGATAGAATATATATTTAAATTAGATAGAAATCTATTTGTTGGTTTGATATTTTTATTTTAAATAAGATAATTATTTTGTAATAGAAGAAGAATAAGAGGGATTGGTGACAAGAGAAGAAATGGTATTAATGAAGAAAACATAAGAATGTTACTGCGGGAATTATATAATCATTATGTTAAAAAGGGACACCCGAAGTGTTAATAATATGTCTATTTAAGGCTAATTGGAATATGGTAACTGTAAGTTAGTGAAGCCTAAAAACAGGACTTGGATCTCTATAATTGAAATGTGAGTGATATTCGATAGGAATGTTTGAAGTTTATGTAGAAATGTATTAATTTGAATATGCAAGACTATATGAGGGAATTAGTGAGGGAATTTTAAATGAATTAATTTGAGATATATATTTGTGATTGCTCTTTTGGATGTTTGATATACCCACCTCCACGGTGTTTCCTAAGCACTTTGATGTAACCCTTCTACCCCCATAAAAATCCAATAAAATATATATTAAAAAAAAAGAAAGAATGGAGAGAAAATATCACACTCTGTAGCCCCCTATTGAACTGATATGGCATTCAATGGTCACAATGGTGCCGCCCCCTTCCTGATTTTATTTATTAATGTGGATTAAAGAATTTTCATTGTGTTTTTAAAAAATGGAAGTATGGCCACAAATCAGTTACAAACAGTTCCTTCTGCAAGAGTAGGACTTCTATAAGTGTTTTAAATTGCTCAAACGTTAATGCTATAGATTGGACCAGGACTGTTTTGTAACTGGCTTTTAATTCAGTGTGCAATTGGAAAAACTGGGGGGGAAATCAGGGGCTTGGTAGTATCTTGGTCTAACTTAGAGCCTCTGTGAATCTGAAAAAGTGTTCTACAGATTAGAGAACTCAGGACAATGAAAGAGATGGTACTGGGATCAGTCCAGAAAGGGAAGGCTGGCAGGGATGGGTCCCTCCTTTTTCTGCTAGGAGGAATACTCCAAGAGGAACACTGCTTCATCCAACCAAGCCTCCGGCTTCTTGTCTCTCATCCCCATATCCTATAAAAATAACTCAAACCTACCCATTCGACAGGCAGAGGTGCTGACATTAGCTTGATCTCCGTTCTGAACTTGTATACTACTCTCCTTATCATTTTGCTCTAAAAAGCTATGGTAACTTGTAGCCACCTGAATAATTCGTAAAGGTATCTTCCAAACTTCAAATTCTGTTACTTGATATTTTCATGGCTATGAAAATAAAAGGGGTCCCGACAGCAAAGCTATGTTCATCCTAAAGAAATGTGCAATTTTCTTATAATCTAGATGTCACTGGTGGTAAAAATTCAAATCATACTGCTAACAAACAAACATTCTTTGAGAAAGCAGTTAATAATACTGGAGAAAATATGACATGAGCAAAGTGCACATGGAGACATTTTTGTGCATGTACAGAGAAGTTGAGAACTGGATATGGGAATCAAAAACTCCAGATGACCACTAGATTGTAGTAAAGAAAGCTCTAATGCAGGAGCGTCAAACTGCCGGCCCACGGGCCGGATGCATCACCAGGAAACCGCGCCCACCCCATTGCCGGCAATGGAGAAAAGGCTCCGATACGTTGCGCGACATCACGTGACGTCGCGAGTTTGACATGTCTGCTCTAACCCATTCTTGCCATCTGATCGTCATCTAGGTATCTGCAGCCAATCTGATAGCCCTCTGAGAAGAAGCTGCCACTGAGTAAGCATTATTTAGGATCCAGGCAGTGCATTTAATTAAGTAAGAGCACTAAGTATCAAGTTATAATTTGGCAGACACATAAACAATCATAAATATTAATACTATACTATAGCTTTAGTCCAATATACCTCTGAAGCATATCAGAGTTCTGCAGAAAGTGAAAAGAAAGAAAACAATCAAGAAAGGAGAAAGTAGCAGACAGAATGTCTGTTGGGTACAGAAAGAACATCTCCAAACAGAACATACTGGTTACTAAGGAGAAGCGCTTTTCAGCAATGATGTTCTTATCATCACAAACCAGTTCTAGAAAACAGACATGTTCAAAAGGCCACCCCCTTAATTTACATGTTCTGATATCAATCCCTTTTATCTATAAAGATTGAAACATATTTAACAGTGTTAGGAAATGAGGGACACAATGAAAGTAGATGGAGGGATAGAAAGTAACAAATAAATATAACTCTAGTATATACTAGTAGAATGGGGTGATCAAGTATGTAGATTTATATTTGATTCTCCAAAGCCCTGCTGATAATAATAGGGATGTATAAAAAGGAGAGGTTCAAATGTGATGCTAAGCTTGAAAGTGATTTTTTTTGTTCTTGATTTATTGTGATTATATAAAGTCAATCTTATGGCCTAGCTGTAATGTATTACATGTAAATCAGATAGCTATGGTTTATTTCAGTCAGGTAACTATGTTTTTTTAAAAATCCTGGGTTAGCTTTATTATATATCTTACAAGGTGCAAAATGCCCTTACATACAGAACAAAATTTTAAATGTCCTACTTGTTTTAAAATATCGCCTAGCATCCTTCCCAAAAGGTAAGAATGGAAAACACGGTGGAATTTTATTTTCTGTGACCTTTCCCAAGAGTTGACAGCTGTAGTTCTTTATCCCTTTTATAGGAACT
The DNA here is from genome assembly GCA_023970755.1 of Azemiops feae. Taxonomy (NCBI): domain Eukaryota; kingdom Metazoa; phylum Chordata; class Lepidosauria; order Squamata; family Viperidae; genus Azemiops; species Azemiops feae. Next base: position 833,465 of record JALGBA010003956.1, read on the forward strand.
CTGGCTTGCATTAAATTCAAGTTAATTTGATTTATATTGTGAGCAACTCAAGTTATTTCAAAAGTTCAAAGAAGTCAAAACAATTTTAATCTAATCTGGACTATTTTCTTCACTGTCTCATTTGCTAGACTTTGGGGATCAACTTTTATCAGCATTATAAAAGTAAAGAATGATTAGACAATATCTTGGCAAAGGGTATTTTGACTCACACCCCCAATGGCCTTGCTTCGTTGTTTAAAATTTATGGAATTTTATTTACATAGAAAATGTATTTAATTTTATTTTCCTATAACAACATGGTTCAGACATAGTACTAAGTGATAATACTGTATTTTGTTGGATGGAGTACCACACTTAATTTTTGAGTGGAATGTTGGGAGGCCAAAATCAGAAAGGGAAGAAGAGAGAGGCAAAAACTACAACTGATTTAAGGTTAAACTAAATTACAATAAAATTAAAACACTGTACTCCTTTATAAAAGAAAAACTACATGTTACCATATTTGTGCAACACATTGTTACACAAGAGCAAAGGGGCCCTCTTCAGAATTTAAAATTTTGGGCTAACTCATAATTAAACAACACAAATGAGAAAACAGGAAATGGAAAAGTTATTTCAATCAGTAATAATGTAGCAACATAGTAATGATTTGTGGTTCTCCTTTTATAAATTTAGGACCTTTCTTTTCTCAACTCCATTAATTAACATGCCTATTAGTGATTCTAATTCCAAGCTTAATCTAACAATAAATTAAGCAGGTGTTCCCACCCCCATAATGAGGTTTAAAAAGCTACAGGCACAATAAAAGTTCTCACTGCAAAGAGAGAAAAAGTTAGTATTCAGTGCTAACAAAATAGAATATAAAATATACAGCTGTACCCAACTTACTGATGCCCCATATGAAGAATCTTAGCATTGTTGTTACTCCCCTGGTTGCAACAGTGCAGTGCAAGATGCCATAGCCACCTACAGGGCTTCAAAAATTAACTGTGCAGCACCTGGTTTAGAATCTACACATCTGCCCAATTAATACTTTAAAAAAAAACCCAACTTTTCATGGTTGTTCAGCAGAAGCAGCAGAAATTATCTACACACATGATAGATTTGTTTATGGGAATCAAACTCAGGAGTCTTTATCACCAAAACAAGAGAGAGAAATTCAGACAGAAGTTGAAGTCTCAATATAAATACTATTTCCATGCAACACCACTGCCTTGGAAAAGACTCCATATTTTTCTACAGAAATATTAGAATTTTCTTAAAAGTAACATTTAGATGAAAAATAAAAGAAAAATGTCTTTAAAACATCAGCACCTTGAAATGGCTATGGAGATTCTCAGTCATCCAGGTCATAGTTATCCCAAAGGTCCTTTTTCACGAGGCAACTGGACTTCCTTGTTTTTTCTTTGAAGACATTTTGCTTCTCATCCAAGAAGTTTCTTCAGCTCTGACTGGATGGTGGGGAATGGAAAGTCAAAGCTGAAGAAGCTTTTTGGATGAGAAACGAAACGTCTTCAAAGAAAAAACAAGAAAGTCCAGTTGCCTCATGAAAAAGCATCTTTGGGACACCTTGGAATGGGGAAAGAGAGACACCGGACAAAAAAGGCTAACAAATTTATTATTTGAATTATCCCCTAAGCCTGCAAGACACTTCAAAACTCTTAATACTTTTATATCCCAAAATACTGCCACCTACAAACTGATAATGTGCAAAATTATCTGTGTATATGAATATTCTTTCTGTTATAAATTTCCTATATAGTGCTGTGTTGACCTAATGCATATTGCTATCTTGTGTAGTGTCCTTACAAGCCCCTGCAAGATTGGTAGTCCAACATCTGACAACATCAGTTTGAGAAGGATTGATGTATATATTAAACAACTGTACTTTCTCTCAGTATTTTCTCTTCCAACAGCGCTTAAAAGAAAACATGAAAAATTTCAAGGAGTCAAGCTCCAGCCAACAACATGAATTGTGCCTTGATTTAAAAAAACAAAATGCACCCCAAAATAATTAAGTGCTGTAATAGACACCACTGGGTCAATATATAAATAATGTTGCTAGATTAGACATACATCATGATTAATAACAGAAATAAAAAGAAGCCATGTTCATATTAAATTTCATTTTCCTGTGAATATTTCCCTTTTCCTGAATAAATTTACCCAACCCACCAGAGTGGGAAGGCAGGGTATGTTGCTGGTCCCATCTACTAAGGAAATATACCTGATGGGACCTAGAAGAAGGGTCTTCCGTGCAGTGGTTCCCTCCCTTGGAACATCATTCCCTCAGAAATAAGGTTGGCAACCTTCTTGCTACTTTTCTGAAAGGCCCTGAAGACCGTCTGTGTGCCTGGGGACCCTAGGATGATTCAGAGTCAGTCAAGTGGCTTCTGTGATCAGTTTTCTGGGTGCTGGGTGTGTGTGTTATTTCTGGGGGTTTTATATTGATTTTTAACGTTGTGTGCCAGCTGGAGTCACTGAGTGTGAGTTGGGTGGCCATATAAATCTATTTAATAAGTAGCAGCATTTATTATTGATACCAGGAACTTTAATCTTAGCTCCTCAGAAGTTCCCAAAATACATTGTACAATGTATAATGGCTATGCATTGTATAATCATTATTTGCACTTTGAAATTTCTTGCTGCAGCATAAGACACAACTAATGTTTATAAGAGAATAAGATCTCCAACATTTCTCAAAGTCAGTAGAATCAACTACTATAATTTCTGATTTTAAAAAATCCTTATTACAAAATGGAAACCAATTACTCCATACCGCATATCTGAGTAATTTCTTCCTAATACCACATTCTCCAGCTCTCTTTCTCTTTGACTATAATGCACTAAAATGCTCTTCCCCCCCTCACACATTGTATTTGTTATTGTAAATGAAAATGGATGTGGATGTTTCTTTTTTTTTAACAACATAGACTGGACTGTTCTCTTACTAAAATAGAGAATAAAAATAAATTTCCATAGCCTAGTTGAATGCAGTATAGTCTCCAATTTATGTGAGCAAATTCCTTTCCATTTGTGAAAGAAATGTCATGATAACACATTTTCCTACTGATAAATGAGGTATCACTGCTGAAAAAAACGACTCCACTCTTTGTCATGAGGAGTCCCCCCTCCCTTTTTTCCTATTTTACTTATGTAGAAACTTATGTGTCGTAACGCAAGAAATGTTGTCTATGTATCTGTTTTGCCAAAGCATGGAATGGCCACCTTCCATTCTCTATGACCGTATCTGAAAAACATTTGGAAAATGGGGCAGAATAGAAGACATCATCATGATCATCATCGATGTCTACAAGAAAGCAGCTCTGGCTTCTTAGAAAAGGTAAAATAGGAAGTAAAGATCATAAGGAAAGCTGAAGTAGAACATGGCAAAGAGATTGAAAAAAGGGTCCTGACAACAATTAGAATATATCCCTCACGTTTAATTAGTTATGAAGAAAAAGCACTATGATATCCAAAGGAAGTTTTAGAAAGGAAAATACGTAACATTTAAACTGCTGTTTCTTTAAATACTACCTCATTTACATATAAATTCTTCTTGCAAATTGAGTTTGACTCCTAGCCACCAATATACATACAGTTTTGTTAGCAACCATACAGAAGTGAGTGGCTGCTGCCTTCTTGCACAGGGTATTTTTTTCAATGTCTTAATCTAGCCTAAAGCTCTGAAGTTTCCTTGTGGTCTCCCATTCAAATACTAACCAGGGCTGATGTTACCTGGTTTCCAAAAGCAGTGACAAGCAACCTTTTGTTTTCAAAGTGATCCATTCATTCTGGCATTAATAACAGAAGAAAAATGCAATTAATTTAGTCATTTAGTGTATATATGCAGTTAGGTAATCTTCTGGGCCAGGATTCTTCTCAGTAGACATTCCTCTAATAGAAAAAAAAATATTCCAAGTCACTAAGAGATATTACTAATTTTTGTTCCCCATAGTTTTGGAAAACTTGCAACAACGTAAAACTTCCGACAACAAAAAAGAATGCTGAGGAGTAGAACATTAAATATTTGTTCTTCTTTTGCAAAAAAAAAATAGAAATATACATTAAACACATTTTCTATATTAGGAACAAGTATTAGCTTACTACAATCAGCTATCCTTTAGTTCAGTGCTATTTGTTATTTTAAATTCTAATTTTTTTCTAACTCTACCCAAGCCAGAAGCAAAGCAGGAAGTCACCCTAGTATACTAAACTTTAAATCTACAGCTAGTCCTCGACTTACAAGCAGTCATTTAATGACAAGAGTTACGATGGACCTCCAGCAAGTAATTTACAACCATTTTTTGAATTATGACCGCTATACACATCCTGCGGTCATGTGATCGCATTTTGGGTGCTTGACACCCAGGTTACTTTTACAGCCATTTGCAGTGTCTCCCAGTCACATGACTGCATTTCGTAATGGTTTTTGCCAGTTTCCTGCACTTAATTCCAGGTTCCAGCAAAAAAATATCCATTGGGGAAAATGGATTGGTTTAACCATTGCCACGTTCGCTTACTGATCGTCGGGGGGGAAAAGTCATAATTTCGAATCCAGTCACATGATATCTCAACTTATGACTGCAAAGACTTATGACTGTGATTCTGGTCTCAATTACAGTAATAAGTCAAGGACTACCAATATTCAATCCAAGTTCAACTCACAATCTAATCCATGTGTTAACTTGGCTGTACTTACCCACTCGGCTGAACTAGGTTCTTTGGAGGTTGGCCTATTAAACAATGGACTATTCTTTCTCTAACTGCTCAATTAAATCTGTCTTCCACCGATTACAGAGCACATTTTAGACACGAAGAAAATTATTATTTGGTACCGAGTCAGTCTTAACTCCTAGTAACTAGCCGGTGACTGCCTACAGAGGGTTCCTGCAATTTTCTTGCCATGGTTTTTGGAAGTGGTTTACCATTGCTTGCTTCCTACCAGTAGGATTGAAAGAAAGTGACTGGTCCAAGATCACCCAGCTGGCTGAGGCGAGACTAGAAATTATGGTCTCCCGGTTTCTAGGCTGGTGCTTCAACTCTCTGAAGAAAATTATACTTTACTGAATTTTGTGTAGGAGCTAATTTATTGTAACATGTTGCTTATGTGAATATGAGAAAGGAAGCAATATTTCAGTACTGCTAATTTTGTCCAAGTATAATTTGAGTTCTATAAGAAATAAAAGTTTCATCTGAATAGTCACCATAATCCCTGAAGGTGTGTGTGTATGTATATATGTATATAAATGTGTGTGTGTGTGTGCATTCTCCAATTATTAAATGCCCTATGACCAAAAGTACTGTGCTCCCCCCCCAAAAAAAAATCCCGAAGAAATTATCCTGTATTTTTCTGAATAGAAACATTTGCCTGCCTCTAAGCAAACATTGTGCGTGTTGTGCTTGTCCAAAATTTGTGCATGAACATATATTATCCATGTCATAAATGTTTTATGACACAGTACTTTCAAACTTGTGTGAAGTACAGCAGGTCCTGCCTGCTACCAATATTTTTGCCTAGTTACTCTCAAATGAAGGTTTGTAGTAACCTATACCTTAGCCTCCTAATCAACAGCTAACTGGTTGAAATGATCCTCACTCAGTGCAGCTAAAGTGATATTTGGATGCAGATCTTCAACATTCTTAACTGACCCAGCTACCACATTTCTTCTCATCCTCATTTAACACAACAAGGAAAGCATATTATTATTATTATTATTATTATTATTATTATTATTAATAATAATAATAATAATAATAATAATAATAATAATAATAATAATAATAATAATAATAATAATAATAATAATAATAATTATTATTATTATTATTATTATTATTATTATTATTATTATTATTTTCCTCACCTTCTTTTTGGTTTATAAAAAAAGTCTCCATAAAACCACCAATAGGAAACAATGAAGTTTAGATTCCCCTTCCCCAAGTTTCACATATAAAGTTCAAGTGCAATTCAAAATCCAAATATTATTTATACTACATACTTTTTCTATCAATAATTCTTCTTTGCAGGTAGTTTCTTCAACAAAATGAACAGGTTTCTTCTTTATGTGGAGGATAAATAAGGTTCCTTCTCTAAAACAAATGCTTCTCTATGATAAACTGAAAATAAAGTTGTGTAGCCAAAATATGGATCATCAATTGGATGTATTCTGGAACTCCAAGTTACTTTTCTTTGAAGTAAAAAAAAAACCCCATCAAATATTGGAGATTATAAAACATTATAATTATTCTTCAATATACAATTTAAGATAAAGATGGGCAAGAAATCTTAAAATCAGAAAAAATGTTTCTACAGTCAAACCCAATACAATATTTGACAGGAATAAAATAAAAATAAAACAAAACCCCCTGAAAAGCACTAGAAGCTTACTTTAGCAAAAATTACTATTGACTGATCATTTACGGAACAAGGGGTAAGAAACAACATAATGTTTAATAATGGATGCCTCACTTCACCTTTTATCCACATATTAATTGTGATAAGCAAACTAAAAATAGCCACTGAAAATAGGGGAATTAAGACACCTGTCTTATGAAGCAAATAGTACGGGACTTAAGAAGCCATTTTACTTACTTCTGAACAGAAACACGAAGAACAAAGTTGCTAAGCCATTTGTGTACAACCATAAAACACAGGGCTTCATGCATCTCATGTATGGAATAATGATCTAAAGCATGTGAGGAGAGATAGAAGAGAAGGTTTTGCCCATTTTTGCTTCCCCAGCAAACCCCATGCCTCTTAAAACATGGAGGACTAGAAATGTTTCAGAATTGAAGTTTTTGCTGCCACTGGAGCCTGGGGGGCAAACTGTCTCCCCCACTGTTTTCAGCAGAGGTCTCCGTGAAAGGAACATTCTGGATCAATCCCTAAATTCATTTATGTTTTCCAGGCCTAGCATAGTTCAATCTGTCGTAAGGAATACTGCTATAAAGATACATTGTTTTTCTGTGAAAACAATGAAGATAAATCTCTATGAAGGTTACACAGTATTATACAGTATCAAGCCCCCAAGACACAAGTTAGTTTTGGCAAGCTTCCACATGAAGAGCAAATCCTCCCAAAAACCTCTCCAGATGCATTAGACTTCTTTAAATTCTCAGGCCAATACCATGCTTACCGAGAATTATGGGAACCGAGATCCAACACATTTATTGGGAAAAGCCATCAGTCTGCCAGAAAGTCAAATTTAGGAATCACTTCTCTTCTGTGATTCCAACATTTCTTAAGCCATAAAGATGGGGAAAAGGGGGGGGCGGGGGCGGCTGTGTTATTGGCAAGAATTTATTATTATTTATAATTTAGTTATTTAGGCACGAAAAACCAAATGCACAGGTATAGCATAGGTGGTACTTTGCTCAATAGTAGCAACTGTGAGAAGGATCTTGGAGGCCTAGTGGACAATCACTTAAATATGAGCCAGCAGTGTGCTGCAGCTGCCAAAAAGTCCGACACAGTGCTAGGCTGCATTAACAGAGGGATAGAATCAAGATCACGTGAAGTATTAATACCGCTTTACAATGCCTTGTTAAGGCCACACTTGGAATACTGCATCCAGTTTTGGTCACCACGATGTAAAAAAGATGTTCAGACTCTAGAAAGAGTACAGAGAAGAGCAACAAAGATGATTAGGAGAGACTAAAACAGTGGTGGCGAACCTATGGCACGCGTGCCAGAGGCGGCACTCAGAGCCCTCTCTGTGGGCATGCGCACCGTCGCCCCAGCCCCACCTCCCCCCGTGGCCACCTTCTCACCAGCAGCCTCCCCGGAGAGCAGCCCGCGCAGAGCAGCACAGCCAAGGACATGGCAGCCGGGCAGCAGGGACAAGACTCCGCCCTCACGCCCCATCGGGCACAGATGATGCTGCAGGGCACGGGCAGAGAGGGTGGACGCCATGGCACTGCAGGGCTGCCTGGGTGAACTGTTGCGGTGGGCCGTGGAGGCAGTAGGAGGCCCTGCGGTCGGGCAGGGTGGGGGCGGGGCAGGGGCAGGCGGGCAGCGGAGCGGGGGGTGGCGGGGCAAGCAGCAGAGCGGGGTGGGCAGGGCAGTTTTTGGGCACTCGGTGTCTAAAAGGTTCGCCATCACTGGACTAAAACATATAAGGAATGGTTGCTGGAATTGGGTATGTCTAGTTTAATGAAGAGAAGGACGAGGGGGGATATGATAGCAGTGTTCCAATATCTCAGGGGCTGCCACAAAGAAGAGGGAGTCAAGCTATTCTCCAAAGCGCCTGAAGGCAGGACAAGAAGCAACGGATGGAAACTAACCAAAGAGAGAAGCAATCTAATAATTAACCAGTGGAACAACCTGCCTCCAGAAGTGGTGAATGCTCCAACACTGGAAGCTTTTAAGAAGAGACTCGACAGCCATTTGTCTGAAATGATATAGGGTTTCCTGCCTGAGCAGGGGGTTGGACTAGATGACCTCCAAGGTCCCTTCCAACATTATTATTAATTATTAATTATTATTAATTATTATTATTACTAATTATTATTATTATTATTAATTATTATTATTATTATTAATTATTATTATTATACAGATTGCGATAACAAAAAGAAGCTGACTGCCCAAGGAGAGTCCTCCAGTAATGGGTGGGGGAGCTTCACTAGGGTTTACTCTGTTTAATTTGGTCTTGGGGAACACAGCCAATTTCTTCTCCCAGCTACTACCTCTTTAAAAAACCATTTCATCCTTAAAAGACTCTCAGGCGACTATAATAATACACCCAAATATAGAACCGACACCTTTGGACAGCAAAGGACCAGAGGATCCTTTTAATCCAACATATCAGGAAAGGACTCCAGAGTGGCAAAGATCCTATCAAAGGAATTTTTAGCAAGTAGATTTATTTCTCTCTGTGAAAACTGTCACTTTCACAGGTAGGCCAGACTACCTGAAACATTCTTATGTATTGATATTATGGGCAAAAATATTTTATTACATACAATTGATGAAGCAAAACTGTGTATCAGTGTTTCTTAATGTTTGTGCTCTCAGGACCCTGTTCCCTTCAAAAATTTATGGATGATCCCCAAAAGAGCTTTTATTTGTATGGGTTGCTTTTATCTTTATTTATCATATTAAAAATTAAAACTGACACATTTGCTGTCACAGCCACTTCTTATGATTGATTGATTGATTGATTGATTGATTGATTGATTGATGGGATTTTAATAATGCATTATTAATTTATCAAATTTAGATATTGCCCATCTCACTACCGAAGTGACTCTGGGTGGTTTACAGATACAAACCATAAATCTACGTAAAAGAGACTTAATTGAAAAACAGAATGAAAACAAAGTGCAAAATAAAAAATAACAAAATTTAAAAAGCAACTTAAAACACAGAGGGAATACCTCAAGCCACCAACCAATCTCAGGGTCACATGTGACTCTTCAATCCCTATGCCGGTTGACAAACCCAGGTCTTCATGCTCTTCTGGAAGACCAAAAGAGCTGGGGGCTATCTCACCTCTGGAGGCAAAATATTTTATAGGGGGTTGGCAAAGGCAGAGAAGGCTCTTTATCTAGGTCCTGCCAGTCAAAATTCTTTAACCAGTCCGGGTCCATAACATACTTTCCCTGCCTGACCTGATGGGTTGATGAAATTGGGACAAGATGCTTCCTTGGATATTATTTTTCAAAACAGGCTGGCAAATTTAATTTTGCAGACCCTTAAAAGAGGTCTTAGGGGACACTCAGGGGTCCTAGAATCACATTTTAAAAAACAGTCTATATTATTATAAATAATATTGGTTTAAATTAATTAAAAGGCTAGTTCATTTTTTTTCTATGACTACAACAAATATTTTTTGTAAATAACGCTGGTTGATTTTGAACTACTAAAACTTACTTGCATTATATATAATAAGTGTGCTGTTAACTTAATATATTTAGCATGACCCCCCAAATTTATTTTTACCTGTCCATTATGTTTGTCAGAAGGTCTCATTAGTTATGGGCAGAGTATGTGGGGTAGAATGGAAACAATTTATTTTTAGAAAGCCCTTCATAATTTGAGTGGTAATAAATACAGAAACAGATGCAGAAAAGATGACCTAAGTGAAATTTTTGCCTGGAGAAACCAGAGATGGGATCTCCTAGGGGGCACAGACTACAGATCCCACCAACTACGTGCCAGGTCCCCATTTCTGGTGATTAAGTAGGTAGGTAGGTAGATAGATAAATTTTCCTCAGAATAAAAACATTACAAATTTTAAATTAGAGAAATAGGAAAAAATAGTAAGAAAGAAAATAGAAATAAAGAAGATAAAAATGAAGGAAAAAAAACAATAAAGAAGTAGTTTCTAATCTACTTAACAGCAGTTATAAGCACATTTGTATTTTACCCTTTCTTACTAAGATTATATCAAAGTTTCTTTCTTTCCATAATCTACCCTTTCTAATAATCAAGTCCATAATCAATAGATTATTTTTTCTTTTTTGCAGCAAAAAATAATATCCACTATTATTCTACAAAGAAAGCAACAGTTCTGCCTATGAGTTTACTAGAAGGGATTCAGTTTTGAAGTAATAGCGATCTTTAGTATCCCACTGAAACACCACAGGCCATATGCTTCTGCACTCCCCAAACCTCCATACAAGGGTAAAAGTCCTGTTTCCAATTTGTCACAGGCTACTAGTCCTCAACTTATGACCATCACTGGAACTGGAAAATGCTAAGCAGCGTGGTCATTAAACAAAGCATCACATGACTGCACCCAATTTCATAATCCTTTTGCTATGGTTGTTAAGTGATATATCACATGACTGTGATCTGTGGCCTACCCTGCCAACTTCCTCACTGACTTTATTTGTTGGAAGCTGTTGGGGAAGGTCACAAATGGCAATCACAGGACACTATAACTGTTGAAAATGCAAGCCGGTTGCCAAGTATCCAGACCACAATCATGTAATTGCAGGGACATAAGTGTGAGGGCTGCTCATAACTTCAGATGATCACTAAACAAATGGTTGTAAGTCAAGACCTGTAAAGGTTTCCACTTTCTTCAAGTATGAGAACTCACACCATTAACCGTAATTTAAGCCTTATTTATTAACTCTTCTTGGACAAATTCTACTTTCAATTGAATGAAAGAGGAAACTACAGTTTGTTATAGATTACTAATAACTGCCTAGAATTTACTTGGTTTATTATGATTAATATATAAACTGACAAAAGTGATCCAGTAAGCTAACATACCTTTAGTCTGATTTCATCTTAGGCAAACATTTTAAAAAGAGAAATTATAATATTGAATTCTAAAAAAGACAAAAGCCTTTAAAAAAAAGAAAAAAGATTTCTTATTTTTCTCTATCTCAGCAGCATCCCACACAAGCAAGCAGTGTTCATCCAATATGCTTCCTATTTTGCAATAACCACCACAGGACCTAATCATGTACACTCAAAGACTTAGATTCTAACTCATAACAGTAGACACAAAGTGATTTGGAAGTGAAACTTGTAGTTCTGTTCAGGACAGTGATATTCCTACAACTAACTCTTGCATTGCTTGTCCTTCGCATCTCACTTTAACAAAAAGCCAAATATTTTAATGCAAACAGTTACAAATAGTAGCAACATCATAAAATAACTAACTCCGAGATATTCTCGGTTTGGCCTTGCAAAGAATGTCTCTTATAGGATTGTGCTTGCTTTATTTAAAACAATAAATAAGGTTCTTTAGTCAGATCAATTTCCACAAATATAATTAAATTACTCAATTCATATAATTCAAGTTGCTTCAACTGGATGACTGCTTTAACATCTTTTTCTTGTTTATGTTGTGCAAAATGTTTATGTATGTGTGTGTGTATGTACACACATTATAATACATATACATTCACATATGTGCACTTAATTGTTGAGATAACCACTTCATACAATGAAGTATAAATTCTGCTGCAAAAAATATTATTGAGTTAGCTGCTCTTTTAAATGCAACAACTTTTCCCCTGAATTACTAGCCTTCAGTAAAGTAACAATAGATATGAACACAGTATGTCAATGTTACAGTTGACGATAAAACAATTCTTATAGCAACACTTGGTACAAATACATTGTTTGCATCCACACACAAACTCATTATAGCCTGGTTTGCATAACAAGCAAACCCAAAAAATCCAACATCATCTCCAAACTTAGTGGTGGGGGGTATGTGTGTGTCTGTGCATGTGTGCACCAGACCACTTTTCTCATTTACCTAAAAATAGGTTCCATTTAATTATGTGGAACATACTTCTGAATGGGCAAATGCAGAATTGTTCTGTTACTCTTGTATCACACTCTTTTTTTTATTTATTTACTGCCACTGCACAACCATTACAAACCATTATTTAAAAAAATTTCAGCACAATTCTTAATCCAATCCCTGTGTTTATTCTTCAATACTTCCACTCAGAGCAATGAATACAGGGCCACAGCAAAACGTAATTATTTGCAAAATTACTCCTGAAAAGTAAACTTTTTATTCCAGGTATTATCAGTGCCATGACTCTCCCATTCCCAATCAACTTCAGTCATGAACAGATCAACTTCTTATACCTATAAAAATGTAACCTTCAAACCTACTTTTTCAGTTAAATCTTTCTAGTTTTACTAAAACAACATATTTCCCCAGCTTCATGCCTGTTGTTTTATCCTTACATATATAAGGACATATATACACACATACACACACACATATGGATACCTAGCATATGACACTTGTTGACATCACATCTATACTACACAATGCCAGTTCATTATCATATGTACATGGACTAAAAAGACAAAACTGACACCAAGTGTCTGCAATGTGTTCCTATGCAAAAGAAATGCACAAAATCACACTTATTTTCATATTTTTGCTATTAATCTTGCAGTGAGAACTTTACATGAAACAGTTCTACCAACCTTGCAAATCAAGTCAGAAATGCAAGAATAACTTTTTAGTTCATAGAACTGGTTTTATTTTTCATTTATTTAAAGATAATCTACATTCAGAAATTATATAGAACTCTAGCAATTATAGTTCTATAGACAAATGTTCTATCCAAAGAATATTTTGGCTTTAAAGCAGTTTTAAAATTCCAGATTTATACTAATAATTGAAACTGTAAGGAGGAAGTGAATATTGTAAATGAAAAAAGTTTTAAAATAATTAAAGTAATAATTTTTAAAAACAATTGGTAAAATATCACATCCTAATTCTGGCAAAAGGCTGTCAATAAAGACCAAGAAAAGGTGGGAATTCCTATAGAAGAAAAAGATAACAGATTCAATCCTGCTTCTGTAATAAGTCAATTTTCAGTATACCAATTTTCATGATTATATGCCAGGCAGAATGGCTACATTTGTACTATTCACTTTACTAAATCATTCCCATTTTACATCTGAAACACAGGCATAGGGATAAATCTGCCCCACAACAACTTTGTTCAGCCTAATGCCTTCCAGATGAATTAAATTTTAGCCTCCTAGTCAGACAGTTAATGGTTCTAAGAACAAGCCTATCTGGAGGGCACCAGGTTGCAGAAGGCTGCCCCATAGCTGACTGACCCTTCCTCCCTCTATTTGTGCTTCTCTACAGCAGCAGATGGCCACAGTAAAATAAATTTCCAGAAAACTTATTTGGTACCCCAAGGCTGCTTACAGATGATAATCCTGGTGTTGGTGGATTTGCAGTAATTGAAGATTCAAGCCTTTCTATCAAGTTTCCTAAGGTGATAGGAGTCGGATCTTGCTTTTCAGATACTTTCATGAGACTGTATTGGTTTTCTTTTCTCAGGTCACCATCTCCAGGTAAATAAGGCATTGAGGGTAGATCCGTTTTCTCAGTTCTGCTCCCTATAGCAGACTCTTGGTAGGAATTATTTTGCACATGCTCTGGAGAAGAAACTGGGGTTGATAAGAGGGCAGAAATGGTTGCATTGGGTCTAATTTCTATACAGTCTCCTAGCTGGAGGTCTGCCCTGTTTTCAGAGTCGGTTTCCTTACTGCAGGTGGCTGTAGCTCTACTTTCCATCCTCAAGTGAATTTCTTCCTCTGGATCTGCCTCAGCTGTGATGAATGAGGCGTCTGAATCCACCTCCTTGTCTTCCTCGGATGGGGAAAAAGACTCAAAATCCAGAAGCCTGGCAGAATCCTGCAGAGGGTAGTCTTTGGGGCCATCTAACAACGACGAACTGCAAGGCTCCAGGGAGTCCGGGCTGGAGTCGTTCATTTCCAGCTCCTGCAAGGAATCAGAGCCATCTTTTGAGCCATTCAAATATTCAGCATTGCCCATGGAGGCCAAATCCTGCAGCCTGCGCAGTGGGGTATAACAGGAGGGTGGGTCTTGGCCGAATGCAGCCTTGGACGCTGCTGGAGGGAGCCCCACGGGGCACTCATTAGGGAGCTCGGGGCTACCGCTCCGACCCTCCCCCACGTAGGGGCTGCTGTGCCCGTCCTCCTCCAGCGCATCTAGCCCCAAAGGAGTGGCGAAAGAAAGCAGGCAGCCCCTCCTGCTCACTTCGCAGGCCTGATCCATTCTGTGAGGCGGGCATCAACCTGTGAAGCAAACACAGCAACAATGGGGTCAGCCAAGCCCTCCATGGCCTTGTTCTCCAAAATGGCAGCCATTCCTCCTACTGCTCCTCCTCCTTTTCTCGGCGGCCGCTGCCGCGGCAGAGGCCCGACAGCCGCCTTCTGTTCTGGCCCGGAGGCGGCAGAACGTCTAACAAGCCGGGTGCGGGCTCCTTCCCCCAACTCTCCACTTCCAGCAACGTTGCCTCCTAATCGCCACAACCTGACGTTGCCTTCAAAACAAGGGCAGCATCCATCCTGCTGTTGCTTGCCGGGAGCACCGCAGAGCAGGCCTGGCCTGGCCTTGCCGCACTCCCCCCACCTCCCCGAAAGCTCCAGCTGCTACACAGTGAACGGTTTAGCAAAGGCTTCTGGACTTTTCATCCCTCCTCCTTTTCCTACCGCCCGGCTTCCCTACTAGGCCCGACAGAAGCTAGCAAGGATTCCCCCCTCCCCTTTTCAAAGGCCCATCTGGAGTGGGCTGCAGCGCCCTTGCCATGTCCGGATGGAATTTGGCTGAAGAAAACGCTTTAAGCCTTTTGGAGAACGGGGAAGTCGTTCCTGAAATTTACCTGCCCCCTCCCTCAGTGCGGGGCCAAAACGAAGAGCCGATTTGGCTCCTCCGGCCCCTACCCGCTCCGATTCCAGCACAGCAGCCTGCCGGCCTCTTGCGCTTAGCTTGCTCGCTCTTTTCCGCTTACGCGCGCCCCCGCTGCACGCGCGCCGCCGCCGCCGCTACTGCTGTCCCCCGTGCGCGCTCGCGCGCGCCCCCTGACTGACTCTTGGGGTTCAGCAGCTGCAAACGCGGCGCTGTCCAATCAGAGCGGGCGCGCCCGCTCCTGTCCCCTTTGGGCACCACACGGCCCTGTGCTTGTCGCTGCCCCCTAGTGCTCAGTGCTGCAGCCCCTCCTGCCCCACCTATTGCTCCTGCCACTGACTACCTCCTTAGCCTGCTCCCGAGGGCTGGTGACGGCGAGCAATTCTGCCCGGCCTAACCTCGGCCTCCCTCCCTTCCTTCCCACGGCACATGGCGCCGCAGCTCTCCTCTGCCCGCGCTGGACAAGCCCTGCCTTCCTCGCGGCCAGCGCCAGCACCGTCCTTCCACGCAGCCTAAACAAGTCGTTTCGGACCAAGCCACCCCGGCAGGGCGCCGCCAGCGAGGCCAGGCCTCTGCTAGCTCCCCCACCAAGCGGTGCGGGAGAGAGCACGAGCGAGCAAAGATGGTGGCTGTTCAGCTCGTCCACCCACCCGCTGGGCAGCCGCCGCTTTCTTTGCCAGCTTGAAATAAGGGGAGGGGGAGTCCTCCAGACGCCCCGTGACCACCAGCCAACCGGGCTTAGTGCTGTCCCGGGGTTCTCTCCGGTGCACGTGGTGCCGCTGAGTCTGGGCTGCCCTTCACCACATCCATGGTGTTGACCAGGGCGCCTGGGCGACCTCGTAAACCTGTTCCGCTTCAAGAGGGGGGAGGGGAGAGGAAAACCGGGTGGGCTTTCTGCCCCTGAGATTAGGAGCAGGACGTAACCAGGCCGCCCCCCATATTCTCGCCCAAACAATGAGGGAAGTTGAGCAGGTCAACTTGTTCCCTTTTTGCGGCCAACAATGGGGTGGCGAGTTAAGAAAAGCTCCGTCGCTATTCTTTTCTTTCCCCACCCGCCCCACCTCCTTCGCCGATTAAGGGAGGGGAGCCGTCTCTCCTTAAATAAATGGCTGGGCTGTGGCGAGAGATCTGGCTGCATTTTGGCCCCCACCGACTCCTAAAGGGGGCCAGATTCTGTTCTCCCGCGCCAGAGACGAGAGCAGGGCCACTCTGCCCCCAGAGGAAGTGGGGTGGCAGAGGAAGACGAGGGTAGGATCTCCTCTACAGAATGAAACCAGGCCGCTCCCCAAGCCCTCAAGGGGGGGGGAGGGAGATCCACTCCCCAGCCAATGGCTTGCCCAGCAGTGAGGTTGGGTGCTGTCCTTCTTCCTCCCCACAGATTGGATGAGGCTTCTCCCGCCTGACTGGGAAGCCCGCTCTGCCGCTGCGGGCGCTGAAAGGGCCACCCCCGCTGCCGCAGCCGGTCTCCAGGGCCAGCGAGAACGCCGCGTGCCTGTTGCCTTCAGCAGCGCCGCTTCGCCTTAGGTGGGGCAGGGCAGCCGGGAGCCTCGCAGGGGAGCGACCACAGCGTAGCCACCCCAGCCGACTCCCCAGCTCCGGCGGGAGGTGGTGCGGTTGCAGACCCCGAACGACGGCCCAGAGTTACCCAGGCTCCAGCCTCTCCGCTCCTTCTCAGCTGCTTCAGCTCCTTGACATCGGTCAAGAGCGGCGGGCCTTGGCCGTGTGGTTCTCCCTCCTCGTTTCCGCGTGCAGCTCCGGCTTCGCCTGGGAGCAGAATGCAGTCGCCCCCGCCCGCCCCCCACCCCCACCTGCTTTGTACAGCAGCCATTGGAGTTGCGAGCCAAACCTTCCCAGGGCACTCGCACTCACGCATACACACACACTCTTGGCAGCCCCCGTGCGGCTCCCAAGCCCCTCCAAACGGGCTGAAGCGGGAGTGGGTGATTGGCTCGTTCGCTCTACCTGAAATCTTCGCCAGCGAATTTCGTCCTCAGGGAGCAAGCAGCCTGCTGCGGGAACCGGGACCTCCGGTTTCTTACTAATCCTTATTTGTATTTATGTGTTTGTTTATATATTTAAATGGAATCAGCTTCAGCAAAATTCTCCTCCCTCGCTGAGGGTGAGCAGGCAGAAGCGAGCCCTAGTCAAGCAAAGAGGGGAGGTGGTTGTGTCCAAGGCCATCTCCCAGCTCTGTTCTTTGCTGGCTTGAAATAGCGTGGCTCCTGTGCTTGTTTTCCAGAGGAAAAACTCTGGGGGGGGGGGGATTTGCCATTCAAGGAAAGGCTACCATGGTAGGATGGGGTATACAGACAGTGGACTAACCTGCTGCATTCTGACGTTTTGGATCCGGCTTTTTAAAATATCCACACTAAAAGCAAAGCACAGTGCAGATTGCATGAGCAGATTTAATTTTGCCACTGACAATTTGAACAAGCCTGGGCAAATCACGAAAACTTTTATTCTGAAACTACCATCTCGGATGGAACTTGTGCGTGGAACCTTGGCACAAATAATGTTGTAAAAGAGGATATTTTCCTACTTTTTGTCATTACTGAGCATCATTTTGTTTAAACTGCAGCTGCTGAGGCCTCAGAATAGACAAATGATGGTTCCAAGTTAGTATGTGCCCTAGTAGTCCAGGTCAGTCTTCTCCAACCTGACTTTCCCCCAGAAACATTGGGGCTGCAGTGCAAAGAATGCCTCACCAACTAGAATTTGGAAAGTTGCAGCCCTAATAAAGTTTGGACCAGCAGGAGAAGATGTATCCAGTTGCAGGAAGTTAATCTAAAACTAATGACCTAACCAAGGCAGTTTTGTATTTTTCCAGATATGTATTTTTGGCCAGAATGCAAACTGAATTAAATAAAAATTTAAACCCTTTCTTCCACAAATATTCCTTATGAAATAGAAATTAACAGTACTGTTTTCTGAAATGGTTACTGATAATAAGCGGTCCCCAACCAGTTTCTGAAGAGTGTAATGGAAATTGGTATCTGGAGAGCAAGAAGCTGGGAAAGAATGGCCCACAAAGATTAAAAAGCTTATCATTTTTTTCCCCCCAGTCTCTGTGTAGTAAAGGTGGCATGCACAATTTGCTTTTTTACCTGTTTACTGTAATAATTAATAAAGTTTTCGCATGCTTAGACTGCTTTACATAGGCCTTATTTGTTAACATGCTTATCCATGGTTTATTTATTTTATTTGTATTGAATCTTTTAATATTTTTCCAAATAACTCAAGGCGGTGAACATATACAACACACCTTCCTCCTCCCATTTCCCCCACAATAACAACCCTGTGAGGTGGGTTGGGCTGAGAGTGACTGGCCCAAAGACACCTAGCTGGCTTTCATGGCTAAGGTGGGATCTGAAACCACAGTCTCTCGCTTTATAGCCTGGTGTGTTAACCATTAGACCAAAATGGTTCTGATCATGGTTTAATAATGGTTTATGATTTTTGTAGGTTCATAGAAGGTGCTTGATTGAAACCTGGCTGTCACAGTTGTACCTGATGTGTCATGCAAGCAACACCATTCCCAAGTTGAAAATAGTCCTTTTAACTAGAGATAGAAGGTAGGAACATTTGCAGTTCTCCAGTGGTCACTGTCTTTAGGGAAACCTGGTTCATCCATTCGTATCTCTGCTGCTCGTTAGAATAACTGAATAGGATCACTTTGCCAGTTGTACTTCAGATTCAATTTGCACATCTGGGGCAGGCGGCCAAAGATGACCCTGATTGTTCCCAGTCAAGCTGCCCAGTGAAGCCGAGGGAAAGAAAAAAGGGAGGAGGTTCCTTTTTAGATGTTGTCAATCACAAAACCCAGCAGGCTCAGCATTATGACCAGCATTAGTCGGGAATATTAGGACTGAGTTAGCACACCATGCTTATCCACAATTCAACACAATTCTCTTAACACAACAGAATAATCACAAAGGCTAAATTAATAAAACACACAAGCATAGATTTAGGCAAGAAAAACCAAATGTACAGGTATAGTATAGGGGGTACCTTGCTCAATAGTGGCAACTCTGAGAGGGATCTCGGAGTCCTAGTGGACAATCACTTAAATATGAGCCAGCAGTGTGCTGCAGCTGCCAAAAAAGCCAGCACAGTGCTGGGCTGCACTTACAGAGGGATAGAATCAAGATCACGTGAAGTATTAATACCACTTTACAATGCCTTGGTAAGGCCACACTTGGAATACTGCATCCAGTTTTGGTCACCACGATGTAAAAAAGATGTTGAGACTCTAGAAAGAGTACAGAGAAGGGCAACAAAGATGATTAGGGGACTGGAGGCTAAAACATATAAGGAATGGTTGCTGGAATTGGGTATGTAGTTTAATGAAGAGAAGGACGAGGGGGGACATGATAGCAGTGATCCAATATCTCAGGGGCTGCCACAAAGAAGAGGGAGTCAAGCTATTTTCCAAGGTGCCTGAGGGCAGGACAAGAAGCAACGGATGGAAACTAATCAAGGAGAGAAGCAACCTGGAACTGAGGAGAAACTTCTTGACAGTTAGAACAATTAACCAGTGGAACAACCTGCCTCCAGAAGCGGTGAATGCTCCAACACTGGAAGTTTTTAAGAAGAGACTGGACAGCCATTTGTCCGAAATGGTATAGGGTTTCCTGCCTGAGCAGGGGGTTGGACTAGATGACCTCCAAGATCCCTTCCAACTTTATTATTGTTGTTGTTATTGTTATTGTTATTGTTGTTATTGTTATTGTTATTATTGTTATTATATCAACACAGCTGATGTTTCTCCTTTCTCTGCCTGGGATTTTCATTGTCTCCTTTCCTTCACTTCTTCTTTCCCCAGTTTGTTTTTTTTTCTCTCAGCTTTTTTTTCTACCTATTCTCCCATAGGAGTGGTATGCTAGCTATCATTTTTTTAACCATGGTTAATCGATTGCCCGCATTCATTGATCCTCAAAGTTGTTGACTTGAACTCCGTTTTCCATACTGTGCAAAGACAGTAAAAATATGTTTCAGCAAACATTTCCTTCAGCTAACCTGACTCTTGTACCTTTCTGTTTAGGCCTCAACCATGGCTACTTCCAGCTTCCTGGGAGCTGCAGCACTTTTATCACTTCAAATTCCCACTCCTAAAATCTTGGCTACAGTTCCTTTTGTCTCCAGGCCTTGGAGATGCATTCCCTTCCAGCTCAAATTGACTTTTCTCTTGCTTTACAGAAATAACGATCAATCATTTTTGGACCCATCTTTCCCAAAAGAAGATAAATGTTCGTCAGTTGGTAGCTGAGAATCTGCAACCTGACTTAATATAGTTCATGTGTAATATAAAATACCCTAACTGAAATATAAGAGGGAAATTATTATTTTTTAATTAATCAATAATCACAAGTAAATTATTCTGGGGCAGTTCTGATGGTAACCTTATTGCCTTTTTCTTAATGTTTCTAAATGTAGACTAAACCCTGGGATATTTGTAACATATTGGATCACATGATCTCTGTACTAGATGATCTGCACCAGTTATGGTTTAAGGCTCAGGAGAGTTTATTAGTATCCTGTCCAACTGCTAAGATCTGCAGGATAAACTTTTCTGAAGGGGTTCCTGCTGTCAGAGGCCTTCTAAGTATCAGGGAGAAGCCCTTGTGCATTATCCCCAAGGTATGAAATGTTCTTCCTCAGAACTTACACTAACTGCTATCAGCATTTTTAAAATATGTAAAGAGGCTTCTTTTTCACTAGGCTTTAACATGTTTTTAGTTTTGGAATCTCTTTTTTGTTAATTGGTTAGCAACCTTGAGTATTCTCCTGAAGAGGAATATGGAATGTAAATAGAACAAAATAATTTCGAAAGTCTCCATGCTAACCAGCTTTGGGCCCTTTCTTCATTTTAATTTTTCTGCTTAAACTACCACGAAGCCATGGTGTATAAATTGTATTGCAATTTCAGTTCCCCAACTCTCGCTTGGGGAAATTGTGTTCACGTGACTAGCTCAGTGTTTGATGCTTGAAATGTAGGAATGTGGGTAGACAATAATTTCTGGTTATTCATCAGTCGCCGAGTCGTAATGTGGACTATTTTGGTCTTCCTGGATCTCTCTGCAGCTATTGCCGCCATCAGCCATGGTGTTCTTCTCACCCAGCTTCAGGGACTGAGAGAAGGAAGCATTGTTTTGCTGTGGTTCTCTTTTCTCTTTGGCCAATTTCAGTCAGCATTGGGGGTGGGGATTGATCAAGCCTTGGACCCCTGCCGTGTGGGGTGCCTCAGGTCTTGGGTCTCTCACCGCTCCTCTAACATCTACATGAAACCGCTGGGTGGGGTAATTCCATGGCACAGTTTACAATAGCATCAGGATGTGAAGATGCACAGTTATATTTATCCACCCTTGACCTGGCAGTTGACATTGTTTTAATGCTGACCTGGTGCCTAGAGGCTATGAGGGACTGGATGGGGAAGAACCAACTTTAGCCTTACTCTAGCAAGATAAAGTAGCTTTGATTTTTGCTCCTATCCAGGATCTGATGAGGTGTTATCTTTCGCACTCAGTAGGCTAGCATTTCCTCAAATAGAGCTGGTACACAATTTGGAAGTCCCTCCAGACTTGCTGCTTCTGCTTGAAGAGCAGGTGGGAGCTCTGGCTAAAGGGATCTTTGCACAAATATATTGCATACCAATTGTGTCCATTTTTTAACTGGAAGGCTTGTTCACAGTCACTCACTTGTTGGTCATTCCTGGTTGGACCATTGCCTTCGACTCTACAAGGGGCTGTCCTTGAAGACTGCCCGGAAGTTACAATTAGTCCAGGACTTGGCAGCGTGCACAGTGCTGGATGTCCCTTGGTTTGCCCATGTTACACCATTGCTGTGTGAGCTGCACCTGTTCTCGGTTTTTCCCCAAGTGCTGGTTATTACCTTTAAAGCCCTACATAGCATGGGGCCAGGTTTATTTGAGGGACCACCTCTCTCTGAGATTGTCTGCCTGCTGCACTAGGCTAGATAAGGTGGGTATACACCAGGTCCCATCCCTTAAGTGTTACTATCTAATATAACTTAGGAAGCATGTCTTTCCTGTAGCAGCCCCTGCCCTATGCAACACTATCCCCTAAGATCCAGCAGGACCTCACCCTTTTAGCCTTCTAGAAAGCTGTAAACTGCTTTTCCCCCAGGAACTGGATAGAGTAAGGAGCCTGAAGATTGTATGAATTGATGGACTGGGGATGATAGATCAGACTCTTGGGGTTTTTTGGTTTTAGTGTTACTATTGTGAAGTGCCCAGAGTTGTGTTTTATAAGATGGGTTGTAAACTGGCAGGCAGGCAGGCAGGCAAGCAGGCAGGCAGGCAGGCAAGAAGGGAGGAAGGAAAGGAAGGAAGGAAGGAAGGAAGGAAGGAAGGAAGGAAGGGTAGTGGATGTTATTCCTGGACATCAAAAACCTAATCTGATTTCTAGTTAGTAGAAGAATATTATGGAAGGCATCAATTCCTGAGTTCAGAAATGGAAATTAACTTTCTTAAGTCTCTGGAACACATTTTCTGTTGATCTGAGATTGGCTTCTTTGTCTGATTTTTAAAAAGCTCTAAAACACACTTTATAAAATAAGCTTTTAATTGTTGATAATTTCAATGTACCTGGTTTTAGTTCTGGTTTTATGTGGTTTTTTTTTAAAGGACTTAAGATTTAAGGTAGTCTGTTGTATAACAAAATAGATGGAAGACAGACTGAGTTTACATAAAACCAACACAAGACAAGACATGAAGCCTATCACATTAAATGAAGTCAGCTATTTTGGTTTGAAAGCCATGCTTCATGGCTTACCATGTCATACAAATCCCCCCAAGTAGTGCATTTAATTAAACATGATTTAGCAATCATGACTTACAACAATACATGAAACTGGTGATGATGGCCTTCACTAAAGCAGAAATACTGTTCCTCTCCAAAAGCTCCTATCTACCCTTTGCATTTTCCAGGCTGTGGAATTAGACATATGAGGCTGTGGAATGGGGGAAAAGACAAATTTTTGTTACTAAAAGTACTCTGAAGTTGCCAATGAACTGGATCTTGTCTTCTGACATGGATCTTCCCAGAGGAAGAAAGAAGCCTGAGAACAGAATATCAACCCAAAACATAGTGCATAAACTCTGGTTAATCCAGCCTATAGAAGAAAAACAACAACTATCTAGAGAAATTATCCGAAAAATGGAATCAAGGGATTTAAATATTACTATAAGCCATATTACTTAGAGCCATTCAAAAGGATTCTAATAAAGTTCATTGAAATAAAGTATTAGGGGTTGAGTTATAAAGGTAAAAACAAAGCTAGAATTGTCTCTTAGAAATCTGTGTAACATTGTGCTTTTAGAACCCTACTATGCATGTATGTATATCTGTGTTTGTATGTATGTGGGTGTGTTACCTTCAAGTCAGACTTAGTGACTGCCTGGACAAATTTCTGCAATTTTCTGGGCAAAATTTCAGAAGTGGTTTGCCATTGCCTGTTTTCTAGGGCTGAGCAATAATGACTGGCCAAGATCACTCAGCTGGCTTCATGCTTAAGGTGGGAGTAGAACTCATGGTCTCCCAGTTTCTAACTTGATGTCTTTTTAAAATATTTTTTTATCCTGCTTTTATTATTTTATAATTATCTCAAGGCAGCATACATACCTGTTCCTCCTATTTTCTTCACAACATCCCTATGAGGTGAGTTGGGCTGAGAAATCACCCAGACAGTTTTCAAGCTTAAGACGGGATTAGAACTCACAGTCTCCTGATTTCTATCCTATTGCCTTAGCCACTAGGCAAAATTGCCTCTCCAGTATGCCAAACTGGCTTACACACAATATTTGTGTGTGTTATATATATATGGTATGTATAGATAGTATATTCCAAAAAAATCACATTCATTCAACTCTTTTCCTGATAGTACTAGTTTTTCTTGCAAAACACTATGCAAAACAGGAATGTAAAAATCCATATAGTGAACCCTCATGCCCATATTCTTAAAGCCATTCATACATTAAAGTATAAAATGTTTGGAAAAACGTGTATCAAGGTTACAGGCATTTTGTCCCCTACATGTAAAGACAACCTGAAAAAAAGGCAGAATGTATATTTCATTTTATCCTTTCCCTTTTTTACCTATACACGCAGACCTTGGCATTTGCCAGAGTTACATTGCAGTGTTAAATCACAGATAATGAAAGTCTGGATAATGAGACCTTGAGTGTAAGAGAATTGGGGAAAGGGAATAAGGTCAGTGGAGGCCATTGAATACTTGTCTGCGTGTGCAAAATGGATCAGAGCAATGTGATAAAAACAAGATATTCAAAACTCTTTACCATGAATAATGTTTTATATTACATGCTACATGCAAGACTACATAATTGCAAAGCTTTTACAAGGTTTTCTAAGTTCTGTGGTTGTAGGTTTTGGATAGGAAGATCCAAGCCACCTTCCTTTTTGTTTTTCCTAGGCTGATGGAACTAGCTTTCTTTGGAAGAAGACCTAAGGACACCCGAATTGCAAAGGTTAGGGATGTGTCAGGTGGTTCAACCTGTCTGGTGGCAGCCTCTCCTAATCACCTTTACCAGGGCAACACTTGAAAGCAGAGATCAGCCAGTACAGTGTAATCCTTTTTCTCTGCTGGTTTGCAAGTGATGGGATCATTTGTGAAAAGATGTCTGAAAATTTTAAAGCGAAAAACAATATGTAAAAACAATATGTAAAACTAACTCCCCGATGTTCAAAATTGGAACTGGGCATTTTTATGTTATTTATGTTGATTTTAGTTAGGCCAAAGAGATAGCAATGATGGAAACAAGCAGTTTTATTGTGGTTTAAGTTCCAACAGAATGCAAACAGGAGCAGAATTCTGCTCTGGAATCAAGGACAGTAAAATAAAAAAACAAAGGTAAGAATAACAAGAGACAGAGAAAGAGACAGAAGTTGGCACAAGGAAAGGATGCTTTCTTAAAAGTTCTAAATGAGGGGTCTTTGGTGCTCTGTGAGCTTGATTGTTTTCTTGCAGATGTTTCATGACCCAAACTAGGTAACATCATGTTTCCTGCCTGAGCAGGGGGTTGGACTTGATGACCTCCAAGGTCCCTTCCAATTTTTTTTTTATTATTATTATTATTATTATTATTATTATTATTATTATTATTATTATTATTATTATTATTATTATTATTATTATTATTATTGTTGTTGTTGTTGTTGTTGTTGTTGTTGTTGTTGTTGTTGTTGTTGTTGTTGTTGTTATCATGGCTAGCACTAGCACTGATGTTACCTAGTTTGGATAATGAAGCATCTGCAAGAAAACAACCAAGCTCAGAGAGCACCAAGGACTACTCATTTCAACCCAGATCTACAAATATTCTTCTTTATTGGTATTGTTCTACAACCTCTCAAATTACATAATATTTGAGTTGCATAATTTGCAAATAAATCTCACCAAATATTCCTGTCCTTCCATTTATATTCCTTTGATTTTCTCTTTATTTTTAAAGCTATCATTAAACGGTCCAATAACTAATACAAAAAGCAATTGTGAGAGGACAGTCCTGTTGAGTTTCTTTTTGTTAAAGATATTTCCTGTGAATAGAAAGAATTTATTGTATGTGATGATTGATATATTAAGATGATACTTTTTAAAAAATGCAGGCTCAAATTGAAATTCATTAAGGAGAATTTCAAAACGTTCAGTCAAAAGCTTTAAAAATATGTAAAATACATAGTCTTAAGAATCACTGACTGGCTTCTCTATAAAAGACTATAATGAAGATGATAAAGTTCAAATAATAATTTAGTATTTGAAATTAAACCAGTCTGATCTAAATGGCTGAATTTAGCCCTTATTTATTTTCATCTATTTGTAACTAGTAAATTTTTTAAAATCTAAATTCAAAAGAAATTAGTTTATAACGTGCAATTTGCTGCAAATTTTTAAAGGATTTGGAATCACAGTTATTGAATTTTTCAAGTATTAAGATATAAAGACTCATACACCAAATGTTCACATATCTTTAAGAAACTGTGAAATTAAAATATCCTGAAAAGAATTATATTATAGAGTCATCATTAGTATGTTTTTTTTAATATGGAATTTTTTATATTTTTAATTATTTTGAGTTACAATATGTTTCTTGAAGAAAATACAAAGATAGAAGTCTAAGAACACAGCATACATACATTTTTAAAATATAGCACCTGCTTTTGGCAAAAATGTCCTTGTTTATGGTATGCATTTTGCTGTACACATTTGCTGGATCAGCTGGCAAAAAACTTTTTTTCGTAGTGTTAAATGTGTAAGCATTTGTCTGGTTGTCCAATGTACTTAGGTGATGAGACATAGGACATCTCAAGTTTTTTCAGAATACAATAGTTGATTTCCATGCTGAGAGGCCAGAATAGATGGAATCCATCTTTTTCTCTCTTTTTTTGCAAAAGGATAACCATTTAACCCTTTAAATAAAACACATAGTTACTGTAGCACCTTTATGATTCATTAATGGGATTATTAGGATGGTCATTTCAGCAATCAGGCAATTTTTCATTTTACTAGTTAAATCCACAACATCAACACTGAAGCATTTTGTCTGGTTGGGCAAAGCATATGTCCACAGGCTGTCTTTCATTTATTCTTTGTATTATATAAAACTATGGAGGGTGGGGTGGGAGGAACAAATAGAAACAAAACAATTCCAGATAATTTAACTCAAACCATCAACTCTCAGTGAACTCCAAACATACTCTTAAAATCAAGGTCTTACTTGAACAGGTAATATGTAAGTTAACTAATTTAATGCTGTTAATTGGAATTTTGTGGTCTTCTTTTATTTTTCCTGCATTCTTTCTTTCTCAATAAACTTTTCTTTTTAGTATTTGGAGATTTGGTTCATTGCTTTAAAAGCATAGCATTGGGGTAGGATGAGACTGGAGTAGATGGATGGATGGATGGATGGATGGATGGATGGATGGATGGATGGATGGATGGAAGGAAGGAAGGAAGGAAGGAAGGAAGGAAGGAAGGAAGGAAGGAAGGAAGGAAGGAAGGAAGGAAGGAAGGAAGGAAGGAAGGAAGGAAGGAAGGAAGGAAGGAAGGAAGGGAAAATCTCCCCATATGTAAAATTGCATCTCCTCTATTTAATAAAGTTCTATTAATGCTGTATTTCTGGAGTTTGGAAAGGATTTTTAAAAGGACCTTCCTTTCTTTTTTCTTAGAAGATGAAGGAAGGAGTTTTTGGAAGAAGGTTTAAGAACTTCCAGTTGGACAAACTAAGGTATATCTAGAACTTCAACCTGACTATTGGCAGCCTCTCATAGTTAACTTTTACTGAAGTTTTTCAAAGATTTAGATGTGTCAATGATGTTTAAATCCCTGTTCCTTTCAGCATGTAACCCCTTATTCTTGGGCAAGTCAGAAACCATCGATCCATTAAAATGATTCTATTTAAAATTCATCTATCAGGAACAGGGCATCACCACAAGCCATGAAGCAAAAAGTATGTCCAAAGTCTTACACAAGTGTGAAAATTCAGCTATAGAAATAGAACAAAATGTTTATATTGTTGAATTCTGAGGGTGGGCAAGTTTGTAACATTCAAAATATTTTCAGGATGTTGGGGATGGGGCAAGAGGCAGTGACACTGCAAAAGAAACAAAACCACATGTGGGTAACTCTCAGTCCATTCTTTCCTAGGTTTTAAGGTTTTGGTTTTGAGTTTGATTCAATCCTTTTCCTATTTTTTTTTTTTTTTTGCTCCAAGTCCAGCAATAATATTTTAAACACTTGATACTACTTTTACGTCTTGATACTACTTTTACCTATTCTAGGTTTGGAATTAGAAGAAGGTCATGTTGTTTGTATAGGTAGTCCTCAACGTACAATGTACGACCACAATTTATGTTATTAAGTGAGACCTTTATTAAATGAGTTTGGTCCCATTTTACAACCTTTCTTGCCACAGTTGTTAAGTGAATCACTGCAGTTGATAAGTTGATAACAAGGTTGTTGCTTCCCCATTGATTTTGCTTGTCAAAAGGTCGCAAAAGATGATCACATGACCTTGGGACACAGCAACGGTCATAAGTACGAACCAGTTGCCAAGCATCTGAGTTTTGATCACATGACCATGGGGATGCGGCAAGGGTCATAAGTGTGAAAAATGGTCATAAGTCACTTTTTTCAGGGCCGTTGTAACTTTGAATGGTCATTAAATGAACTGTTGTGAGTTGAGGACCTGTCCTTCTGCTCTCTTATGATTTAAACTATCTGATGAATCTGAAAACAATTTAAGTTATGAAACTTATCCTTATTTTATCATGTAGAGAATACTTTGTCCAGAGTATAACAATCACATAACTTTAAACTTTAAAATGTGAGAGGACTTCCATCTCTCAAAGTATGCACGCTTAAATAAAACCACAAACAGCAGGTAAATAAATGGGACTCACCTCTGGTCAAACATAGGATAATCAGATCCTTTCAGTACTTCAATCTTTATTTTGCTGTAGCTAATGTAAACTCGCATTCTAAAATGCTTTTGGAAATTCTAAGCATCCTTGTCACACAAAATATATGCAAGTAAGTTAGCCAGAGCTGAATGATCAAAGTGAAATGGTGGCTTTGAGCATGTTACTGACAAAGAAAGCAGCAGATTGAAAGAGTAGGAGTGGTAGATAGTTCTGATTTTTTGGGCTGAAAAACAGATAAACATTGTGCTGTGACTACGAGAAACTAAGGTACAGTCATAATGGATAAAGGACATTGCAAGAACAATCAGAGTAACTAAAGCAGTAGTTTTCAGTAACGAGGTTCAAAGGCAAAAATTGGCCATTGAGAAATGTGCTTTGGAAATGAACTGTGGAGAATAAGAAGAACTAATAATTGGTTCTGAACCAAATTAATGGCTCCCTTGAGGTAATAACGAGCCAGCACAAACTCATATAATTCAACTACATTCTTTAGGCAGACAATGGATGAAAAAATTATTATGCTTGGCAAGTTTTGGAGAAGGCAATGGATAAAGTGGATGAATGGATGAAGTAAATCACTGGAATGTGCTTGAAGGGGATATGAGTTATTGCCAAAAATAGGCCAAGATGGTATGCCTTTACCCATCCCCAGGAATAAAAAACACACTTGATGGCACCTAATTAACCACCTTGACCCACTATAAAGAAATTCTACTTTGAGCCAAGTAGCATGGGGCATATCCATTCAAGAATTCTGTGGCAGGCTGTGGGTCTTTGATTCCCCCCCCCCCAGATCACCTGCAATTTAGGAATTTAAAATACTGCAAACCTGGGTTTGGGTGGAGGTCTAGGTATGTTTCAGATGCTTCTCCATGGGAGGGATTCATCTCTATTACCAGCTCCTAAACCTACAACACAAAAAGTCTTTTTTGACCCAAACTCAACTTCCAGGGATTCTTTTTGGACATGTACTGCAAATGTGAAGGGAAATTGTAGAGAAGCAATTGATCACTGCTGTCTTCTTCTGATTTTTTTTTTAAAACTTTCCAGTCTAACTGCAGCCCTGGTGTTTCCTGAAGACTTTCATCCAAGTACTAACCAGGCCTGACCCTGCTTAGCTTCTGCGCTTAGGCAAAGTGAACCAGGTGCTGCCACCAGCTGCAATAAGAATTTATAGGATTGTAGGAGAAACACTATCTTGTCAGTTCCACTATTTCCCCTCAGAAATCCAGGCAAAGTAAACAGGAATTAAAAGGACAAATGTTTTGCTGGTTTCCATTTTCTCTTCCTCATAGGACCAGCTGATTGGGCAAGATGAACTTTGCCACTGGGAACAGGATACAGTATATTTTCCCATCTCAAGCAACAACCATATATCTTAGCTCAATTCAGTCAATGAGGCCTCAGTCTAATAACAATGGGGAAAGTCTCTTTTGTCATGAAACTAACTAGAGAAGGCAGAAGATTTGGGTAGGTCTGTGCTAGAATTCCTTCTGGTATGAGGTACAACAGGGGTGATAGTTTTCCAAAATGCAGTTGCTGCTCAGTAAAAACATTGCAAATCATAGAATATAATTTCTGCTGTGTTCACCACACACGCCATAGGTACACATCTTGTAAACAGGCAGAGAAACAGGAGGGGCTGGAATGGCCATATGTTTTGCTGGCCGGTAATGTTGTACCTGCAGATCTCCTGCTTATTTGTTTTAGTCCAACTTTCTGTTCTGCAACTATGTTCCAGTTTGAAACATTGTCCCTTTGTTCTTCCATGTATCACTTTCCTGGTTTTTTTAAAATTTTTAGTATCAGTCTCTTAAGGAAGCAAAACATTGGGGCCCTTGGTTCTTTGCTTATTCTCTAGTCAGCTTTGTAACCAAATCTTACATTTCCTGATCTAGTACTGTCTTAGGCAGGATGGCTTTCTGTATTCTCTTAGCTACAGTTCCCACAGTATATGGTGAATAAGGGAAATACAGAGTGGGGAAACAGTTTATTTCAAAATAATATAGGACTCCCCTTCCTATGTCATGTCATCCAACTTTTCCAGTTTAAAAGCAATCCTACATTGCCAGAAAGAAAGATGGGACAGCCTTGAAGAAGGAATGCAAGTACAGTTACGTGTTTTCCCGAAAATAAGACCGGGTCATATTTTTTTTTGCCTCCAAAAGAGGCACCAGGTCTTATTTTCGGGTGATGTCTTTTATACTCACCTCCGGCATTGACAGCCCCACCCAGCCGGTCCACTAAGGCTGAAGGAGCAACTTCATTCTGCAGCTGCATTCTGGCCTGCATTTTGCAGTCAGGCCTTTCCGGAATGCCTCTGCATGGGTCCGGGGCACGTGGGGCAACTCCACACCCCCACCCTTGCCATAGCTTGATTTTTAGGTGTGTGCATTGCCCCAAAACTAGGGCTTATTTTGGGGGTAGGGCTTATATTAGGCCCACCCCCAAAAATCAAGCTAGGGCTTATTTTCAGGGTAGGTCTTACTTACAGGGAAATGGTAGTAAGCACCCACTGTCTCCTGGGAAGTAAGACGGGATAAGAAAGAAACTCAAGATAGCCCCATCTTGATTCTGTTCTATATGAGGAGGTAGAGGGAAATTCTGTCAGGCTTTCAAGATTCTGTTGACAATAACAATCTAGAGTTCCAGTAATATTTATGGGGTCTGTTTCCTGATTTGGCTCACCTTGAAGAGCTGACAATGCCCATGTATAATTTTCCATTTGGTTATTAGCTATATTCAGAGGATGTCTACAGTTTACACAAGTGAAAGGAAAATAAAAATATTTATTTAAATATTTATAGGACCTGACCTGATTTCTATAAGTCAGCTTGCCTTTGTTAGGAAGAGGACATTTACATAGAATGGTTAAAAAAGATAAAATATCCCTTCAATTGAACTTGATTTCTGGTGACTTCATGGATACTTCCATGTAATTTTTTTGGCTACATCAGAGAAATCATTTTAACATGTTTCTTTCCAGGAACTTTTCTCAGCTTCCCAAGCTAGGCCATCATAGTGTGTTTGTTTTTACAATAGAATGCAGTTGCAACAGCATACTGTTGTTCATGGCAAAATATTTTTTAAACATTTGCAGGGTTTTGTGCCTTTAATTAAAAAAGAAATTGTGGACTTCCAGTTTGCTGACGCGGCTACCATGGACACTTGGAAGACGAGCTCCGTCTTCCTCGTCCAATTTCGCATCGCTGGGGGGCCCTAAAAGGGTCGAAAAGTCGCCCCGTAGAGGCAACCAGCAAGGAGGGCTCTCGGTGGATTGCGGGAGAGTGGTAGCTCTCCCGTTAGAGCCAGCATTCCCTCCAAACCAGCGGATGAAAGACTGGCTATAGCAATATGGCCGGTCACTAGGCTGCGGACAGCCGAAGTCACACTTACCACCAGGCAACATTAAAGCAGCATGGAAGAGACTAGGTGAGATCTACCTCTCTTAAATTCTAACTACCTTTTTCTACCTATGTAAGCTGCTAAAGTACTTTCCCCCATGTGGAAAGGGAAGGGAGATTTTAGCTCTCCCTCCAGAAACAGCGGCGAGCGATTATCCAGGGGAGTTTAAAACGTTGAAAAAATAATTGGATCCCAATCGGAATTTTATTTCCTAAAGTTTGTGGACTAAAAGATTTTCTATTATCTATTTTCTACTTTCTACTTTTATTGAAGATCTGGGTTTTTCCTCATAAAATAGAAGAAAAACTGAAAAGATTAAAATAACTTTGAAACTCAAAAGAAATTTTCAAATGGTAGGGGCGACATCTTGTGGCTAAACCTGAAATTGCAATTTGTTATTCTCTAAAAGAGACTTGGCTGACAGCCCAGAAAATAAGATAAGATTCATGCAACCTTGAAACACCAGCTGTGAGAGACTTAGCTGTGCTTTCTATTTACTGAAAAAAAACTGTAAAAGCTTCTAATCTAACTCATCATTATGGAAGAAGATCAGGAACAGACTTTTCTTATGGAGGAAAATCAGGAACAAATTCTTGCTATGTTGAAAGCAATTTATCAAACCCTTTTTACAGCTGGTGACAAAATGAGAGCCTTCAGAAAAAAACGAGAAAGCAGCTCAGATATGCAAACTTAAACTTTGATTATAACTAAAAAATCAGCTATACAGAATACAACAGAAAAAGTGGAACAATTAAATATTATGACAGAAGATTTAACTGCCCGGCTTCCGGTTCCGGATCGCGGCACGCGCAGTCGCACGGAGAGAGCCGTCTCTCCCACCGGCTGCTTTCCCTTCGCCGGTAGACCCTTAACCGGGTCGAAAGTCGCCCCGTAGAGGCGACCACCGCTTGAGGAGGCTCCTGCTTGACTGGGGAAGAGTGGCAGCTCTCCTTAGTTCGAGCTATCTCCTTAGGGCCGTCGGAGGAAAAGATCGGCCAGCAAAATGGACGATCACTTCGCCGCACCAGCTGAAAGCCAGAAGAACAACTAAGCGTAAAGAACCCCCGTGGAGAATTCGGGTGAGACCTTTCCTACCCCTTCTTTCCCTAATTACTCTCCTGTCAAAAGCTTTTGTGTTTGAATTACTTCCCTGCTGTGAGGGAGCAGCGTTTGGGCATTCGGGAAAAACAGCTTTGGGAAAAGAAAAAAAAAACCAGTTAATTTTTATGGACTACTTAAATTTTGGAATACTGAGGGGCCCTGAAAACATTTTATTCTTGATTATTATTGTTATAACTACGCATCTATTACTTTGGAGAGGCCTTTCTTCATCTTTTTCAACACGAAAAATAAAAAATCTATTAATTTGGAAAGAAAAAAAAAGATTTTATGGTCTGCTGAGGACATCCTGTGTCGAAAAGTGGTACTGCAACTGTATATTTTTTTATGGCTGGGAATGGCTATGACCTTCAAAAGATGATAAGCATAAGATAACTGAAACAGCTGGTCTATTGAAAATTGGAGGTGAACATTTGTTTGATTTCTACGAAATAGAGCCTTCTCTAAAAGATTAAAAAATCTTTCTACTACTGATATGGAACCTAACACACAGCTGGACTATGAGCTCATATTGGAAAAAATTCTGGAAGCCACAGAGGATATGAACTCTTACTTTCAAACTTTGACAGATCAAATTATAGACCGAAAGACAGCGCAGAAGAAGCAGATTGGCGCCAAAGAGATTAGTGAACAATATGTACAACCTAAAGAGGAACCACGTCAACAACTCAACTATGAAACTACACTGAGAGAAACTGTGGAAACCAAAGAACAAATTAACTTTATACAACTCCAAACGCAATCTATGGAGAAGCCTGATGATCAAAGAATAACTTTAACGGAGATGTCTGAAGCATTAACATCAACAGAGACTGACACTCAGATACAAGTTATTGAAAATTGTGAAAAGGTGGATAAACAACTGGCAAATATAACATGGAATAAAACGGCTTTTACCATCCAAAGGCTACTAGAAGAAAGGAAAGAGAACTTTGACCAATTTGAAGCGTTAAAGAATATGGACCTTTTAATATTGTGGTTTGATGATGCAGGAATTTTATTATGGAAACCGTTATGGCACAGAAAGATACCTAGAGTTAGATTTAAAAATGTATTTTAAAGTTTTATTTAATGGGTTTAAAAAGGCTTTGATTTTTTGACTGAGTTAATAACTAATGGAGCACGTGAAATTTCTAAGAAGATACCCTTTGTAACAATACTTTGTTTTACACATGATAATTACTGGAGAGGTAAACTTTATTTACTGGTTTAAAAAGATTTTCATAGATATAGATGAATTGATAGAATATATACTTAAATTAGATAGAAATCTATTTGTTGGTTTGATATTTTTACTTTAAGATAATTATTTTGAAATAGAAGGAGAATAAGAGGGATGGGTTACAAGAGAAGAAATGGTATTAATGAAGAAAATATAAGAATATTACTGCGGGAATAATATACCAGATATAATTACTATGTAAAAAAAAAAGGACACCCGAAGTGTTAATAATATGTCTATCTAAGGCCAATTGGAATATGGTAATTGTAAGTTAGTAAAGCTTAAAAACAGGACCTGGATCTTTAGAATTGAAATGTGAGTGATATTTGATAGGATTGTTTGAAGCTTATATAGAAATGTATTAATCTGAATATGCAAGACTAAATGAGGGAATTAGAGAGGGAATTTTAAATGAATTGATTTGGGCTATATATTTGTGATTGTTTTTCTTTTTTTTTGGATGTTCAATATATCCACCTCCACGGTGGTTCCTAAGCACTCTGATGTAACCCTTTTACCCCTATAAAAATCTAATAAAATATATTTAGAAAAAAAGAAAAAAGAAGAAGATTTAACTGCCCAACAAGTACAGACAATGGAAAATTCAGAAAAGAATCTGACAATATGGAAGGAGGAAAAAACCTGCTATATAAATCAGAAGGAACCTGAGGAACAGATGGAAGAGAAGATAAATAGTTCAGGACAACTACGTTGAGAGGGAAAAATAAAGAGATGACCTGCTAGACTTGCCAGACCTGCTAGCCTTCTCAAAAAAATGGTGACTGGATGGTTTTTTCAACATCACACAATGCATATAACAATACAAGGAGATTTGTTTGATGAACCAAAAGCACGGACATGGAAGACGATTTGGCAAAGAAAGAAAGCTAGAATAAGAATGGGGTTTTGACCTACTTATGAGATTTAAAATAGAATATATTCAAGTAGATAAGATGTGTATTTTGAATACAAGATATTGTTATGAATTGAAGATAAAGAAAATTTTTGGCTATTTAAAATCTAGAAGTATAAATGCTAACAGTTAAATTTGAACATTGTGTTGCTTATAAAGGTTAGGTAAAGGTGATTAAGACATATATATGCTAAAAATTTATTGATGAAACGTAAATAAATATGTTTTGATGTAGCAGTAAGAATGGAAATTATTAGCTTAAATATGAGAAAGTAGATATAAAGAAGAAGAGAGAGGAAGTACTAAACGCTGAAATAGAAGAAATTTTGGTTACTGAATTTAAGATATTTGGAAATTATAAGAAAATAAGAATATTATATTGTATTATTAATTTATTGATGTAGATGGTGAGAATTGAAATAGATAAAATATGTATCAAGAACACCAGATGTTGTGGGGAATTGTGACAAAGGGAATTGGGGTCATTTAAAACTTGGAAATGATAAATATTAAATGTTAAACTTAAATATTAATGGAAACTTAAAACTGGGAAAAATTTACTAGGTTATTGATTGTCTAAAAGATGGAATGTTAAAGCAATTAAGACATATATAAACTAAAAATTACTGATAAATGCAAGAAAGTTATTTTTTATCTGATTGATAGAATAAGAAGTATACCAATTCAAATAAGAGACAGTACATATTAAGGGAAAAAGAGAGGAAATATTGGCTGTAATAGTTTGAGATTTGTACTAATAATATCTGAATGTAATTGAATTATTGTAACTCAGCCGCCACGTTGCTTTTCAAAGATATAATTGTAACATTAGAAAATTAATAAAAAGTCTTAAAATAAAAAAGAAATTGTGATCAGAAGATTAGTTATGAGTGGGCTTTCTTAATTTTCCTCATGCCAATCCCACACCTCTGCAGAAGTTTTGATTACTGATTTCTTCAAATTTAAAAACTATTTACTATCAAAAGTAAAAGGGCATTAAAATAAAATAAATCTTCTCTGCTGGGAAAGCAGACTACTATATAACACCTGGGTAAAAGAGAGACCATAGAATAAACATTTACCATATCACATCTGGTCTGCAGAAATACAAGAGAACCACTAGATGGCAGCAATGAGGTGCACAAGACAACCTCTCTGCTGCCATCTGCTGCTCCTCTGTATATTTGATATGATATGGTATGATACGGTAATGTTTCACACCATTTTGGCTTCTTCCTGTTGCAAAAGGTTGTACAAAATTCCAGAAGTTGCAGCAGGAAAAAAGTGTCTGTGTGTGTGTTGTGTGTTTATTGTGTGGTCAATCTATTTTTCTGACAATTCCTTAAGCACATCAGTAATGAGATGGCACATTTTAGGCCACTTCTCCAAGCCTTCAAGGAGGAGTAAGGTGAAATGTTACTATTACAGTACTCTACTATTTCTCAATTACCCCTTTGTTACAATGAAGCTTTTTTTTTTAAAATAAAATCCAATTTATTGATGTCACCCAAAGAGAGGGCTGAAATTTCAGGAGGACGGATAGTTTGTTTTTAAAAGAGGAAATTCAAATTAATTAAAAAGGAAATGGGGACATTGTGATTTGCAAAATCTTAACCCAGCCATTTTACTCAATCATGCTATAAAAAATCAGCCATCTAATTTCAATAGCATAATCTTGGGGGGACTCATTCCTGGAACTATGAGATAAATAAATAGCATATTTTCATCAAGTGGCAGCAAGAAATGGTCTATATAAGAATTTTAAAGCATTTTTTTAAATCAAGGTGTTGTGCTAGGGCTACCCTATTCTAACAACAAAAATTCAGAGAGCCAGATGGCAGCAAAGTGTTAGTTTAACACACTGTTCCTCAACCTATACTGCTTTAAGATGGGTGGACTCCAACTCCCAGAATTCTCAACAGTTCAACAATACATGCTGTTGTCTTTACTTCCTATTTTGGCACAATTCTTCTTTTTCTCTCATGCTAGTAAACAACTGCATCTTCCTTTTGAGAAAGCTTCTTCCCACCGCCTTGAGGAAGAACAGAATTCTTCTTCCTTTGGGTTATGCTTAAATGGTCTATGGTGAATTTGCTGCTGCACGATACTGAAAGATTAAGACCAAGATGAGGATTTAGAAAGATTAAGGTTTTATACAGTACATATATAAACCTCTCTCTTTGGGTGATGCATGCATTCTTCTGATTTTTGCCTGCATGAAAGAGGATTTCCCCCTTAAACCTAATTGATCCCAGGCAACAGGAAGGTAACATAATTTTGCATGAAAGACAAGAATTAAGAGGTATGTATGCCAATTGAGAAAGCCAAACAATATAAAAAAGAAGTCTTTATTGATTTTAGAAGGGCCTTTGATTGTTCCAGCCACGCCAAGCTGAAGAATGAATGAATGAATGAATGAATGAATGGATGGATGGATGGATGGATGGATGGATGGATGAATGAATGAATGAATGAATGAATGAATGAATGAATGAATGAATGAATGAATGAATGAATGAATGAATGAATGAGCGAGCGAGCGAGCGAGCAGTCCTTTGGGTTTGAAGAGGACCTGCTGTTGTGCAGTTCATTTGCGAACACACAGGGTGGCTTTGCAGTCCCAATCTGGAAGTTCAGAGTCTAGCACAATAGGACCACTAGAAGTCCATTGTTACAATAACTGTGGCGTGTATTCTCTAATGCTGCTCACAGTTTTCCATCAGTTTTTAATGGTGCCTGACTTCAAAGCCAGTGAAGCTTTCATAGCACAGTGCTTACCAGTGAATTCTTCAGCAGCCACAGCTTCTAGTTCTCTTGGTTGGATGTCACAATGGTAAATGTTTCCTTCACTGCATCTTTGTAGCACTTGCATGGACGACCCAGAGGTCTCTTTCCAGTCTCCAATTTACCACAGAGCAACTGGCAAGGCATATAACAGTCATCAGTTGTGATGACATTTCCCACTCATTTCATCTGGGATTTGATATATTCAGAGACTCAATGCTGGTGGACTTTGCAGACCTCCAAGTTGGGGATACAGTCTTGCCAATAAATGCTGAGAATGGACTGGCGTGCACATATGTGAAATTTCTTCAGTTGCTTGATGTGCCTTTGGCTTTGATGAGCCCAGGACTTACCTTCATAGAGGAAAGAAGGGATAAACACAGCTCTGTAGACTTTTAGATTTGTGGAGATACAGATCTTATATTGATTGAGCACTCTAGTCTGCAGCAGCCCCAGTGCCTGGCTGTCCTTGTTGATCCTGGAGTCAATTTCTTTGTTCACAGTCCCTTCACTCAAGATGATGCTTCCCATGTATTTGAAGCTGCTTACGTTTGACAGCTGAGTGTTATCAACAGTGATTTTTGGTTCTATGGACTTGGTATTTGGCATGGACTGGTAAAGTATTTCAGTTTTGTTCAGGCTGATAATCAGGCCCCAGAGCACAGCATCCTTCTGAGAATTTGTTCAGCATAAACTCTAGAGATCACTGTCTTTGTGTGCCACTTTGTCCTATTAATAAAGAGAGCTTTCTGAATGACTGTAAGGAGACACTTTGTCCATGCATTCAGGCAAAAGTCAAAAAGAGAGCCCTCCCATTAATACCTGATTTAAACTCCTTCTCTCAGACCCTGGACAGCATGTGACCACATGCAAGTAAAGACCAGATTGAAT
Organism: Azemiops feae; assembly: GCA_023970755.1. Taxonomy (NCBI): domain Eukaryota; kingdom Metazoa; phylum Chordata; class Lepidosauria; order Squamata; family Viperidae; genus Azemiops; species Azemiops feae. Next base: position 872,417 of record JALGBA010003956.1, read on the forward strand.
AGGACTGGGGCTAATACACAACCTTGTTTTACTCCACTGGACATGGCAAATGCCGCTGACATATCACCGTTGTAATGAACCTGCCATGTCATTCCATTATGAAATAGTTGAGTCAGTTTCACAAGTTTCCTCAAGCATCCATCACATCTCAGGATGATTCCGAGAGCATCCCTGTTGACAGGGTCAGATGCCTTTGTCAGGTAAAGGAAGACAGAGTAAAGAGGCTTGTTCTGCTTGATGCACGTCTCCTGGACTTGCCTCGTAGCAAATATCATGTCTGCTGTTCTGGCCGAAAGCCACACTACGCCTCTGGGAGATTCCTTTCTGAGGCAGTGACAATTCTGTTAAGGAGAATGCGGGAAAACATCTTGCCTGCAATGGACAGCAGTGAGATACCTCTCCAGTTTCCACAGCCTCATGTGTTTCCCTTATTTTTTTTTTATAGAGAGAGTCACTATAAAGGCATCATGGGAATCATCAGGCGTCTCTACTGCGGACCAAATGTTTTCCAAGATGTCTTGGAATGCTTGCAAAGTATTTGAGTCTAGTGCTTCATAGATCTCAACAGAAATGCCACCCTGCCCTGTTGCTTTATTTGAGCTCATCTGCAAGACTGCTTATTTGATCTTATCTGTAGAAGGAGGACATCCAAGACTGGCAGCTGAGGAATCTGCTTTTAAGATACCATGAACATCTGTGAATGGCTTATTGAGTAAGTTGGGAAAGGGTTCAACCCAGCCATTTTATCAGTCCTTTCTGATCAGGCTTGACTCATCAGCTGATAGGCAGGGGGAGCATCCTGATTTAGAAGGACCATAAGCTGACTTTATGCCACTGGAGAACTCTTTATGGCATGCATGTCAGCATAGGTTCCACCTGATCAGCCTTCTTCTGCCACCATTCATCCTGCATTTCTCACAGTTCTGTCTACACTTTGGATTGCAGGTACTTAAACTTGTCTTTCTTTGAGACAGATGATGGATCATTTTGCAAGTCTGCGTAGGCCTTGCTTTTCACCTGGAGGGCTGCTGAAATGGTTTTGTGGTTTTCATCAAACCAGTTCTTGATGCACCTGGCTTTTCAGAGTACAGATGTTGCAATCTGTGTGATGACATCTTTAAACTGTGTCCACTTTTCAGAACAGGTGCCTACAAGCGGTAAACCGCCAGAGAGTTTTTTTATTGAGTACATCTTGGAAGCATTGGACTTGGTCTGGGTCTTGTAGTCTGCAGATATTGAATGACTTTCTGACACTCCTTGGTTGCTTACAATGTAAATGGGCTGACCTGACCAGCCTGTGATCTGCCCATCACTCAACACCTTGCATGGTGTGGGTGATAGTGACACCTTTAAGACTGTGCTGGTGTACTATGAAATAGACAGGTAGGTGCCAGTGTTTGGATCTGGGATGCATCTAGGTAGTTTTGCATTTGTTTGCAAGTCTGAACACAGTGTTTAGTGATGCACAAGGTGTGCTCAGCGCATTTTCTCAGAAGCAGCAGGCCATTGCTATTTTGTTCTCAACCCCATGTCACCCAAGGACTCCATCCCAGTTTTGCTGTCTGTCCCCATCCTCGCACTGAAGTTGCCCAGAATGATGAGTTGGTCACTGGTGGGAATTTTTCAATGCTCTGGTCCAATCCTTGTGGTAAGCTTCCTTGTTTTCATCTGGACTCATTAGAGTTGGTGTATAAGTGCTGATTGGTGATATATTGAGACTTGCTAAAAGGAAAATGGAACATCAGGAAACTACAGACCAATCAGTTTAACATCAATACCTGGGAAGATCCTAGAAAAGATAATCAAAAAACAGATCTGCAAACAACTAGAAGCAAACAAAGTCATAACTAGTAGCCAGCACGGGTTTGTTAAAAACAGATCATGCCAAACCAATCTCATCTCATTCTTCGATAAAGTGACCAAGCTAGTAGACCAGCGAAACACATTGGATGTAGTATATTTAGATTTCAGTAAGGCATTTGACAAGGTAGACCACAACCTACTTCTTGGTAAGCGAGGAAAAGGTGGAATAGACAACACCACCACCAGATGGATCTATAGCTGGCTAACAAACCATACTCAACAAGTAGTCCTCAATGGCACTACATCCACATGGAGAGAAGTAAGCAGTGGGGTACCACAAAGTTCCGTCTTAGGCCCAGTACTCTTCAATATCTTCATCAATGACTTAGATGAGGGAATTGAAGGGGAACTCATCAAATTTGCAGATGACACCAAACTGACAGGAGTAGCCAACATCCCAGAAGACAAACTCAGGATCCATAAAGATCTTGATAAACTTGAACAATGGGCCCTATCCAACAAAATGAGTTTCAATGTCTTACATTTAGGCAGGAAAAACCAAAGATACAAATACAGATTGGGCAAGACCTGGCTTAAAAACAGTAACTGTGAGAGGGACCTTGGAGTCCTAGTGGACAATCACTTTACTGTGAGCCAGCAGTGTGCAGCAGCAACCAAAAAAGCTAATACAATCCTGGGTTGTATAAACAGACGCATAGAATCAAGATCACGTGAAGTACTAGTACTGCTTTATAAAATCCTAGTAAGACCACACCTGGAATACTGCAGCCACTTTTGGTTACCATATCACAAAAAAGATGTTGAGAGTTTGGAAAAAATTCAGAGAAGAGCAGCTAAGATGATCAAAGGCCTGGAGACTAAAACATACGAAGAACGGCTACGGGACTTGGGTTTGGCTAGTCTAAAGAAAAGAAATAGGGGAGACATGATAGCAGTGTTCCAGTATCTGAGGGGCTGCCTCAAGGCAGAGGGGGCCAGGTTGTTCACCAACCAGAGGGGAGGACGAGAAACAGTGGTTGGAAACTGATCAAAGAGAGAAGCAACCTGGAATTAAGGAGAAACATCCTGACAGTGAGGACAATTAACCAGTGGAACAGCTTGCCTCCAGAAATCGTCAGTGCTCCATCACTGGAGATTTTTAAGAAGAGACTAGACATTCACCTGTCTGAGATGGTATAGGTTCTCCTGCTTGAGCAGGGGGCTGGACTAGAAGACCTTCCAGCTCTATTCTATTCTATTCTATTCTATTCTATTCTATTCTATTCTATTCTATTCTATTCTAGTGGGTACAGTAGAAATGTTCTTCAGCATTTTTGATTGCAAAACCTACTCTGTGCTTCCTGTTGTCAGTCTGTGGTTTCTCTTTCCAAAGAACTCTATATCTACTTACTATTTCTTGCAAAGAACTCTTGTCTGCCAGCCTAATCTCACTGAGTGCAGCAATGCCAATGCTATATTGACAAAGTTCAGCTACTATGAGTGTTGTTCATCTTTCAGACTTTGACACCTTGTCTCTTTCCAGCCAGGTATGGATGTTCCAGGTTCCCAAACATGAATTTTCTTTGATTCCTTTTTCTTGATTCTCAACCATTAAGGAGATGATCTGCTAGCCGCAATTAACTAGCCAGATGTTGTTGTGGGATAGGCAATTTTTAGTTTTTTAATTCCCTCATACAAGGGTGGGCATGCTATCCTAGAAAAGCTGCCCACTCACCCTGAATGTTTCCAGATATCTTTATTGGTCTGATACAGAGACAACCACTGGCTCAAGGGTCACCCACATGCAGGTTTGTGACTACAACTATCAGTGGTCATCCCTGCCTATTGGCTCGCCACTCCCCCATCGCAGCAGGACTCATCAAATTAGATTTGGACAGAGAGGATTTGCAGATCAGTTGTAGATGAAGATGAATTGCACAACAGAAACCTGCTGCCCTTGTGCAATGGCTGTCCCACTTAAAACTCCATCATGGAGTTTTAAGTGGGACAGCCATTGCACAAGGGCAGCTTCACTCTCTCGGCAGTCCAGTGGCAGAGAACCATTATGGTTGGAGACCTCTCCTGGTGCAATGGATGACCAGGAAATCTAAGTGTCTTGTCGTGCTTGTAGCACTCCACAACTCCTGCTGGGCCTGCCTTTTTGACCCCTGGACTATTGATCAGTCTCCTCCACTCAGTCTGCCGGAGCCAGTCTTCACACACCGGATTTACAAATCTACTACCTCACAGAGAGTTGAAGACTCATCAACTACCCTCAAATGTTTGGGGCCTCTCCCAGATGGTTTACTGGGACGTAGCTTCTGCATGTGTTATAGCTGCTTGGAGCCACACAGGTGAGAGCTGAGTGTCACTAAAGGTGAACAAGCAGCCCTAAAAAGAGTGTGGCAGGTCTGCCCACCAGAGGTGCTACCCTTTTCTGAACACCCCACACACCTGGAAACAACAGACAGAAACAGAAACAACAAAGCAACAAATCCCTATTCTGTCTATTGGCTCGCCACTCCCCCATCGCAGCAGGACTCATCAAATTAGATTTGGACAGAGAGGATTTGCAGATCAGTTGTAGATGAAGATGAATTGCACAACAGAAACCTGCTGCCCTTGTGCAATGGCTGTCCCACTTAAAACTCCATCATGGAGTTTTAAGTGGGACAGCCATTGCACAAGGGCAGCTTCACTCTCTCGGCAGTCCCCTGTTGTCCCCTGACTCCTTTCCAAGCTAAAGGATGACAAAGCCTAGCAGGTTTTATATATCAAAGCTGCTCTTGGACAGCATTGGAATTATAAAGAAGAAAAAAACTCTTATACAAGTCAGGATAGTAACAATAACAATAATAAAAAAGTTGGAAGGGACCTTGGAGGTCATCTAGTCCAACCCCCTGCTCAGGCAGGGAACCCTATACCATTTCAGACAAATGGCTGTCCAGTCTCTTCTTAAAAACTTCCAGTGCTGGAGCATTCAGAGCTTCTGGAGGCAGGTTGTTCCACTGGTTAATTGTTCTAACTGTCAGGAAATTTCTCCTTAGTTCTAGGTTGCTTCTCTCTTTGGTTAGTTTCCATCCTTTGCTTCTTGTCCTGCCTTCAGGTGCTTTGGAGAATAGCTTGACTCCCTCTTAATAGCTTGACTCCCTCTTGAAGCTGTCTTCTCCATAGGCTGAGGAGGCGATGAAGGTAGCATTAGGGAGACCCTGCCCGCAGCCCAAAGAGCGGCTTGTGAAATTCAGAGGCGAGGGATCTTTTCATGTATTTTGTCTGCACTACAGAAATGAAGTAAAATAAATCCAGTAGAGGGCAGCATTACATCACACTCTTTCCAAGGACAAAAATGAATATGGCTAAAGGTCTTTCCTTTGTGCTAAAGGCGTTAGAATTAATTTCATTTCCTGATTTAGGATAGTCTCTGCGTGTCACCTCTTTCCTTTGTAAGCTGTTGGGAGAGTTTTCTTTATTATTCTGAGGCAAAATTTTAGTAGCTTTGATTGCTACATGTACTTTAAATCCCTTTGTGTTGTTATTTATGATTGGTCCATTAGTGGGTGAAAGTGGCAAGAAGGTGACAAGCAACAGGGAGAAAACAGAACTATTTAACTCGTTTTTTGCATCTGTCTTTACACAAAAGGAAAAAACAGGCCAACCTATCAAAAATAGTGCCATAAAAAACAGAATAAGATAAGCAAGAAAATGGTAAGTGAGCACCTGTCCAGCCTAGATGAGTTCAAATCACCAGGACCAGATGGATTACACCCCAAGGTTCTCAAGGAACTGGCAGATGTGATCTCAGAACCACTGAACTATATTTTTCAAAGATCCTGGAGCACTGGGGATCTACCAGAGGACTGGAAAAGAGCTGATGTAGTTCCCATCTTCAAAAAAGGAAAAAAAATGGATCCAGGAAATTACAGACCTATCAGCCTGACCTCAATACCTGGGAAGATTCTGGAAAAGATAATCAAACAACAAATCAGCGAACAACTAGAGGCAAACAAAATCACTACTAAAAGCCAACATGGGTTTGTCAAAAACAGATCATGCCAGACAAACCTTATTGCATTCTTTGACCAAGTGACAAAATTAGTGGATCAGAGGAATGCTGTGGATATAATTTACTTGGACTTCAGTAAGGCATTTGATAAAGTAGATCACAACCTACTACTCGATAAGATAGAAAAATGTGGGTTACACAGGATCACCACCAGATGGATTCGTAGCTGGCTGACCAGCCGTACTCAGTGTGTGGTCCTCAATGGAACCGCATCTACATGGAGGGAAGTGTGTAGTGGGGTGCCCCAGGGCTCTGTTCTGGGCCCAGTGCTCTTCAACATCTTCATCAACGATTTGGACGAGGGGATAGATGGGGAACTTATCAAATTTGCAGATGACACCAAGCTGGTAGGAATAGCCAACACTCCAGAAGACAGGCTTAAGATACAGGAGGACCTGGACAGACTTGAACACTGGGCGCTATCTAACAAAATGAAATTCAATGGTGAAAAAAGTAAGGTTCTACATTTAGGCAAGAAAAACCAAATGTACAGGTATAGTATAGGGGGTACCTTGCTCAATAGTAGTAACTGTGAAAGGGATCTCGGAGTTCTAGTGGACAATCACTTAAATATGAGCCAGCAGTGTGCTGCAGCTGCCAAAAAAGCCAACACAGTGCTGGGCTGCATTAACAGAGGGATAGAATCAAGATCACGTGAAGTATTAATACCACTTTACAATGCCTTGGTAAGGCCACACGTGGAATACTGCATCCAGTTTTGGTCACCATGATGTAAAAAAGATGTTGAGACTCTAGAAAGAGTACAGAGAAGAGCAACAAAGATGATTAGGGGACTGGAGGCTAAAACATATAAGGAACGGTTGCTGGAATTGGGTATGTCTAGTTTAACGAAGGGAAGGATGAGGGGGGACATGATAGCAGTGTTCCAATATCTCGAGGGCTGCCACAAAGAAGAGGGAGTCAAGCTATTCTCCAAAGCGCCTGAAGGCAGGACAAGAAGCAACGGATGGAAACTAATCAAGGAGAGAAGCAACCTAGAACTAAGAAGAAATTTCCTGACAGTTAGAATAATTAACCAGTGGAACAACCTGCCTCCAGAAGCAGTGAATGCTCCAACACTGAAAATTTTTAAGAGACTGGACAGCCATTTGTCCGAAATGGTGTAGGGTTTCCTGCCTGAGCAGGGGGTTGGACTCGATGACCTCCAAGGTCCCTTCCAACTTTATTATTATTATTATTATTATTATTATTATTATTATTATTATTATTATTATTATTATTATTATTATTATTATTATTATTATTATTATTATTATTATTATTAATCCATGGGAAAAAAATAATTTTGCAGAATTGGGTTTGCTCTTAGTAGCAAACCACTCAGTTTATTGACTGGTTCCTATACTATGCTAAGCCATATTTTTTAAAAGAAGCATAATAGCAAAGTTCAGAACTCTTAGTAAGTTATCAAGGCTGCTTAATGGAAGTTGCGCCTTTGAGAGCTGCCTGGGCCCCAGAAAAACAGGCTGAAGTGGGATTGAGGATAAACAAGGGTGTGAAAATAAAGAAATGATGATTGTCTGTTTTGGGATTTCTAGTCCCCCAAAATTAACGCCTCAATTTTAAAAGATTTTTAGGCAGGAAAGTCTGCTGCCTGATAGACAAACATGAACCACAATGCAGCACAGATATTCAGCAATGTGGAATAAAGGAAGGCAACTGACATTATGTGCCTTATATGTTTTGAGCATGCCACAAATTATGCAAATTATATACTGCAGGCTGTACATGATATTCTGGAGCTCTTCAAAGCAATATTCTATTTCCAAAATGTTTCCTCTGGATACATTGTTAATTTTTACTTCAGGTTCTGTAGGTATTCCATTTTGAATACATTATTTTAATATCTGGTAGGAATTCATCTACCACGTTAATCTAGGATTTGGGATGAGTAAGGGGAGGCCTCCAAGGTTACATTGCACACTCTAATTCCCTAATCTGACCCTATAAACTGTTAACGTGGCTTGTTTGGTTTTGATCACATGTATGAATTCAGTCAGTTTTATTTATTTATTTAAATTATATGTAACCAAAGTGATTCTGGGCATAGTGAGTGGTTGGACAAATTGCATTAAACAAGCCCTGACTGAGACATGGGAACCCAGTCAGATTTGTATGTTAGATTGCCTTGAAAAAGGTCTCTTTAATGATGGCTAGATTCAAAGAATTAGTAAACAGGTGCTACACATGCTAAAAAAGTTGCCCCTGCCATTAAGAACAAGGAGGCTATTTTTGATGAAATGTTGCACAGTGGAAAGGGAGCAACTACGGTGATAGATGTTGTGTGCAAGGTGATAAGGTCTGAAACATGAACAGCACTTATAGCAGCTGAACTATATAGCATTGACATTGCTGCACTCAGTGAGACCAGGTTGGCAGAGGAGAGTTCATTGCAGGAAATAACAAATGGATATAAATTTTTTTGGAAAGGGAAACCACAGACTGACAAAATGATGGGTCTGTTTGGGGAATGAAGCAGCTTCAGCTCTATGAGGCCCACTACGGCCCCCAGTAGGTGGAGAACGTCTGCCCAAGCAGGAGCTGAATTATGCACAAAAACTCCTCATTATCATGATCCCTTACTTTAGGGGTCCCCAAGCCCTGGGTCATGGCCTGGTACCTGGCCATGGCCCGTTCATAACCTGGCTGCAGAAGTGGCAGGTGAGCATGTGGAGGGCAGGTGAACAAATCTTCACTTGCACAAGCGATGGGTGGACGTGCCTGCGCACAAAGCTCCATTTGAGCAAGCAGCGGGTGCATGCACCTGCCCCTTGCGCAAATGGAGCATGAGCACACCCGCCACTCACACAGAACTATCCCCTCTTCTCCCCACAAGTCCGCCAAGCCGGAAAGGTTAGGGACTGCTGCCTTACTTGATCTGTTCAATCCATGAGTGGTCAGATCTCAGTTCTAGGACTTGAGCTGTAAAAAATTAGTCATTTTTGTTCAAAAAATGGCATCTGCAAAAAGAATGGGTTGCTTATCAGGAACCTGCATCTGTGCTTCATCGTTGCTTACTTATTCATTGAAGATGCTATTTTCTTAGTGGAAAGGATGATGTGGGGCCTCAAAGAAATGTCATTTCTATATAACATAAGGCTACTTGCAGATAAACAGCTAACATATTTTTCTCTGTCAAATTATTTGGAATCCTAAATCTATACACTTTTGTGAAAACACTGCAGGAAATAATAAATTGAGATAATAAATTCAAACTGAATGAAGACTTAAGGATTACCATTTATTCTTGTTATTTATTAATTTATGTTCTCTTTTCCTCCAAGAATTCTGGACAGCATGCATAGCATTTCTTACTCCAATGTTATCCTCAACCCCTCCCAAAAAAACACGTATCTGACCACACCTCTCCCAATTACACAGGTTAACCTGCCTCCAATTGGTCAACTGGAGATGTCTAACACAGATGTTCTAACATAGGGATGGGGAGACAATAAAGCTTTACATGCAATTCAACCTCTATCCACTACTGATAGGCTAGGAACAATGTTAGATTTATAATTTGGAGAGCTTCTGTCTGCCAGTGAAGAGGCACCTCTAAACTCAGTCTAAGCCATGATGTGACTAGCTTGTGTTTATAAAACCAAGTATGGCACATTTTATGGCTCAGTGTGTTTTGCAAACCAAGCCCAGTATGTTTTGTGGTTTGATAAATTGCAAAACAAACCCTGGCTTAGTATGATACAGGAATCCAGCTTGTATAAGGCAAATTGTTCTTTTATTTAGGGCTTCCTTCAATGAAAAAAGCATGATAGCTTGCAATGTTGGCCAGCTAGGCGGCAAGGATTCCAAGGGAAAATGACAAGCCATCCACCCTGAGCCAATGGTTCGACTGCTTGCTGCTTGTGCAGAACACAAAGGATAGTGTCATTGGCCATCAATGTGCTGGCCAGCATGCTTCCTGATCCACACAGGGTGCAGGAAGTTATTATTTGTAGCCCTGACCCCAATGACCCCCTGCACCAAGTTCAGTCCTTGTTTTCATTTTCTGTTTTCATTCAGGATGTTGCCAGGTTTTGACTTGCTGACCTTTTAAATCAACAGATGGCAAAGCTATTGCAGGCTATCATCTTTGGGACACAAAATCCTCTCGCTGCCCCCCCCCTCCAGCTATGGAAAGGAGAACTTTCCTGTTTGGACTTCGCTAGTGAAAGAAGATAACTGCATGTATCAGGAAGCAGCACTTAGGCAGGGAAATCAGAATGGCCCCTACCAGGGATGGGACCACATTTTTTCTGATCAAGTAGATACTAACACTCTATTTCTCACAGCAATACTCAAGATACTATGTTGTTGGGTGAGACAAACTGCAGGTGCTGGAAATTCATGCAGAAAATAAGGTTTTCTAAAGGCCTGGCTTCACCTGAAACTAGCTTTTCCAGCCTTCAATCACACCTTATTGTCAGATTCAATTCTCATCATCCCTGGCCATGAAGCAGATGAGATTTTGAGTTTAGCATATGCACAGCCAAGCTTGGAAAAGGATGCCAGCAATTTCGGAAACTTTTGGCCAGGTTTTCTGAAAACCATACAGCTTTACCCCATATCACTGCATGGGAGATGGATGGTGGAGAGGACCCAGGACACCAAAATTAGAGGAGATGATGCTGAGTGTTAGTAAATGCCATAGATAAAATGTGAGGCAGTTCTTTAGATCCAAGTCACTTTGTTTTCTATTTCTGTTTTAGATTTTGGCCAGCAGATGGCAACATTTATTTTATTTTATTTTATTTTCATTATTACTATTATAATTTACCCTTGCATTCTTCTAACTTTGATCAGTTATTGGCTGTTTTATTTATGTTTATTGTAGATGTACTAAGTGCTATGGATGGTAAACTGCCATAAGTTAGGACTGATTCGGCAATATACACCAAATAGTGGCATCACTGAATTCTCCGAACTTTGAGTAATTTCCATTGAGTAATTTGCTATGTACCACCATCATAGAGGGAACATAGAGGTAGAAGCAATTAAAAATGATCAGATTATAACCTGTGTTAAAATACAAAATTCCAGAGAAATGGCTGTTAATGCAATCTGTTACAGGTTAGTTTGATGACACCGTAGCAGCATTCCAGGCTACAAAAGTCAGAGATATAATTCAGGAAAGTTCTAGTTCAGGGGTGTCAAACTGCCGCCCCGTGGGCCGGATGCATCATGGTGAAACGGCGCCCACCCCATTGCCGGCAATGGCAAAAAAGTCACGATACATCGCGACACATCACGTGACGTTGCGAGTTTGACACCCCTGCTCTAGTTGGTAACATCTTGACCTGTTACCACTCTTGGCAGTGACATGCATAGGTTGCACTTACTGCTGGCACCGCAAAAAGTCTGGAGCAAAACAGTATGTGTTTTTCTGGTCACTGTAATAAATGGTTTACCACTGTCTTTTCCCCCCGGATGCTTTTTGTTTTTTGACCCCTCTATCTAGCCAACAGCCTGGAATTTTCTGGATTCCTATTGTATATTTATAATTATTTTAGCAACCTGATGGACAAGCCCGTCTTTTATGGCAGTTGAAGCTTTGAAAGACTGGTGGTTGTTTTTATTTTTCTATTTCAATGATTTGTATTGCTATTTGGATGTTGGAAGAAAAGTCTTCATCCTGGTTCATCCAAGCTGGGAATAAACATGGCAACTGCTTTGGGAAGAAGGTTGTAGTTTATTGGAGAGGAGAGCCAGACAGGAAGATGGTTCTGGCAGCAAGAGAAGTGAAAAAAGGGTCTTCTCACTCACACACACAGACATACAAACATTTCTCTCACTCCCTCTTCCCAAAGCAGTTGCCATGTTTATTCCCAGCTTGGATGAACCAGGATGAAGACTTTTCTTCCAACATGGACATGGGTGTTGCTTTGAATAGTCTTTAAACTATTATTTTGGGATTTTTCATATATTTCTGCAATTTTTCAAATCATTTTATATTTGAAATCATTTTATATGCAGCTGCCAAAACGTGACCCTCCAAGGCGCCCGCTTGTTCGGTCAGGGCTGCGCTGTCGCATCCCCTTCTCAGCACGATTTTTACACTTAGTAAGCCACTTAGGCATATACAGTCACCCTACCCTTCTCAAGTCCCCTAATCCTCGAGAAAGGCTATTCAATAAATTAATAATGAAAATGTTATGAAGAAATAAAATGGAGGTTGTTAATAATTAGTCCAATGTATACAGAACCACATTAGGATACCTAACTTATCTGTCAACACATTGCCTCGAATAAGCTGACTCCAGGGGAACAGGCATAGGCTGCATTCCAAAAGCTGCTGGTTCAAGCTTTGGCATTTCTAGGCAAGAGGCGATGGCAAAGATCTGCATGAGAGATCTTGGGGAGTTTCCCCCCCCCCCCACGACAAGATCCGCAAAGAGGGGGCCGTAGGCGTAAGGCATCTCTCTCGATCCTCAGGCTGATTCTGGAATAAACAGGTTCTGATGTCATCGCTCCCGTAATACAGACTCCCGCGTCAAAGTCTAAGGAAATACATGACGCAACTTCCGAATAAGCAGATTCGTATTTGCCCGGAGTAGGAGCATCTCTTTCCATGCAGCCACCGAGCTCTGGGCTTCCGTGTTCTTTTTCGCTTTGGCCGCCAGAGAGAGGGAAACCTTTCGGGCAGTTTGTGGCTGGGACCCGAGAAATATTGACTTTTGCGGAACCCCCTCCTCGAGGTTGCTATTTTCCCCATAACAGCTTCAAGGCGATACTCAAAAGGGCCCCGCTAACTAGAGCTCAGGCAAAGCCGCTGTGGCTATCGAAGGAACCGGGAGCAGATCGTAGTTTGCCGCCTGGCCCAGCGCCGCCCTTCGTTTTTCCCTCCCTTCTGCGCTTGCTGGGAAAAACCGCCTCTAGTTCCGACGGCCAAAACGTTGACTTTCCAAGGCGCCTGCTTGCTGGATCGGATCAGCGCTGTTCCTTTCCAGCAAGCAGGGAAAGGAGGCGCAGCGATTTTGACGTCGAGGCTGTGTAGAAGAGACCTTCCAAGCTAGGCTTTCTTCTCCCTGTTCATTGTGATTTTTAAGGAAGAATTGTGGAAATTGCAATTGTGAAATTGCTTTCGTCTGCAATTAATCTGTTTCCTGGGACCCTGACCAAAGACTCTGGAGTGTATCAGGTGTTCTTTGAATCTATTAAGGATGTCCCTCTTTGGTCAGCTCATTAAGAAAGCGGGCAAGAAGGGTAATGGGGGGCTCCTAGCCAACCATCAGCAAGGGACAAAAGGAACAATTAGTTCAAAAGAATTACTTGGTCCATTCAGGTTGAGTTTATTTTAAAAAAAATGACACAATTTAAAATCGCTACTTTAACTTTTGAAGGAGCTATTGAGTGTGTGCTCTAGTCTAGTGTAAACCCAAGAACTTGCTTGAAGCATGGGCGCCATTGCTGTCACAGGAATTCTGTGGGTTGAAGTCCACAGGTCATAAAGAGGTGGGCCATAGTTGCCCACCCTGCTCTGGATGCTGCCACCTCAGTAATCTTCCTTCTCCTTCTCCTTCCTCCTCCTCCTCTGGCTTTTGTACTGAGGCAGCAGCAGCCTGGCCAGCCTGCTTGATCTCCCTTGAAAAACCACACAAGACAGAGTCCAAGAGGAGTTGAAATGAAACAGATTTAGGAGACTATATTTATCCCATGAAACAGAATTATATAAATTGGAATTCTACTTCCTAATTTACTTTGGCCACTTTTTCCCAGTCCTATTCATTTATTGCAAGTTCAGCCTCCAAGGCTATAGGTCATTTAAAAGATTTATGGCACAACCCTATGTATTTTTCTTCCAAAGTAGTAACTAAATTTTCACTGGGGCTTACTCCCTGGCAGTTATGCATGACATAGCATTTGAAGAGCAGTGGTGGATAAACTTGTGGAATTCCCTTTGCTTTGACTTTGTGGAATCCATTCATCAAACTGGTAATACAATGGTTCAAATGCATAAGTATATATTATGAATGTAAGGCAGGAATAGGGCATTTCTCTTGGACCAAAGGCTGAGTTATAGGGTTATGGTATAGGGTTTCCTGCCTGAGCAGGGGGTTGGACTCGATGACCTCCAAGGTCCCTTCCAACTTTATTATTATTATTATTATTATAGTTAACTCTGAGCAAGTATGTTGGAGGGATCATAACATGTTATTGCAGGGATCCTATCTCCAATGTCCCACCAACCACACACAAACTCTAGCTCGTGTAAATCCGCTCCTGATGTTTTTCTCACCACAATCTATGCCTCTCCCAGTGTCATCATGTGACTTTAAAATAGCTTCCATTGATAATAATGAGCTAATTTAAAGGCTTTTTGCAGAATGGAAGGTAGTGACACATCTCTGAATAAATACTGTAGCCTTAATTAGATAACTTTATATGAAAATCATATAAGGGAGGAGCTGGCTATAATAACTCATGCCCTTATCAGTGGTGGGATTCAAATATGTGAGCAACCAGTTCTCTGTGTGGATGCCACCTCCAGAAGTCCATTCTGGGCCTGAGCAACAAAAAATTAGCTACCGGTTCTGCTGAAGTGGTGCGAACTGGCTGAATCCCACCACTGGCCCTTATCATTTGTTAGACTACTGCAATCTGGCCTACTTGTGCCCCTGAAGACCTCTTGAAAACTATAGTTGGTCCAAAACATAGTGGCTTATTTGTTGCAAGGTGCTAATTGTTATGATCATGACTGACTGTGCAATTGGAAATGCTAATTTGGATTTATAAAGTCATAGTTTATAACTTGGCATCAAAGAATCTGGAAGTTTGTGTTCCCACATCAGAGTTCTCCCCATGAATGTGTTTGTGTTTGTGTGAATGACATCAAAATAATGGGTATGACCAAACAATTAAAGATCCACTCATTTTTACTTTCATATATGCATGTGATGAAGTCAAAAAGGGGCAGGCCCTGATCAGTGAGTTATGTCCACCATTTTAATATTGCTTATCTTCTTGATTGATCTTGGTCTAACCAGGAAAAAATGATGGTAGATGGTGGTGTCCAAAGTCTACAGCAGGCATGTCAAACTGCCAGCCCGCGGGCCGGATGTGTCACACTGAAACCGTGCCCATCCCATTGCCGGCAATGGGGAAAAAGTCCCGATACGTCGTGCAACGTCACGTCACATTGCGAGTTTGACATGCCTGGTCTACAGAATGAAGAGGCCAAAACCCATTGCTTTTTTATCATACCGGTAGCACCAACACAATGGAACAGCCTTCCTCTAAAAGCTAGACTGACATTCTCAATGATGGCATTCCAATTGTTATTAAAAACTGAACTTTTGTGGATGTTTTTTGATATTTTTATTTTTATATTAATTTAATATTTATATTAATTTTATTACCACAGATATTCTATTGTAATTTTATGTTGTTGTAATCTGCCATGAGTCTTAATGATTCAGTAGCATAAGCATTTCATTCATTAATAATAAGCATTGATGTACATAAACTAAACAGTTCACTTTTTGAAAATGATATAACTCAGTTTTCAAAAAATAGTATAACCTGGTTCATGTATCACTTTACCCAGCTCAGTTAGGAATCTGTTCACATAATATGCTTATCCAGATCAGATAAAGATCTAGCCAGCTTCAAAAATCAGAAGCTTACATTTGCCTTTCAAAACAGGAGTATTGTAGTGGGTGGTGTATTTAAATTAATCTCCTTCTCCCCCTTGGGGTGGTTTGTGTATATAATGGAGATAAGCTAACCCCATCCCCATCAGTGGTGGCGCCAATCCTTGTTAGTGTCACCATGCATGTTTAAAGGAATGTTTTCCTAAAAGTGCCAAGGGAGAAAAGCTGCCATTTGCAAACAATACTTCCCCATTTAACTAGGGAAACCCAGATATTTTTTCAATTTTTCCTAGTAAGCTAACAGGTAAATTTCTTTCTGTATAGTAGCTTTGGATCCAGCTAGCAATGTTACCCTCCTGTAATCAGTGGCATGGTAAACTCTGATCATGAAGACAATAAACCTGATCTGTTCTATTTTTCCATTCCATTCCATCTCAGTAACTGTGTTTTGTAAACTATGATATATATCTCATTAGATTATATACTTGCAGCCAGTTCTGAGTAGTTCAGTAAAATGGTTTTAAAAACAGCTGCCACGAGGATGCCTCAGGCAAAGGAGGAGCAACCATCTTGCTTCGGGCTACTACCAGCAACTGCCAAATGCAGACAATCACCAGTAGTCATACAGATGTTGGCACTCCAGACCTGGGAGTCCTTATCTTAGTTCCTGCATATTTTAAAAATGAAAATTAATCCACAGTGATCTTATAAAGTCAAGAGAGGTTTAGCCATCCTGCTGCACCCTTCTTCTGCTCTTGTTTCTAGTTTGTGTGTGTGTGTGTGTGGGGGGGGGTGTTTGCAGGGTGTGAAGAGAAACTTTTCAAAAATCCCAGTTTTGGGTGAAGGGGGTGAGGTGCCACTTTAGGTGTTTAATTTTGTGTTGAGAGGGTGTTATTCTTCTCTTCACAGTTGAACAGAGGATGTTTATTTACCTAGGCTGCTTTGGATTAAAACTGACCCTCTCTAACCCAACAGCTGACTGGGTTTAACTGTTCACATGACATGATAACCTTGCCAGTGAGCCAGTTAGGTGTGTCATGAGAACACAACTGGATTTCTACGCTAAGTTAATGGAGACTTTGTAAGCTTCCATTTTATCGTCCCTCCCCAAAATGCATGCTTTATTCTTCATTTAACTCCAAAGTTTACCTGAGGCTACATATTGTATTCAAACCCACAACACCTATCATTGTTAGATTTTTTTGGGGGGGAGGAAGAATTTGAAGTCAAAGTTGTGAAAACCAACAATAATGACTTATGTGATGTGCACAGTCATGGGGAAGCTTCCATGTTTGTTATGTGATGATATGGGAGAAAAAAATGCTGGCATACAGAACCCATCAATATTATTTTATTTATTTATTTATTAAATTTATTTATTAAATTTATTGGCCACCCATCTTACCACAGGGTAATTCTGGGTGGATTACAATATTAATTTACCAGCAAGATAGCCAGCATAGGATTATTAGCTATTTCAGAATTGCTCAATTCCATCCAATCTTTTTTTTTATTCTGGGAGCAGTAAGACTGTCAGACTTGACATAAGGTCACATTCAGTTCTTTTTGGCTCCCAACAGCACCCCAGTGGCAGATGGGCAACAGTAAGTGCATATTATCCTTAACAAGCAGCCAGCATCTTGCTCAAGAAATTACCCTGTTTCTCTGAAAGTAAGGCCTACCCCGAAAATAAGCCCTAGTTTTGGGGTGAGGCACACACTTAAAAATCAAGCTAGGGTGGGGTGGGGGTGTGGATCTGCCCTATGCGCCCCACACCCACTTACATTGCAGCCATGCCTCTCCTTGCCGGTCCACTTCTTCTGAGGCCTCTTCTGCAGCTAGGCCTGCATTTCTCAGTCAGGCCTGCATTTCTGGAAAGGCCACTGCAGCCGAGAACCGAGCTATGGATTGAATCCATAGCTTGGTACTCGGCTGCAGAGGCCTTCCGGAAAGGCCTGACTGCGAAATGCAGGCCAGAATGCAGCTGCAGAATGAAGCTGCTCCTTCGGCTGCAGAAGAAGTGGACCGGCTCGGCAGGGCTATCGGTGCAGGAGGTGAGTAAAAAAGACACCCCCCGAAAATAAGACCTGGTGCCTCTTTTGGAGGCAAAAAGAAAATAAGATCCGGTATTATTTTCGGGGAAACATGGGTGGGTGGATCAACTTTGAGTCACTGAATTATGAAACTGTTCACATCCTGTGGTTCTGGAATTGAATGGTTGAACCCAGCCTGGGAAATTGTTTTATTTGTTGACATGCCAGCTCTCTTCTATCTTGACATTACTAAATGACTAGGCTATGCCTCCCCTTCCATTACAGAGCAGTTCTGTGGGGGTGTGAGTGGATTGTCTGATCGGTCTGCTGAGTGTGTGCTGAAGACTACATCTCTGGTGACAGCCTGCATTTGATGGGATCTGGATGTTGGAATGACAGGAGCTAGCTGGCTTGGCTTCCTAGGCCACAACATGTCTCTTGATGACCCTCCCCTCCCTGTCCTGACCTGGAGGTTTCAACAGCTGGTCTGGAGTAAAAGAACTTAAAACACATTGATTCCCAAACCCTTGTCACTCAAAAAGCATGAGGAAGCTGGAAGTGATTGCCAAATGAGTAAGCATGTAAAGAGTCTCTGGAAATACATAGCAGGAAAAAATATTGCATAAGGTAGAATCTGAATGCTAAATAGATACAGGACATGCCTTTCAGAAGGGACAATTATAAGATTACACCCCAGCATCATTAATGGAGAACACTCACTCCTCCTGTTTTTACTCTTGTTCCTCTTTAGAATATGTCCAGCTAAGTGATAGCATCTAGTAACTTGGCTGATCTCAGAAAGCTAAGGCTGCTTAGGCTTAAGGAAATGGTTGGGACACTATCAATAAATACTAGGGTATAGGTTGGATGAAAGTAAAACAGAAATGCCCCTGAGAGAAGGCAATAGCAAATTGAAGGCAGGACAAGAAGTGATGGGTGGAAACTAATCAAAGAGAGAAGCAACCTAGAACTAAGGAGAAATTTCCTGACAGTTAGAACAATTAATCAGTGGAACAACCTGCCTCCAGAACTTGTGAATGCTCCAACACTGGAAGTTTTTAAGAAGAGACTGGACAACCATTTGTCTGAAATGGTATAGGGTTTCCTGCCTGAGCAGGGGGTTGGACTAGAAGACCTCCAAGGTCCCTTTCAACTTTATTATTATTATTATTATTGTTGTTGTTGTTGTTGTTGTTGTTGTTGTTGTTCCATACAATTGTCAAGTAAACTTCAGGCATATGTCCCTGAGCTCACCAAAAGTCAATCTCAACTGTAAAAGAGACTTAACTTTTTTTGGTCTGAAATAATTTGTTCCCTTGGTAGGCTACAACACAACATTCTGCAAGGCCTAGTCTTGATTATTGGCCTAGAGCAGGAGTGTCAAACTTGCCACATCACGTGACATGTCGTGACCTATCGCAACTTTTTTCCCCTTGTTGGAGCTGAGGTGGGCGCGGCTTCCGCATGACACATCCGGCCGGTGGGCCGGCAGTTTGACACCCCTGGCCTAGAGACTGGATACATCATGTGATGCCTGGTGGTAGTAGGCTGCCTTGCCTTAGGTCCACTCCTCTGGAAGTTCCACAGGAAGATCTGTCTTTCATTTCCTCTTCATGGATGGTTGTGGGTCTGATTGCCGTTTTAAGTCAGAGCTTAGATGGTATGTATGACAGGGAGATTGCATGGTTTAACTTAGGCACTGGAAGGAATTTTCCAATAAAGGCAAGAGTTTCTTTAGGACCTTTGAATTAGCCTGCTTAAATCAAGGAGAAATATGTGGTTATCCATGCCTAGAACTGGGTCAGTGTTCCCATAATTGAGATAGCATGTTATATGTATTGGGTTCCTTTTCTATCAGGAGCAAATGAGCATAGCATGACTGCTGAGAGGAAAGTAAGCCTCGCTGGTCTTGGGAGAACGGCCATGGGCAGGGGAGGTGCCCTAGTAGTGGTGGTGGCAGACAGAGGGAAAGCAGGATGCAACTCACCTACTTCTACTTCTTGATTGTTTATGTCTGTACTCTCATCTATTCTTTTCCAAGCCTCCCCACAATCTCTCACAAACTGATGTAAATACAACAATGCACAGCAAAGCAGTGAACCCTTAAATATATATATAAGGTGATTTTTCTAATTGCAGTTAGTCATCGTTTGACATGGATTTTTAATTCTCTCCCTCTCACATGAGCCTGGCTTGTACCTTCAATCATAATATAGTTCATTGGTTTGGGTTTAAGGTATTTCATGCACACATATAAGACAATGTAGTTGATAAAACATTTACGTTATAATATGTTGTGTGAATCCAGCCACTTCTCATCTATTCAATAAATGATGATTACACAAATGCCGGCTTAGCGTGATAGGTGAAACAGTTTCTTTTTGCTGAAAATTACTCCCTTGGAAAAAAAATATTGGTGTTCTGTATTTTCCCCCCATGGGAGCTGCAGGGAATAATTTTTAGAGGGGGAAAACAGCTTAAGAGGAAAGCCTTAAGAAGACTTTCAATGGCATCATTGTATAAAAAAAACAAAAAGAAATTAATTAAAGGAAAAGACATGCAATTTATAGTTCTTCTCGAGGTTCAAGTTCTTCAATGAATATAGAAAGGCCAACAGGCATTCCCTGATTTTGGTGTTCCCAATCTTGACTAAATATAATTCAGTAGTGCAAACAGCATATGGCCTGGCTGCATGATCAAAGTCCTGAAATGCTTTGCAAGCCGATTTCCATAGTAACTAATGCATGTTGGTTTAGGAAATGCTTGAAAATTAGCGTACTTTAGTTCAATCAATTAGTTAAATAGATTTTATTTCAGGGTGATTAGTGATGTAAAATTGCTTTGATTTAGATGAATCCCTTCTGTTTCCTCTACAGATTGAACTGCTTCATTCTTCATTAAGAGGATGTCTCTGTGGTGGAGCTCCTGAGCATGTAAATGTGCAATTGGTCAAGGCTTGTAGTTTCTTTGGTTTTCATTTATGAAAAACCTAGTTGTGGTTTATTCAACAAACCATGGCTAATTATATACAAACCTAATAATAGCCTGATTCACTCATCATGTTAAAATATAATGTTTGATTGTGGATGTATGTTTGATTGTGGTTTAAGACCAATGCATTTTTACAAGGGCACTATAAAATAAAAATTCTATAAGCAGAAGATAAGATAAAGTAAGGTAAGGCAAGGTAAGGCAAGATAAGAAGATAAAGATAAAGATAAGATAAGATAAGATAAGATAAGATAACCTTTATTGTCATTTTTTTACTGTGTGCACAACGGCACACATCAAAAATGAAATTTAGTTGCCCGCTCTCAAAGTGAAACACATACATGACACACACCTAAACATACTGTATACAACATATGTATAGACCCACACCCCTACATATACATAACAAATGAATATTAAATATGTCCATTTTGAATATATAACAGAAGGAGGAAGCTTGAGAGTTCACAAGGTTAATGCTGTATGGAATGAAACTATGGCTGAATCTGGATGTTCTGCTACGGATACCACAAAGCCTCCTCCCAGAAGGTAACAAGGAAAACAGATTGTGAAGAGGATGTGTAGTGTCCCAGTATGTATAACTTTAAAAATATTCATGTGTTTAGCATATTACATTGTTGGGAATTAACAGCAGAACAAATGTCTTCATTGATGAGATAGGGGCAACTACTGCTTTGAACAGTTCGACTTTAGGAATCCTTCACAGCACACGAGGTGTCCACTTATGAACAACTACGCTTCCTACACCTATGCACTTGGGAGGGGTTCATTCCACGCAGCCTATGATACTGACCACTGGTTAACTCAGAGATGGGCAGACGTATGGCAAAATATTCAGCAAATGTATGTTAGAAGTCTTAGTCAATTATTGCCAACTAAGATTGGGCAAGTATAAAGCAGCTATCAATATAAATAAGGGCATTGTCTACCACAACTTGAAGAAGAACTAGTCACCCACCTAGAAAATGCTACTATTAGGGATCCTTATAAAACAACAACAGGTGAGAAAAAGGAAACAGTTGGAGGATAAAATTCAAAAGTTAAAGCCACGCTCTGAAATCTGTGTGAATTTGGTCCATAATTTATCAACCAAACAATTAAGCAAGCAGGAATTACAAATACTTGAACATGATGAGAGGTTTAACACACAAGACGGCACACCAAGAGAATTTATAGTAGCTTTAGAATCCATACTCGGCAGAGTAGAGATAGAGGAAGCCAGAAAAACATGACATTAGACAAAAAGTTGAGTCTGAAGGTTCGGAAGAGTAAACCTCTATCTACCTCTATCTATATATTATCTGTCTTTACCTGTGATTATCAGCTAAAATAAGTAAATTAAAAGGTACTAACAGTTCCTTTGAAAGAATACAGCTGTTTTATCTTCTAGCACTGTGTTTTATTAATTTCACAAGTCTAGCTCAGTGTTTCTCAACTTGGCAAATTTAAGATGCATGGATTTCAATTCCCAAAATTCCCCGGCCAACTGATTGAGAAACACTAGTCTAGCTGAGAAAAGGAAATAAAATTGGGAAAAGGAAATTATTGCTGGGCGTAGGGAGGATAGTGGAAAAAATTATTCTTGGTAAATGCCTGGGGGGAAAAGATGGAGAGGGAAAAGTTTTATCAGTTCTAAAAACATCGTGCTACGTCACGATATGTCACGTGACACAATCGAGTTTGGCACCCATGTGTTAGATTCTTAAAATATATAAATAGCGAACTATAATTAGTCCCTGTCATCCTTAAATATTTTTCTTTTCCCAAAAATTCTTAGATTTCATCCATTAATCTGGTTCTCAGAGTATTATATATTAAATTATATATTGGCATTCATCTCTTCAACCGTATAATATCTTCAAATTTCAAATTCATCATTTCCAATAGCAAAACTTTCATCAATATTATTTTATTACCCTCCCAAAAGCATTCCTTAAGGGTTGGTGGCAGATTTATACACTTTTTTTAAGGAGCAAATATATAAATCATCTATTTCAGAAGTAAAAGTAAATAAAGCCCATAGCTATCCTTTAGATTTTTCAATAATAGTTTAAAAAAAAAATTGAATAAGTAATAGCGATTTTAAAAATGAATTGAAGAATGTTTATTTTCTCAGGTTTTTTTGCCACTGCTGGGTGAAATAATGTTCAAGAATTTTCATTTTGAAACTAGGTATTATTAGGCTGCACCATGGCTGTTTCCGTCTATGTGTACAATTTCTACCACAAAATCAAACTATTATAGTTTTTTCCATTCCATAAAAATGTTTCCTTGTGAGAGCCACAGTATTTCATTCAGGGGATAGACAGAGCCCTCACTTATGGAGATTTATTAGGTGAAATTATATATATAGTAGTGTCCATATCACAAATTTATGCAGCTAAGATTATTAGGGCCCTTAAAATTTAGGCTGTGGGAAAATTAGTTTTTCTTAAATAATAGGAGTCTCTTTAGTAAAGCATTTTATAAGGGAAAAACCCATAAAATTTTAGAACTACCTTTTTGAACTATTCAACAAAGTAATAATGAAAATTTTAGGGAGAAATAAAATCCATGTTGTTAATAATTAGTTCAATGTATACAGAACTACATCAGGACACCCAATATTTATTATTATTTGATCCTTGAAGGCTATTCTCCATCCTTCCCCTTTTTTCTCAAACCTTTTGCCAAAAATATTTTTCTTTTACAACATTAACAAAATGCATTCATTTTCTTCCTGACTTTATTATTTTGTTCAGCTAGATATTTCAAGTCAATTTCCCTTTAAGAAAAGAATAACATTTTTGTAGACTGAAGAAAAAAAACCCCTCCTTTGTTAATGCCAAAAGATGAAACAGCTGCTTTCTCTCCACATCTAATTTTTCTAGTGTCCTTTAACTGAAATATAAAAACCTTTCCTTTTGTGGCTTCATTGTTTCTCCTCTATATTTATTTATTTACTAATCTGAAACCAGCTTTGTTAATAATAACAAAAATAGTAAAAATGTAGATATTTTCAAAAATCTATTTGGTATGATGTGTTTTATGAGGGAATGTAAAACATGAAAAATAATTATGGAGGATGAGCACCAGGATAGTTTTAAATTTGTATTTAACCAATGAAATCTTCAAAAATGAAGTCTTTCTGTAAATTGCTTGGTCTTGGTATCTCTCAAAAGATGTGATATTGCTTAGTATGTCTTCACCAACTTGATTTTAGTATTAACTAAAAGTATGTTTGGTTTTAATTTATCGCTTTAAAAATATTTCTTCAAGTTTTGTAATTCCACACAATATGTTGTGATAAATATTGCTTTTTTTTAATCTTACACAATCATTTTTAAATTGTACAAAATGCTTATATGCCTTTTGCTTTGTAGTGCTCTTGAAATGCATCTGAGTTTCATGCAATAAATATTTTTCTCATTCACATTTTGGACATTCTCTCTCCTGCCCTGCCTCCCTTTTTGGCTTTCAATGCCCGCTTGCCTGGTTTTTTTTTTTTTGGTTTTTTTTTATGTTTTAGCATATTGTGTGAATCCAGCCACTGTAGTTTATTCATTAAAATGTAATCAGGCAAATTAGGAGTGAATATGATGTATGAATTCCATCAGTACCTCATAAACTTTCAAAATATGAGTAATACAACGAAACAGAATCCCGAAGTCAGGAGCCAGTTTCTTAGTAGGGTTACATGCTTGTTATTTGCTTATGACATATCTTGCAATCAAATGATGTTAAAATATATGGAGGATCTTCAGTTCCTATGACTAGGCCTGATGCAACTATGCTCTGCCTCAATGAAAATAAGAAATCCATGTTAAGTGGCTGGCATGAAGCAACTTGAGAGTCCTCAAAGAGTGTTATTTACCATTCTTTACCACAGTGTACATTTTTTAAAAACAAGGGACTGGTGATTTCTAATGTTCTCATCCAGTATCAACATTTCTAAGATGGTGTGTTATTGATGGTTCTGAGCCTTTTTAAATGGATATTCACCAGATTCAAAATAAGAACAGTATGGTAGAAAACAGATATAATGTTCAAAACAAATTTGATAGATTAGAAAAATCACAGGATGATATTTAATGGAGTAAAAAGTATTTCACTTAAAAACAGCCTATCCCCGCTTTGTAATTCCATATTGCCACTATCAGACTATCTTTACCTGTGGTTTCTTCAACCATGTTTTCTGGATTTGCACAATGTGCACCGAATACATTGAAAAAACTAGACTTAACCCAAGCATTTGCTAATATGCAGCCACCAGTTTGCAGTTCAATGTATCGTGCAAACACAGTTTGGATCAGGCTTTTATGTATATAATTTTATTGAAAATTTTAAACACTATAACATTTAAAATACAAACTAAAATAGAGCAAACAAGAAAAGAGAAAAAAATGAAAAAATGAAAGAGCAAACTAAAGGTGGAAAAAGAAAAAGAGCAGCAGAAAAAGAGAAAGAAAGAAAGAAAGAAAGAAAGAGTATAGAGAAATGGCTTTCAATCTTCTTTACAGCAGTTATAACTACAGTTATAAATTGACCTCTTTAAAGTTACCTCATGAGTCTCTTCTTCCTATAATCTATCCTATCCAATCATCAAAACAATAAATCATAAGCTAATTTTTTCTTTTTTTACGCAAAAAGTCCCTAAGAGGTTTCCAGTCACCAATAAGCCCAGATATTCTCTTTTCTCTAAGCAAACAAGTCAACTTGGCCATCTCAGCAAGTTCTATCATGTTCACTAACCATTCCTCTGTCATACATTTTGCCATATCATTCTACCTTTGTGCTTACAATAATTTGTTGCAGTTATCAATATAAAAATGATGTTCATGACTTTTTTTCCTACTGCTTATCCATCAATACCAAGAGGGAGAGACAACAAGGGGAATTAGGTGTAGAAGCCTATAAATGTATAATACTTTTCTACTGTCTTTATTTTTAAAATTAGGATCCCTACTGATCCTTTGGTAGAAGATATGGTGTGTGTGTGTGTGTGTGTGTGTGTGTACACATAAATATATTCTCACAAATGTATGTGAACCTTGGAGTCAGGATGGTGTTTTATTACAGTTTAAATTGTTCATGATGGAAAATGAGCTGATTCAGTCAACTATTTTGGTTACAGGTATTTTGCTCCCGTCTATTTGTTATTTTTAAAAGGGATTGGGAACTGTGTGGGAGAGATAAAATATTCTCTGCAATGGCAAGAAAAAAAGACTGAGAGTAATGGGGTCATTCAATTACATTCAAGGTTCAAGGATAGAATAACTTAGAGTGATATAGAATGACTCTAGATAAATGTTAAGACAGAGGCAAAGAGAACAAATGATTAAATAAGTATTTCATTATAGAATTTAGGATGAAGAAAGAAACATAAGAAACCCTGGAAAATGAGTTTGTGCTCATATACTGTATTTGTGCTATGTTCATTGCAACTAAATGTCCTTGTCTTTATTTGCCCATCTATAAAGCCAGCCGTCTCAACACAGTGTTGATCTGATTCCGGCAAATCTGTTGGATTACAATTCCTAATATCTCCAGCTAGCATAGCTAACATACTTTGTATATCTCTGTATCCGTGAACTCTGGAAAGGCCATTTAGAAGTAACTGAGAGACCCAAGAGAAGTGGGGAAAGACTTCTTCAGGGTGATAGTGGCCCCACTACAGCCCCTCCAGCTATGAAAACAAAAGTGTCAAACTGCAGTGTTTTGACTGAGGAGTAAGTCCTGGGAATTGGGCTGGGGGTTACCTGCCCAAAAGAGGTCAGCAAGCTTTCACTCATGTTTCAGAATTTAATTATTTAATAGTCCATCTCTCTCCTCCCGGTTGAGCACTGAAGTGGGATTAACTAATGCTCTATTGCTGAAGCAAAGGAACAGGAGGGGCATCAGAAGCAGAACTGAAGCAATCAACAGCCTGTTGTCCCAGGTGCTGCCCGAGTTCAAATTTCTGCACTGGGAAAATAAAGCATTATTTCCTTAGATTAATGGTCCTGTTCCTCCCTTCCTCCCCCTGTTCCCAAAGAGAGCAACACAACTGTGCCCCTTCCTCCCTTGCAAGATAGATTCCTTGGGATTCAGTTTAATTCCCCCCTGGCAGGCACAGGAACTCTTCAGGGTTGACTGCCTCAGAAGCCAGTGCAAGGCACCTCCTTAAATGGTTGCAAGGCAAAAGGCAGAACTCTGCGATAGGAAAGGGGAATTGCTTTGGGCACATGCTTAGACTAGTTACATGACAGAGCAGGGAGCGCAGGTTGGGAAAAAAGAAGTCCTTGTTTGGATATTAGGTTAAGTATAAGCTTAAGTATAAACTTTGCTTAAGTATATTCTGTCACTTGCTTCCCAGCTCTCTTTGTGGTGTGTGTGTGTGTGTGTGTGTGTGTGTGTGTGTGTGTGTGTGTGTGAGAGAGAGAGAGAGAGAGAGAGAGAGAACAAAAGAAAATGATGTGAAACGTAGAGTTCTTAGAACAATAGACCTATTCGGTGACCAAAAAGGTCTATGGAACTGTGTGTATCTAAACTAAACAACCTCACCGAGGCAACCATTGCACCATCCTCTGCCCCCAAATTGCACTTTTACCTCAGACAATTTTACAGAAAGAAGCCAGAAGAATCTTGCTCAGTGAATGATAAATTGGCCTCCACACAGGTTTTACCTGCTTTTACTTGTAATAGTTGTCTAGCTTCCTACCTTAAGCATAAAAGCCGGCTGGGTGACTATGGGACAGTCACTCTGTCTCAGCCCAACTCACCTATTGTGAGGAAAATAGGAGAAGAAGAAGTATTATGTATGTTTGCTGCCTTAAATTACTTATAAGGTAATAAAGGCAGGATAAAAGATTGAATGAATGAATGAATGAATGAATGAATGAATGAATGAATGAATGAATGAATGAATGAATGAATGAATGAATGAATGAACGAACGAACGAACGAATGAGGCTAGGCCTTTAATGCTATTCCCTGTATTCTGTTTTCTGAAAAAGTATAATTCTGTGTGGATGGTAAAAGGCTTGGTATGATTCAGCTAGGCTTTGATCAGGGAGCAGAATTGCTCAGACTGCATCCTGAGTCCCATCTTTGTCTACAATTCAGATCAGGAAAAGTCCTAGTTTAGTTTTCCCTTCCTTCCATAATTAGGACAACAAATACCCTGTCTACTGGGCATTTGGCTGTTACCTTCTTACATACCACCATGTAATTAATACAAGCATACGTGTTTGTAGATTAAAATTTGTTGATTGCATGAGGAAGAATGGATGTAAAAATTGTAATCCAATCAGCTTTTCTCCTGCCTATGTATTATAAAGTATAAATTATTTTGCAGGCTCTGCTGAAGGGCAGTATAAACACCTTTTAAATAGAATGCATTACTGGGGTTTTGTTTTTTTCTTCCTGTGCCAACATGCAGGGCTCAGAATTGATTATGGGATCTCTGCAATTTCCTTCCTTCAAAGTAGGGAAGAAGCTATGAGACACTGACATGACCCAAAGTTTTTGTCTAACCCTCGTGACAGGCCCTTCACAAATGATATTTTTCAAAATACAAATGTGGCTTTCCATGTGTGGACATGACATGTTTATTTTGTCCTAATGACTTATGGGGGAAACCAGAGACAACCAACCAGACAAAATGAATATGAATGCATTTTTCTTATACAACGATCAAAATACATTATTTGTTTTTTTCCATAGGAAAAATGCCATTCTACGGGTGCTCAAGCTCCAGAGTGATTTTTCTTGGCGATGTTTTGGAACAGGGTCTGGGCCCAGCAAGCTGCAGCCAAGGAGATTGGTCCTCTGTTTCTGATGACAAGGTACAGAATGATGACGGAGCAGAATGATTTAGACTGTGGCAATAGAAATTAGCCCTTAAGTCCAAAGATTTTCCTCTTCTTCCCACTTGGTGAAACTTTCATGAGACCTTTGAAACTGTCAAATTCAGTCTGTCATATCCAATGATCAGGTCTTCTATGGGTCTAAAATGGCTTCCTTTAAAAAGAATGGCGGTTGCTTTCAAAGGGAACAGATATGAGAAGGAGCAACTGAAGGAAAAAGAGAAAGATTTACATTTTATACATAGGGTCCATGGTCACTGCTCAGTAGGGCAGGAGAAGAGGGCTTCTTCATAACCCAAAGGGTGGGAAGGGCTAGCAGCTGGGAGAGAGAGAGAGTGTGTGGGAACCCCAACTCAGGAAACTAGATGGATTTACTGGGCTACTCTCTAAATCCCCCCTCACAAAAGATGCCTGTTCAGTGGGAACAGGATTCAGCTGCATTTGTTTGGCCAGTAGAGCTGGGTGGATTAGGGACAATTGGTTCAGCCCTGACAGAAAATATCAGGAATGTTAAACAATAAAACGGCCTCCAGTTGTTGTGGGCTTGGAGGATGTGTCCCCCACCCCAGGCTCCACATGTGCCTCTACTTAAGAGTTTTTTCTCTCTGAAAGCAGGGCTGCATTCATTCTTTTTGGTTTACTGATTATTTTGTAGAGTATGAGGCTGCCACACCAACCATTCGAGGGTCAGCCTCCAATAAATCAGTGTATTCTTTTGCAAAGGACAGAACAAGGGCTGTTGCTGCATACCAAAGTTCTTCTTGATGAAAAACTTGATGAAAAAGGAGATTTCCTACTAATTTGTAGGAAAGGTTTGATGAGAACAGATCAAAGTTTCTCCCTGAATCAGAAGATATATATTTTTTGTAACTGACTGAAAAATATAACAGAATAACAGAGCTGGAAAGGGCCTTGGAGGTCTTCTAGTCCAACCCCCTGCTCAGGCAGGAAGCCCTATACCATTTCAGACAAATGATTGTCCAATCTCTTCTTAAAGACTTCCAGGGTTGGAGCATTCACACTTTCTGGAGGCAGGTTGTTCCACTGATTAATTGTTCTCACTGTCAGGAAAATTCTCCTTAGTTCCAGGTTGCTTCTCTACTTGATTAGTTCCCATCCACTGCTTTTTTTCCTGCCTTCAGGTGCTTTGGTGAATAGATTGATCCCCTCTTCTTTGTGGCAACCCCTCAAATATTGGAGCACTGCTATCATGTCACCCCTGCTCCTTCTTTTCATTAGACTAGACAAACTCAATTCCTGCAACTATTCTTCATATGTTTTAGCCTCCAGTCCCCTGATCATCTTTGTTGCTCTTGTCTGCACTCTTTCTATCTAGAGCAGTGATGGCGAACCTTTTAGAGACCGAGTGCCCAAACTGCAACCCCAAACCCACTTATGCATTGTCGGGTGCCGGGTGGTGTGGCCCATTGGCTGGGTGTGGCCAATTGGGTGGGTGTGGCCCATTGGCTGGGCGTGGCTGCGGTGGTAACGGCAGACTGGGTGGGACTAAAAAGTTCAATCAATCAATTCCAACTTTGCAAGATCTTTTTTTTTCCCACGAGAAGTTGAAATTGACTGATTGATTGAACCTTTTTTTCTTTTGCACACAGCGGCGGAGGCCTAAAGTGAAAAGGTTTTATAAAACCCAGCTGAAGGCCTAGGACTGGGGTGACGGCGTGCGTGCCCACAGAGAGGGCTCTGAGTGCCACCTCTGGCACCCGTGCCATAGGTTCGCCACCACTGGTATAGGTGGTACAGTACCTGGCTCAATAGTAGTAACTGTGAGAGGGATCTTGGAGTCCTAGTGGACAATCATTTAAATATGAGCCAGCAATGTGCTGCAGCTGCCAAAAAAGTCAACACTGTTCTAGGCTGCATTAACAGAGGGATAGAATCAAGATCAGCTGAAGCAGGGGTGTCAAACTGCTGGCCCGTGGGCCAGTTGCATCATGCAGAGGCCGCAATACGTTGCAACACGTCACGTGATGCGGCGACTTTGACACCCATGATCTGAAGTGTTAAACACCATTTTATAATGCCTTGATAAGACCACACTAGGAATACTGCATCCAGTTTTGATTGCCACAATATAAAAAAGATGTTGAGACTCTCCTATACTATACCTGTGCATTTGGTTTTTCTTGCCTAAATGTAGAACCTTACTTTTTTCACCGTTGAATTTCATTTTATTAGATAGTGCCCAATATTCAAGTCTGTCAAGATCCTTCAGTATTTTAAGCCTATCTTCTGGAGTGTTGGCTATTCCTGCCAGCTTGGTGTCATCTGCCAATTTGATGAGTTTCCCATCTATCCCCTCATCCAAATCATTGATGAAGATGTTGAAGAGTACTGGGCCTAAAATATGTTTGTTTTCATAATAATAATAATAATAATAATAATAATAATAATAATAATAATAATAATAATAATAATAATAATAATAATAATAATAATAATAATAATTAATAATAATAATAATGCCAGAGTTGAAGAAAAAGAACTGGAAAAAATTATGAAATATCGCGACCTGGCCATTGAAACTGCGCGATTATGGATGAAACGTGTAACAGTGGTACCCATTGTCATCGGGGCACTGGGAACTATGTCCAAAAACTTCACAAAACACATCAAGAAACTGCAGCTTCCTGCAATAACTCCAGCCACGTTACAAAAAACTGTGCTACTCGGAACATCTTATATTTTAAGAAGGTACCTGGTTGACACCTAGGATGCTGGTAGCAACCCGTGTCAACCATCAGCACCAGCCAATTTGAATGTTCAGTTGACTGAGGTTCATGTTTAATGAATAAAAGATATTATAATAATAATAATAATAATAATGTTTGAAGGGACCTTGGAGGTCATCTAGTCCAAGAAAGGGTTTGAAGTATAAGTAATCAATGCATTATGGAGCACTTTCCAAAATACAATTTTAAAATGTTAATTTTTAGGGGTTTTTTTCCAATTCAAATAAGAAATACTTGTATATATGTACATTGTGTTATACATAGTTCTTCCATACTGTCAGGAATTTTAAAATGCTCAGAAATGAAAAAAATCAGTACTGTATGTTTTGTTTAATATCCATTAGCTTTTAAGAGTTGATACAAAATTGTGAAAGTGATGCCAAAGTTACAGGATGTATATTATCTGCCAAAATAATACAATCCCTAGGATAATGCTAATAATGCTACTACTTCAAAATATAATAGTGTGTTTTGCATTCAGAAGTTCTGCAAATATGAATTATTCAAAAAATACGAACAGTTATTTGGACTTCCTGTTTTGTGTATATTTTGCACCAATAGGCTCAAAAATCCTGGTTTCAGTCTTGAGGGGGGGAAAAGCAGCAGAAATCTCCCTTTTCTGCTTTGTAATCATAAACTTTCTCAGTTACTTATAGTTAGGCTGCATCTTTGTTTCAGTGGTGGGATTAAAATATGTGAACAACCGGTTCTCTGTGTGGATGCCGCTTCCGGAAGTCCATTCTGGTCCTGGGCAACAAAAAATTAGCTACTGGTTCTGCCGAACTGGTGTGAACTGGCTGAATCCCACCACTGCTTTGTTTCCACAACCCCAATCATTAACCCAGCCAGGCCTTCTTACTGGGGCCTGCATGAGGCTGCAATCTTATTAACTAGATCAAAGATCGCCATTTGCGGATGGCAGAGACACCACCCACTTCCTTTGGGAAGTGCCTGCTAACCCTTGAGTCCTTCAATCAAGGCATCACTTTTAACTGATTGATCGATTATGCGCCATGAAGTCATTTTTGACTGCTAACAACCACATAGTTGGGTTTTCTGCATGATGATTTATCCCTAACCTGGGTTTTTTTTTTCCTCAAATCTCCCAACAGGGCACTCATGACCACTATAACTGAATCCATCCTCCTTGCATCCCTAGCCCCTTTCTATTAGTCAGGATGACACAAGTGTGACCTAACTGCTTTGGTCTGTCTCCCGAGAACTGGTTGCTACTTTTGTTCTGCTTTCCCCCAAGAGGCACCATGCTGGGTCCTTGGCATGAGCCTGCATGCCCACTCAAGGCAGCCTGAGCATTGAGTCTCTTCTGCTTCTTACAGGAAGACCCTTTGTGATAGAAGGCCTGGAGCAACTCTGCTTTCATTAGGTTACAAAAGAATTTTCAAATGCTTCCTAGTTAAGTGTGGGACAGGATGGGGTAGAGTGAATAAGCAATGTTGCTTTTCTGTGCTCATAAATGGGGGGTGGGGGGAATGAGGCCCCAGGAGAGTTTATTTGCTTTAAAGAGGCATGGACATGTACACTTCAGCAAAGTGCTGTGGCCCCCTTGCAAACAAGAAGGGGGAGGAAAAGAAGAGAAGCAAGAAGCAGTTGTTGG
This sequence comes from Azemiops feae, assembly GCA_023970755.1. NCBI lineage: Eukaryota > Metazoa > Chordata > Lepidosauria > Squamata > Viperidae > Azemiops > Azemiops feae. The sequence continues at coordinate 905,124 of JALGBA010003956.1, forward strand.
AAATGCTTCTTGCCTAATATAAGTGACACCCCTGCAGGCTAGCAGCAGAAGGTGCTGTATAGACATCAGTCACTGTTTGGGAAGGTTTTCTCTGCTGCCAGTGAGGACTGCATTGGGAAGTTTCATTTTTTGAACTGCTGCTTCTAATCAATTCCTTTTCTTGGAAGAATAGATAGGCAAAATAAATAGACTTGGCTTTGGTGTTCTCACGATACAACTTATTAGGAGTTAATTGGACTCTGTGTAAGATTGGGTTTCTTGAACTAAATCTAAACCCCTCAGGGGTTAACATATTGTGTCAGTTGACTCTTTTGGGGATTTCCACAGCACACTAGTCCCACATCCCTTGACACAAGTAAGCCTATCATGGAAATGGGGCCATTTAAGGCATCCATAGCTAGCCACAGGAGTGCAATGTTGAACTGAAGTTACAATAAGGTGGCTCATTGAGGTTAGGTTCATGCAGCTTGTCAACCAAAACATAATTGTAGCTCAGCTGCATGAGCCCATCCAATTTTGGTTTATTCAATAAACCAGTGGTCCTCAAACTTTTCTTCACCACGGACCCCCTTTAAATACCTTTTTGTGGCCACGGACCATGGCCACATGGACCCCCAATACTTAACTCAAGACTTAAATCATAACATTTTTTCAAGCCTTCCTGAACCCCCTGTGATGACATCGCAGACCCCATAGGCTGAGAACCACCGCAAAGAACCATTATTGAAACACGTTGAGGGAATGCAGAAGCTATAGTGAGTGAGAAATATATCTTAAAATACAGAGTATTTCACTAAGCAACTGTAGCCTTAAACCCTGGGGGTCTAAAAGTGGCACCCATATTGAAATAATGAGAATGAATGCTACTATAGTTTTTACATATAACATAGAGTTTGCTTGTAGAATTTGCTTCCATAAGATGTAATGATGGCAATCGCTATGGATTACCTTAGAAGAAGATTATACAAAATAATAGAGGATAAGGTTGTCAACAACTGCTAGTCATGATAACCATACCTTCAATATCAAGGGTAACATGTCTCTTAGCAGCAGATGCTGAGAAATGGGATTTGGGAGAGCTACTATTCTTCATTCTTGCAGGCTTCCTAGAGAATTTGTTTGACCACAGAGGTAGAGAAAGTTGGACTTTGGTGGCCTGTCTTATACTTTTAAATGAATATGGAAAGTGTACTGCTATGGGCACCTGTTTATCTACTAATGAAAATTCACAAACAGAATAGATTAGATTCTGTTCAAAATTTGGCAGTATTAAGTATTCAAGCAACTTTTAGTTATCTTTATAAATAGTCATTTTCTTCTTCATTCCTCACTAGCTGTTCAAACTTGGAGCTTTGGGCATATTGTTAAAATGACACAAAACTGTAATACAGCTTTAAAAGCACCAATATAGTAAATGAATGAAATTATTGATTTAACAATTCATGTTATATTTCCTCAGTTGAGATGGATGCTTACTGTACCATAGAATGTATTCACAGCCAAGACAGATCAAGAAGATATATTAGCCTCCCAAGTTGTGAGTAACAGATAATATACCTTGGACTGGGAGATAATTGTGCCCTCACTAGTAAATTATTTGCGGACTGTAACAAGTTAGGTCTGTTTGGAGTCAGTGGTTTCATGGGAAGAAATTCCAGCTGTGTTGAGGCTGAGTTTTTCTAGCAGTCGTTCATACCAGCTAGTCATTAATCATTTGTAGATTCAGCCTGGTGTCTTCTGGCATTATTTCTGTTCCTTGCTTCTAGGGAGAATTTAGGAGAATTGCAGGCCATGCTATTTCAAGAAGGAACTGAATCACTTGGCAAACTTTTCCAGTCTTAGACTTATATAATAGCTCTACTTGAAGCCTGTAATTTTCTAAAAACAAAAATAGTACCGATAGAGGGGAAAATTTATAGTTCAGGGCTGAAATGAGGGGTACTCTCTGAGCTTGGTTATTTTCTTGCATAGGTTTCATTACCCAAACCAGGTAACATCATCCGTCGTCATCATCAGAGCACTGATGATGTTACCTAGTTTGGGTAATGAAACCTCTGCAAGAAAACAACCAAGTTCAGAGAGCACCAAGGACCCCTCAATAAGAATAGTGTTGGCTAAGAGTATTAGTGGAACAGGCAGAAATCTTATCAAATGATATTTAGACTACAATCTGTGGAATACCAAGTGTTTCGCAAGTGTTCTGAGAGCAGCTTCCAAGGCACTGAAGGTCCTCATTCTACAACCAAGACAAAATAGCAAAATAAGCTGAACGTTACACTAACATCACTGGATGAAAGGTGTAGGGCAAGGGTAGGCAACCTCGGTTCTTTTATGACTCATAGACTTCAACTCCCAGAATTCCTGAGTCAGCTATGCTGACTCAGGAATTCTGGGAGTTGAAGTCCATGAGTCATAAAAGAGCCGAGGTTGCCTACCCCTGGTAGGGTAACTGCCACCTTTGCTCTTAGTGCCTGGCTTCCAGAAATTGGACATTTTTTCTGCAGAGACATCTTCCATGCATACAACTATAGCCTTCGAAACTGTGTTCTTTCTCCCACTGAATTTACCAAACTCTAAAATGTAAGCAATATGCTGATTATTCTGTAATTAGCTCCTCAGTCCATCCCCTGTCCCCTACTCTTTATGTGAGTTCTGCTTTTATGTATAGAAATTACTTTTCACACCTCATTAATATTCTAAAAGAACTAATTGTTGCCTTGGTGCAGAAACAAAGGCAAAGGTACTTTGAACAAGGAAGCTAATTCAATGCCCAGCTTGGAGCAGCTGAGGCTCCCTCTCTTCTGCTCTAGATGTGGCTCAGGGTCAAGAATTCAAAAGAAGGACCATCTGCTCCATTTCTGTGAGCACCAGTCCTGCCTTGCTCAGATCAGGAAGAGCTCTTTCCTATCTCAGAGACTCTTTAACAACTAAAGCAACACGTCCTCTCTAACTGGACCTCTTCCTTAACGGACAAACAAGCTGATGGAATTTTTACCTAATGCCAGTTGGTATTACTACACTGCTTCAATGTTTGGATTAGGCTCACATTCACTTAGGCACTGAATCACGTCTCTTTGATAATGGTTGGGTGATGCTTCCAAAGCCCTTAGGTTTCTACAGTTAAGAAGTTCAGGGATGGAGAGGGATGAAAAAGAAAATCTGATTTAACAAGAACTAACAAGTGAGCATCTGTTTTGTATACTGCGGGGAAATAAATATTCAACATGCCAATCCATTTTGAGCATTGTGTCATTGGGCTTTCCTTTTTCTTAAGTTTATCTATTTTTCTGGGTCAAATGCTAAAGTTTCATGCCCTGTTTTATCATGCCGAGAGGGCCACACTGGTCTTTCTGTTCCATTTCACTTTTTTGCAAGCACGACAAGGCAAAGGATCTCTGTTGCCAAAGTCAATATTTCACATCTGTGCACAGGGGCCAGGTTTCATGGCGCCGGCAGGAGCTTTGATAGTATTTCTATTCCTGGGCTGGTGACAAACTGCCTTCTATTCTGGGTCCCACCAACACACAGGTTCCATTTCAGTCTCAGATGGCTGCCTTGGGCCTGGGTGGGCCAAACGGCTCCATCATCTTCAGTGGAGCTCTTTCGTCAATGCAGTTCTTGAAAGGCCTGGCTGTGAGGGCTAAGTGGGTGAATGGAGAAGTGTAAACACACAAGTCCAATTGCTCAATTTAGGTGGCCTACAAGTTTCTCACATACAATCTCCTTCTTGTCTTTCTCCACCTGGCTCAGAACTTGTGTTCAATATTAATGAACTCCTCCTTGCCCCTGTAATTGACTGTGGCGCTGTTTTCAAGGAGTTTTGGCAAGACAGAGAGAAAGGGATGTGAGGGATGGGGGAGACAGGGAAAAGAAAGCAATAACACAAACCAACGGGGAGAGGAACAAGCTACTGAAACCACATCCTTCCCTGAAATAGAGATCACATATTCATCTGGACCTACGCAAGGCCGGACAAGACACCATTACAGCAAAGAGACCAAAGGCATGGGGGTACTGATATTTTGTGGCACCAGGGAAGGAGATGAGGGACTAGGTGAATAGCCCTGGGACTAAGGTGGGATTTTCTGCAAAGATGAAGTGATGAGTGAAATGCATACAAAGCTGCCTCCTTCCCCATTGCCTCTTTCCTCTTCATACATTAGTTTATTTATACAGAAATGAGGCAGAAAGCCCCAACTCCCTTCCTACAGTCCTGAGTGCCTGAGTTTGGAGCAAGCTGTTCGGTGTGGATCAAGAAAGCCCCTGACAAACAGGGTCTCCAGTTCTGCTCAATGGGCTCATTCACTAGCTGTGATGAATTCATTGGTTCTGGCACATTAGCAGGCAGCTGGCCTTTTTCAGTGGGCCACTAAGGCTTCTGGAGCATGGTAGGATTCACACCTGCTGGTGGTCTATTTGCTTATAAGAGGCAGCAGGGGAAAGATTTTTGAGTCACTTTTTAATCCACAAGGACCCATATTATGGCCCATTCCTAAGTCAGAATGGCCCTACAGGTACAGATGCTCTGAGCGGTTCCTTTCTGCCTTTTCTTCTATATACTAGTCTGTCCGCTGGGTTAGTATTTTTGTGGGAATCTGAAATCAGGCAGAGTTATATCCTGGTAGCTATTTACAAAGCTTTATAGACATTAACTGTAAAATGCTGATAGTAGTAGAGTCACCTTCAGTATCACTGGCAAAACTCTAGAATCCAGAAATCTGTTGTGTACTTTGTTTTCCAACACATTGAGGGACTCAATAGAAATTACTAAGTAGCATTGTATTTCCCTTCTGCCACTGAAACTGCAGGGATGCAGGAGGAATTGATACATGCATGCAGTAGCTTTTTGCAGCATCAATGCAACAAAAGGCTTACACCCAATCAGAATCTTTATTGTGGAGCTTGGGATAAGCAGATTCTGGAAAGGATTCTGCCAAAGAATAACAAATATTAAATTATTAGTGAGGCTGGAGGTTCTGTCTTTCTCAGCCACAAGTTATAACCATCAAATACTGTATATGAACAAAACACATAACAGAGGACTGAAGTGTAAGAACATTTAATATACTTGAAAGATGTAAGCTCTTTACAGCTGGTCTACAACTAAGTAGGGGGGAAAACTAATGTGGAATGTTTGTGTAGGAGCCTATTAGCCTTTGCTCATCTACAGGGAGATTTTCCAATTGGAAATTTGTATCATGTGACTGACTGACAACATGATACAAGTACCTAGCCTATTGCTATATCTTGCTTTGAGTATTGTAACCTATTGGCAACACTCGACCTGGATACCACCCAGCCACACAGGTTCAAAATTCCTGGTGGGTGGTATAAATGTGTGGGTTCTATGAATCAGCTTTGTTTATGCCCACATCCTTAATGATTCTGTGCCATTCTATTTTAGGTTCCATCCCTTCCAATAATAATATCTTCCAATGCCAATGATTCCCAGGCTTTTAGCCAAGGAAACCCATCAATATATTGTGGTCCTGATTTAGCATTCAACTGCCAATTTTAAGTATTGGCCCCAAACCAAAGCCCTTGTGTCATCTGAAACACCCGCTGCTTGCTGGCAGGTTGACAACCTACCACAACCTTTGAGTCCCAGCTTGCCTTTGGAATGGCTTTGTGGTTTAAACAGGATTGGCATGGATCAAGCAAAGGATGCTAGACTTGCTTCTCTACATAAGTTTTCAGGCCTCTTGTCCCAAGAAAGCAAGGAAGAAAGCTCATCTTTCAGAAGCTCTGTCAATTATATTATAGATTAATTACAATGCTTTGGCAGAAAAAGAACTATGTAAGAGCTGTTGACATCTGAAGAAAAGGCCTCCAAGTAATGGTAAAAGGTAGTATGATCCATATTGAGAAAAGTCACAGGAACAGCAATACTTGACATTTGGGTCATCCTTTGTTCAAGCCCTATTGCTAATCACAATGATTTAGAAAAGTGCCAAATCTCTGCAGCACAAGGCAGGTGTGATATTACTTTATTGTGGTCTCATTTTAACTCTCAATAGCTGTCTGGAAACCCTTAAAGGAGACCTGAATACCCTCCAGCATTAGCTATTCCAATTCTAATCTTGCTGTTCATTAAACGGCCCCAAACCATGATATTTGTGTTTTTTTTCTCTTGGCTACTCTTGAGGAACCTCAGGTTGAGCAAGCTAATCACTCATTGTAGATCTGTATGGGCAGAATGATCTTGTAAATTACCAGTTTTACTAAATACTATAATGATTTTTCGGTCCAAAGATTGCCTGATCATAGGGGAAATGGGACACTTTTTTTAGGTACCAGCTGTCTTGGTCATATGGAGTTCAATAAATCCATTCTAGTATTCTGGACCACTGGTTATTGATGAGTGCTAAGTATTCATGCTGCTGCAAATGGACAAGCAAAGCAAATATTTGGATAATTCAGGAAACTGAATTCTGGTTCTTTCTTAAGCAAAAGCAGCTGGCTGATTTTTGCTCAGTCGTTCTCTCTCAGCCATAGGAAGACGGCAATGGTAAACCACTTTCAAAAATCTTGCTAATAAAACTGCAGGGACTTGTTCAGGCAGTTGCTAGGAGTCAACACTGACCCAAAAGCAAAACAAAACAAAACCACCACAAACTCCTGAGATTATGATTATATAAACAGGGATGTTTCCGTGAGAAAATATTATCTATAGGAGTAAATTAAAGGCCAGCGACTGGACCGCTATAACCAGTTCAGCCATCAGAAAAAAATCCCCAATATTTTCCCCAGAATAAACTAAGCAATTCAATTTTATTTGTATGAAACGTTGCAACTGGAATGACAGAAGCACAGTCAATTACAAAAGTACTTCATTTATTCTGATCATAATACTGAGAATTTTTCTGATTTTAAAACTGGGCAAAAGTAAATGATAGGATCATTGTACAGGAGAAATGACGGGGCAGAGGGATGTCATAGAAATCTGGCTGGATATTTCTTACAAAATCCTGTCTCTTATAGAAAAAAAACATTACAACAGAAGAAGCATTTTCCTAATAAATGTAAACATTCACAGACGTCTGTATATAATGATATTGCAACCATATATGAAGGACAGTATTTGTTATGCAGACTTCCATGCTGCCATCTGATCCACTGATAAAAATTGGGTTTGCAGTGCTGCGCTCTTGGAAAATGAAATAGAATAAGCTAAACATCCATAATATGAATGATGAATGGGCTAAAAAAAGTCTTAGATTAATGTGGCTATGGAAGCTGCTAATAAGAGAACCCTAGGTTATATTATCTTAATAGTGCAAGTGGTCTATACTGATGTACGTGCAGGACTGAGTTTTAAGCTGATAACAGAGGGAACCAAAAGGATTAGCAACAACTCATGTCTATTGCACCTGTTGTAGCATCTCTTCAGTCCTAGGAAAACTCTTGTTCAGCGTAAGATAAAAAAAATTCTCTCCAGCTGCCCACCACACTGACTGCAGTATATAACCACTTGCCCCGTGTCATTGCTATAAATTACTTTTCAGAAAAAGGAAATGCAGAAGCACAAACAACTTGGGCAGGGGAGGGGGGGATAAGAGGCCTTATTTCTCATCCCTTCACCCAGCTGGATTGGAATGGGCTACAGCTGGGAAGAGAGGAAGCAACACTGGGGTAAATGGCCCGCTGAAACCCTATCCCCAGTGGGATGGCAGGGGCTACAATTCCTTCTCAAGATCTCTTGTGAAACTTTAAACCCAGTAGATGGCTTGGGGGGGGGGCTGGGGAGGAAGAAGAGAGACAGCTGCAGTTACCTCCTGGGGGTGATCCTGTGTTTTCTGCCCTAGTTCAGTAGTGGAAGGGAAGCATAGAAAGTAGGATATTTAACAGGAGAAAGGGGATACAACCAGAAGGAATACACGTTTTAATGTTTCCTCAAAATACCTTTGTTCTACTTCTTGGTATGTTAGATCTTCTGGAATTGTAAGCAGGGAAAGGGACTCCTTTTGATATTTGATGGGCTTTGACCAATCGCTAGGAAGACACTAGGGTGGCTGTTTGGCTCGGGGGGGGGGCGGAATAGTCCCACTGGGCTTTGCGGTATCCTGAGACAGATTCCCAGGCTCTGAAAGAGTGGCCAGTTGCTAGATCAATTTCAGGGAGATGTTGGTAGAGGAGTTCATGGTGGCTTAAATGGAACAGCAGCTAATGCAGAACAGATGTTATGCATAAGCAAACCTCGTAAGAATGGACACTCCACCATTAGCCTTCCCATACTATTGTGGAATACACAGGTGCACATGCTATGTGTGCAAGCAACTCACACAGATGCAGGTGAATGAGTTTAGTCCTTTTTGGGCTCAGATCCATTTCTTTGTAAAACACAGAAACAGCTGAATTTCTAAGGGCTGGTATAAATCTCACGCATCTCCTTAACTTTTATCTCCAAACTGAATTCCGCCTAGCAGAGAGTGTCCAGCAAAACAAAGCATGTAAACTCTTTCATGGCACAGAGATGGCTCTCACTATAGTACCTCTGCCTCCATCTTCTTGCAACCTGGTATACTCTGGATGAGAACGCTCAGCACAACTGTGTTGGCAATGGATACTGCAGGGAGTTCCACATCTGGAGAGTGCCAGGTTGGGGAAAGCTATTACCAAATAAGTTGAGCATACTACACCTGAAACTTCCTTGTATTCTCCTTTTATGTTTCCCAACAAATGATGAACTTTTGGCAAAATTGCAAAATTTAGGAATACTGTGCTTAGGGATGACCTGACAAAACATCTGGCCTGGATGTGAAATGTGAAACATGGAACCTGCTGATTACTGTATGGTGTCAGGCCAGAAACAAAGGGTCTTGTGGCCTTTAAGAATCACAAAATTGTTGGAGCAAAAGATTTGATGAATTATGCTCTACTTCCTTAGTTAAATAGCTGAAGATAACAACTCCTTCATTGGATCACTTGGGTTATGTTAACAAAAGCTCATGCTATAATAAATATATTGGAATTTGACATGCCACTGGATTCTCTGTTGCTTTAGCTGCATTAGACTAACTGTATTCTGCCTTGAAAAAGCCAATCAACTTCTCTTCTACAGATCATGGGGGGGGAAATCAGATTATGGCTAGTTGTTAAAAAGGGAGTTTAGACACACCGTGCCTTCCTTTCTAAAGCTTCACAGATATTCATTTACACAAGAACCAAATTAAATTACAACATTTGAACTTCACATAGAGATTTAGACATACCATCTGAGGCCAGACTAGTCTAGCAATCATTTCAACAGGAGATGCAGGAAAAAAAACACCTCCAGGCAGAGGTTCTACTCCAAAAAAATAATTTATGGGTGCGGGTAATTCATGTGCTTTAGAAGTGATATGTACATAAATATTTATCTCTAGGGTTATGTACAGAGGACATCAGGAACCAGAAGGAAAGGTCCATGTCCTAGGTAGGACATCCTTGTGATGGTGTGTCCAGATAAGGATGGGACTGCCTGAGAAAGCTGGCTGGCTGACTCCTGCCAAATCATGAAGTCTTTTTAAAGTATTATTAAATTGGGAATGTATCAGAAAAAGAAGCAGGATACCCTGTGATGCTCCTAAGAGCTCCTGCAGTTAGAGAGTGCCCTTCTCTCCAGGACTAAGTTACTTCCTATTAATCTGGTCTTACTTGTCTTCAGTCAGCTGGCTGCATTGAAGGCTCAGCTAGAGCAACAGCTTTGAGGGGACCTGAGATTACAGGGTATTGAAGCATCGTGCCTGGAGCATCCGTAGACACATGTAAGGAAGCCATCCGGTTCTTGTTGATGAACTTTGGACAGCAGATGTCCAGCAGATTCCAGAAGCTTGATGAGACTTTTAGTTCTTGCTAATATAGCTCCAGGCCGTTTCTTCGACCAGGGACATTCTGAGAACTTAAATTCTCAAACTATGTAATCCTTTAGGAATGAAGGAAAAAAAACACAAAAATGCCTCTTTCCCTAGTGTCCATGGCCTGTCCCCCTCCTCATGTCCTTACATTGTGATAAGGAAAAAGGCAAGGAGTGATTGGCAAAGTATCATGGGTGAAGACTGAATCATCAGAGGAACAGGTGCTAGTTGTGTCTTCACAGGATGGGGAATACTGTTCAAAAGGCATTGACAGGTCCAGATACTGGGGGAAAAAAAACATAATCAGCATTCATAGGGATAAAGGCAAAATTCCTACTTTTTTGTTGCCAATAACCAGCTGTTTATATATCCTCACTGGAACCATCCCCTGGGAGTTCAAACCTACCTCATCAGAGACAGCAACCAGGACTTTATCCAATCCCTCCACTAACTGCTTAAAGGTGGGTCGTTGGGAAGGCACAGCGTGCCAGCACTCTCTCATCATCATGTACCTATTTTGGAAAAAGAAAAAACCTCAGGCCTCTATTTTCCCCTGGAGTATAGTCTATGGGACATGAATGCAATGCATCTGGAAGACGACAGGCTGGGAAATGTGGCTTCAGGAGGCCCAGTGCTACTTACAGTTCATGGGTACAATTGGAGGGCTTGTCCATTCGGTGACCTTCTTTGAGGAGTTTGAATAGTTCTTCCACTGGGATGCCAGGATAGGGGGAGCCACCCAGTGTAAAAATCTCCCACATGAGAATCCCAAAGGACCACCTTAAAGTGAGGAAAAGAGGCAGAGAGAAGGTGAGAAGGCTATAAAGATTTTCAGAACATATATATTTGGAAAGCAATCCATGGGGCAAGCAAACCTCAGAAGAGACCCTTCACAATGAAATGTGGAAAACTATTACAGATATTTACCAAAAATTATTTGGGACCACAAATGACAGAGCGCGGTAAATAGAAAAGTATCCAGTATGCATCCATCCAGGGTGGAAATAAAAATATATTTCAGGGAGGAAGTGACTTTATACTGAATAGATCGATTACAGGTAGTTTAGTGGACACATTGCTCTGGCTTTGCGATGAAAACTTTGATTCATGTACTAGGAACATTAGGGAACTGATATATAATAGACTCCAATTATTCTCCATATTTCTAAAATACTCAGGGGAGAGTTGCAATATGTTGTATTAGAGGCACAGTAGATGTGCAAAAAGTCCCCTCTTCAACCATTTCCATGGACAGCTGGAAGGTACCCTTGTCTGAAACTCTAAAATGGGTTACAGCCAGTCAGTGTAGATATTGTGGATTTAGGTAGATCAATAGTTGTTGTTGTTTTTTTTCAAAATAAGGCAGATTCCTCTGTTTTTTAATAGATGAAAAAAAAATCAAAGAGATGTATCTGAAACAGTTTGCAATATTTATCTGTAGACGTGCAAACTTTAGATTTGATCCCCACAAGTTGATGGGAACACGAGAATAAAATGTATTTACAACATCCTAAACAGTTATGCCTCTTTTCCCGGGACTGTACGGCAGAAGCTGCAATATCTTAGACACCTGTTTTTAAATGTTGCAGACGGACGCTAGGCTTGCACTCCAAAACACTTTTTGGAAGCAGATCCAGAATATTACACAGCACTAGTCAGTACGGTAGTTTTACTAAGCACATTTCTATAGGGTGATTAGATAGTGAGAACCATCTGGTCTTGCATACTCGTACTTACACATCACTTTGGTGTGTGTACACTCTGTCAAACAGAGCTTCTGGTGCCATCCATTTTACAGGCAAGCGACCCTGCAGGTAAACATGAGAAGCTGTCAGTTCATTGCTGCTGTCAGTTCATTGCTGCTTTTTTTTTTTTTTTTTGAGTGACAGAGCGGCTCTCACAAGTTCTCTCCTTCTCCTTCCAATGAATAGTATTGGTACATACCATATTGTCCCACAACTCTATCAAATCTTTTATTTTTAAAATCACTTTCTATACTTCAAAAGTACAGGTAAGTCCTTATTTAGCGACAACTGGGACCGGCAACTCCATTGTTAAGCCAAGTGGTCACTAAGGGCTTATAAACTTAGTTCAGCTTTCTTTTGCTTTATAGACAGGGAAAGTGATAAACGTTGAGAGCTGGTCGTAGAGTTACTTTTTCATCATCATGGTAACTGTGAACAGTTGCCAGAGGAGGCAGTCGCTAGATGAGGACTCCCTGTAGAATCAAATAAACTTCACTGATAGATACTGTGGTAATTTGTTTCCCTACCATTGTCCCTGTTCCTCTTAAAAATACTGCCAGTTGCCTAGACAGCCCGATCTTATTGGTGGTTCTGGCAGTGGAGAGTCACATTAACAACCACCTTTTTCAGAACAGTCCCCATCCATTGTCTTCCACAAGGCCATCATAAAGGCATCATAATGCACAGTCCTTGCATTGACAGAGCACTGGAAAGGTTCCACTGCATCACTACCCTTGTCTCCATTGGCCAGGCAGGAGCCAATGGGCATGGCACGGTCAGTGTCTGAGCGTATTCTGTGCTTCTGGGGCTTGATGGTGTGGTACAATGGAAAAGCTTGCTTATCCAGCCACACTCTTGTTTCCTTTCTTGCAGGGCTACTGCATGTAGGCAGAACTGGGCAGTTTGCTGGGTTTAATGTTCTAATGACATGAGTGATTGGATGGAATTGGTTTAAACTTACGCAAGACTGGCTTGTTTCAAAATAAATAAATCTAGAAAAAAAATCCCTTGGGTTTAGATGACTAGATCAACTGACCCCTTCTTGCTATTTTTGATGTTTTGGGGACCGAGGTACCTAAATATTCTTAATTTACTCATGTTTTTCCCTATAATGCTTTCCATTTCCAAAGCACCTGAGCAGCAACTAGACCCTTTTGCAACCCTGCGGCTATCAAATGGTCTTTTCACTCACATTGCTGGTTTTCTTATAGTAGTCTATATCATGAACTCCACGGGCCAAGCCAAAATCAGCAATTTTCATCACATTCTCTTCAGTAACAAGAACATTGCGAGCAGCCAGGTCCCGATGAATACACTGGAAGGAAAATGAAAGAGCTGCATCAAACTCCAAGGACTCCACTACAACCTTGATGTCACCGTAGATTAGCTTATTACGCCTTCTAACATAAAATGATAAGCAGGCATTTTTTTTACATCTTTCTAATTCCATTCTTCTCAGGCCTGACATACACAACACTCTGTTTTTATCCTTGGATCTCAGGCAATTCAATAGCAAACTTAATATGGAGCGGAATGAAGATGCCAGAGGATAGTCAAGTATCAATCCATATAATTTTTCTGGACCAAAGAACATATTTGGTCTGAGTCTTACGCCAAGAAGTGGTCTCATTCTCCAAAGTGGTTGGATACGAGAATTTAATTGAACTTAAATTAATTAGAACTAAATAATATTACTCCTTATGTTTTTAAATTTCTCCTGTCACAATAAAAATGATAATTTAGTCACCATTTTGGGAAGAATATTGTGGGCCCAATCTAGAATAGAATAGAATAGAACTGGAAGGGACCTTGGAAGTCTTCTAGTCCAGCCCCCTGCTCAAGCGAGAGATCCTATACCAGTGATGGTGAACCTTTTAGAGACCGAGTGCCCAAACTGCAACCCAAAACCCACTTATGCATCGTCGGGTGGGTGTGCCCATTGGGTGGGTGTGGCCCATTGGGTGGGTGTGGCCAATTGGGTGGGTATGGCCCATTGGGTGGGCGTGGCTGCGGTGGTAACGGCAGACTGGTTGGGACTAAAAAGTTCAATCAATCAATTCCAACTTTGCAAGATCTTTTTTTTTCCCACGAGAAGTTGAAATTGACTGATTGATTGAACCTTTTTTTTTTTTTGCACACGGCAGCGGAGGCCTAAACTGAAAAGGTTTTATAAAACCCAGCTGAAGGCCTAGGACTGGGGTGATGGCGCGTGTGCCCACAGAGAGGGCTCCGAGTGCCGCCTCTGGCACCCGTGCCATAGGTTCGCCACCACTGTCCTATACCATCTCAGACAAGTGACTGTCTAGCCTCTTAAAAACCTCCAGTGATGGAGCGCCCACGATTTTTGGAGGCAAGCTGTTCCACTGGTTAATTGTCCTCGCTGTCAGGAAGTTTCTTGTCCTGCCCTCTGGGGCTTTGGTGAATACCGTGGCCCCCTCTTCTTGGTGGCAGCCCCTCAAATACTGGAATACTGCTATCATGTCTCCCCTATTTCTTCTTTTCTTTAGACTAGCCAAACCCAAGTCCTGTAGCCGTTCTTCGTATGTTTTAATCTCCAGGCCTTTAACCATCTTAGTTGCTCTTCTCTGATTTTTTTCCAAACTCTCAACATCCAAAGCTTTTGTGGCTGTGAACTGAAATTATGTATTTCTGGCTCAGAGCTGACCAATAGACCCAAGAGGGTTTCTTGGAGCACCATCATGTTAGACGGCAATGGACACTATCTGGCTAGATCCCTCTTACCCGCTTGGACTCCAGGTACTCCATGCCACGGGCTACTTGGTAAACACAAGAAACCAAGTCTTTGAAGGAAAGCTGCTCCTCTGGCATCTTGGTAATATCAAATGTGTAATCAGGTGTCGGAGGTCGGCGGGCTCGCAGATACTCCCGCAAATTCCCCTTGGCAGCAAACTCCACAATCACATAGAGAGGACCTGTGGTTACATAGTGTGATGGTATTAAAAAATGTCTCCAAAATATTTTAACTTCTGCTCCCAATTCCACTGAGAGCCCATGTTCAAGTTTGGCATTCTGTCAGATCCTACAGTTGCAATACCTAATTTTCCCCCAATGAGTTCTGCTTCGTTCCAACTGAGTCATCCTTTCTCAATCTTTTGCCTCTCAAACATCCTCTCCCTTTCCGCAATGCCCACTGTGTTTTCTGCCTCCTAGCCAGAAATGAAGTCACTCACCATCTTGGGTACAGACACCCAATAGGTTGATGATATTCTTGTGTTGGTCCATCAGTTTCATCATCTCCATTTCTGAAATGAGGTCAGCCAAGTCTTTATCTGTAGCATTATCTAATAAGGCAAAGAAATAAGCTTATATGAAGAGCTACGTATTTAAGAATACCACCAATAATAAAAGGACAGAAGTGAAAAGGATGCGGCTTTGGACCCTATAAAATACATTTACCTTTCAGCATTTTAACAGCAACAGTGAGAGGCCGTTCTGGCCGTTCTGGATCAATCCCATAAGCTTCTGCTCTCACCACCTGCCCGAAACAGCCCTCACCTAAGGGCTTGCCTAGCACCAGCCTAGGAACAAAAAGGACAACTTCTGAATTGGGAAGATGTGCCAACAATAACAATGTGCTGCAGGGCTGCAACCTTGATTTAAAAAAAAAAAAACCTAAATAGATTGTAAGTGTTGTGTCTGATCTATGAGTTACTAAAGTCACAATGGATCCTTTTAGCCGTGGAATATTATTCTTCCAGATGTCAGACTAGTGCGGATATTGACTAGCTTTCAATAACAAGTACGGATAGCCCTCAACTTACAACAGTTCATTTAGTGACCGTTCAAACATTATGTCACTGAAAAAAAGTGACTTATGACCATTTTTCACACTTACGACCATTGCAGAATCCAGATGGTGATGTGGTCAAAATTCAGACAGTTGGCAACTGACTCATATTTATGACAGGATCATGTGATCCCCTTTTGCGACCTTCTGACAAGTGAAGCCAATGGGGAAGCCAGATTCACTTAACAACCATGTTACTAACTTAACACCTGCAGTGATTCACTTAACAACTGTGGCAAGAAAGGTCGTAAAATGGGGCAAAATTCACTTAACAAATGTCTCGTTTAGTAACATAAATTTTGGGCTCAATTGTGGTCGTACGTCAAGGACAACTGTGGCAATTCCTTTTCAATAGCTTTCAATTAACAGATGGTCCTATATGCCAGAAAGGAGTGACTGAAGGGCAATTTTGACATGGACAAATGTGGCATATCTGATTGCCCTGGGATAACTGTGATACTTGAGTTTTTTGTTTGCTGCACACTTTGTTGAGGAGCAGTGTTTCACAAGTGAACATTCAGTTGTAATCCTACACATCTGGGAGGCCTTAGCTTGTGGAAGTCTGTTGTAAAATGAAGATGGCAGCTTTGGCTCAATTCACATAGACAGGAATAATATATGCTTACATCATTTAACTGGCAACACAGATGTGTAACAAAGCAGTGTGCCATATTCCTTCTTTATTTGTTCTGAATGAAGTAGTCATTTTGGAACTATCATGTTACCAATAATTATTAAGTCCTCTCTCTGTACGAACATAGAAAACTTTAGTCTGTGGATATCTTTTGATATAAAAAACTTGGTAACAGCACAAAATGTAGGAACCAGCTCCTTGTAGTAGAATAAATAGAGACCTTGATAAGGAATTATAGGCAATTTTTTCCATTTTCCATCTTTTAACAGAGCTTCAGTTTGTTAAGATATTGTAAAAGTAGCTGTGCTTCTCCAGTAGCAAATGCAGTAAAAACCCACCTCCGTATATGCATACCTGTCCCGTGGGAATTCCCACTTGGAATCCAGTGGCAGTTCCACTTCCATAACCCCAGCTAGCATGGGAGTACAGCTTGAGGAGAGTCGAGTAACACGCATTAGTGATGTTGTGGACTTCCCTGAGGAGCTTGATTCCAAGGAGAACTATGAGGCAAACCAAGGACACATTAGATTGGTCCCTGAATGTGGTTCTGTTCCAGAGCAGCAACAGACTGGATGCAAGTATGATAAGATTCAAGTAACAAAATGCCGCAGGTGACAGCAGAATAGATATATCTAATACACTATACAAAGTCCATCTAGTAATATTCTGTCTCTCCACAACTGGTCTGACTCTTAAATGAGGTCTACACATAGGAAATCAGCAGATCTACCGTAGTAGATATTGAGAGATTTTTTGGGAGCCCTTAATGATGTAGGGAACTTGTATTTTACAATCAGTTGGTGTACCACAGATCCCTATTGTTTACAATCAACATCCATACTTATACAGGTAGTCCTCGACTTACAACAGTTCATTTAGTGACCATTCAAAGTTACAATGGCACTGAAAAACGTGAATTATGACTGTTTTTTCATAGTTATGACCTTTGCAGCATCCCCAAGATGATGTGATCAAAATTCGGACGCTTGGCAACTGACTCATATTTACAACGGTCGCAGTGTCCGGGGGTCACGTGATCACATTTTGTGACCTTCTGACAAGCGAAGTCAATGGAGAAGCCAGATTCATTTAACCACCAGGTTACTAACTTATCAACTGCAGTGATTCACTTAACAACTGTGGCAAGAAAAGTCGTAAATTGGGGCAAAACTCACTTAACAAATGTCTCACTTAACAACAGAAATTTTGGGCTCAATTGTGGTTGTAAGTCGAGGACTACCTGTAGATAGCTTTACTCTTGATTGGGGAACTTTTCAAATTAATTCAGTGATTAATTGCCCTGTCACTTCAGTAGATCAATGTTCCTGCTACATACCTGTCGGATAAGAGGAAATTTTGAGAGTTTGTGCACAGCCATTGGTTCCAGAGGCTGCTTGCTTGGCTGAATCTGCATGCGGCATAAAACAACAATGACAATGGCCATAGCAATAGCTAAAGACCCTGAAGTGTAGATAATTATGTCAGTGTACTTGATTTCAGGGGCATATACTTCTTCAACTTCTTCTTCATCTGCAAAGAGCAAATACATCTTCATTTAATTAATTCTATAATTAAATTAACATTGAACACTGTCAATACCTGAATACGTTTCTGGAGATGTTAAAGCAGAGGAAAAAATATTGAATTGTTTAGTGTGGTTGGTCTCCTTCGAAGACAGCTATTTGGAACTGCTATCAAAGCCATATATAATTCTCTTTTTCTGTTTAAGAATGTGACCTTGCATAATAAATTATCTACAAATCTATATTTTAAGAAAAACTCCAAAATGTGGACATATTCATATGACATTTATTGTTGCTGCCAATCATTTCTTGGCAAATGTATTTAAAAGGCCGCAGATATATGTTCATATTTAGGTTTTATTCTTTTCAGTTTCAGTCATGAAACTGGCAGAAAAACAAATTCATAACTAGCTATACCGTTTTCCACATTTAAAAAAATATTCTTTATTCATATAATAACATCATGTCTTATCACATTTCCTTTGTTGTCATATTATTTTTGAGAGTTGTTTCTTATCAGAGAGGTGCCTGGCAATGTATGTGTGAATGAAGTCTGTGAATGAATGATTTGGCTCATGCCTCATTTAGAGATGAAATGAGTTTGAAAGTTCCTTCAAAGACACACGGATTGTAAGTTGGCCTGCCTTTGCCGTTCTCATGCTGCTGTATGGGGTCAGATAACTTTTGTGGTGGTTTGCATTTAACATGGGGAACATAAGGGGGTTGTTGTTTCATGTCAGTATAATTTGTTAGAGGGTTGATTCTGCACTGGGTGGTGATGTCCTTCTGCTTTGGGGGCTGCCACTGTAATGATTTCCTGAGATTTCTGAAGCAAAGGTTCAGAAGTACGACCATTATTGGATATGTTAAGTTGCATTTCTTCTTTTTTTTCTTTCTTTCTTTCTTTCTTTCTTTCTTTCTTTCTTTCTTTCTTTCTTTCTTTCTTTCTTTCTTTCTTTCTTTCTTTCTTTCTTTCTTTCTTTCTTTCCCTTCCTCCCTCCCTCCCTCCCTTCCTTTCTTGTTTCCCGCCCATCTCGCTGTGAGCAATGTTCTTGGTGTGGCCAATCATCTGACTCCCGTTATGGTTCCCAGGGTTTTAGGCAGTCAAAACTTTCCTCTTGTCTATCAGCAGCATCCAGCTTTTTATTGGTTGAAGTTTCTGGGTGTTGTGCTATTTTGACAAGGGGTGGGGGGAGGAATTTGGATCTGCTCCAGGAGACTCTATGTTGATAATGTGCATATCTAGATTCCATAGGTCAGAGGAGGGGGGGCTGCCAGGCCAATAGGCCTTTCCTTAAAGCAGAGGTGGGGAATGATGGCCCCTTTATGACTTGTGGACTTGGCTGGCTCAAGAATTCTGGGAGTTGAAGTCCACAAGTCATAAAAGGGCCATCATTCCCCACCCGCCCCTGCTTAAAGTGATGGCAACTGCCTTGGATAGTTGGTAAAATCAAATCAATTAGAGCTTTGGCTACTTTACATGTTGCCACTAGAGTTTCTCTCAAATTATCCAATCTTTTAATAATATCAGCTTAATCTGACAGGGCACAAAAAAAGTTAATCAGATTTCTTTTTTCAGAAGGTCATCTGTGCACTGTCTTGCTGAAGAGGTTGAGCAAACTGTTTGCCTGAGCCGTAATATCTTGGGGGCAGAACTGGTCAAATGGCCTTGGGGTTATCTAAAGTTGAGTGTGTGTGTCTGTGTCTGTGGGTCTGTGTGTTTTGTACTCAAGAGTACTCCTATCAAGAGTTTAGTTTTAACAAAGTGACCACAAACAGCTTTCTTACAAGCCTGAAATGTGCTATCCCTTTTTGTTCCTCACCTGGAAGCACGGTAAGCCAAGCGGATTGGTAGGACAAGCCGATAGAATTTCCAGCCAGGCAGGTGTATTCACCTGCATCCTCCATGGAGACATTCTGCAAGTAGAGGACTTCCACTTCTGAGCTGTTAATATCTGCTGTCTACCAGGGTGAATGCCAAACAGAAGCAAAAGACAGACCAACGTTAGTGGTGAGCAACACAAGAGAGTTGTCCAAGAATCTCTTTGGCTGAGGAATAATTTGCTTGCTTCTGATATTAATATGTAATAGTGATCTAATATTATTTCAGCTCATCCCACCTGGTCAGGCAGGGAAGGTTTGTTTCACACCCCATCAATCAAAGAATTCCAACTGGTAGGACTCAGGAGGAGAGCCTTCTCTGCCATTGCCCCTGCCCTCTGGAACATTCTCTCCCCCCAGAGGTGAGGTGGTCCCCCACTCTCCTGGCCTTCCGGAAAAGACATGAAAACATAGCTCTGTGGCCTTGGGTGGATTGCACAGAGGAGCACAGAGCTGTCAGGCCAGTTAGCACCTTGAAACCCCTCCCTTCGCCTTTTAACTAATGTTTAGCATTGAATTTTAATAAACCTTCCTCTTTTAAATCTCATATACTGTTTCTATGTTTCAATAATTTATCTGCACACCACTCAAGAGTCCCTCTGTGAGTTTCGAAATTTGATAGATAAACAAAACTTATCATATGTATGTGAAGGTCCACATTTCCACATCTCTGAGGAAGGTATGCTATACATGCATTATACTTATTGCTAACTTTTATTGTCTATAAGGGAGTTTTTTTTAATGAAAACCCTATGAGAGTCAGGTTTCTAGCTGGAAAAGCGTTAAACTAACAATGAGGAGGGGGGGGGTTGCCATAAGAGGTTTTGTTTATATTTTTCAATTCAGTCTACTAACAGTTGATACAAGTGAAAATATCACCATGTTTGGACCCTGCCTTTCTTTTGAGGGAACCAACAAAGATATCATATCTTTCTTTAAAAAGAAGTCACTGGATTGCAGTGGCTGTATAATTACAATGTGCCATCTTCATTTGAGCATGCCTTAATTTGCAAGGTTATAGGTCAGCAACAACAACAACAACAATAAAGTTGGGAGGGACCTTGGAGGTCATCTAGTCCAATCCTCTGCTCAGGCAGGAAACCCTATACCATCCATTTCAGACAAATGGCTGTCCAGTCTCTTCTTTAAAACTTCCACTGTTGGAGCATTCACAACTTCTGGAGGCAGGTTGTTCCACTGATTAATTGTTCTAACTGTCAGGAAATTTCTTCTTAGTTCTAGGTTGCTTCTCTCTTTGGTTAGTTTCCATCCATTGCTTCTTGTCCTGCCTTCAGGCGCTTTGGAAAATAGCTTGACTCCCTCTTCTTTGTGGCAACCCGAGATATTGGAACACTGCTATCATGTCCCCCTTCGTCCTTCTCTTCATTAAACTAGACATACCCAATTATTCCAGCAACCGTTCCTTATATGTTTTAGCCTCCAGTCCCCTAATCATCTTTGTTGCTCTTCTCTGTACTCTTTCTAGAGTTTCAATATCTTTTTTACATCGTGGTGACCAAAACTGGATGCAGTATTCCAAGTGTGGGCTTACCAAGGCATTGTAAAGTGGTAATAACACTTCACGTGATCTTGATTCTATCCCTCTGTTAACGCAGCCCAGTACTGTGTTGGCTTTTTTGGCAGCTGCAGCACACTGCGGGCTCATATTTAAGTGATTGTCCACTAGGACTCCGAAATCCCTCTCACAGTTGCTATATTGAGCAAGGTACCACCTCTCTATCTGTGCATTTGATATAGTATAGGTGGTACCTTGCTCAATAGTATTTCCAAATTAAAACCACTGAAAGCAAAAACACCCATGTCCAGCCTTGAAATGAAAGGGATCTGGAGAAAGTGACGTTTGTGTCAACAGAATTCTTCAGCATGGACAGAGAGCAAGATCCTTGCCTACAACCCCTCATTTCTTCTTCATCTGCTCCTTGAGGAAAACCAATTACTGATTAACATCCAAATGGTGAAGATGTGGTCTCTATAACTCTGCCAGCTCCATCATGTTATACATAAAAATATCACTGAGCAACGTGGTTTATTGTTTACCACTCCCATTTCCAAAAAAAGTAAATCTGGTTACCTTAAGGATCTGCACGTAGGGGACTCCATCTGGACCAAAACTGCTGCCATTCACTTTGATGTGTTTAAGCCACTGTATGTGGGGCTGTGCATCGCTGTATACCTTGCAAAAGAACTCTACATCACTCCCCATCACTGCTGTGGTATTGGCAGGCAGCCCAGCTTGCAAGATAGGTCTGTGTGGAGATCTCTCTGTCAAGAAACAAACAGGAAAAATGTCCAATTGTCCAGCACAGCTGAAGGGCACTGTATTTCTCAAGACAGGTTACTGCTGGAGTCTCCAATACATCAATCTCTGATCGTGATTCAGAACAGGCCAAAAGTACAAAGCAAAATCAGCTAAGATACACCCATCCAATAGTAGCAGTTTGCAATCTTCTTAACACAGCACTACTAATGGTCTTGCCCCAAAACCTGGTGGAATCATAATTTTTTCCCCACCATAGACCAGCAAAACTTGCTATGCTTCTGATGTTACATAATACCACAGGAAGACCTCCCAGCCAGGGCTGGCTCCAGAGACTCTGGGGCGATTAAGAGTAACCCCAGAGAAGGCTGATAATAAAGAATGTAGAGATAAGAAAGCAAATGCTTAAAGCTCTGCCTAGCGATTCAGGCAGGGTTAATTAATTTCATCTGACTTTGTGACCCAAGAGATCTTTGTCTTCCTTTGAAGCTGGCAGAGGATTTGTTTTTTGTTTTTTTTTCCAATCTGGGGAGTCTTGAGGTCAGGATGGTGCCTCTGCCTTCCTAAGAAAAATGGCAGGATGCCAACACCTGAGTTTTGCTCCCCCCTCCCCAACTCAGAAGCATTAATTAACACAGGAACTAGGAACGTCTGAAAATGGTGATGGGTCCATTTCATTTTCAACTGTGCTCCATTTTATATCTTTGAATTGGTCTCCTTTATACAGAGTCTGAATATTTCTTATGGCCAACGTGTTCCCTTTGCTTTGTGTCTGCTTCCCAACTTGCCATTAAAGAATAGAATCCCATTCAAGGTTTGGGAAGGAAGACCTTCTCACCTAGCACATCCAGAAAGTAGCTGTAGCGAATGCTGCCAAATTTATTCTCCACCAAGCATGTATAGTTGCCTCGATCGGAGGGTACCACGCTCTCCATGACCAGACTCCAGTGTTGATGCCTGAGCTGGGGATAGAAGAGATGATGCAAGCGATCGTTATCACGGGTGCATCCTTTGTTTTGCAGAGCTATCAATTTTTCCTGAGCATAATACTAATAGAGTCTCGTATTTCAGACATGGCTATTTCAGCTTGTGGCAAAGTTAGGAAATACAGATAGTCCTCAACGTACGACCACAATTCAGCCCAACACTTCTGTGGTTCAGTGAAACATTTGTTATGTGAATTTTGCCCCATTTTACGACCTTTCTTGCTACAGTTGTTAAGTGAATCACTGCAGATGTTAAATTAGTAACCCTGTTGTTAAGTGAATCTGGCTTCCCCATTGACTTTGCTTGTCAGATGGTTGCAAAAGGGGATCATGTGACCCCGGGACATAGAAGCCATCATAAATAATCAGTCAGTTGGCAAAGCATCTGAATTTTGATCATGTGACCATGGGAATGTTGCAGAGTCGTAAGTGTGAAAAATGGTCATAAATCACTTTTTTCTGTGCTGTTGTAACTTTGAATGGTCACTAAATGAACCGCTGTAAATCAAGGACTACCTATATTGTTCTGGGAGATTTAGGACAGGCAGAGTTAAAAAGTGATTAGCAGTGGTAGGCAACCTTGGCTCTTTTATGACTCGTGGACTTCAACTCCCAGAATTCCTGAGCCAGCATGGCTCAGCTTGGGAACCACTCCATTTCCCCTCAGCATGGCTGGCTCAGGAATTCTGGGAGTTGAAGTCCACGAGTCATAAAAGAGCCAAGGTTGCCTTCCCCTGGATTAGGGTTACAGCTAGTATTTAAGGCTTTGGTAATTCTCTTTGTAGAGATGACATCTATTCCTACACACAAATGCTAATCCCACCCATGCAAAGGCCTAGGAATCTATCACTAAGATATAGTTCTGCAAGGGGCTTTCATCATGAATAGTTTGGCTTCTTCTTCCTCCTCTATATTACATGTTTCGATAGTTCTCTCCACCCAAAGCCCTAATTCATAAAACCTGGTGGGCCAACCAAGCAAATGGAAGGAGAAGGAAAGGGGGGAGGGAGAACAATCCAACACATTTAAGTCTTACCCGAATTCCTCCAATACGGTGCTCCCCACGGAATTCCCGCCCGTTCTTCAGCCAGCGGATAGATGGGGTGGGATTTCCTGAAGCTGGGCAGCGGAACTTGACCGTATTTCCTGCTGGGACTGCATGCAGCTTCTTGTCCATTCGATGAGGGTGTGTCCAATAGGGTGCTAAAAAAAAATATGACATGACCCATTCAGGTTTTAGTGAAGGCTTCAAAAGTGTTGTGTTCTTGGGAACGAAAGTGGATTTTGTGCTACAACTGAGGCAGGGAGAGGACGAACCTTGAACTGGCTTCCAAGAAAACAACAACAATACAAGAGCTTAAGGAACAGAAAATGTTACACAGGCACTCAACAATGTGCCAAAATGAATGACAGCACTGTATTCATTCTGCCAGGAATACACAACATTCTGAAATACATCAGTACAGGCCATGTCGTGCGCCATCCTGGATAGCAGAGTGATGGTAATAACTGTCTCACACTTTTGGGTTCCTTGAGATTTTTGCAATGGACAGAAGATATCTGGCTATAGTCTTCCGTGTCTTTGCTCCTAAAAGGTAACAGTCCACAAGACTGAGGATAATGACCCCAATACTAACCTCGATGGGCCTGTGCAGGCTCCTCATTAGAATCAATGTGAGCATTCTCCACATCACTGTCTTCATCATCATCCCCTGAAGCCAATGAATCTAAAATCAAAATGAGCAGAGGTGACACTTTGTACTAAAACACCCCCAGGTAATTATGGGACAGTGGATAGATGCCACATATTAAGGGTTGTGTTGTGTTTTTTTTTTACTGTTGTGCCAGCACTTTTTGAGGAGAAGAAGCAAAATGTTAGGTGGATGTAGGGAAGGGCAGTTACAAAGGGCAAATAAAGAGAGTTGGCACTGCAGTGCTAGATTTGTACACCATGAGTTACATTGTAGATGTTGTTTTGCATAGGAAGCTCCACCTTATGGCCATCCTTGTGTTTTGGAAGATGTCTTCTAAAGGCCTAGAATTAATGTGTTTGTGAAGACCCTGTTACATTTTCTTTAGTTATGGTTGTTTTCTAATCTGAGTGGTTATTACTTCCTTATTGTGTTTTTAATTGTGCAGTTCAATATTGTAAGCTGTCCAGAGTAGGCAGCCACAACAAATTTAATAAATAAATATGTACAATCTGAGACACTATGGTTGTTCAATGGTATAATGTGTGACAGTGCACCACCTCAACCTCTGAGCATCTCGGCTCTGGTCTAAAATCGTACCATGTCTGCTGATGATATCCTGAGCTCAGTGGATTGTGTGATCTGATTCAGCACACATCAAGCTGTTGCCTGCGTTTCTTTGAAAATATTAAATCTCTTCAGATACTTTGAAACCAGTTAAGAGCACTGCAATCCTTCCTAGTGTTATGTTCTTACCTACAACAGAGATAGTAAAATTACGCAGGCTTTCTCCAGTATTCCAAGCACGGCACGAGTATAATCCTGAATCTTCATAGGTGGCTTCAGGGATCTCCAGCAAATTTTGCTGAATGTGGATGCGCTCACTAGGGAAAAGTTGCTTATCTTCCTTATACCATGTGATAGCAAGAGTGTGATTGGTGCTGCAATAGAGCTTCAGCTGGCTCCCTGGATCCAAAACCAGATGCTCCTCTTCTGTCTCAAGCATGTGGCTGTCAAATATCTCTGTCCAATATAAAGAAGGACCAATCAGTGCAAATGACAAGTTTTTCTTGCTCTACTGCCATCTT
Organism: Azemiops feae; assembly: GCA_023970755.1. Lineage (NCBI taxonomy): Eukaryota > Metazoa > Chordata > Lepidosauria > Squamata > Viperidae > Azemiops > Azemiops feae. The sequence continues at coordinate 930,594 of JALGBA010003956.1, forward strand.
GCAAATACTGTGCTATGAGCAATGTAATGAGCCACTAACAAACTCTACAAAGCAAAGCTACTTCTATCCCAGCATCCAAATCTTACATCCCTAGTATATTAAGGCACAATGGTAGCATAGCAGGATTTTCCATTATGTATGCCAGACTTCTTCAAGCAGGTACCCTTCAGATCTGATTAACCTGACTACTGTTCTCATAACAATCTTCAAATAGTGCAACCAAAAGCTCAGTATGGAAATTTGAATTGCTACAGTCTCAATATACTAGGCAAGCTGCAGGCTGGAGAAATTCAGCTTAAGTACTCACTTTTGTTATTTCACCAATTCCAAAACCTTACTTTAGGAGAGCGGGAAGATCTTAAGTATAGCTGCACTTAAAACAGCAGCTTATAAATATGTCTTTGTCCAGATTTAACTTGGTACAGAAAAAAGTTTTAACTGTTTGTATTAGTGTGCCATGCTTGTCCAGACATAACTTAACTGGGATTTATTCAAGTGCTGTCAGAACATTCTGAACCATGAACTAACGACATGAGCTGGGTACACACAGCATCCTAAGTTAAAATGCAGTTAGCTTTATAACTAGGTACGTTATAAAAGTCCCCACCCCACCCCCGGTGGGGATCTTGCTAATGCCAGCACTCTGGGTGAAAATGATCAACAGAGTAAGATTTTGCTCTGGAACAGAGAGAAGTGGCAATTTGATCAGGGAGGATAGTCCAATCTGGAAAGCTGCCCAATATATCACTCCTGAATGTGATAGCAAAACTGTTTCACAATTTAGCCTCCGACACCACTGCCTTCAGATTCCTGTCTTCTGTGCTGCGGAATAATCTGATGCATGTTTGAAAATAAGCACAGTGAAAATATTTCAAAAGAAGCAAGTGATGTCAATCTACTATTTTCAATTCATGCAAACCTTTCACCTTCTGAAGTCCATAAAGTTCAGACTAGAAGTACAAAATATATTATGCAACTAGAGAGACCTGCTCATACCTTCCATTTATTTCCCCCCCCTCTTTTTAAAATGGGTATAAAAGATATATTTGGGTACCTTAGGGTGTAACAGCTCAAACCTAACCCATATTTCTAAGTATTGTTTTAATAAAAGTATTAATCTGACAATGTTGTTTACATGCTAAATGTCATACATATTTTGCATTCTTACATTCCATTTTTCTTCAGAATCTTCTGTTCAAATATGTTCCCACCCAAGTGCTTAAACATTTTTGAGAATCTTGCATTTTTAAAATTAATTAAGAGCATTTCTAACAGATCTGGAAGAGAGTTTGGGATGTGGGGATCAGACTCATATGCAAGATATTCAGGAATCTTCTACAGTTACTCTAATTTTAGAGGAAAGCACTCAATTTCTGGCTTGCTCTCCAGGGTAAAACTAGCCAAAATGTTAGGTTACATTGGAAAAAATTGTCTCTTCTCTTTTGACTCTGAATTAAGCACACAAGCCTGTGATTGTGCATAGATTCTGCAAATCTGTCATTTGGAAGGAGAAAGCAGTATCAGGTAAGCACATATACAAGCTGAAGGCTTACTGGGTGTTTTACTGTTGCTGTTTTTTATGCGTAGAGGCTAAATAGGAGTTTAAAGTAATCGAGTTGTGGAAGAGTGTTGCTCAATTCCACTCCTTCCACCTTGGGATTCTCCAAATCCTGTCCATAATCCCTTTTGTTCTGCATTCCCTCCCTTGTCCCCGCAATGATGTCATCAAAGCCCCTTTCCTGCCAGTCCCGGGCTGGAGAAAGGATCCCAGGAACACTGAAGCATGACTTTCGAGCTCAAATCCCCCCCTCCCCAATTCTCTCTGTGGGAGCTCTCAATTGAGTGATCAGTCCCTGAGCTCAAGGTGACTGTTTTGACAGATTCCAAAATGAACATGTCAGGAAACCCAGGACCACTGCCCCTTCCCCCATTGTTCTGGCCCCACAGCTCCTTTCCCGTGCTCCCCTTGCCCCAGAGCTCACAATAGGGGCCAGCCCCTTTTCAGCAAAGGACTCTGGCTCTCTTCTTAGCTTTTCCTCTGCTTCTGCAGCCCAGGATGGGGTGGGGCGGGGAGAAGAAATGGGACAGAAAGCCTTCACCATTACTCCTAGTTGGGCACAGGCACGCCTGTAAGTCACAAGGAGGCAAACTGCTTTGAATCTGCAACTTTGTCCCCAGCTGCACCCATCCCCTCCTGGCCCCTCCCTTCCCCTTTAGCTCCCTCCCACACAGCTTTCCCCCAGCCCAGAGGCTTCCCTCCTTTCCTCCCTGGCATGAGCGGGAGTGAGAGGTTTCACACTCAGTTGACTCCACAGCTTCCCGCCTCCCTGTTTGTCTAACCTGGATTTGAACTATAATTGCTTTGGTGACCCATCCTCCTCCAACATTAGCTCCAATTGTAGGAGCACTGCCAGCAGCCCCTTCCACCAACTCGCTCCTGAAGCAAGTCTGCTGTCCCTCAATGAAACCTGGTTAATGCCAACCCACTTAAGCTGATAACGTTCCCCTCTTTTTTCTGAGAGGACTGAGCTCCAGGCGTGACCCACCTCTTTGGGTCCACAAAGCAATGTGTCCCAGCCTGCTCCACCAGCAGCTGCTGCTGAAACCTGCTGCTTCCCATTCTAGGTAGCCCACTGGTTCCCTCCCCTCCTACTAAGCTGCCAAGTAAGAGGAATTCCTGCAAATGGTGTGACTTGCAGGAATGTCCAGTTCATCCTCTCTCCCACCTGAACTTCAGGACGAGCCCTAAGATTTTTGCTGCCTGAGGCAGAATGGCCACTGGGGCCTTCTGCTCCATTGCAAAGGGTAAAGTGGTCTATATTAAATCAGTGCCGGAGATCAAAAGCCTTACAGACTGGGAATAAGAATTCACAACAGAATTCAATCATCAATGATTTGCTTCACATTCATTAGGTAGATACTCCATGTTAAAGTCTAAGGCGTTTTTATTAAGTTAAGATGAATGTGAATTAATTCCCAATGAAATAGCATGCCTGTATAGATCAATTGCTGGCCTTCATCCTCAATGTAGGAATCTGGTCTTGTGCAGAGGGGAATATTCCCTTGCAGCTGTTCTTTACTAAAAAAGATCATTTAATGTAATTGCTGAGGTAATTAAGTTATCTGCTATAAATATTCCTCCTGGCTGAGGAAACCATTCTGATTGGAAAGGAAGAAAAGCCCTCCCTTCAGAAGAACATGATGAAGTCAGCTTGATAAGGAGCTTCAGTGGCCAATTCACAGCAAGCAGTGACTGTCCAGAGAGAGATTTCAGATGTTGGAAAAACATCGTACAAATTATGTAATTTGGACCTTGAACAAAACTAGAAAAGTACAGTTGAAGACTGTTCTCAAGTTGCCCTTCTTTGTAACCTCATTTTCCAATTCCTAACTGACAGTTTCAGATTGGGTTTATTAGTGTTTAAGATCTTTCCAAGCAATTCAAAATCCTTCTACTGAGCAAGAAAATAATTTGAAACTAATATGAAATCTGGTAATGCTGACAACTCTTACTAATGTCATTTATGGGACCCAAAAAGATGTCCTGTCATTTTGCCACCTAAGCAATGGACTTTGACAAGTGGAATCAGTGCTAAACAAATATCTGGCACCTTCTACTTGGGAATAAAGTTCACATTCACTGTGAGACGACCCACTGAATTTGTCAATAGGTTCTCACAAAGATTATTTTTATTCTTATACACAAGCAGCATCGATTACACAACTAGATTATTTCATTAAACCAGATTATATAGGCGGAGGCTCCAGACTTTACTTTTATTCTCTTGATCTTTTTTCCTCACGGTGCTTATCGTGCCAATCTCAGAAGAGATAGCAGAGAACAAACTCTATATCAACCATTACATTGCTTCCTCAGTCCATTAATACTGATTGCTGGATGGCAGCAAAGCTCAATGACCAGCATGATGTGACAGTAGGCTCAGAGGCACCCAGGCAGCTGGTTGGCACAAATAACAATTATCCCATCTGTTTCATGGATGGGCCAGTCAAGGAAGAAGTATCTTTTCTCAAGCACGAGTGAAAGTGCCAAGCACCTGGCAGGGCAATTTACTCTTATTCCACTAGGGAATCCCAGAAATGCAAACTTAAATGAATTAGATTATTCAGTGAGGTCAGTAAGACAATTTGCAAGGATGCTAGCTACTTATTGTAGAAACAACTCCAAAAATGTCAAACGATAACAATATATAAACATATACATATACATACATACAGGACAGACAGACAGATATAGGTACAGAGAAAGAGCTATAGATATAGAGATACAGATATAGACATATATGAGATACATGGAACACATTTTTAAATGTATCTGCATAGGTTTCAGTCCCATACCATTGGTCCACAACCAAACTTACAATGCACATTTCAATAAATATTACATTGATTAATATGATAGCAGTCCTATAATGTTGCAATGTGATACTTCTTCAGAGAGATCTACATCTTTCCAAGTGATTCAGGTGTGCTTAATTCTATCTACATTACACATAATTAAAAAATATAGCTCTTTTACAGGCAAGAATTAAGATAATTAAGAGGCAAAGTGAGAACTTGATGAAAAGATAACTATCCCTATTGTAAAATGGGAAAGAAGATTAACAAAATCTTCATGACAAAGAAGCAGAAATTTGACACTATCAAGATCTTCTTGCTTGTGAACAAAATTACTTTAGCACAGTACTTAAAGAGATACAATTGTATGCTGACTGCAGAAAATCTGCCTGTAAATTTTACACTTGGCAGTCAGAATTAGGAATTTCCTATGTGCAGAAAATACCTTTGTGATTCTTAAAATTCCAGGAAATAGGAAGACTTTAGGTTTATGGCATCTTATTTTTCCTTTTTTTTTTTTTTACTAGAAGTTGAGATCTACCAGATGGAACCAGATGGAAAGTAATGTTTTATAGAGAGTGAGTGAAGAACATCTTTTTGAAATATACAGTAGGAATGTCATGCTTCAAAGCAATTTGCTTTTAGTATGAGATTATGCCTTAGTTATGCAGAAATACACTCCATCTTTTTCTTTTTAATTTTCTTTCATTTTAATAGGCTTTTTAGATTAGAAGATGGGAGTCAATGACCTTTGGAAAGTCTAATCACTCAAAGTTTATAAACAGATAGGTTTATATTTTATCTTTTCTTAAGGGACAAAAGGAGTATACATAGCATTCCCTATGACAATTTTTCTGCACAACAACCTTGCCAGGTAGGTAGGGCTAAGAGATAGCAACTGGTTTAAGTTGCTCAGTGCTTCCATGCCTTGGGGACGTGTGCTCAAATTTTCATCTCCCTGGTCCTGAATCCAACTCTTTACTTAACTGCTACACCACGTTGGTTATTTATATTCCAAATGATTTACACCAAGCTCTTATTGTACAAAATATTCAGAACTAACCTTGGTTAGACAAAGAATTGGTCTTGGATCTTAGAGATTTCCATTTCTTGCCACTGACTCCACTACATGTCTTTGACAAACTGTGTTAGTGATAACTTACTGTTTTCCATTACATATTTTTCTTCAATAAAATCTTCAATAAAGTACGAGTGATTAAAAGTCAGCAGCAATACTCTGCTGCTGTCCACTAGTTTGGAGAACAAATCTGAAATGCTTCATAACTTGCCAAGATGATTGGGGCTTGTAAGGCAAACTCAACAGATCATTGTCTTCTTTTAGCAGAGAAAATATCTTAATACCATTTTTCATATTCAGACACACTTACTTCTCCTAATTCTATCAGTAGCAATAGTTCCCAGTAACACTCACCTGGATCCCTGGTTCCTTCTGTGGAAGCAGATATCCAAGCACATATAGTTGCTACCACCAGAAGCCTAAGAAGATCACACCACAGGGCTGTCATCCTGTTGTCTTCTTCACTTTGGCTCCCAGTTGGACACTCAAATGCTTAATTAAAAGAGAAAAAATGAAAATCACTCTTTTGTCCTCTAACACATGATCAATATGTATCTGTAACTATCCAGGATTCCTTCCAAAAAAAATTGGAGGTCAGTGTACAGGTACAATTATTAGAGCTTTAGACCCTGCAAGTATTACTTAACACCAGGGCTTTTTTTCTCATAGAACGCCCAGAACGGAGTTCTGGCACCTTTTTTGGATGGAACCTTATAGGGTAGGCAAAGTGGGTTGTATGACATGTGTGAGTTCCGGCACCTTTTTGTTTTACAAAAAAAGCACTGCTTAACACTATCTCAAAAGAAATGGCAGGGAATGGAATACATTCATTTGCCAATCCAAATGTTCAAACATTCTCAACACTAGATGCAAACAACCCATTTGTGAAATGCTATAAAAGAAGTGAAATAATTTTTAGTAACAAATGGTCTATAGCTTATTACAATTTTGAAATATACTACTCACTTTGAAAGTTCCCAGCAATCCTGTCCTCACTGTACAATTATCTATGCTTAACTGAACCTTGGTTAATGCAATTAACCCATTACTTGAGATAATTATCTGACACAACAACCATAAAGTAATCAGGCTGGCTTCACCTACCGTAGTAAACTAACATAGGGGGGGAGGGGTGTAGTTTGTTTACAGTTCAGCCTGTCTTGCAAAGACAGTCAACACAAGGTTTAAGGTGTCATTCCAAGCGGTAGTTTTTTGAGCTCAAAGTTCAAGAGACAAACTTAAGAGCTTCTATTTGACAAAGGAATCAGTCCATAAGATCACCATTGGCAATCATCCTGCAACACATTAAATAAATCCATCTATAATTCCCCTCTTTCGCACGTCTCCACGATACATCATTTTCATGTGGCTCTCCGGAACTTGTGATGAACAAATCTGGGGAAACTGCTTTGGCCCATGCCATTAAAAGAAAAGGTGGGCTCCATACATTACATTCAGACAACGTTGGAATGGAAGAAACAAGGGTGAAATTTCATCCTAGTGCGAGGATTTAAACTACTTGTCCAAAGAAAGCACACGTGTGCATTCGCAGAATAGCTCCCCCCCCCGCCGCGCGCGCTCCAATAATGCAGGTTTACTTCCACTGAAAGGAACGGATGTAAGGACCCCCCAGCCCTTTTCGCTTAAATGCGGTTTGGGGTTGTGTTTGTGAGAAAGTTGCGCCTAGCCGCAGGTGAAGGGGACGTTTAGAGTGGAATGGTGCGGATCTGCCTCGCCACATCCCCGCGGCGCGTGTGGGCACGATGCACGTTCGCAGCGCATGGCGTGGAAGAAGTTGCGCTTCAGGATGTCCTCCCGAGAACAGCTTAATTTTTAAACCGGGGCGACAAAAAAAAAAAAAGTTTCTGCGCAGCCGGACGGTTTAGTAACAGATTTACAGACCCTCCGGGTCAAAGTCGCCCCGGAAGGTCTCCGGGTTCCCGTGGGCAAGATCTCGGAATGCCGCGCCTGCCTCTCGCCCCGCTGCCCGCTTTCGGAGAGAAGAGCGCCGACCTTCTCCTTGGGAGCCATTCCCATCCCCGGTGCCTCAAGGCAAGCGAGGCAACCCACCCGGGACCCACCTTTCCTCCTCCTGCCGGCTTAGAGCTGTTCCACTACTCCGTCTTCCCGGGCTCCGCTCCTCGGAGGGTAGGAAGAAAAGGATGCGCCAGGGTCCCGGTTGTTGGCCGCGGCGCTCCGTCCCGCGCAAAGCATAAATCCGGCAAGGCGCCGCCGCCGCCGCCGCCAACAAGCTTCAGCGTTCTTCTCTGGATCTTCCCGAGCAGCCAGAAGCGAAAAAACGCGGCCGCGTCCAGAGCCGCATTCCAGTTCGCCAGCTTTCTGTCGGCTTCGGCAATAGGCGCTGGGACTTTGTAGCGAAAGCTCTCAAGTTACACCCCCGCGAAGCGCACAGCCGGCCCGCTCCGAGCCAACAATGGGCCGCGAAAAGAGCCAGGCCGGAGGGGGAGGATCAGAGGGGCCTGCCCCGCCCCCGCCCGGTCCCCTCCTTCTGCCGCTTCCCCCGCCCGCGCCAGGGCCTTTTTACACTCACATTAGCTAAATTCTCTCCCCCAAAACCTCGGCAAAGGGGATTAAGCAGAGTTCAATCTCGCCAGCCTTTTGCTTCCTCTCTGCTTATAATGGTAACTAGAGATACGACTCATTAAACTTCGGCTCAAGGGAAACTCTTCATCCGAAAACAAAAAGTGGGCTGGTGGCGGTGGGGAATTAAAAGCCCGCGGAAAGAGAAAGAGGAGCAATACTTTAATCCAAATTATGCAGAAATTTAATTTATTTGGATACCTCTGGAAAAAATGAATACTCATTTAAAAAGGCATGATCTTGCACCTGCGGACCCCACTGCTGCATGGAGCGCTTCAAATAAAGGGGGAAAAATTAGCTTGCTTCATTATTCTTTAGGGGTATCAATTTCTAGGGTCCAATAAGCAAACTTTATTTTAATAATAGGTAATTTTGGAAATAACTTGATCCACCAGTCTGTGCAATCTGACTGAGACTTCTAAATGTTATTCCAGGAAAAATGACAAAAAAAGTGGGTCTGATTTGCTGCATCACACTCCGAGGACTTGTTACAGAACGTGTATCATAAATGTGGCCCAACAATCGTTATGGGAATTTAAGGGTCACTCCAGTGCCTGGGATTAGTAGGATTTTATAAAGTTAGTCTTTCTGCAAGATCTCTTCTACTCCTCCCAGTTTTCATCCTCCTCCAGTTAGCAGTGGTGGGAAATATAATCTAACCTACTGTTTCTCTATTGCAGCAACTTTAAGATGTGTGGACTCCAGAGTTAGAGTCCATATATCTTAAAGTACCGGTAGCTGAGATTGAGAAACTCTGCTCTAACACATCTGGGGAAGATTGGGGAATTGGGGAAGGCAGTCTAGATTGTACAAGATAAGAGCTGGGAGAGAAAAGGATGGTAAGGAAGAGTAGGTAGAATGTAAGGCAAATGTGTGAAAGAAGCTTTCTGGGGTTTGTGTGTGCGTGTGCGTGCACACACGCATGTGCGAAAGTCTCAGCATTTTCAAGATGGTGTTCTAGTCAGGTAAATTATAAGATATGCAACTGAGATAAAATCTCTCAGAACAGAATATATTTTAGTTTTCCATCTCTCTCCCAGCTTTTAAAAATTGCATGCAAAATCTAATTAAAATACTGTATATTTTTCAAGGTTTTTTTTATGAACATACCTGAGTGCTGAGGTTCACACCCTCTCCAACTATCAAAGTAGGAGAGAACATTTAGAGAATCCCTGGAACTTTGGATTCTTTTTACTGGGAAACCTCTCTGGAAATCGTTTCTTCTGCCTGTAGGCACCTCCCCTGAACCTTCACACACACACACACACACACACACACGTCGCCATTGTTCCTAATCAGTATGGCCAGTTCTGGCAACTGGGAAAAGAGGGTCTAGGAAAGTGGCTAGGAGAGTCAGATGTAAGCTTGCTGAAGGAGATAGTGAGATAATGGCAATGGTCATTCCTGCCTATTCTGCAAGCTTAAAAAAACCAAGAACAATAGCAGAGGTTTTCCCTCAGGCTCTGTCACACCCAACAATCTTTGGAGGAGCCAAACTGTCTGCGCACTTATCAGGATGTGTGGAAGGTTATCCACATTGGCCTCCATCTCTCTTCCCATACCATCCAGCAACAAGCCTTTCGTTTTAATGCTCCGTGCATTAATTTCCTCTGCAAGATGGAGCGGATTGGTTCAACCTTGGGAAGAAAACATTTAGGCCATGACAATGGCTGATCTTTCCAAGCTAGCTACAAGAGATATCTTCTTGGGTCTCTTTCTAATATGCTCTGGGCTACTTTGGTATATTAGCCATGATCTCATGGCCCTGCTTGAACAGAGGTGGATGCAATCAAGACTGGAACAATCAAGAAGGGATGGTGAACCAGGAAGGGCAAAATAAAATCTACACAGAGGCTCCAAAAAGGGCTAATTAATGGACAGCAGCTACCTCCCAAGCCCTTTTTTCCATGCTGAACGGGGCTATTGAAACCCCTGGTTAAAACCTCCTCCTTCAAACGAAAGTGCATCCAAACAAACTCACATTCCAAAGCAAGCACAGCCTCACCCCTCCACCAAGCCAGAGTCTCCTCAGTGGAGTATCTTCCTTTCAGATAAAACTCTCCATATCAATAGGCTTCCAGAATGGGGGATTAGCTTTGGCTCTGTCTCCAGGTAACTGTGGGTCTTTGGGTTTTCTCTGTTCATATCCTGTTTTTCTCCTTCTGGAGCTGCAGGACCCTCTTCTCTCTACTAAGGCATATCGCATCTTGTTTTTCTCCTTTATAGACTTAGAAGTTAAAATAAGCAGAGCTGGGCCTGGTAAATATTACAATCAGAGAGCTCCAGCGAATTCCCAGATCAGATTGGGAAGATGAAAAGCAAAGATGGGACCCAGTGTGGTATGGTGGTTAAGATATTGGACTAACACCAGCCACACCCAAGTTCTGCTCCAGCTTCGCCAACAAAAGCTCATTAGGTGATTTTGGACCAGTCACTCTCTCTCAGCTCAGGAAGTGTTGGCTGTGGAGAATAGGAGGAGGAGGGAGTGCAATCTCAACTGAACAAAAGGTGGGAAATAAAAATTAACAAATAAAATGTGTAGACATACATCCTAGATAGAAGAAGAAGGCAATGGCAAACCATTAGCCTTGCCAAGAAAACAACAGTAAGACCTTTAAATTACCAGGAATCAAGCTTGCCTCAAGGTTGAGCTTTCTTATTTTCTAAAACAGAGTGATACTTTTAACTGAAAAGAGTATGAAAGAAGCAGGGAGAAGGATTTTTTTCCCCTTTCTGCTTCTTCATACACTCCTAAACTCTCAGATAATATTTAGATGATGCTAAAGAAAGAGCATATGTATTGATAGAAAGTGCATTCTGAGTGTGTATTAGCACAAAACACATAGATTTAATAAATTCTCAGTTCACCAGCAGGTTGCTGCTGTCATTTTGACATAGCATGTTTGGGGTGAAACAGATGCCCTGGAACAGAAAAGGCCACTGTGTTTTTCATCATATATACCTGCATTGGCAACTTTGTATGTGAGGCTCTTACTACAGTACTTGCAACTTCCAGGTTGCCATTCCTCCCTTCTTTCACCAGTAAATAAATAAGAACAGATTAAGAGTGTAGAGCAGTGGTGGTGAACCTATGGCACGGGTGCCAGAGGCGGCACTCAGAGCCCTCTCTGTGGGCACGTGCACCGTTGCCCCAGTCCTAGGCCTTCAGCTGGGTTTTATAAAACCTTATCGCTTTAGGCCTCCGCCGCCATGTGCAAAAAAAAAAAAAAGGTTAAATCAGTCAATTTCAACTTCTCGCGGGAAAAAAAAAGATCTTGCAAAGTTGGAATTGATTGATTGAACTTTTTAGTCCCACCCAGTCTGCTGTTACTATCGCAGCCACGCCCACCCAATGGGCCACACCCACCCAATGGGCCACAGCCAGTCAATGGGCCACACCCACCCGGCACCCGACGATGCATAAGTGGGCTTTGGGTTGCAGTTTGGGCACTCAATCTCTAAAAGGTTCGCCATCACTGGTGTAGATTAAAGAATGCTAAACTTTGGACATAAGCACTATACTTTTAATGATAATTTTTTAAGGATGGGGACAAGTTCTGCCCCTTTGCTTGTATTTCCCTAGTGCATGTATTCCTGTTATTGGCTTGTTCTGTAGATTTTACTTTATTTTAACTGTCCAGGAATCACCAAGCAAAAGACTCCACACCTTCCATAGGAATTGCTCTTTTAAAATAGGGTTTCAGGGGCCATGTTTGGATTCCATCCTATGCATCATTTCATTCCCTGACTACCACTTTGGGGAAGGGGAACTGCTTCTAGCAGATTTTAGTGCTCGCTCCCCCCAAAAGAATAAAAGTCTTCTGTTTTCTGGGAGGGAGAAGTTTCTCGATATGAGTCCTCAACTACAGCAGCTGACTGACGGACACGGATCCTAGGCCATGGTGATGGTGTAATTAGGCAGAAAAATAACGGAGGCAGAGAATCATATAATGTGCCATATTCGTTGCCAGGACTTGTTTGCTTCAGGAAGTTCCATCACATCAGGAGAGCAAAACTCTTCCATTTTGCTGCTGGGCTGGCTTCTGAAACCCAGGATGGCTCCAGCTCCTTTGGTGCCTTGTCCACTCTGGCTAGTTGCCCCTAAGGCCACCTGAATGTACAATGTAAATCACCTTACGGGTTATGGAAATGGTGTTCCTGGAAGCACAGGCCAGCTGGAGTTATTGGAAATGCTACATGGCCAATCTGGGCCTGGCACCAGGAGATTGGTCCAGTTCAAGGACAGTTTTTATGATGACATGCAAACATAGTGGCAGCTTTGGGGGCTTCTCCTGAGACTGGCACAGCACTGAAGTCTAAAAGCACAGAGAACTGCAATATAGTTATCAAATTAAATCAAAACGGAGCAGAAAAAAAGGCAAAGATGGTGGGACTGAACATTAATTCAGTGGAGGGAGTGAATGTATCAAAGTCAGATAACACAGAAAGGGAAGGATGGGCTCCAAAGAGAATTACAATAGCAACTGCTGTATCGAAGGAAGACCAGGCTTCCCGCTATTTGGCTAGATAACTAGGGTGGAAAATCTCAAGTGCATAAATTGTTTGACATTGGAAGGAGGCAACACCTCAGCAAATGCATATTCCTGAGCAAACATTTATATGGAGTGCTATAATTACTTTGAAATTAAGCACCTCTTACTCACATGCAGATTTCAGGCGTGCTCCTTGCAAGCTCTGCTCCTTCCAGAATAGAAGCACTATTTAGGGAAATGTTCCAGGCAGGCTCCAGAGTTGGGAGCCTTATCTAAGCAAGCTCTCTGCTGGCAGGCAAGGCTGTGTGATCTTTAAAAGCAGGGTGACCTGCACACAGGAAACCCTGTCAGATACAGTCAGTGCTTTGTTATTGTTATCAGACATTTAAAGGTACAGATGTTTAAAGGGACTATTTGAGCTTGATCATCTGCCAGTGCCTTTGGTGGGCCCTCTGAATACAGATAATGGGAGGGCACAAATGTCAGCAGACACATTTTTGGAACCTGGCTTCATTTGATTCCTGCAACGTATTGTCCTCTTCGGTTCATACCCAGGACAAAACAAAATGAACTTTTCAGTGTAAATAATGTTATAGGATATTGCTCAAATCGCCCTTTGCCAGTGTTAGCAGTTTGTACCTAAGAATCTGATTTGAAGTGCAGTGCGGCTTCAGAATTCCCAGGAATTTATGTGCATAGTTCTGAGTGCTTGCCAGCGAATTGCCCAACTCACCCAATGAACCATAAACTAAGTCCTATGCTTTAACCACTACACTATCCTGGCTTTTGTTCAGAGCTCCCGAAGGGCCCCAGACTGCCTACCCCTACAGTGCAGTTTACTTTAGAGAAATTGTGAGCAACTTGTAGCCCAGCATCCTGAGATCAGGCCAGTCACTGATTGGCAAACAGTCCCATTTCAGCCATGTGATTTCGATAGGGTAAGTTTGGCCCGTTTGTGGGAGTTGGGGGGGTGGGTGGTAATTTGCCTTTTGGAGGCCCATTGAGAGATCCACCTTTAAATTCCCCCACATTCCCCTTCCGAATTAGTTGGAAAAATTCAGTCATACTGTGTGGCATTTTTGCAGCCAAACATCTGGACATTTTTGCAGCCCCTAATTCTTCAGAAGTTGCCCAGCCCTTATGGAGTGAAATAATCTAAAAGTGAGGAAATTTTGAGGACTGACAAATTATTTATGAGGATGTGATGCAATCAAGATGTAGCAAGTGATCTTAGTATGCTTCCAAAAAGCCATATTATAAGTTCTGGTTTTGACAGGAAAATCTAAAAGAAAACGCTTGAAGAATAGAATGGAATCTATTATATTGGGACAGCTTAGGTGGCTGGCCCAATAAAATTAAAGGCCAGAGATAGTCATTCTGAATTGGAAGAGCTTCTATATGCTTGATATGTCTGGGCTACAGCCTGGCTTTGAAATCGAGTTGTGGGACAAAGCTATAGTACAATCTAAATTTGTGTTCTAAATTTTACTTCCGAACCAGTATAATTCATCCCAGTTCTATATAGAAAGAGCTGCCCCAAAGCAGAACAGCAAGAGGAATGGTTTTTGGCAGAGCACACTGTGCCTTCAACTCCCCTGCCCATTTGCTCGGGTTCAAGGTCTCCTGTGCTGGGTACAGCTATCAGTCTGCCTGTCTGTCTTTAGCTGGGTGTCCCTGCCAGGAAAGCAGTTTGCTTGCAAATTGCTGTTGTAATTAGCTGAGGGTTATCACTGCCAGCAAGACCATAAAGTGGCTGCAGCGCTCATTAGAGCCCTTTAAAGGCTATCATTAAAAAAAAACAGGCAAATGTGGAATCCTGAAGTTAAGAAGCTCTAGTTCCCCACCCCCACTCCTCACTCAACACTTCACTGCTGATTTGCTGTCCCTGCACCTAGTGCTAGCACTCCCTGCTTGGATTAATTGGACAAGAGTGTGGTGGACAACCCTTGAAGCCTTTTACCCTTGAAACCATGGGCTTTGAATCCTTGAAGCCCATGGTTCAGTCTCTCCTGCAATGTCTTTGCATGTCGCAAAACAGTTTTTCTTCCTCTCTGGCCGAGCAGATGCTTAAGACTACAGCTCCTTCCATCCCCAACCATTTCAGAGAGTGGTTGTAGTTGAATGTGTTTGGAGAGGACCAGGCTAGGGAAGGATCCAATAAGGTAAATCAATGAGACAGGCTCATTCGCTTCCTTAGCAAATGCTGGGAGTTGATGTTTCAAGTTTTCTGAGTCTAGATAAGCTGAATTGAAGCATACATTTCCTTCCAGGGAGTCTCACTTCGGTCAAGAGATCTTACCGTAGATGCACATCTCACAGAATTATAGTCTGAAAAAATTAAGCTATTCACATATCAGCCCATTAAGTAGACCACACCAGGAAATCTTCTCCACAGGAAGCCTAAAACTACTTTTATTGAGATTGGTTATAATACCCAAAAAAAATTAAGTAAATTGGATTGTGCCTGATTTCTTCACCTTCTTATAGTTCATTGAACCAGGGAGGCATCTTCCTAAGCTGCTTCCAAATGTTATCTCATTCTGGACCTAAAAAATACACCAGCCCCTTTTGCCTAAGTGACAGTTCCTGCATATCTCTGACAAGGTCATCTTCTTTACTTTCTATATTACTTTTTTTCCAAGTCTGGCTGGTAAGCTGTTCTTAGTGTTCTGCAGAAACAGTAGACCCATCCGTGGCTTAATAGGAGCAAAGGCACAAGTAGCTAGAGGAGGGGGGAAATCGGTTTGCTGTGCAAAAGCAAGGTTTCACTACTATATCCTTTGAAATTCTGCAATATGTAAGGTCCAGAATATAAAAGCAGAGCACATGGTTGAGCTTGTGTGGACATGGAAACTCAGTTGGGTCAAGTCTTTGGATGGCAGAAACAGCAGCAAATTCCAGGGTTAAAAGCTCAAAGTAAATTTTAAAAAATTGTGAAAGGGAGGAGCAGATTATTTTTATATGTCATCAAGAAAACTGTATAGGTCTATAAACCATTGTTACAATTGAATTTGGAAAATGAACATGCAAAACACTGTATGATCCAGTGGGCAAAGAATTTTGGGTATAATGTGATGTTTGAACAATGGGAGCATATGTGGATAAAAGGCTTAACATTCACATTAAATTATAACCTAAAAGAAAATTTCTACAAAATGATGTATCAGTGGTATTTAACACCAAATAAGTTATCTAGAATGTCTAAAGGTATTTCAAATGAATGTTGGAAATGGAAATGTAAAGAAGGGACTTTTTATCATTTATGGTGGACATGTGATAAGGCAAAGAAATATTGGAGTAGGATTCATATATTAATGGAGAAAATTCTTAAAGTGAACATAAAGATTAAACCAGAAACTTTCTTTCTGGGCCTAATGGAAAGAGAACTGGAAAAAAATAATTGGAACTCTGATTTTATATATGAACAAAAGTGGAAGGATGCCTCGATTCCTACCATGGATGAATGGTTACAAAAGCTGATGCAATTAGCAGAGATGGCCAAATTGACTGTGCTGATAAAAGAAAAGAACATAAGTACTTTTGTTTCTACTCGGAAACCACTTCTGGACTTTGTGCTTGAGGTGGAAAAAAATGATATCATGATTTTGGGTTTTACCGATTTGCCGATACAGAAATGGCTAGTGCATACTACTATAGAAATGTAAAAAGTTGAGATTTGATTTTAATGTCTGATTTTACGGCAACAGAGAGAGTTGGAAGTCAATGCTTTTTGTTTCTTTCCCCCCCTTTCTTCACACCTTTTTTTGTTTTCCCTTTTTCTACTGTTGTCCCCTACTATTTGCTTTTGTATTTTCACATTTTATGTTATAAATGAATAAAACTAGATAAAAAGAAAAAAGAAAACTGTATGGACATTTTGAAGAGAGTAAGGAAAATGATATTCAAAGCAATATACAATAACCATTTTTAACCTCCAAACAAATGAAGCTGGAACAGGTTTTAGAGAAATTAGGCAATATTTGGAAGCAGTTTGGTAGACACTGCCCTCGTTCACTAGAGTATAAGAAGAGAGAGAAGGTACTTAACTTACAAGATTCTATTATTATAGCTAAGCTCAATCAAGGTAATTTTAATCAACGGAGTTGATTTTCTGATGTGATATATATACAATGGGGTTGACACTTTTCTCTGTAGTTATCAGTAGATAAGCTTGATTCAAGGGCATCTTTATCTTTTTATTCTCAATCTTTTTCAAGGAAAACAGCAAAGTTCATTTTGAATAAACAGGAAAGTTCATCCAGGTATGAAGCATTCTACTGATTAGTCCTTAGGAAAGGTAGGGTTTTCATTTTTTTTTAATCTGAAATTTGGATTAACTATCTTCCTCCCCATTCTTTGCAAATAAATTCATTATCTTGGGTTTTGTTGACTTTTTGAAGGGTGTCAATGAATTGAATTTTGTGCTACTGAGAAATTTAATTTTTTTGCTCTTTACTTGGCATTCAAAAAAGAGGATCTGTGAGGATAAGAGAATGCCGCATGATGAAGATTGGCTTGAATAGGTAAATGTTTGGTGGAATGTGAGTGTTGAAATAAGGGAATTGTTTTCCCAATCTGGTTAGTCCGAATATAATTTCATGACTAGAGATAGCAGTATTTCTTGTGTGCAGATGGGCTATTTTTCCATTGCCTGAAAAGAACGAACACATTGTGCATACATGAAAGATGAAAGAAGAGACAGAGCCATACATGCCAATTCATTATTGTAACTTAAGTAAATATATAATACACTTTACCATAGTGGGGAAGATTGTTGAATGATTGTGAACCTGCTCTGTTTGGCACTTAGGTATTAAATGGCAACTTAGCTGATTAGTAAAGTTGTCTTACCGGAAGAACTCTCTGAACAGTGTTAATGTGTAGGTGTGTGATGGTATTGGAATTAATCCTCTTGGGCAGGGAATAGTTGGCTTGAAGCCGATAACCATTGTCTGGGGAACAGACCACCGCTCGGTGAAAGATTATATGCTTTGCATGAGCTGAAATCCATACGTTTTAGACTGGAGTTCAGTGACGGTAATATTGAAATCAGTGGTTTGATCTGAAATCAGTCACATTTTTATATTCCACTTTGAATTGTGTATGACATGAGATCAGCAGCTGTTACATTAAGAATACACAATGTTCAATGCAGAGATAAATACTGGAATGCAACACAGAGTTTGTTTTCCCCTAGGTTTTATTCAGCTGTTCCAAACTGGAGATATTTACTCCTGACATCTTTCAGTGAATAAATATAAAATTGTGGTGTTTTTTTTTTCTTTTTCAAATTTTGCTTTGTTATGTATGATCTTCATCCAAGCTCTTCAAGCTTTTCCTGGTTTAACCAATTGATATGGGATATGAATTAATAACGGTATCCTTCCTGATCCCAAAGGACCAAGGCCTGAGTAGGCTCTTGGCTCAGTATCAAGATCTCTAGTCCCAGCAGCATCTAAACTGCAAGGAAATACCCTGGAATTGTTATTTCTGTGCTGCTCCCCAGGGAGCTGCTTTGTCTCTGCCCTGAAACTTTGGAGGGGCTTAAGAAGAATCAGAAGCCTAGCTAGCTCTGAACAGACTACTCGTTTAATATCCACTCTCTCCAACTGAAGTGTTTGAGTGCAATTTTAATAAAGCTGTTCAGATCAGTTAGAATATTAAAAACAGATCTGATACTTTTGAAACTTTCAAGAAAGCTTAATAGTTTTGAAATTATTCAAAATAAATTTATTAGAGCCACACTGATGGTTCCAAAAAGTATCAAAAATACTCTCATACATGTAAAGACATGTATAGTCTTATTGGATGCTACAGCATGGTTTCTAATAAACTCTTGGCTAACGTTAATTCCTATAGGCTTGGCCTCTTTAGTACTTATTCACATCATCATGGCTTGAACTGTGAGATGGGTGGCATATAAATTTAATAATATTTAATAATTTAGTAAATTTAATAAATAAAATAAACATGGTTTAAGAAACCTCTAGATAAAATTCACTTACTGGACTTCTCTATAGAAAATCTGTGCTCATTTGGTTTTGACAATGCAAGCTTTGCCCTCAAACAATGAATTTGGGATCTAGATCTCCAAACAAATTTAGATAAGTTGTCACATCTCATTATTTACCAGATTCTATTGAAAGGGTTTGGTCCAGCCTCTTATTTATCATCCATGTAATTCTAAAATTTCATAAAGCCTTCATTTTAGTGAGACTGAATTCATTGCCCTTAGCAGTCCTTTTGGGATGTTTTTAAGAGTACTCCCGTCTCTCTTCAAATATATCCATGTGGTGATAGTTCAATAGGAACTCTGCTGCTCTATATATGCGCTACTCTGTTCTGTGTATAAGGACTCTTCTAGACAGACCTTCATTTATCCAGTCTTAAAATTTCCAAGCAGGAAGAGTGATTTCTATTTACTATTATTTCTTATGGACAAGGACTCAAAAATATCCTCTCAAGTCCTCCAGTTTTGTGCTGCCATCTATACAATATGTTGCATCATTAATGATGTTTGAATACCTATTTATTCAACAATTTTTATATTTGTTTTATTTTATATGTTCTTATTTTTAAATCCTATTTATTCATTGATTTCTGTTTTACATACGTACATATGCATGTCTGAAATAGTTCCACTATTAGATATTTTACTATCTGATCTTAATTCTATAATAAACTGATATAAAAACAAATCAGATATGAGACAAATGTTGAAAAGTAAGAATTACATAATAACATAGAACATAAATATAGTTTTCTTATTTCAAGGCAGTCATTAGCATCCAGAATTCTGGAAATACTCTATTTTTCCTGAACAAATGCCTACCAGAGTTACTCTTTTGAGATTAATCAGCCAGGATCAAACTACATTTTATGCATAGATCTTTACAAATAGCAGATCTTCCCCCCACCTTGTCCTCCTCCTCCAAAAAATATCTCCCAAATGAAGCATTTTGAGAAAAAAGTCTAAGCTTAACTCTTGATCGTTATTGCTTTCTCAAATATTTCCTGCCTTCTCCATTTCTTTGAGTTTCCAAGTTCACAATTGCTCTACTAATTTTATCTCTGGAGAAATTCCGCAGGTAAAGCAAATGGAATGCAGGTTGAGTTGCCTATAGAGAAAGAACAAAATTCACTCATAATCTAGTTCACAGTTTTGCTTTAAGCCACAATATGATTGATTTGTTTTCACTTATCTTATTGATTGAATCTTATCGTTATGGGTTGTAATTGATTATTTAACATAAATTATGGCTTATTCAACAAACCATGGCTGAGCTAACCACAGCTAAGCACAGGATGTAAACTTAATCTTGCTTTCTCTCCCTCGGTAAGATTAACCCACTATGTGTAGTAGCAGTTATAATGCAGGATTTGGAAGTCAAAAGTTCAAATAACTCTTAAAATTTGAAACAGAGCTGAATGGGTGGCTGCAATTAAATATTTTGAAGGTTATATGTTCCTGGTCCTAAAAATAAACTTTGGATTTCTCTGTATCATATATCTTCATGCATAAAGGTTTGTCCTCTTTAAGATCCACAAATATTCTTTTCAATCTGGACTATTGTTTTTGTGTCCTTAATGTTCTAGGTGACCCGAAAACTTGGGTTACTAAAAGTCCTCCAACAGTGGCCTCTTTGAGATATCACTGAAATTCAAGACTATTGCCTGCTTGCCTATAAATGCCACTGCATATCCAAGATACATATATATGACATCAGTGGAGGTGCGAGAGGATGAATTGTTTCTGGCGACTCCTTTAACTACACTTTTCTGCAGACTAGGAAAGAGGCATTATTTTAGCAGGACAGGGCTTGAAGATTCAATAAAGGCTCTTAAATGTGTTGGGTATCAGTACACATCATTCCTAGCCAACAGTGGATGATGGGAATTGAATCTAACTTATCTGGAAGCAATCACTTGGGACAGGCAGTCTCCCGGAAATCTTATACTGAGCACATTATCCAGTCTATCAACAGGGCAGGTAGTAAGAGCAGGAGTCAGGACAGTAATAAGAATAAATTATGTATCTGTTCTGGGACATATGAAATAGTACCGCAGCAGCCCTGGAGCCTTCATGCCAAGGTGAATGGAATACCGTGCCAAGATGCTACAATTCTGTTTATGGGACATGCAAAGCCAAGACTTGCTCAGCCCTGAGTTTCAAAATAAGCCCTGATTGACAAGGTTTGCACAGACCACTAAGAGACAAACAGGCTAACCTTTTTTTTTGGAGGGGGGTTATTGCATTACATGAATCCAACATATAATACAGCAAAAGAATACATTTGTCTATTCTCTTGCCCATTCCTTTCTAGAGGAGAGAGAGGCTGGAACATCTTCCTATTTGTTGAAGGACAGGAAATCACCTGACAGCTGATCAGGCTATTTGCCCATAGGGGCCATTCCTGCAGCTGGCACCAGCTCTGCAGGGACTGAAGGTTAGTATTTAGCATCACTTGGTACCTGTTTGCTTTCTTACCTTGAAATGCTGCAGAGTTTTCGACATGAAAACAAATGCTTTGCCACTGGATTATGGTCCCTTCTTTTCCAGAAGAGCACCCCTTGAGAAGGCCCATGGGCTTCTCTTTTCAACTCTTTTCAGTCCTTCCTCCTACAGAGTTGAAGTATCCTTGGGCCAGCAGAAAATTATATGCCAGCATATTGCCGGGTCGCCATGCTTGTTCTGCTGCCTCTGTTTCAAACTCCTGCAGTCCCTTCAGTTCCCTGCAAATAATGAGGGACCTATCCTAACAGATTTCACATACCTTGAAACTACCCTTGGATGCCCTGGCTTAAGATGAAAATGCGGCTAGTCTCACAGCGGGGGAGTTCATGATGACATTACCCAGTTTTACTGAGGGGTTGGGCTATGACAAAGGCAACACCACATGAATACTGAAGGCAAAACAAAACAAAACAAAACAAAAGGCCGGAGCATGTGTGTCACAGTTATGTGCAACTACTGAAAACATTTGCCCCTTGCCCTTTCATCAATTGCCACTGAATTCCAATAATTTTCAATGATTATTTAAGTATTTCTGCTATATTACATGGGCACACTCCTCTTTCCACTGTGCATTTGTTTATTTGTACCACATTTCTGTCCCTGAGCATGTTGTCTATTGCCATCCCATTGCTTAATTTACCAGCGAATGAGAAACCAGCAGCAGGAGTGCTGTTTTTGGAGATTCCTGTGTAAGACAACCTTCCCTCTCAACCTGGGCCTCCCTCAATTCTGAATCCCAGCCCTGCTGGCTGGGGAATTAGAGGAGTTGAAGACCCCACCTCTGGAGGGCAGTCATGTTGGGAAAGAGTGTTGAATGCTTTGGCTTTCTGAAGTTATGCTTATGGGACAGTTAGGAATTAAACGATTACCTTCTAACAGAAGAGGGTTTGGGTGATTATTGTACAGTGGGGGGAAACTACTTCTTGGTTAATGTGCCTTAAATATATGTAGCTCTCTCATACTTTCCTTGATTGATAGATTCTTTATTATTATACTCATTAATTGGGGACACAATCTCAAGACATCCCCAAACCAAACACAATGTTACTGCTGTGGCTTAACCGGTGCTGCTTATAGAATTAGCAGAATGAGTAATGTGGAGAAGATATTTTGGAGGCCAGATTCAAAAGGTAATGGTATATGGCAATATCTATTTATAGACATGTGTACAGATGTGAGGATTACTAGCATTTGTATTCTAGATCTGATGGAATCAAGATTGATAATATTTGTGTCTGGGATCTCATTGCAAGCTTATTTTTAATCCTCAACATACAAGGGAGTTTTAAATGAACAGGAATGCACACAAAAGTCATAGTATGAATGTTCTTCAGCTATTTTCCTTTTTTCTGCGAGTTACCAAGGAAGAAGAAATTATTGTTCTTCCATTCTCCAACTATGATGTAATCAAACCATGCAAATAAGGAAGTTTTGTCGGAGCTGATAGCAAAAAACCAGGAGGGTGCAATATATTCTATTTTATAGGAGGCTGCATCTCATAGCATGGTATGGTTTAATATGATACGTTGCATGATATGTTTGGGGCTGCAGCTTCCATGAAGTGCAGTCGGAGCAATGACAAGGGATTGTGAGAGTTGTAGTGTTGAAGTTCTAACAAGCCCTGAATAATTGCTAAGTTTTAAAGTGATGTTTGAATCCAGCAATACTTTTTAGATGCAAAAGCACCATTGCAGCACTTGCATTCAGTCCAGTTGTTAAACGCAGGCTTCAGGCTTGGCCTGGAGAGAGCTGGAATTAACAGCCTGATGGTGCTCTAATTTTCCCCGATGTGTCACTTCTGAAACTTGGTGAAGCCAACCATGAAGACCTGGTCCTTCCCAATGGTTTGTCCTGAAAAGCCAAACCAAGCTGGTTAGAGTTGCTGTAGGTCTCTCTACTAAGCGGGGAACACAAGAGGAATAACCATGCCCTGGTGTTTGCTGAGGGACTGTGGGAGGAGAACATCTTAAGCAGGGTGGAATTTGTTTGATTTGGATGGCTCAGAGTAAACAGCAAGTGGGGGTGGGAGTGGGGGAACTGACTTTGGAAGGAGGGGGAGATGGGAAGGGAAGGCAAAGGCCAGAGAGGCTTGCACAGAAGAGCTCTTTAAGACCTTTCTCGTATTATGGATCCTTTTTCTGTTGGGATGGAGATGAGGATGCAGAGCATGTGATGGAATGGAATGGAATGCGGGGCCCAATGGATAATCCAATAGGAATGAGGTTTAATTGGTAGTCCTTCAGTAGTTCTATTTAAAACATGGATTCCCCAATTGGGGAGGCGGGAGAGGGGGGCAGAGTGGAGCCATTTGGCAGGAGGACTGAGCCAATGCAAGCCTCCTGCTGGGAACAGAATCTTCTCTGTGTTTCTGAAGTATGTTGTCCAGTGATTATTATTTTTTTAAATTAAAGCCAGCTGCCTCAGGAAGCTGCGGTTTTGAGTGGAGAAGCAAGACTTCTTAACTTGTTTTGACAACAAACACATACCTGAAATATGTGTATTGACAAGTGTGCATTTACAAGTGTGTATGCTTGACTGTATATGTGTATGTGGGTGTGGAGGAGGAAGATAATGAATAGGGTTTTGAATAATAAACATCTGGGAAATGGGATAAAAAGTACCTTTCCCAAGCCATTATTATTTTTTCAAGTAATCTTGTTGTTTCCTGAGGCTGCTTTGTAATTTTAAAATAATCCCAACTTTAAATATATTTAAATTTGTTGGTAATACGTCATGTTACCCTTGCTTTTCAGTGGAAGTCCATCAAAATAAGTTAGAATCCATACAACTTGAATAGAAAATTCAATTTTCCTTGTGCAATTTATGTTTCCATCATCCAAGAGCAAATTCTAAAATCACAGATACACTCTCAAACACAACACTGTTAAAGGTAAAGATGTGGTTCTCTTCTCTCATTCCATCACATACCAGCTCCTATGTCTTAACAGAGATATTGGGTGCAGTATTATAAAATTTTGATTTGTATAAGGAAGGCATTTGCTCTGCAGTCTAGTAATTATTGCAATATCCTTCCTTCCTTCCTTCCTTCCTTCCTTCCTTCCTTCCTTCCTTCCTTCCTTCCTTCCTTCCTTCCTTCCTTCCTTCCTTCCTTCCTTCCTTCCTTCCTTCCTTCCTTCCTTCCTTGGGATATAAACCATGCTGAAGCCATTCTACCATTGTTTTCCTATTAGCAAAAGTTGGGAAACAATCGGAAAATAGTAAAATACAGGGTTCTCCCAAATCTCACTCCAAATTTCCCATATGCTGACCCTTGCTGAACATAAGTGTTTAATGAGCACTTTGTTCCTATTGTCATGCACTACCCTAGAACACAAAATTATTTTCATGCATTGTGATGTCATCATTGTGCAATAGTGAGCTTACCAACTTGTGAGTTAACAGCCTGCATTTTATGTCAATAGCTGCTTCAAACCTGGAGTCAGGACAGTGAAACATCAGAACATGCCACTAACTACCTGGTTCCCAAAGGATTGGGGTAAAACAGAGGAAGTTGTAGATTGATTGCAGCTAACACTTCCTCTGTTCTTTCTGCGGAACTATAACCAAAACTAGTATTAGAGGACCAAAAACAGCTTCATTGGTTGATTTGTGTTTCCCCTACTTAAAAAAAAAAAATCCCTTTTGGTCTATGCAGAAAGCAGCAGATGTGCCAGTCATTGCCCTAAGTCAGCACTCTGACCTCAGCAGAGCAAAGGGCAGGCAGCTGCTTGGGCAAGTGGATGGGGTCAGAATGGGGGGAGAGTGGGAAGCACCTCAATGCTGAAGGCTGGCTGGCTGGCTTCTGAAGTTTGTAGGACTTGGAAGGCAGTGGGCAGCTCAAGAGAGCTATGCTAGCCTGCCAACTAAAATAACAGTAGGTTTGGAAAGGACCCACAGAAAAAAGGATGCTTTGGAATTGTTCTCAGTCCTGCAGGACCCCATACATAACACTGGGTATGAGTCCTTTCTTCTCCGGCTGAGCTGCCTCTTCCCCCAAAGGTCTTCTTCCAAATGCCTCTGAGAACAAAGGACCTAGCAGAGAGGACTGTCCACTTCATAAAATGAAATCCCAGAATGCATTGCTTAAGCCACAGGCCCTGCTTGCAAACAGAGAATAAAATAGATCAGATTCGGGTAGATGCTTGTTAAAGCCTATCCTCCTGGCCTGGTCAAAGCACAATGCCTTTGGACAGAAAGGACAGGCTGCACCCATCCTCTACAAAGGAGAATCACACCACTTCGTTAAACATTAATCAAGTCCCACTGATCTCAGCCTACCCTATTCATTGGCTCCAGTAGGCTTTCTTTTTCTTTACTCTGGAGTACGTTTTTCCAAACAGAAGGCCTACTAATCACAAAGTCTTTATATGTACTCGGAGAGAAGAAAAGGTGGCACTGTTTGTCAGGAAAGGAGAGAAAACAATATTTCTATGGGAACATAGCTTTACTTAGGGGGAAAACTTCATGAGTAACTTTCTCCAGCAGCAGAAAAAAAAAACTCTCTTTAAATAAAAGTTGTGGGATGAATTTTCTCAGTGTCTCTTTTTAATGAGGAATGCTGAACAAGCGTTCAGCATTATGGCCTATAATTGGACTGACTCATCATTAAAATATATGTAGGCTTTAGCTACACTATCCTCTAGCATCAGAACAAAAATAAAATTAAGTAATACTAGATGCTGGCTGTGGTCACTTGGACCATTCTGTAGTTCTGAATTAGATGACCAACTGGAATATTTCTTTTTCCCTCCCACCAGTTATGCCTGCATATTATTGTGGAACGTAGGAAAGCTAATTTTTACAGATGCTGGAAATAAAAATTTTAAGACAACAACAATTTGCATATAAACATAGGAGCAGGGTCCATTGAAATCAGTAGCTTAGCATCATAGTAGGTATATAGGAGCAGGAAGGCATCTTAGAAACCATCTAGTTCAACTCCATTATCAACTACACAACTCCATTAAAACATTCCTAAGAAATAGTCATCTAGGCTCATTTCAAAATCACCAACAAATTGGCATCTAACTGCTTAGCAACTGTACTTATGCTTAGCATCCATAGGACTTGATTTCCAGACCTTTTATCATTCTGGTAGCTCTCCTCCGAACTCTTCTCCATGTCCAGGAATTCTCCAGAAATGTTCAAAGATCACAGCAATTCAACACTTTGGGATTCATCGTGCTCTGGAGACATGAATTCATTTAGAGTAGCAAGATGGGTTCTTAACTTTTATCATTCCTAGATCATTCCTCAATCATATTAAGGAATACATACATTCCTCTTCTGAGAAGAGAGATCCTCCCAAAAGATAATCAGCAATATTGCTTTCTCTCTTCTTTGGTATTACGCTCCCAGCTGCTATGCACATCAGAGCAACAGCCTCCTTGACTTTTCTTTCTTTTCTTGAATTGTACCTTTCTTATTGTATCTTGCTTTCCTCACCAACCTTACCTCATTCATGTGCTATCTTTCCCAATTCCAATTTGCATTCTTCCGTATTTACAAGGCCCTGCTTTGGTTTACAGTACACGCATCTCCTTTTTTACTCCAAAGCTTTCCACTGAATTTGCTAGTAAAGGCTTCTTAAAACTTTCCCCGTTTTATTTCCTCATGAAGATTATTTGGGCCTGGGCTTCCAGAATTTCCTTTTTCAGTCTATTCCATTCTACTTCAGCTTTTTTTTATCTTTCAGCAAGATACACCATGGTGTAAGAATCTAAATCTTTCCTGATTACACCACCTTCTTAGTCACTTGTTCACTTGCAGGTTCCTATTTGTCCTTCTTGTCCCTTGATCATCAACTGGGAGGATAATTTGATCATCAACTGGAGATATCTTTGTTATCATAAGTTGTCTACAGTTCTTTTTTGAGATAATGCAGCTCATACAACTGCCCTCTTTTTTTTCTCCTCAGTGGAAAAAAATTGGTTATCCCAATGGAGTTGAGAACATTATCCATTGTTCTGGAGAGATTGTTATGAACTTCAAATCACTTGGTCAGCTCTGGTGGCATGGACCACCTCCTGCTCCATTGACTCTTTCTTGCCATGTGGTATCAAATACTCACTTCTCTGGATATTTTGTTCCTCTAGGGGCCTTTTCCTGATTCTTCTGCTCTTTGATAACTTCCTATGCCATATCTTCCTCAAAGGTTTCATTCTGCTGGAATCCTTTTTGTATGATAACCTTGTGCTGTTTGCTTTCTCTGATGAATGTTAAAGACGGCCTCAGATAAGCTAACAGTCAAACATGATACACAGGCAATTCACCATTGCTCTTCCCTCAGTGTCCACCCATTTGGCAGGGCCTAGTGTCTATTTCCTGCCGAAAACAATCTTACAAAACTCCCTGACCCTGTTTGTGAACTTAGGTTAAGACCTCCCAACTGTCTGTTCTATTTCTAAAGACAGCAAGCTTATTTTTGAGTAACTGAAAAAGGAGATAAAACCTAATGAGAGAGAGAGAGAGAGCATATGTTATAGATGCAAAAGGTTTCTGACATTTCCCAGTAGGATGGGGAAAGATCCCATGTGAAGAATTCTGATGAAGCACAGACAACCCTGAGCTAGATGGACCCATGTTCTGATCTGATATAGTAGTGTTTCTCAACCTTGGTGACTTGAAGATGGGTGGGCTTCAACTCTCAAAATCTGGGAGTTGAAGTCCACCCATCTTCAAGTCACTAAGGTTGAGAAATGAGGTGGTATAGTATAAAGCAGGTTGATATGCCTCAAATGACATGTCATTAAGCTTTCCCCATTTCTAAAAGTGATAATGCCTGTCCTACTGTAACAGATACGAATCAGACTCTTCAGATGGTAAAATAAACTAAGGAATGTTTCTTCCTGGCTCCAACAAAATGCAATCCGAAATAGTAAGGCTATCCAATCCAAAATAGTAAGGCTATCCAATCCAAATAGTAAGGCTATCCAATCCAAAATAGTAAGGCTATCTGGGATTGTACAGCAGATGTGAAGGGCAGCTGCACAGTGACAGGAAAAGGTACGATATCAAGGACAAGTGCAAAGTTTGCACCTCGACATCCTCCACCGCACCATTTTGCCTTTGAAACTAAAACACTGTACATCTGTGGAGATTCTCAGTCATCCAGGTCCTATTCTTCCATCCACCCACCATCACAACTGGTGAAGCTTCTTGCATGAAAAGCAAAATGTTTTCTTCTTTTTCCTCAAGGAAATAAAAACCAGTCCAGTTGCCTTTTGAAAAATCTCCTTTGAGATAAAACACTGCACAGCTCCTCTAAATCTAACCTCCAACTGTTCTGCTCCAGAAAAAATTCCCAGCTCTTTCCACGCTGGTGACCTCACTAGCTGAACCACTGTGGCCCTTGACTGCTTGATATTATGAGGTGGGTTTCAGCCAAATTGAACTTGTTTTAAGGAAGCCCAATTGCTGTGGATCCTTCATTGTTGTGGACAACTCAACAGCATCAGTTGATGGATTTGGCTTTTCAGTGGACGTCAGTGGGGCTTCAAAATTAAGATTTTCCGCAATCCTTCATGCAATCCATTGAAGAAAATAAGACAGAATGGATACCTGCACAATCTCTTTGGGCTGAAAGCATCTCTAGATTAAACCAGCTACCTCTGTGCCCCTGCATGCTACAATTTGTAAACTTCACTGTTAACTGCCCAGCATCAGCAGCCAAGCCCTTCTCTTCCAAAGGATAATTGGGGCCTGTATACTGCTGCTGCTCCCAGCACACTGCCAATTCAGGAAGGGAAATGAAGGGAGCACAGATATTTGCTCCAGGAAGCCAAAACACAAGCCAGCATCTTTCCATTACAATTGCCTGTTCTGTCAGCCTGTGGCTGGCGCACTTTCTGCCTGAAGGAGGATCAGAGTCTTCCTGCAGGGAGCTGCCAGCAGCCCTGCTTGTCTCTCTCCCATCCTGGATCCAAGTGGCTCTCAGCAGGCATGCCCCTCCTCGCCCCCCCCCATCCAATTATAACCAGCTTTCTAATCATTTGTTTGGAGTCAGAGCCAGGCGCCTGTGGCTGCGCTCAAGGGTGGGAGAGAAGAGGGCTGCCAGGGGAATCGGGGTTGCTTTCCTTTTTTCCCCTTTTCTTTCCTTTCCTTTCCTTTTTCTCTTTTCCTGGATTGCTGCTGCTGTGATGATGGTGGCAGGGGCTCCAGCTGCTATGGCAGCAGAGAGAGTGGTCAAAGTCTTTGATACTCATCCTTGTACCTCTTGCCCTGTCCTTAGATGGGTTGTGACTCTGCTGGGTAGAAAGGAGGGAGGTGGGCTCCATCTGGATGTGAAGGGGGTGAATTTTAGGCCAGTCAACTCTGAAACATGCTACTTGTAGGCTGGGTTTCCACTACATACTAAACACTAAACCTGGGTTAGCTAAGCGCCATTTTTATGTTCCCAAGTGAATACAGCATTATAATTATCTTTTGACTACTGGTCATGCTCTGGTTCAAACAGCGTGCAGCTAGAGCAGTGGCTGGGTTCCCATATAGCTTCAGTTTAGCTGAATCTAGCACACTGTGCAAATCTAGTTTTAGAATCAGCATCTCACCCACTGGGCCCTTTGGGTTCCCTGCCTTACTGAGATTTTTTTTGTGACTGAGGATTTCTGTTAGGTTCCTGCAGACCAGTTTTTAGAGGCATCAGAAATTGAGATGGCTAAGGCACATTGTGTGATTTGAGTCTCCCTTAGTTAAGGATTTGGTAAGGATAAGTAAGAACTGAATGTCATACTTTGCTAATATGATTATTAGGCTCTTCTTCCCTGCACTTAAGTTGCATAATCCACCAGAGAGCATACCCTTACAATTAAAAGATGAATGAAACAAATGGAATGCCTTCAAAGTTGCCAGCATTTTATCAGCCTGTTTCTAGGCTGTTTGCTCTCTGATTTGCAAACAATAGCAAGAGGGCTCTTAATGAAAAGCATTTGACCGTTGATTTCTGCAAAATTTAGCAGGTTTGAGTAAATAGGTTTCCATTCTGAAATCTTTCCTTTAAATTTAAGGAAACTAAATATAATTAAAAATGGGATACTATAAAGTAAAACACATGAGAGTATATGGGATTTTTAGCAACCGGTTCAAATGAGTAAGGATAGGGGGGAATAAGGTTCTCTTGATTATTTATGCATAAATGT
This sequence comes from Azemiops feae, assembly GCA_023970755.1. Taxonomy (NCBI): domain Eukaryota; kingdom Metazoa; phylum Chordata; class Lepidosauria; order Squamata; family Viperidae; genus Azemiops; species Azemiops feae. Next base: position 960,774 of record JALGBA010003956.1, read on the forward strand.
ATAAGAAATGCTTTTGATGATGCTAGAAGTATGTATTGATTGGGGATGCAAATGTGTTTGTGCCCTTTGTTTGCAATGAATCTTAGGTACAATGTATGATGCAACAAAGGATAGGGGTCTGAAAATTAGTACATTAAAATCCATGGTATTTTTGTTTAGTACAACGAACGATTTACAAGTTACACATTAATGATAAAAATAGACAAAATAATTGAATGTGTATATCCTGATAGATGAATGTCTGTGGAGATTCTCAGTCATCCACGTCATGGTTGTCCTAAAAGTGCTTTTCAAAAGTCTACTGGACTTTGTTCATTTTTTCTTGAAGATGTTTTGCTTCTCATCTAAGAAGCTTCTTCAGAACTGAGAAGCGAAATGTCTTCAAGGAAAAACAAAGAAAGTCTGTTTGTATAAAGAGAGCCTTTAGAAAAAGCACCTTTGGGACACCCTGATAGATGTTTAATAAAGATTTAAAAATAGATGAAGAAATTTTGATATGTATACTGCTACCAGAACCTTAGTAGGCAATACATCTCCATTGCAAGGAATTACTATTTGCTGAAAAAGCTAAAATGATGGTGTGTAAGAGTGTGTTTCTGCCTGCTTTGTTGTATCTATGTGAGAATTGGGTATATTAGGGGAAAAATAGAAATAAGTTGAATGCAGTCAGAATAGGTTACTTAAGAGTTTTGTGTTGTAAGGAAGAAGTTATTGTGGTGATAATGGATGAAGAATAGCATGGATTGAATATAAAAAAGAGCGATCAGTAGAAAAGAGACATGTAGAGATGATATGGTCATGCAAGCGATCCTTGTCTAATGATCGCTCAATCACTTCTTTAGCAAGTGTTTGAGCTTATATCAGTGCTGAAGGAGTAGTAGTTATGATGGGTTCTCTTATTTATGCCTGTCACAGTATTCCATGGTCATGTGATTATTGACATTTGCAACCTTCCCTGCTGGCTTCTGACAAGGATAATCAATGGAGAAGCCAGAAGGAGTCCAAGTTGTGGTCATGTGTGGTCCTCACTTAATCATCAGTACAGTTCTTGCTCAGCGACAGAACTGCCATTGCTAAATGGTGTGGTCATGTGATTTTTTTAAAAAAACCTATCACTGCATGGTCCCAATTAGCATTGTTAAGCAAAGGCTACCTGCATAGAAGGGATGAGTAAGAAATGAATTGGAAAATAGATACACAAACAGTACATGGATCAAGAGGAAGACCGAGAATGATGGCTGGATGGAGTTGATGAGATCTTGATGAAAGCATGGAGTTTTCTAGGACAGAAATATCTGGAGAGATGTAGTGAATGCTGCTGATAGCAATAGCAGTAGCAGTTAGACTTCACAGTGCTTTACAGCCCTCTCTAAGCAGTTTACAGAGTCAGCACATTGCCCCCAACAATCTGGGTCCTCAACCTCGGAAGGATGGAAGGCTGAGTCAGCCTCGAGCCGCTCAGGATCGAACTGCCAAACTGCTGGCAATCGGCAGTCAGCAGAAGTAGCCTGCAGTACTGCATTTTAACCACTGCGCCACCACGGCTCTTGATGTAGATGTATTTAATTTTTCTTTTGAATTTCATGGCCATAATTTGTTTTGCTTACTATTTCCTATCTCCTTTCCTATCTCCTTTCCTATATACTACAGTTGCCTTGGCAAGATGGGCAGCATAGAAGTTTAATAAATAAATAAATTCCATACCCATGATGGGTATATAAATATGTACTTCTGTAGGCTACTGCCAGGTATCAGAAGTGGTTTGATAAATCCATCTTTAAGTCAGTTGATGCCTTATCACAGAATGTAATCCTCTCCTGGGGGTGGGGTGAGGGAAAAACACTCCTCCCCTTAGCATTATAGAGTCTTGCTCTTAAAGAAGAGAGAAGAAAAAAAAGACTTTTTCCAGTAATGGTGTCAGAAAGTCTCAGTATTTATAAGCATAAGTGTAGTCATGCTTTATCAAATTAGCACTGCTCATCCTTAGCAACTTTAAGACATGTGGACTTCCAGAATTCCTCCACCAGCATGCTACTACTTGATTTATTGATTATGCGCCATCAGGTTGTTGTCAACTTTTAGCAATCACATTGATACATTTTCTCCATGTTGACCTGCCCTTAATCTAGTCCAGTGATGGCGAATCTTTTAGAGACTGAGTGCCCAAATTGCAACCCAAAACCCACTTATGCATTGTCGAGTGCCGGGTGGGTGTAGCCCGTTGGCTGGGTGTGGCCAATTGGGTGGGCATGGCTGCGGTGGTAACGGCAGACTGGGTGGGACTAAAAAGTTCAATCAATCAATTTCAACTTTGCAAGATCTTTTTTTTCCCGCGAGAAGTTGAAATTGACTGATTGAACCTTTTTTTTTTTTTGCACACGGCGGCGGAGGCCTAAAGCGAAAAGGTTTTATAAAACCCAACTGAAGGCCTAGGACTGGGGCGACGGCGCGCGTGCCCACAGAGAGGGCTCTGAGTGCCGCCTCTGGCACCCGTGCCATAGGTTCGCCACCACTGATCTAGTCTTTCAGCATTTCCAGTGGTGCCCCCATCACCACTGAAACTGAATCTATCCACCTTGCTACTATCATCCTCTTCCCTTCTTCTACCTTTCCCAGCATTATATACTTCTCCAGGGAATGAGCTCTTCACACAATGTGTCTAAAGAAGAATAACTGGAGCCTGGTCATTTGTGTCTTGAATGAAAATTCTGGGCTGACTTGGAGGATCCATGCTCAGCCTATTTCAATCCTGCAAGTTCAAGCCCACACGTCTTAAAATTGGCAAGGTTGAGAAACTGTATTAAATAAATCATGATAGTTGCATTTTCACCAGCACCATTAATCTATTTACAAGCAAATCACGTTATGATGGAAACCACTCATACTGTGCATGTATAGACAGGAAGGCTAAAAAGAAGATTTTAAGAAAGTGAACATTATATTGCAGAGCCTAGCTTCTAGAATGAGAAAGGAGTAAGAGAGTAATGTCCATTCTTTAGGACAGATTTTAAACGATTATTTGATTTCTTTCCTTTTGCCAATTACCCATGGTTGCCACTTTTTAATTGGTCCCTGCAGCCTGATTTGCACGAATTAGCAAAAGAATGCATTTATCTTCAGCTGCCAAGTTGGGGCAATCTTTCCAGCAGATTTTCTTAGTCTGTCGGTAATGTACCCTACTCCCTCTGAATGCGGCTCCCCAACCTTGCATGGGTGCTCTCTAGCTTTAAGCAGAGGCTCCTCTCTTGGGTGAGAAGTCTGACTCCTGGTAACTTGGTAAGGTCTCAGCCACGCCAGCTTAGTCCTTGCTACTGTAACTCCTTTAGTCTCAGACCTTGGAAATGGTTTTTTTTTTCATCTCCTCCTCCCTCCCTCCCTTCCAAGGGGCCAGGACAGAGGCATTGCTCCTGATTTATAGCCCATAACTGCAGTCAAACAGAAAGCCCTTCATACCGTCCAGCAAGCTTGCTGCCTCCCTGCTTTCAGCACATACCAGTGTCACCACATCCCTCTGCCCACAGCCCCTTTCCATGCCCCAACCGCAGCTGAGCACAACAAAGAATTGTGCACTGCAACTCCCTCCTTCTACTCTTGGCTCTCCCCACGTACAAAGGACTAGCCCCACACCTCAAATGAAATACCTGCTGTCATTGCCTAAGCTCTGCCTCCTGCCCAAATGCCACTCCATCTTTCCAAATACTTCCTAGCTTGGAAGAGGCACAGATTTTTAGGCTTTATATCCTCATTTCCTCCCTGAAATAAAGACAGTGATTACGCAGCATTTCTTTTCTCTCACCGCCCACCCCACAACAATCCCACCAAATTTTTCTCAAAAGTACCTTTGCACAGATGAGTAATACATGTATTTCTGTTCATATTCTGCTACTAGGAAAAAAAAATCAGATCTAAAAATAGAACATGAGAAATAATAACTGTTTGCACTAGGGATAAATTTCAAGAAATTACAGAGAAGGTCTTGTTTATTTGGATTTAAGACAAACAAGTAATGGGGGAAAGAGAGAAGAAAATAAACATTATTCTGGGTTACCTCCTTTGTTTAGTTTTTGCAATTGAGATCCTTTGTATTCTTTGTGGATCTCAAAGGAATTCAGTATTAGGAAATAGTAATTAATATGTAACCAGGGTTAAATTTCTAAAACGAAATATACTTAAACTCATTTTTTGCAGTTTTTTTTTATCCCAGTGAAGTGTGTGCATATGCATATGTGTGTTAAGTGATCTGTATAGTCTCAAAAGCATATTGGAAATTCCTCTATGTTCAAATATGATGGTTAATCTTTTTAATTATCTTAAAAAATTCAGTAGCTTTTTGTCTCCAATTAGCCTTAGCGTACACTGGCTGTCTGGATTGATGAGTAGGAACTGTGTTTTATTTGCCAGATTTGTACATCCCATTTAGCTTAATCATGGTTTGATTGAACTCATAAATGGGACTAAGTATCAAAATGGGGCTTGTGTGATTTGGCTTAATGTATTGTTTAAATCCAGCCATTGGATCTCTTCGTATCTCTAAAAGGTCAGTTTCATAAACTGAGCTAAGTGGCTGCTGTTTAGCCTTACCATATTGTTATAGGATTCCCACAGAGTTACATTTTGTGCTTTGTATCTACATGAAAGTGCTGAATGAGTCGTGCCAAGATTTAGAATAGGAAGTCATGAGTACAGGGTAAAACCCAGTTCCCAGTGTCAGACCCTGCCAACACGGAGAGCTTTGCAGCTTTTGACTTGAATGCAAAAACAAAATGCTGAGTGATAAGATCCAGGAAGAGAGGGTGAAATATTAACAAGGGCGAGCCTGTTCATTTTACACCCCCCCTTCCAATAATGCTTCTATACTTTCAAAGAAGCAAGGCTTATTTCATTCAAGTAAGACCATGGAAGGGACTAAATAAATTTCTAGGATTACTATGTAGAATCATAGAGTTGGAAGAGACAATTGAGTCCAGTCCCTGCTGGTAACAAACTGGATGAGAATCTGGAAGCAGGCTGGAAGAATCTGCACAAAATAGAGGTAGTGTTTTGGAGGCCAGGAGCGTTTTTCAGTTTAGGAGAGTTGTGATCTTATACGGGGGCTGTATGAATTGTATTTCAAATCTGAGGAAACTCATGCATTTAGTTAGCTGCTGAAAGTGTATTTGGTCCCATCCTCTGAGGTTGTGGTCCTTCCTGGATAGAGGTGGTTGGGTCCAGTGTTTCTCAACCGTAGCAACTTAAAGATGTGTGGACTTCAACTCCCAGAATTCTGGGAGCTGAAATCCACACATCTTTAAGTTGCTACGGTTGAAAAACACTAGTTTGGCCACAGTGATCCATGCTCTGCTCATGTCCAGGTTAGACTACTGTAAAATACAGTATGTGGGATTGTGAAGACTAAATGGAAAAATGCAGTGGCACAATTACCTAGCAATGATGTACAACTACTAGGATGCTAATGAGACCAGCTGAAAACAACCTAGATTGGAAGTGCACAAACTGTTTGGGGGGGGGGCTATGGATCAGCTTCTGATCACAATTAAAAATGTTGTTTCATTTGGAAGCCTCCATGGCCTCGGAAACCTGAAAGGACCTTCTACTCCTTTGTAAGCCTGCCAGTACTGTAAGCTCCTCTTTACAGAGTTGTTCTCCAGCATCACCACAGGGATAGCTGAACTAAGGACTGGAGAGTAACTGCTGAAACAAAGACTTCATTCATACAACACACTGAACTACAAGCTGTTTAATCACATTTCAACCAGTATGTTGTGTGAACTCAAGCTATGCAGTTTTGCAATTCAGAGTATTGCATGGATCCAGAAAATTGCGGTGCTCGGTTAACACATGTGAAACTGCCCTTCTCTACTTGCCTATTTGCCGCTTAGCCTATCTGTATGGTTTATTAAGAATTACTTTATGGGACCAGGCAAAGATTTTTGCAATTTTTCCAGGTTGTTAAATCTTTTAGGAAGATATATTTTATTATTCCACTGAATGGATTTTATGTTCCCAATCTCTTTTATTTAAATTCCCCTTTCTTTCACGCTCCAGGTGGCATAACCAAAGTTCTACTACTTCCACCTTATGCCCACAACAACCTTGCAGGATTGGCTATGCTTGGATTCATCCATCCAATGGGCTGGAGAGGTATTTAATGCGGCCTGTATGAAAGAGTCATTCTCCGCACATTTGTTCAAAAGCAGATCCCGTTGCTTGAAAGAGACGTCTCGTCTCCAGGAAATTGTGCAGGCTGGCAGCGGCCACGAACCATCCCGCACGCGTTCCTGCAGACACGTACTGCACAGCCCCCCCCCGCCCCAGCCCTCTTTATCTTTTCCAGCTCCTTCCTGCTGCCTGGTCCCGCCGCCGAGCCCGGGGGGCGAGAGTCTCTGGCGGATGTGCCTAGGCCGCAAGCTGGTGAGAGGGCTTGGCAGCGTCTCTCCCAGGCCTAGCGAAGGATGCTGAAGCGCTTGTGTCACTAACCGCTAGAGACACGGCGTCTCCGGCACCGGAGGAATCGCAGCCAGGGGTTGGATCATGCGGGCTGGGGGTCGGGAGAAAGAGGGGGCTGCCAGCCACACACGTGGGTGGGAGACGGAAGGAGGAAAAGATCCGTGGGGCGGAAGAGGGCGGCGCCAAAAGGGGGGGGAAGCGGGGGATCCGGAAGGAAATTAAGATTCACTTCTTAAAAGATTGGGAGAGGGAACCTGCCAGAGCTTTCGTCTGCATGTGGAACCGATCCTCGGTCTCTTGTAATTTGGTGCAGAACGTCGCTTGCAGCACAATTCTGTTTTTGCTGATTGGAAATCACCCGCGCTGTTTCAATAGAAGTTCCTCCGCGGTGTTCTTTTATTGCAGCCTTCATCCCTCTGTCCTGAGGGCCAGTATAACCAAAAAGTTCATCTTAAACGGACAAGCATTTGAATTACTCCGACTGCAACACTTCTGTGGCTCTTAATAAGCGCAGGCATGGAGAACTCCTGCGGTTTCTCCTCTTCCCCCACCTCCCACAACGCTCTGCTTGGTCTTGGTATGTAATGTCCTGGGTTCATGTGTGCACGACATGTTAACACTGGTTTTGTTGCTCTTCTCTTTTCAAGAAAAGGGATACCATCCACACATTACAGGTAGTCCTCAACTTAATGACCACAATTGAGCCCAAAAATTCTGTTGTTAACTGAAACATTGTCAGGTGAGTTTTGCCCCATTTTACGACCTTGGAGGTCTTTTAATCCAACCTCGAGGTAAAAGCCTTATGCTACCCCAGTCAAATGGTTGTCCTGAGATGGCATAAGGCTCCTGCCTTGAGCAAAGGGGTTGAACTAGAAGACCGTTGAGGTGCCTTCCAGCCCTATGATTCCATGTTCTGTGTTCCATCTCCCAGGAGACCTGGACTTGCCTGGACAGGCAAGGGAGAGAGGGAGAGAGAGTCTATGTAAATAATTCAAGTAAATGGTTATGGTTCTAGAATGATAAAACCCTTCCGAGCTATTTCCCCCCCCCCAAACCAGGTCTCTGATCACGTTCCTTGGAGAACTGATGTGAAAGGGAAAGAACCTGGTTTGAAAGAGCTGGGCTCTGCCATTGCTCAGCTGCAGAGCCCCCACAAAAGAGTGTCCAGGGAAGGCCATACATGCCTAACTTGACTGATTTCACCCCCTCAAACTTGGCTGAGTGCACCCTCAACTGAATAGTTGGTGAAGTAACTCAAATTGTACCCACTGAAAAATACCAAGGATTTCTGCTGTTTAAGAGGGAAAATACAACATTAACCCAGGAACAGCTAAGAATAAATTAAGAAAGCTTCAGGCCTGGGTAGGGGATTCAATAGCCCCCCCCCCCAAAAAGGGTGGGGTGGGGTGGGAATGTTCATCCATGGTTAGGTGCAAATGGAGGGAATTCATTCATCTTCCTTCTGAAAAAAACCCCACACGCTCTGCCTTACCTATACTTGCCAGAAAAAAGGGTGGTTTTTTATATAAAAGTTTTATTAGTTTTTAAGAATTACAATCTTTACTGCTTAGTAAACAACATGTTGTCTGGGTTCAGATATTTGACATTAACTTCTTCAATATAAATCTGTTCAATACTACACAATCCAGTATTTTTTCCCTGATCCTCCTTTCTTCTGCATATTTTTTCCATTTCCCCCTCATTACACAGTTACAATTTTTGGTACTGTTAATGTATAGAGTTATATATAAGCATCTTCATCATATTTTACTAATGTCATACAAATAATATCAATTCATAAATCAATGTCAATTCATAAATCAATATCCTGCTTTTCGTGCTCTTGTTAAGGTTTGATTTCCCATCAGTATTTGAAATATCTTTGTCAGTTATAATTTTCTCAATATTAATTACATTTATATAGCTAAAAGTTTTATTCATATCAATCCTTTTATTTTCATATTTCCCATATAAAAAAAAGCTATTTTAGTTGTAAATCATATCTTTCATTATAAAAGTCTAATTATATCTAAGGGTCATCCGTTCTTTTAATCTTATTCAAACAAGTATTTAAATAAGACTCTCGCTTTCTTTCTTTGCCAAGTAGTTTTCCAAGCCAGGGCAATTAGATCGCCCAGGAATTTTCTTTCTATTTTTGTGAAAATTGCTTGACCTGAGGAAGACAATTTAGGTAGGGTATTTTGGAGGGGAATTCCACCCATTTATATTCCTTAACTCCCAGTTTCTTTCTCCCTCAATTTCTCTTTTCATTCCCTGTCTCCCAAGTTGTGACATTTCCCCTAAGAGCTCTAAATTCCATTTTAAAAAAATCATCTTCCTTGCCATCAGAGGTATTTTGCAGACCTAAGGGGTCTGCATTTTCATTGTTATAGCTAAGTCTTGCAGTATTTTGTTTGTATATAGTCGTTTATATTTCCCTTTTATCTCTTCCGTCTCTAAATCCATTTCCTCTGTTTCGTCTTCTGATTTCTGGTTTATTTGTTCATACTTTGTAGTCATTATCTGGGAACTTATCTGGGAACTTTCTAGTTGTAGATTTAATTTGGAGATTTGCTCATTTATATTGTCTAAACTGTTTTTACTCTCATTATGATTTCTTTTTATGTCCTCTGTGTATGCAACGTTTGGTGAATTAGTTGTAGCATGGAATATATTTCCTTCTGAAAAGTATTTGTTTTTCTTTTCCTCTAGTATCACCAGTGTCAGTAAGAGTAGATCAAAGTTTCCTCTAGTTTTCTGGTCTTTATATGTATCCTTTCTAATCCAATAGATTCCAGAGTATAGATTCAGTCTTGAAAGCAATATTTTATAGTGATCCTTTGTCTCAAGTATCCAAAAACTGTCAATCAGGCAAGGTTGTAATCCACAATGTTCAAAGTGTTCAAAATGTTCAACCTCTCTGAAAACAGCTCAAAAGTCTCTCCCAGCCAGGCGTAGTCCAAGGTCAAATTTTTCTTTCTCTCTCACTAGCTCTTGAGGTTAAAAGTCCAAGCTCAGTAGATATTTATAATCCAAGAAGGTCAGGGTGATAAGTATGCCAAAATATTTTCCTTTATTGCCAGCTGTTCTCCCAAGCTAGGAGTCACCAAGCAGCCAGGAAGCAAATTATAATGCTATACACAAATCCACCACTAGATGTCATTCAAAGTCCATTTTCCACTCTTAAAACAAAGGGTTGATTTCTTATATTTTGCCTCAATGTTTTTTCCTTTTCAAAGAGGAAATCTTAACAGTTATCTCAATTCTCAAATTTATCAAAACTGTAGCTTTATGTTACTTCCACTTCAGTATTGTATGTTTCTCTCCCCCATAAAATTAAAACACCACTTCCGTTTACATTCAGAGGTTTTTAGCTTCTTGGGAGCCTTTCCCAGGAAATTCAGTTGTAAAATAGTAAAGAAATGATCAATATTCTCACCCAGTTCCAAACATGCTGTTCACGATGTGTTAATTGGTGCTTTTTCTTCTTTGGTTGTCAGCAGCTAATGGCCGGCCACAGGAATGTCTTTCCCCTGCCGGTTTGGAGGGCTTTCCTTGGATCGAACTTCCTTGCCATCTGTCCATGATCCACAAGGCACTCCTCCTCTTCGAGGCGACTTTAGGCCCTTTTAAGGGCCCCCAGCAGGGCGAAATTGGGTGCGGAAGGCAGAGCCCTGCCTTCCTGCATCCCATTCTGCCACGACGCAAACTGGAAGTCCTAGAAAAAAGGGTGTTTTAAGGTAACCAACCAATGCTAGTACATATGATTGTGTGGTGCTCTGTTACCCTCCAGCAGTTGGAATGCATTACAGCACCAGATGAAGCTCCCTTGTTTTTCAGGTAAGGACAGTCCAAAGGAGGCAATTGTATCTGGAAATTTCTCTGGATTTCACCTATCATCAGTTGCTGATTAGTGCCCCTGGATGCAGTTGGATGAACTAAGTTCTTATGAGCCTATAGTTATTGCTACTCAGAATCGCTCCCCCTCCCCCGAATCTTTAGCATGATTCAGTTGTTGCATGACTCAGCGTAATTTCAGGGATAGTGATATGCTGCCCTGCCTTTCTAAAAATCTATACTAGACCAGGGTTCCCTAACCTTTCCGGCTTTGTGGACTGGGGCAGAGGGAAGAGGGGATGGTTCTGTGCGAGCGGCTGGCAAGCGCGCGTGCAGCTCCATTTGTGCGAGTGGCAGGCACGAACACATCGCTCACACAAATGGAGCTTGCGCACATGTGCTCACTCGCTGCTTCCACAAGTGGGAATGCACGTGCACGCACACTTTCTCATCCACTATTTCCACAGACCGGTTCCAAACAGCTCATGGCCCAGCAGTGGGTTGCAGCCTGGGGGTTGAGGATCCCTGTACTAGACAATCCATGACCTATTGGGTCATCATTTCAAGATATTTCCTTACCAGATTCTTCAGTGCCTCCAATAATGGCAGAGCTTCTAATATACTGCCTTCACTGGAAATGTTAAAAATTCAGGGAGACATTCAGAGATGTATCAGCCTTGGAAGTAACACATATTGAACTGTATAGTGCAATCAAGCACCAGGAAATATATTATGACATTTTGTTTTGTCGTAAAATGCTTTATAATTTTTATGTCATAAAATTTTGTTAAAACTACTTATAAATGTCGTGAGATGCTGGGGTAAAATACAGGTAGGAAAGGGACAGACGCTTTGCTGCTTTTCCTCACTTGCCCAGCCATAGTTCAAGCATGCCCTAGCACAGGGGTTCCCAACTGGGGGTGCTCACACACTCTGGGATGCGAGACGCTATTCCAGGGGGTGCGAAAACTTGGGTTTTCAAAATTATAGTGCATATGCATAATTTGTTGCTGTTATTTTGAACTTTTGTAAGGGGTGCGAGAATATAGCAGCAGCGTTCTACGGGTGCAGGGTATGGAAGAGGTTGGGAGCCGCTGCCCTAGCATCTTCTTCCTTCTTTGCCTTCATCATGTCCTCAGCATGTGAGTATTTTGAAATAGGGTAAAGCTGTCTTCACCTTTCTGGTGCTAAAACTACTGTAGCGTGTTTTTTGGTACTCCAAGAACAGGGCTAATTTCTTAAGTTTTACTACCTTTTACCTTGGGGGAACTCGAGCAGTTGAAATGACTGGGAGCAGACACATCCAGACAGAATAAGGATGGGCAGTAGAATTAGCCAGTTTCAAGTCAATGTAGCTTTCTGCCAGTTCAAGGATGTGTAAGAGCACTTCAGTTCAGCATTTGGGAAATGCTCCTAGACACCTCGGTGAAAGCCCTCTTACGGAGGACATTCTTGTCATAACAAAAGAAGCACAGATTGTTTTTTGTCCTGTTCTGTGGAACCAACGCTAAACAATTTTGCCTCATTTTCTGCAAGGTAGACTTCCCCATAGCCTTTTCCAGGCTAAATATGCACAATGCTTCCATAGTTTCCCCTACATTTTTCCTTCTAGGCCCCTTGTCCTCTTGGTGACTATACTCTGGACATGCTCCTGTCTGTTTGCGGTGCCCAGAACTGATGTGTGTGATCTGACCAATACAGAACACAAAAAGAAATAATGACTTTTCTTGATCTTGATACCGTATTTCTTTTGATATAATCTAAAATTGCATTAGCTTTTTTTTTTTTTGCAGCTGCCTCACTCTCTTGGCTTATGTTCACCCATGATCCACCAGAACCTTTTCTGTATGTGCTGCTGTCCAGCATGGCCTTTACCATTGGGGTCATGCTGATGCCTAAGACAGTTCGTACCCAAATGTAGAGCTTGGTATTTCTCCCTGTTGAAATTAATCTTCCTGGTTTCTGTCTGATTTTCTAGTTCAGTGGTGGCGAACCTATGGCACAGGTGCCAGAGGCGGCACTCAGAGCCCTCTCTGTGGGCACTCGTGCCATGTCCCGGAGATGGCAACCATCCCTCTTCAAGCAGCTGCCCGCTAACTCGCCGAGGTCCCACATGGCCAGATGCATCCCAGCACAGCTGGTTTCCCTCCCCCCATCCCATCCCATCCCTCCTGGCCTCGCATGCTCTCCTTTTCCCAGGCATGACCCTCAGCTGTTGGCTGGCCGTCGAGCTCAGAGGCGGCTTCTCTGAACTGCTGGCAGCGGGCTGCGGAGCTCTAGAGTGCGCCGGTTGAGGGGCCAGCAGGCTGTGGCTGCTGACAGACACCGTTGGCCCCCATGCAATCGCTGGCCTCTGTGTGCAGGGGCCGATGGTGTCAGGCAGCAGCCGTCCTGGCCCCTGCATCGCCTTGCCCTGCGACAATGGCACCCCCGCCCTGCCTCGCCTTGCCTGGCCTCGCCCCGCAGGACGAGCCTCTGCCCACCGCCCCACCTGCCAGAGACCCCCTGGATTTCCCCCAACCCTGTCCGGCCCCCACAGGAGGAACATCGAGGTGACCACACCCACCTTGGCCACACCCACCCATTCTGCCATGACCACCACAGCGATGCCCACCCAGTGGGCCACGCCCACCTGGCACCCGGCGATAAATAAGTGGGTTTTGGGTTGCAGTTTGGGCACTCGGTCTCTAAAAGGTTCTCCATCACTGTTCTAGTTTGTCAAGATCTTCTGGAATCTTGATACTGTTTTCTCAGTTTGTCATCCCTTCTATCTGTCATCTGGAAATCTAATAATTGTATTTTCTAACTCTTCAACCAAATCATTTATAAGTATGTAGAATGGAGCTTTGTGGCATGGTAATTTATATAGTTGTTGAATCAAAATATAGAACGAGTAAAACTGAATCTTTATATCTCTAGATCTGTTTCTGCATGCATATCTTATTACATGTTTCTGGGCATATTGGCAAAGGCACAAACAGGACTACATTGACAGGAATTTCTATCCAAATTAGATTTTCATCAGATTAATATGAACTAAAGCAAACCAGGAGTACATATGGATTGTTTTTCCTTTATGTTAACTTTATTTTTCCAGTTACTCCTTAAGTACTTAAAATGTCCCTCTTTTACATATAACCAGAACAATTAAAGAAAAGTAAAATGATAGATTCTTTTTACTAATCCCCACTTACTGCAGAATTGTGAATTCATTCATTCCTCCCACTCCTACCAAATCCATGGCAATGAGCTTAACTTGGTTAATGAATTAACCTTTTTTGGGGGGATGGGGTCACAGAATGTGGTGAATCATCCACTGACCAAATGGCTTGTATTCAGACAATATACTAAGCCAGCCCATGCTCGAACCAGTCAGACTTAGCATGTTGCATAAATGCTGCAACTGCTTGGCTTTTAACTGTTAAGCAGTTTGAACAAACCCAGCTAATATAACCTACTTATTCGGTCTTAATAAAGCAAGCATTTGATCTTAATAAAGCAAGCATTCGGTCTTAATAAAGCAAGCAGGTTCATGTGATTTTGTGCAGATACCCTGGATGTTATACCCCAAAATGTGTATGACAGATTTTCTTTATATGTGTTTATGGCTGTAAAGATACACCTATGCATGGATGCTGCTGAAATACAGGTATCGTGTCCTTTTATATGCGCAAAGAAGTGCATGCAGCAGCAGAGTTCTGAGGGCTTGTATCTTCCTTGCTGTGACAGATCAGTATGTGAGGAGAGACAGAACCTGGAAGGCAGCAATGTGTGTAGAGTTTGCTGTGCAGTAGGGCCAACCCCCAGCTCTGAAAGCCCTCCTGTCTGACTGCCAGAGGAAGGAGTCTGCCTGGTGCCAACAATATTTCCCTTGGCCAGTGGCCGGGTTGCAGGGAACACAGAGCCCTTGTACCAGGTTCACGTTGGCTGTCCCTCTCCCTGAATCTCGCCGGGGTTACACCTGTAAGTGGAACAATGGCTACAAGAGGGCTTTTTCCTTCTGGAAGTTTCTCTTGGCCTCCTATAAGTCCCATTGTTTTAGATACAGGCTCTCATTTGGTACCAAAACCAGCCTTCTTTTAGCACTGCAAGCCTGCTCATAAGGTAACACTGAGTGGTTACAGCAGCCTACTAGGCCTTAGTTTTCAAAGCAGCAATGAAAGTCAGGGGCTGGGTTCACATAACAGGCCAGCCTGTGATAAAATGGAGTGGTGTAATCTGTGCTGAAATCCACTTCCATCTTCCATCTCCACCTTTCCTGGAAAACAATAATATGTCTATAACCTAACGACATACCAGGAAACCAATCATAGTAACTGCTGGGAACTATGTCATCATGGCAAAAAATGGTGATTTCTAGACAGGTTTTTTTAAACACACTAACGTTTTTGATTTGACTTACTGGGAAGTCCTTGTGTTGTTTTTTAAATAAATATCTGCAATTAATTTGTATTCTAAGTAATAGCATCTGATAGAACTGTGTCAGTGACTGATTGCTTGTATAGGCTTTGAGAGTTTTGTACATTCCTCTTTTTTCCAGGGAGGTGTGAAAGGATATTGTCCAGATTACTAGTCTGAATACAGATTCCATATACCTTTTTAAAGATTTTTTATCCCCCTCTTACTATTTTTTATAAATAACTCAAGGTGACAAACACACACAATACTCCTTCTGCCTTCTATTTTCCCCACAACAACAACCTGTGAAGTGGCTTGGGCTAAGAGAGAGTGATTGGCCCAAAGTTACCCAGCTGGCTTTCATACCTAAGACAGGACTAGAACTCATAGTCTCTTGGCTTCTAGCCAGGTGCTTTAAACACTAGACCACACTCACTTCTTATAGTCTCTTCATACTTAACCTGCCTGCCTCTTTACCAGCCAACCAGCCAGCCCAGAAAACTGCAAATCTTATACCAACAAAATAGGGTTTTTTACACTATTAAAAGAAGTTTATTAGCTTGGCCAAAGTTTAAAAGTTTGGCCTAGTAATTAGGGAACCAGGCTAGAAACAAGGAACTGAGTTCTATAGGCAGTCCTCGCGTTACGACTACTGTAACTGAGCCCCAGAATTACAGCTGTATGTCATGATGGTGTGACCTGCTTTACCACCTTTTGGGGGACAGTAGTTAAGCAAACACTGTGGTCGTTAAGCAAATGCTGGAGTTGTTAAGCCAACTCATTGTTTGTTATTGGGCAGTTTTTGCCAGAAACCAGAAGCAAATGCAGGTTTCTGCAGAAATTTCATAAATTGCATGTGATCACAGTCAGGGTGCTGCCAACAACTAAATGCAGGCCAGTTTCTGAGCGCCCAAAGTGCAGTCATGTGACCATGAGGGGGCCCTGATGTTGGAACTTCATGGGAACTTTTTTCAGGGTCTTTGGTAATTTTGGTTGCTAAATGACCGGCTATAAGTCAAGGACTATCTGTAATACTGCCTTAGGCATGAAAAATGGCTGGGTGACTTTGGACCAGTCACTCTCTCAGCCCATGATGACAGCCTTAGGTTACAATTCCTGTCACAATCCATGGATCAGCACTCCGTTGATCCAAAGGGGGGGGGGGGAACGGACCCTGCATTTGCAAGGAAATGCTAGGAAGAAGAAAACATTTTAACTTAGCTATTGTCTTAACATGTTTGGTGAACCTGGTCTTCAAGTTAAGCCAGAATATGGTTTATTCATGTAGCTGAAATGTGCTATGTGAACACAGCAATTATGTTTTACTAACCGGATTTGTGTGTGTCTGTGTGTTCAAGTCAGTCTTGATTTCTGGACTAGTCTCTGCCCGGACTAGTCTCTGCAGTTTTCTCGGCAAGATTTTTGGAAGTGGTTTGCCACTTGCCTTCTTTCTTAGAGCTGAGAGAGGGACTGGTCCAAGGTCACCATCTGGCCTTGTGCCCAAAGTGAGATTAAAACTCACAACTAATTTCTAGCCTAGTGCCTTAACCACAATACCACGCTGGGTCTCTCCCAGTTTTAGTGTTACTGTACTGTGCGAATTTAGGCCCTGCGTTATTAGGAGTCTATATTGCCCTAAAGAAACCCTCATCAGTGGACTGCAAGAACAAACAGCAGTAAAACTACTTGCCCTAAAATATATTTCTTCTTTTTCCTGGCAGGTCTCTGCTTCTTTTAGCAGAGGGACATGGAAGGCAGGCACTGTCCCTTCAATAACATCTGATGGGCTACAGGTGGCTCAGGCCTTAGGACTAACAATGGATATTCAGCAGGTGAAGTTTTATATTTTCATGTGTGAAAAAGTATCAGCTGGAAAAACAACACATTAGGATTTGTACACCGTATTCTGGTATTTTGTGCCCATTAATATTTTCACGCTTTCTATCTTCTCACTTTCTATTGTGTACCCTAACCCTACCCCATCACCCCACCCCCCATCAGTGATTTTTAGACAGGAACCTATGGCTTTCTTAAAGGCAGCCACTTTCTGTGTGAATCAGTATGCTTAGTTTCTAAACAGAGTCCTCTGAGATAGGCTGGGGAGAAGTGCGTGCTGTGTCTTCTTGCTGGTTGGACCCATCTTGTTTATTTGGCTCAGATCGTCTCTGTCTGCTAAGACTGGATTGTTTGCAGTTCTAGAGTCTGTAGTCCAAGATATCTGGAAAGCATGAAAGTAAGAAGTCTGCTCCAGAATATTCATTTGGCTGCCCTCTTTTTAAAAAAAACAACTTTATTACGTTTCAAAAAAAGACAAAACACAAAGTAACAAAAACAAGATTAAAAGGGGGAAGAGGAGCTCAAAGGACAAAGAAGTTAAAAAGGAAAGTAGAATGCAAAAATAATTAATTTCCACTTTCCTCACTACAGATACAAATGTATAATAAAATAACCTCTTACTCTAAATTAAAACAAAAATGTTATATAAACAACATACAAACTAAACAATAACAAAAACCTTAATAGCAAAATAACCACTTATTCTGTCTTTCTCAAATTAGAAGCCCAACATTTGGCTGTCCTCTTATCTGCCTTTGAGGTGCTTTATCATATTTTTCTAACATATGCTTGATCTATGTGGACATGGATAATATTGGTACTTTTTCAGATTATTCTTATTGTACCTTCTACAGTTAGGCTGTTTTTGAGACTCTTATGTGGTTTACTTTGGCTTGGTTTGGTTTAAACTGCTGAATTGCGCAGAATTATGATGCTGTGCAAACACAGTTATAGTGGGATTTACAACCCAGACAGCTGCAAAAAGGGAATGGGTCGTATGGTACAACAGGTTGTGAGAACCCAGCAACTGTCTTGCTAGATTGTTTTGAGCCGGAGTGTTACTTCATCTGGTTGCAGCAAGTGAATTTTTGTAATTCAGCTTAAGAGATTGACATGTTGTTTGAACTCAGCTGCAGTATTGCTGCTGTTTTAATACTATACAAGCTGTGGGGAGAATTTATGCATGCAGGATCTATACTGATATGTGTGTGTGTGAGTGTGTGGGGGGGGGTTATGGCAAGACTTCCTTAGTTTATCAGCCAGAGCCTATACAAAATATACAGAATATATGAAATTTGAACCTACATATTTGTTATGTAGCCTATGAAAACAAAACGGACAATAAATACCTTCCACAGTCTCCTTCATTCCTATATACATCTGATTCTTTGTTTCAGTTGGATGGTTTGGAGCAGTGAGGCAGTCTTTTTTTTGTTGCTATTGATAAATGTCAAGAAATCCTAATTTACTTTTACCCGTAGCATGTCTTCATTCCTATATATCCTGCTCACTTGGAAATAAGACAGTTTTGTTTATTGCTGAAGATAGCAAAGGCACCCATAGAGGCAAAGAGGGAATGGGGTAGAGCAGTGATGACTGTGATTAGCTGTATTCATATGGCATGCTAAATTATAAAGTAGTCAAACACACTTTAGCCTGCTATCTTAGACAAACCTATAACATTGGGTGAATAAATTACATTTAAGAATCATTGAATTATATTGAAAATCACCTTAGATATCATCTATTCCAACCCCTGCCCAGTCGAGGAGTCAATATCATAGATAGTCATTCAGTCTGTTCAAACATCTCCAGTGAGGGAGAGTTGTGCATCAACTGTTCAACTGTTGAACAGCTCTTACTATTAATTTTTTTCCCTGATGTCCAACCAAAATCAATTTCCTTGATATTGAAGCCTACTGGTTTCCCCCCCTATTTTCTGAAACAACTTTGAACCATTCTGCTCTGTCTTCTGTGTAATGACCCTTCAAATACCCGAAGACAGATGTAATGTTTTCCTGCATTCTTCTTTTCTCTAGGCTGAACATGCTCAAGATCTCCAGCCATTTCTTGTATGTTTTCCTCCTAGATGTCTTATAATGTTGATAGCTTCCTTCTGAATTAGTTTGTTAACATCTTTCCTAAAATACAGTGCCTATAATTGGAGACAGTGTTCTAGGTGTGACCCAACCAACACAGAATAAAGAAATTGTGATTTTGCTTGATCTAGACACTCTATTTATTAAGCCAATTTTATATGTTTGTGTAACGTATAAAATTCTGTTAATGCAGCCTAGGTCGATATTTGCTTTTTTTACAACAGTATTACACTGTTGGCTTATATTCAGCTTGTGATCCACTATGGAACCTAGGTTCTTTCCCCAGGTTTTGCTGCTCTTTATGGACCATTTCCTCCCTCTCCCACCAGTTCTGTACTAAGGCTTGGATGTTTCTTGCCCAAATACAGGTCTTTGAATTTATTCCTTCTGTAATTCATCCTGCTGGTTTCTGTCTGTTGTTCCAGTTTATCGAGATCCTCCAAACTATTTGCTCTTCTCTTGTGTGTGTTATAAAATTTAAAATCATGTTTCCTCCAAGACATTTATAAATATGTTGAACAGCACTGTTCACCCTGTGGCACACCACTCAAATCTTCTTTCCTGCTTGACGCAGAGCCATTGGCATGCACTCATGGGGTATGATTGTGTAACTAGTGTATCCATCAAGCAGCCCAGCCCACATATTGCTGTCTTCTCTACTAGAATCCCATTGCAGATTTTGTAAAAGCTTTGTTGAAGTTAACCCTAGGTAAGAATGTTATGAGAATGTCTATGGAGATTCTCATCATCCAGGTCATGTCCCAAAGGTGCTTTTTCAAGAGACAACTGGACTTTATTTTTCATTGAAGATGTTTCTTTTCTCATCCAAGAAGCTTCATGAGACAGTGTTTGGGACAGTGTTATATGAGAAGGTAGTCATTATGTGCTCTGCTTGCAACATTCTCAAAAGCTAGGCAGGAATTCTGCTTTTACTGGCACTGATGATGTTACCCAGTTTGGGTAATGAAACGTCTGCAAGAAAACAAGCAAGCTCAGAGAGCATCAACGACCCCTCAATTCTGTTTTTGCAGTATCACTTGTAAGTAATGTTATCAGAATGGGGTTTTTCCCCCTTTCCTCCTAGATTTCTCTTTGCAGCCCAAGGAGGAATGACATCTCTCTATTGTAGTTGAGGCTTGTTCCTAGAAGGGAGTGCTCTTGGGGAGTGGATTGTGGGGAATTATGATGATAAAACAGCACAGGATTATGGGGTGTGGTCACATAATTTCAGGCAATTGAATCACATTGGAGATAAAATATGGGAACTGCATTTCTGTATATAATTAAGTTTTATGAACAATACAGGCTTTAGGGATTGAATAATCCAAATTGACCTGCCTGTTCCCATTAGTACTCCTGAATGAATCATTTTTCCTGTGTAAAAGCAACAAAGAGTTGTGTGTTGCATTTCCAGCCAGCACATTTATTATAGCACAAGCTCATTGTGTGATGGCTACTTTATTTCTGGTTTGGCTACATTCAGCTCAGAGTCATACCAAAGCCAAACTGGATACATGAGCTGATCTGGTTTCATGCAGCTTTGGCAAGTCAGCAATATTATTTTGTTATTTAACACACAAACACCTTGCCAACAGAGAGGACTGCTCTCAGTTGACGTTTTCAGATTCAGAAGACTGCTGCTGAAGGAGGGCTGTCCTTTCTTCCCTGGAGAAACTGGCTTTGCATCTTGATCAAGACCGTCACACAGTTGATTAACCTAGGTTACCTCTGCCTCCAGAAGCGGTGAATGCTCCAACACAGGGAAGTTTTTAAGAAGAGACTGGACAGCCATTTGTCCGAAATGGTATAGGGTTTCCTGCCTGAGCAGGGGGTTGGACTCGATGACCTCCAAGGTCCCTTCCAACTTTATTATTATTATTATTATTATTATTACTTTAGATCAGGGGTCTTCAAACTTGGCCCTTTTATGACTTGTGGATTTCAACTCCCAGAATCCTCAGCCAGGCATGCTGGCTGAGGAATTCTGGGAGTTGAAGTCCACAAGTCATAAAAGGGCCAAGTTTGAAGACCCCTGCTTTAGATCCTGTAGAAAAAGTCTGGAGCCTGAAAAAAGAATAGGGAAAATGGAGGATCAGTACAGGCAACCTAGCACCCCTCCCCCAAACATTTTGGGCTATAAATCACATGCCCCTCAATGGCCAGGAATTTGGGGAGTTGTGCTTGCAAACATCTGAAGTGTGTCAGGTTGCCTACCCCTGGGATAGGACCTCCTGAAGAGACAGATTGCATTTAATCCCTTTCTAGAACAAGGATGAGAGTAGTGGATCTGTATTCCACTAAAGGGAAGGAGATTATCCTCTTTCCTCTCAAGACTCTGTTCATTCTGAGCTACCAGTATGAGGGTCTCTGTCTCCTCCTGGCTCTGGTTCAGAAGACATGGGCTCCCTCTTTGCTTCTGGGATGGCCTGGTCCCCCTGGTGGATCCCTCATGGGCCCAGCTTCTCATGATCCAGGCAGGGCCCAGCTTGGGCTACACGGGTGCCTGTAATTAAAGGCCCTAATCACCACCAGGCGCCCTCCCCTGCTCACACATCTGGGCACAATTTAATGCTGGCGACGATGAAGCCACAAGGGACAGGAGTGTTTTTGGCACATGGTCCTGTCTGCAGTCCCCGCCTCTCTCCAGGCCCAGCTTTGTCTGCCAAGAGGGGATGGTGTAGTGGGAGGGCTCGTCGTCGCCATCTCACAGGAACAGCTGTGGCTGTCAGTGAATTGCTGAGCCCCCAGACCGTAGACAAGCTGCCTAAACTCGGGGTGTGGCAATTTTCTTTTAGATCTCAGGGATTGGCGGTTTTCTGCTTCTGAGGATGGGATTCTTGAATGGGAACAGAGACTAGAGCCATTGCTCTCTGCCGGGAATTTATTGGCAAGACGCTGTTCTGTATTTTGTGTGTTGCATTTACAATTCTGAAGGGACAGTGAAGGTTCTATTACTTTATAAATCAAATCAATATGCAATTTACTCTTTTGATCTTTGATTGATACTTTCCCATGTTCACCAGTATCCCTGTTGTCTGGATGACCAGTGAAATGCTGACCTCAGGCTTGCCCCCTGGAAGCAATTGAGCTCAGTGCCAGGAGTGCCGTTTTGCCAACTAGGGTGACAAAATCTGTAAGAACAGTTGGGTGTATTAACCATCTGATTTTGTTCCGCTTCACAAGCCCATCCAAAAGACAGGGATAGTGGTGAGCATTTGCTGTTCTCCCTTCCAGTAAATCTATGACTGTAGGGAGTCTGGCTCACAGGTAAATGCAAAACTGTGAGTAAAGATGGATAGAATTGGGATGCAGTGAAAACTGGTTTTCTGAACAATCTTGTCTGTTAAGACCACATATTTCCTGTATAGGTTCCCAGAGATAATCTTGGCACTGTCACCAGAAATCATTCTCCCCTTTAGCTGATAATACCCAGGGAGATTTTCCTGAAGCCTCTTATTCCAGGACACTTCCTGGAGTATATTAGGATCAACCCTAATACTTTTCTTCCCTCTGCCCCCCTCCTTTTTCTTCTCTCTCTCTCTCTTCCTCTCCCCCCCCCCAACCTTCTGACCCATCTCACCCATCTCCAGGTCCAGGCCCCATTAGGCACAAAGGGTCTCTCTCGATCCAGGACTGACAAGTGTGTGAATTCTCTGCCCAGACGACCAGCTGAGGGAGTGGGGAGGGGGTTGTAGGCCATGACGAATGGCTGCCCCTAGATCCTGAAAGGCTCGTGGGGCTGGAGGCTGCTGTCTGCTCCCCAAACAAAGCTGGGTGCAGGGAGAACTGAAGGGGGGGAGGGTCTCTCTCTCTCTCTCCATCTCCTGCTCATTGAGATGTCAAGCTGAAAAGCCCCCATTGTTCACCCGTCGCTCTCACCGGAGATGGGACCAACATGCTTTGCAACTCAATTTAGCACTAAGGTTACCGGGTTGTGGGGGGGGGGGGAGAACAGGAGAATTTTTTCCCCCTTTTATAGTATAACCAAATAAATGAGTGCTCCCAAAGGTCCCAGGTCCTCTTTGGGTGCTCCTCACTAGATGAGAGGCATTGAGCAGGGGAGCAGGGCTGAGGGGACAAGGTTTTCCAAAGCAGTATTTCTGAATGGCTAATCTATCATTCTGCAAATTGGGCTGGCCACTTGATGAAAATGGCATGTTACTACAGAGTGAGCCTCTTTTCTTGAGGTAATTCACTCTAAATGGATCCTGCCAGGATTAAAAATACATCCGTGACTATCCAGCCCAAATCAAGAGGGTAGGTAGTGTTGTCCATTAACACGCAAAAACGGCTTAAATATTAGGTGTTTGGATGAGGTAGGCATAGCTGCATTACTGCATTTTGGGAGCTTCAGCCATTGCAGCATCTCATGCCATGCAACCAAAGACCTTGCTGACATCAGTGGCATCATCATCTTCTTTTCTCTGCTGGAGTTGCTCTTCTCCTTAAAGAAACGAGATGCAGCAGGAAACCTGGTACTTTTCAAAAATTTTGGACTGCAATTTCATAATTGTTTACTACTGATTAGGACTGATGGATGTTGAGTTGAGAGTACCAGATGGTCTACCTATGTCACTGGGACATTAGTTTTCATATTATTCTTCTTTCATTTACTCAGTTCCAGAGTCCATCCTGTCTGTGGAAGTTTTTTATTAAGGAAACTACCAATTTTTTCCCCAGGCTTTCTAAATATTTTCAGTATTAGTCTACCATGCGAATAAAATAGGGTTTTCATTTATTCTATTAATTGGTTAGATTTTTATTCCACATTTATTCCAGGAGCTTCAAGGCACCATGTCATATTCTCATTCTCCAATTGTGTCCTCATAACAATCTTTGGTTCAGCACTAGGTGTTTGGTCATGATCATCCTATGAGCTTCATGGATGAATGGGTATTTAAGTTAACTCTCTCCAGGAATATATGAGTAATCTAATCACAAGACATATAATACCAGTGCAAAGTGGTTTCAGGACCCGAGAGCAGATCACAGCAATCTCCCAGAACAGGAACCAGGCACCATCACAGTAGCAGACATTCAACGGTGGGTCAAAAACATAAAGAGCTGGACAGCACCTGGCTCAGAAATGATCCACACCTAGTGGCTAAAGAAACTAACAACGATGCACAAATGCCTAGCAGCACAGAAGAACCATCTACTAGCAGCAGGCCCCCACTCAGACTGGTAACCCAAGGTAGGACAGTGCTGATCATGAAAGATTCCCACAAGGGAACAGCACTGTCCAACTACTGACCAATAACCTACTTCCCACAACATGGAAAGTCTTATCAGGCATCAGAGCAGCTAAGCTACAGAACTATAGGAGCCAGTACATGAGCACAGCTAAAAATGCATTGGGAACAACACCAGAGCTCAAACACCAGTTGCTCATAGACAGAGCAATTGCCCAAGACTCAAGATCTAGATAGACCAATCTGAGCACAGCTTGGATTGATTATAGGACTAAATGAAACCCTGGAAGACAACACTGGAAGTCAACTCAAGACCACTCACACAGGTAGCCATCAAGTGTGGCAGATACCAAGATGATGTACTTTCCCCACTGCTGTTATGTATAGGCTTGAAAACCCTCAGCCAGATAATCAAAAGGACAGGATATGGATACAAGTTCAAGAGTGGAACTCTAACCCTACCTTCAGCCATCTCCTCTACATGGATGACATTAAGCTGTAATCAAAGAATAAATGAAATATTAACTTGCTGATCCAACTGACACGGACCTATAGTGTGGACATTGGGATATCATTCGGACTGGAAAAATGTGGCCAGATAGTAATCAAGAGACGGAAGTTAATTAACACTGATGTGTGGAACTATCAATGGGCCACATAGACATACAAACCAGTTACAAATACCTTAGTATCCCATAATCATGATAAGGAGGCAAAGAAGACCACGATATCCAAGTGCCATGAAAGGATAAGAGAAGTCCTGTAGAACCAGCTCAATGGGAAGAATAAGATCCATGCCATTAATATGTATGCCTTGCCAATTATCAGATATCCTGCCAGTAGAGTGAGCTGGCCAAAGGAGGAGATGGAAGCTTCCATTGTGAAGACTCAGAAGCTCCTCATGATGTACAGAGGTTTCTACCTCAAGTCCAACACCCAGAGATTGTACACCAGCCGGAAGGAGAATTGGCAGTCTGGGGAATGTCAAAGCCACTGTCCTGGATCAAACCCAGAGCATCTATGGGTACATCAGTAAGATGACATCCAAAGATTAGCTGCTGAGAGAGTTCCTGAAGCAAAAATGGGAGGAAGACCAGGCAGAGGAAGTGCCATGACAAGACAAGACACTGCGTGGGAGTGTATCTCTTGAGAAATAACTGAAGTAGCAAACATTGGGAAATTCTACCAGTGGCTTGAAAGGGCTAGACTAAAAGACAGTGCTGAGACGCTTATTATAGCAACACAAGAATAGGCACTAAGCACCAGATGCATAGGAGGAGGGGATCTACCACACAATACAGGACACAAGGTCCAGAATATTTTTAAATAATTCAGGGCAGCGAACACACAAAATATTCCTTCCTCTACTTTCCCACAACAATCTGTGAGGTGAGCTGGGCTGAGAGAGAGTGACTGGCCAAAGTCACCCAGCCAGTTTTCAGGCCTAAGGCAGTACTAAAACAGTCTTTTGATTTCTAGCCTGGAGCCTTAACCACTAGAGCAAACTGGCTCTATGAAACTATTAGACTATGTAGAGAGGATTCAGAGGCAGTCCAACACATAGTGGCAGGGTGTGAGATCAAGGTAGGAACAGTATACACTGAACCAGTAGCTGGCATTTGTGTACAAGTCCAGTAGCTGGCATTTGTGTACAAGAACATCTGCATAGGGTATGGACTAGAGCTTCCCAAGTCAAGATGGCAGAGTCCACAAAAGGTTGTGGAGAATAACAGGGATATGATCCTGTGGGACTTTAAGATCCAGACGGACAAGCAGGTACTTGTCAATCAACCAGAATTATGGTAGTAGACAAGGAACAGCAGTGGTGATTGATGTAGCAGTGCCAAGTGACAGCAAAATCAGGAAGAAGGAATCTGAGTAGCTGGAAAGGTATCAGGATCTGAAAGAGGAACTGGAGAGGATGTGGAAAGTAAAGGCCAAAGAGTCCCATTGGTGGAAGGAACACTTAGGGCTGTGTTTCCTAAAGTGGGAGAGTGGATCCAACAGATCCCAGGAAAAATGTCAAAGCTCTCTGTCCAGAAGAGTACAGTGCTAGGAATAGCTAAGATGCTGCCTGCATGCATGCGCGCACGCACGCACACACACACATCCCTCAGGAAGGAATCAGAGATAAAGAACAAGGGGATTCATTTTAGATTAGATTAGATTCATTTTCTGAGCTCAACCAAGCATAGCAATATTTGGCTGTACCTGAATATAGGGTTTCAGGAACAATGTGGAGAAATGCTAATCTACCTTTAGCTTCTGGTGCAGCAATTTGTCTTTGCAACCCTATTTTCAAGAGTTTCTGTCACTATTTCCTGTGTGACATTGACATCTTACATGAGATGAACATTGCACCACTGCCTTACACCAAGAAAAATACTGGGACTTTGTCTTCTCTTTAAAACAAATTTTCTTTGCTGTCTACATTAAAACCAGGGATGGCTTCCATATGAGGTGTAGAACTTCAGACTTCAACCAGTAGTTGTTTAGATTGCAACAATTATATTGGGGTTTGCCCATCCTCCTGTTTCTTTTCAAACTATGGAACTATCAGATAACAACACAATCATCTACAGGGGCAGGTCAAGATAGTCTGCTCTTCTAACTTTTTAAATAGTTACAAAAGAATCACTTTTCAATGCATACCTTCCTTATTACCACTTTCTCTCTGTTTAAGTCTATCATTTTATTAATGCTATTTTACAGCTCTACTTTTAACATAAATATTTAACTGGCACTTGAAGAATTGTATACCAGCATTTTCAGAATTAAGTTACAGAAACCACAAATTATGTCTTTCTGGCAAAGTTATTTTAATAATGGCTTCTTTGGACAATCTGCAGTTTTGTCCTCAAAAACATCCTGGCCATTTTTTATACAACATACAAACTGAACATGTAAAGCAGTGGCAAGTGATTAAATATAAATTAAACACTTATGCGAAAAAAATGGCTCCTCTGGGCAATTCCACATTTTTTACCTGTGCATACCACCTGTAAGGAGAATACAAGGAGGGAAAAAGCAATGAAGCATGGCAAGGGAATTATATATCCATATGTTGCTTTTTAGCAATGTTTGAGTCACATCGGGCGATTTTCCACTGAAAGTACCTGGAGGCAAAATGAAGCTCTGGTTGATTCATTGGCAAACCACAGGAGGCATGAAACAGTAAAAGGCAGATGTGTGTATTTGTTTCCTAATGCTCAAATGGGCCTAATTTTCTCACAGCTTTGGTCTCTAATCTTGAATGTTGAGGATTACAAGGGGAGGAGACAGTTTATTACCACAGTGTGAAAATGCATCTTTGTACCTCTATTTGTAACGGGCAGGGCATCTCAACCTTTTACTCTTGTGGCTTAAGCCAGGTTCTTTCTCAACATCCAACATGTTCTCCATTCTTGCAGTTTATTTTTCGGTTCAAGTCCCCCGTGCAAACTTTACAGTGCTGATTTGGCTTTCCAGTATGTGCTGGCCCGGGATGAGGTGAAAGCCCAACACGTTTGGGGTGCCCAGTTGGGGCGAAGTAGCCACACTCCTTACCCCTCCTGCAAAGCAGCTTTTGGGACAGATAGCAGCTGGGAAAGTGCCCTGACCTTTCCCACTTCTAATGGACTGAGCCAGCCCCGGTGACCAGTAGCCAGAGGCTCCTCTTCAGCTCCTTTTTCCACATGCCTGCGCAATCCGGGCTCTCCAGGGAAACGCTGTAGGTGATTATGCTAATCCCCCTTCCCTCTCCCACCAATAGGCAGAAATTAAGCGCTTGCTCCATTCCTGCCAAGAAAAGCCATGTTTCGCTGGTCAGGCCCCCTGTTCCCAATGCATCGACTCCAGCCCTCCCCCTCCCTGCCCAGCAGAAGGAATGTTTAATCCAGCCAGCCTATTCCAGTCACGGACAGGAGCAGGAACTGTCTGATCTGCCTCTGAGAAGAGGTCAGGCCGCCCTGGCGTGTAGGAGAAGGGGGGGGAGGGCCTTGCGCCCCAGGAGGCTCCAGAGTGGAGGGAGAGGAGGGAAGGGTGCAGAGGCTTCCAAAAGCAAGGATAGCAGATTTATGTACAGGAGTGGGGAGGGATGCTGGACCTGGGACAAAATCTAACAAATCATCGGAGGTGAGTGGGAGGAGAGGAGAAGGAGATAGAAGCCATACCACACTAGTTGTTTCTAGCTAAAGGTAAATAAAGGCCAGGATATTGAGGAAACAGAATGGGGATTGTGGAACACGGACAAGCAAGGGGGATGGGGAGTCAGGACTAAAGAGTTTGAGGAGTTGATTTCCTGTAGCGTCCTCAGCCTGACCAAGTACTGTATGTCAACATTTCCCAACTGGGGTGTTGCACTTCTGCCGCGTTTGGAGGACACCTTGTAGAAGAAGGCCGAGTTACAGCATATTTATCTGGGCTGCAATTTCCTAGGAAACTGCCCAACGATGTCCCTGGACTTTGTGCAGCTTTGCCCTACACTTAGTTAGGTTTGTCAAAGAAAAGTGCTAGTATGTGTTCAGAAGCTTGGAGTATCAGTAGTTGAAACATTCCCAATGAGTGACAGCACCTTGGAGATCAAGTAGGCCAATTTTACTCTAGACAAGTGAAAGCTGGCATTCAGGGGCCCCTTGGTTACTAAATAGGGTCCTATTGCAGATTCCACAGAAGTCCCCTCACAAAACACCACTTGCCTCACAATGCCAGATGTATAATAGTTTCTTACTAAAAAGCTAACAAAGCCCAAACTGAGATACTCCTTGTATAACCCCACTGAGTTTTCAGAGTTAAATTGCCTAGTTGGGCTTCTGGTGGCGTGTTGCTCAAGGCCGTATGAGCAGCCCAGACCACAAAGGCAACCTCAGCAAAACCTTGGCATCAACGGGATCTCCAAGGCCTGGTTTTACTTTACTACAGATGCAGCAGCTGCAGTTTGATCAATTCAGGGAGCTCAGCCTGCTCCAATTCCGTTTTGAGGCTAGAATATTAACTCCCTGCCCTTTTCAGACTCTGGTGTTTGAGAGGCTGGAATTTTGTCAGGGAAGTTCAGGATGTGGATGCAAGAGCATTAAAACACAGCTGAAAGTTTATCTAGCATGCTTAGCTGAACAGCATAAACCAAAACAGGTAATGTATGCAAGGGGTGTGAAAGCAAGTTCAGAGCAGCCACGGGAATATCTAGATGTCAACTGCCACAGTCTCATGCAAAGCTTCATACAGGCACCTGTGATCTATTATAAGTGTGCATTGTAAATATTTTGTTAAGAGCCAAGAAATATGGCAGATACTACTGCGTTATTACTTTATTCTTTCTTTATTCAATTTAATCCATCCATAATCTTCTGACTTTCGTTGGTTACACTATCACAGTAAAAACAGCAACAGAATTAAAACAAGCTGTCCAAATCGCAAAAACCAAAACTGAAATAGGAGACAAAAAAAAGGGTTCTATAAAAAAAAAAAGAAAGGCATTTTTAATAACTTCCTAAAAGCTATCAAGGAGGGGCCCAATCTGATTTCAGTCGGGAGCCATTCTGTAGCATTGGCATAGCTATGGAGAAGCAAACTCTTTCTCACTGTGGCTCCCTTGATATCTCAGAAACGCGGGACCAAAAGCAGCTCCTCCCTACTTGATCTCACAGGCTGGGCTCAATCTGCTTGGAGGAGGTGGAGATCTGCTGGTTTTTATTATTAGCACAGGTAGAGTAGAACTTGCAGACCTAAGGAAGTAAGACAAGTTTGGAAATGTTGGTTATCTGTTAATAAATTCAGGGAAAGGAGAATCAATCCAACAGCAACAGCAGATACAATTATCTATGCCTTGTGGGAAAATACTCATTTCATTTTGTTTAGAGTGGATGTATTTGACTTAATTGCTCTTTCCAGATTCAAATGTGGCCAGCAGTTTTATTTTAATGCAACTTCTGAAAGGTTTCTGATAGAATATTTGTAGCTCGGGGTTGAACTGTAGGGTCCTTGGTGCTCTCTGATCTTGGTTGTTTTCTTGCAGATGTTTCATTACCAAATTAATTAACATCATCATTGCAAAAGGGAGTGCTGTTTGCTCCCATTTTATACACTAGTGGCTTGCCTTGTCAGTTTTGGTGAGAATGGTTTTAGTGTTTCCTTGATTAGGCTGTTGTTTACTGTTAGCTTGTTTG
The DNA here is from genome assembly GCA_023970755.1 of Azemiops feae. NCBI lineage: Eukaryota > Metazoa > Chordata > Lepidosauria > Squamata > Viperidae > Azemiops > Azemiops feae. The sequence continues at coordinate 990,726 of JALGBA010003956.1, forward strand.
AGTTGGCAATTCCTTGATTGGGGTATTGTTTACTTCTTGATTGTTGGTCTAGTGTTAATCTTGGTGTTACTCTCTGCTCAGCCAGGTGTTGGTTGCTGGTGAGGAAGTATTTTGGTCTTTTTCTACGTTGGTTTCTACATTGAACAGTATCTCTACATTGAGAGTAGGGAACATTACTTTGGCAGAGATATGTAAGCAGAAGGTTAAAAGCTTATTTTAAGTTCATAACAGATATTTGGCTCCAGCAACTTCCTAATTCACTGAACCAAGTAGTTGGAAGTATTGCAACATTATCTAACTCGCATGATTCCCTTATTATAGCCAATCTTGATAAAAGTGCTTTTAGCCTTTCCATGGAATTGATTTCTTGGTCTGGTCTACCTAGCAGGATTGACACTGAATAGCACTGAATAGCACTGACACTTTCAATTAACTCCCCATTACCCATTATGATTATGATTTGAAGATCGAGATTCTTTTGGATGCTATTGGCAGCTAATTGGAATTTTCATTGTCCTGTCACTTGATGTCACTATAAATTTGGTCTTTCAATTGATCACCTTCCTGATAATTCATGAATTATTTAAGGAGGTACTAGTCCAAAAGTAATTCTTGGGATCCTGTTTATTTCTTTATATTAGACTTAAGTCCTAGAAAGCACCTCCCAAGGACAAGTTTGGCATAGTGGTTAATGCACTGAATTAGGAGCAAAAAGACCCAGGTTCTAGTTGTTTTTTATGCAAAAAAGCCAGCTGGGTGGCAATTCCCCTCCCCACATTCTGGACAAAGGAGCTGGCAAAGCACTTCTGAGAATATTGCCAAGAAACCGCATGGATGGCTTTGTTGCTTTTTGCCTACCCAAATAAACATTGCTCGCAAGAGAGTTTTGCTCACGAACTGATTATGTCAACTTATTGTGACTCTCTAATCAGAGATTTGCCGCATTAACACATGAAAGTGAAATAATAATAATGGGCAAATTCTGTCCTCCTACAGAATGGAAAAATGTATGCTTTGAAGCTAATTGTTTAGTGCTCTAAATTCTTGTGCCCTAGAATGGCCAGTCAGGGAGCTAAAAAGGATAAATGCAACCCAGGACATAATGTTAAGTAGCATCTAGAAGCTTGCTCAAGACCTAAAAGCTATTGAATTAATTGGAAACTAATATTGCTATAAGCAGTGGATGTAAGGGGAGGCCTGCAAAGAAATTCAGGATTGACACAATTCACTTCAAAAAAACCCCACAAACTTCTAAAAATTAGAAAAGTGGTAAATATAAAGTTGAAAGGGAGATTAAAAAAAGGAATTTCTCTCCACAATCCTTGGAGTTTATTCAAAATGCTAACAATGGAATCTGTTAGTAAATATACTAAGCTAAAGTGAGGTATTGCAAAATCCAAGGGGCTAATGGAACAGCTTAGCAATGCATTAAAGCAAAGAGTTCTTCCTTCAGCTCCTGTTGAAAGTAGGATATACATCCAATAAATAAGGAAGAAAGAATGCATGGCCGAATGAGAAGAACCGAAAGAAACAAACTGATAAAATAAAAGATGCAGGAAGAATTTGAAGAGCATGAAGAAACTAAGAGAAAGAAGAACAGGAATTCAAATATATTTGGAATAGGAAACTGAAAAAAAGGCTATTGGATAATTAGGGAAGGTGGAAGGGAGGTTAAATATGTATGCTAAAGGATAATAGGAAAACAGCAAGGAAAGAGAATTCAGTGTTTACATCTGTCATCAATGATGAGGATGTAGGACAAATAGGTATGCCTAAGCTGGCTTGCTAGAAGGAAGGTTGAGCAATTTGAGGTAAATAGAAGTAATAAATTATTTAAATAGTTGCCAAATTAACACACTGAAAATAAATAATCCTTGGGTGAAAAAGTGCCTACCAAATAGTTTTCTAAAATTTAAATACATGAGCCCAATTTTTAAAAAGGAATTGAGTAATATAAAAAACTATAAAACAATTTAATATCTGTTCTCAGAAAAATTGATGAAGGTATTATTAAAGTAAGAATACTGGAAATAAACAGACAGAATCTTTGTGGTCACCAGAAATCAACATTAACTTGATGACACATAATCGGTCAATGAAAAATAAACAGAAGCCTGAGCCTTGATGGAAAGGAACTCCTTTGATTTCTGCAAAGGTAAGACTTGTCTCTGAGATCTTATCGGGGTATCAACAAGTATGTAGACAAGGTTGATAACCCAATAGATGCTATATACTTAGATTTACCTGAACAAACGCACATGTTATGGGATAAGAAGAATTTATGGATTGGTGATCGGTTAAAAGTAGGAAACAGAGAATAGAAATGTGTAACTAGACAATTTTCACAGTGGCAAGGTGTGCATAGCAGGATCTTTTGTGTGTGGCGACCAATACTTTTTAACTTGTACAGAAACAATCTGTAGAGCAGTGAAGTGGGCAAGTTTGTTTATAATATCAAAATGTTCATTTGACATTATAAACACATTTGATATTATAATAAAAAAGAGATTTCTAACAAGAACTTGGAACTCCAAAATAAAAAAGAGCTCTAAGAAGATATATCCAAACTAGGAAAGGGTTTTGGATGCAATCAAACACTGCTAAGAGCTCAGGTTTGAGACTACACAGTGGAAATCAAAGCGGACAAGTATAAATTCATATTTGCTGCATCTGCAGTTTTGTGCCTGGCAGCCCCGTTTAGAGTAACCTAGGCAACTTTAGGGAGAAAATGCCTCTCATATTCATTCTACTCTACATGCCAGTTGGACAATCTAAAGTGATGAGTGAGGCAGTGTCTTGTGTGGTAAAATAGGATTCTTTTGAGCCTGTTGAATCTGATGGACAGAGTTGCTGTTTCTCAGTAAACATCTGGGCAATCCAAGAATATTGGTCCCTGTATTATAACCCTGGGTTATAATCCTCTCCAAAGAGTTGGTTTGTAACCCAGGAGATATTGTAGTGTAGACTCTTGGAGCTTCATGAATCAGAGGTGGAAGCTGTGGATAGAGAAGCCTTTGCCTGACATCAGCTGATGTGCCAGTTACTATCCTACCTCAACCAGAATGACATGACAAGTTATTACTAATCTGATAATCTGTTAAGACTACTCCACTACTGTGGAGGTTGGCTTTGGCGATCACCCAGAAGCTACAACCTAATGCAAAATACAGCTGCAAGATTGCTGATGGATTTACCTTGTCAGTCTAGAATAACACCTATTTCAGATTGGTTACCAGTAGGCTACCAGGCCCATTAAAGGTGCTGATCATTACTTATGAAGCCCTTTAGGGCACAGCAGTGACTTATATTAGGCAACGCCTTGCCAGAATTGTATCTACCATCTGCCCATCTAGGGAGGATGTTGAGGATCTCCCCTTTGTGAGAATAATTGGACATGAAACATGCAACAGACCTCAATGGTGTCCCTTACCTTATGGGATATCTTACTACTAAAAGTATGGCCACTATCAAATCTTTTAGGAAGCAAGTTTAATCTAGCAAGTTTTTAGCCTTAAGTTCTGTTCAAGTGACCATCATAATTACTTGATTTTTAAATTATATATTTGAAACATTATACATTGTCCAGGAATTGTATGGATTCAATTAAATATTGCTATGTAAACAAGGAAGTAAGTAAATACAGTTCTGTATAAAGAGGAACGAAATGATGCATGTTGGCACAAAGTACAAACAATTCCAATCTTTTTATCTGAGCTGGCAGTGACTGATTAAGAGAGGCATCTGGAGTTATGGTAGTTATCTCAATAAAAATGTCAACTTGGTGTGCAGCTACTGAATAAAGGCAGATTCCGTGCCCAATATCATTAAGAAGGGAATAGAACATAAATCTAACTAATGTAATAATGTTTTTATAGAAATCATATTTGGGAGTATTGTATACAGTTCTGGTCACTGCACTTTAAAATAGGGAGTATGCATCAATGTCAAAAATAACTGTATTTGAAAAACTATCTGATACAGAATTTAACTCAACTTGGTAACATTCATGGATTATAATTTCACATATGGGTTTCTACTGCATTGAAAGCTTGGATTTCTTGTAATATATAAGGTTTTCGAATCTAAACTTTTACTTGATTTGGTAAATAAGAATTTAGACAAAAAATCTTTGTAATTCTTTGACTTATGATTTATATTAGACTAGTTATTCTTCATATTGTATATTACCTTGATAAATGGAATATTCTAAAGTTCTACATTCATATAAGAGTTTAATATGCAGCACTGATCTGAGATTACCTTAATTTTTTAATTTAATCTTATGCCAATGTCATTTTATGACAGTGTAAGCCATCCAGGGTTGCTTGATAGTGAAATGAGTGATATTGATAAAAAATAAGTAAAATGCTTGTAAATCTCTATTTTTGCCCTGTTTTTCTTAGTTTCCTGCTTTTTTCCTTCATTGTGTTTTTAAATAATTATCAAAAAGAATGTTACATAGAAAGTTGCAAAAAATAGCAACTAAAATGAGGTGGAACAGCTCCTTTATCAGAAAAGCCTATAGCGACAAGGGCTGTTTTGCTTGGATATTGAGTAAGAGAAGATACTGTATATTAAATCATATGGGCATAAATACTATGGATATTTTTCTCTCACGTGCAATTTTAGAATTCGAGATCATCCACTTCGAAATAAAGTGTAGGGAACTTTAAAACTGATGGAAGCACTTCTATGCTTCTACTGCAAAATTTGTGGATAATTTTAAAAGGGTATGGGTTAGATCAGAGGTAGGCAACCTTGGCTCTTTTATGACTCGTGGACTTCAACTCCCAGAATTCCTGAGCCAGCCATGCTGGCTCAGGAATTCTGGGAGTTGAAGTCCACGAGTCATGAAAGAGCCAAGGTTGCCTACCCCTGGGTTAGATAATCATTGCTCCTAATGTGCATGAGTACTTATTACCTCCTGAATCATAGGTGATATTGTAAAACCATGTTTATTTGGTAAGAAGTAGCACAATTTCATTTAAATACCTCAGGTGGATAAATATAACTTAAAATCTCAATGCTACCACCCCAAAATAAATGAGTTCTTTTATTGATAGTCTCTCATAAGCTCTTTTCCTGTGGCACGTATCTTAGGGCATATATATAGTGTGTGTTATGCTCTCATTTACTCAACTGAAAGAATTAAAACTTTATTAAACAAAAATTGTATGAATTGAAAATATGGGATGCAAGTTGCTGTTTAGAGATACAAAACTCTATGCTTAATTACTCAGAGTTGAGCTTATTTATTAGGGCCATTTGTCTTCCTGTTTTAATATTGACTGATTGTCTCTTTTTCCTTTCTCTGCCCTTCCCCTCATGCGTCTCCCACTTCTAGCTTTATGCCCCACCAGCCTTATAAGGGATTACTACATTACCCTCTGCTCACTTTAGTAGAAAGCAAGTCATCTACCATTTCATCAGAGGCAGTATGCTGTTGTATCTACTGGTTACTGGGAATCAATAGTAAAAGAGGGTCAGCGTCCTCTTTTCCAGATTTGTGAGGTTTCCCTAACACATGGATGGGTCTAAGGCCTGATTTACCAAGACTAATATCCCCACACTATCACCCTTGAAAAATTATACCAAGGTTGAGGCAAATCTTGGTACAGTATCAACTGAGCAGTATCCACAGCAGTAAATTAATTAGCACTTGGGATCAAGGACAAGTGAACCGAGCCACATCAAATCTATGCTGTTTCTTTCATTCTTAATACCCTTTCACCGCTATTTATTGTTCAAAATGAAACACTATCTTACATACCTGCAAAATTAAAAAAAAAATGTCAATCACCTGCAAGCAAACATAGAAACTCACACAGTATTATTGGAAGCCCCCTGGATTCATATTTAGCTATGAGTTTCATTATGAAAAAGAAGAACTGACAGTTACGTGCAAAAGTTAGTAAAAAGCTAAGAAAAATAACTCTTGCTCAACCTAGTGCAGCCATGAAGTGTTGGGTTAAATCAGAGATTTAAAGTTGAAAGGTTGGATTCCAGGGGAGTATACAAATGCTCCAATATAATTTTGTACTATTGCATTTTCCTTTTGCTATGTTCAACTTGGCAGTAAGAAAGGTAACTGCAAACTGTACAACTCCCTTTTATTGAGTTGGCAGCATGGCAGTGCTTCAGTCAAGAACAACTGTTCACATCAGATTAGGAAATTAGCACTGTAGCAGTAAATTACTGAAATCATTTGAAATAAATGAGGGTGGGCCTTGAGTGGATTTTGTATTGCAGCTTTAAACAATTCATAACAATGGTTCTCCATCTCCCCCATCTGGTCACACATTGCAAGTTCTCAGCAGATCAATACATCTGCTTAGGCAATTTGAATCTCTCCACCTTTCTGCCAAAGCTTCCTGAAATTCTTTTCATTTGCAACCACAAACTGGGGAGGGGCACCATTTCATCCAGTTTCTCCCTAGAGGGAATTTTACAACAACTTATTGGGGAGAGTGGCAGGGTTTACTTTAACCAGTGATAGTAGCAGAATTCGTTTTCTTCTTGCTTTTTGCAGTTACCACAAATAAACCTAGAGAAATCAAGCTGTTTCATATTGGTAATCCACAACTTACAACCATTTGTTTAATGACTGTTCAGTTACAATGGTGCTGAAAAAAGTGGCTTACACCTATCCTTGCACTATGACTGCAGTCACATGATTAAAATTTGGGTGCTTTTGCAACCAGTATACATTTACAACCTTTCCAGTGTCCCAGGATCACATGAACACCATTTGTGACCTTCCCTGAGGGTTTCCAAGAAGCAAAGTCAATGGGGGGGAGCTGGATTTGCTTAGCAACCTGTGTGATTCATTTAATAACTACGGTGATTTGCTTAATAATGGTGGCAAAAAAGGCTATAAAATTGGGCGTGACTCATTTTACAGCCACCTTGCTCAACATTGGAAATTCCACTCTGAATTGTGGTTGTAAGTTGAGGACTCCCTGTATTTCCATCTCCTCTCTGTATTTGCAGCTTTGTTTTCTTTTGAGAAAAAAAAAACTCTTCACTGATCAGCAAAGGTTCTGATGTGCTTCTTCTATTTATTTTAAATTCTTGAAGTGGATTAACTTTTAGACCGTTTTATCAACAAGGAGGAATAGCCTACTGAGAAATCCTGGATTTTTGAAATCCAGTTGAATTTCCAAAATTCAGTAACTATATTTAGGAAATGTTCCTAAGATAAGAGTAATTCATAAAAAACGGGATGATCTATCATGTCTGCCACCAATCTTATGAATTGTAGGCAGCCATAACTGAACTAGAACATCTTTTATAAAACTAGTAAAATAAATGACTTGTTCTTTCCTAATATATGGATCTAATAATTACTATGATAAAAAAGGAATGGCTCAAATTCTAATGATGCTTATAAAGGAGAATTAATTCATCAGATGGAGGGCCATTTGCCTAATTGAAAAGAGCAGATTGACTGTATGTATCATTCTTTCACATACAACACTCACTATAAGCCTGACCAGCTATTTACAAGCTTTCATGATTCTGATTCTGCTACACAATAATTAAGAAAAAAATTTCTTTTTTCTTTTTATGACCTTGTAATCCCTTGCTTTGGGGTGGAGTCGGGGTGACTGGAGCTAAGCGTTTACTGGCTGGATGCCCTTCCTGACACCTACAAGGAACTCGCAGCAGATATTTTTTCTTTGCGCCCTGATAAACATCTGTCACTGCCCACAACTGAACTCTCAACCTTGAGTGGGAGGTGAGTGTCTTCAGAAAAACATTAATTTTAAAAATCAATTCTGCATTAACAGATTATTAAGGAATATTTCAGTTTCCTAAATTAATTTTACCCACTGCATTTATCATCTAGATTATTATAGGTAAGATGCTATTTGACAGGATGAAATTAATTTTTCATAAGTTTGGCAAGCAATGATATTCTACACTGCTAAGCTTACACAGTAAAATACAATTCTAACAACACATATTTCCAAATGAGTACACATCTTAAATGGACTCCAGAAGATGGTAGAGGACAGGAAGGCCTGGAGGAACGTTGTCCATGGGGTCGCGATGGGTCGGACACGACTTCGCAACTAACAACAACAACACATCTATATCTTTCCCAAAGGTGCTTTTTCATGAGGCAACTGGACTTTCTTGTTTTTCTTTGAAGATGTTTCACTTCTCATCCAAGAAGCTTCGTCAGTTTTGACTGGATGGTGGGGAATGGAGGGATTTATACTCCTGGCAAACAGCTGGTCTTTTGCATTCTTTTAGAGAGTCATTGAGGCCACCTGGAAATTTGGGTCACCTGAGTCGTCAGGGTCACCTGAGTGGTGCAAATGGGCGTGGAGCCTTCTTGGAACTGTTGAAAGGACTGTGTTGTAGAGAGGGCTGTTCAGTTTTGACATAAATGGCCTCTTTGACCCTTCTTTCAAACCAGTGGTCCTCTCTGTCCAAAATGTGGACTTTGCTGTCTTTGAAAGAATGGCCTTTGTCTTTTAAATGCAGATGGACTGCTGAATCTTGTCCTGATGGGTTGGTTCTCCTATGTTGTGCCATGCGTTTATGAAGTGGTTGTTTTGTTTCTCCAATGTACATATCTGCACATAGCTCACTGCATTGTACTGCATATACCACGTTGCTCAGCTTGTGTCTGGGTGTTTTATCTTTGGGGTGGACAAGCTTCTGCCTTAGTGAATTCTTGGGTTTGAAGTGTGCACATATGTTGTGTTGGCTGAAGACCCTCCTGAGCTTTTCCTTTATTTTCTTCTATATTTATACCAACAATAAGAGCGTCCATATATAGCATTTTTTTTCTTATCAACTTATGTTATGTTCGTAAAAGTCATCTTATTAATTCACCATATATATTATTTTCATAAATCTTGTTTAAACTCAATTTCTCCATAATATTCAAACAATTCTTATCAATCATAATTTTCTCAATAATTAACATCTAAATATCCAAATTTTCCACTTAAATATATCATCCCAGTATTTTCATATTTCATATTATAGAAATACTATACTACTTATCTATCATAACATCTACCTATAACATCTTTTCTAATCAATTTATATTTCATTCTATTTGTAAAAATTAATTAAATCACTATATATCTTTTTTCAAAATTCTTATTAAGCCTAATTTCCCCACAATATTTCAGTCATTCCTTAATCCTAAATCTTTTCAAACTTAATTTGTCTTTAAAGTTCAAACTTTTCCTTCACTTTCAGCATCCCAATATTTTTACATTTTGTGTCTTATCAAAAAATACCATATTACTTATATCTCTTATCCCACTTATTCTAAAGCCCCTTTATAGCCAAAGTTATTTGTTTATTTAGCCATATTCATTGCCCATATAATATTCTATCTGGTAGGGCGAGTCAAGTCTCTTAAGCCCGTCTCTAATCTTCTTCCTTTGCCAAATTGTTTTCCAAATTAATATTTTTGACTTGTCAAACAGTTCTTGTATTTTTGTAGTTGTTGTTAGGCGTAGAGGATACATAATATGTAAGATGAATGCTTTTTGACTCCCAAACAGTGATTCTCCTAGCAGTGTCCATTTTTTAAAGTCTTCTTTCTTCTCAGGTTTATTTTGACGTTCTAATGCATAAGGTATCTTTTCCATATTTATTGTTGTATCCAAATCTTGTGAAGTTTTTCTTGTTTGTATTAAGTTACAGTTCCCTTCATTTGTGACTTCGCCAATTAAGTCCTTTTTTTTAGTTCACATTCTGTTATTTATTTGTTTGTTCATTCTTTACCATCATTCTTTGAATGTTTTTTGATTGTAGATTTAAATTAGAAGTATATTCCTTTATGTTATCAAAGTTATGTTTAATCTCCTCGTGGTTTAGAGCTATTGTGATTTGTATCTGTTGCAGCATTGCATAAATTTCTTCTTGGAAAGTATTTGTCTTGTCTTGAAATGTTGCTTCTAGAGGTCTTTGATCTTTCCAGTTGAATCCTTCAAGAGTAGTTATTAAGTGTGGCTTTCTATCATTTTTTAATGAATATGTCATATCCATGTTGTCTCCCCCTTTTGAGTAGTCCGTCATAAGTGCCATAGTCTCTGTAATTAGCCTTGTCAAGCTGGCCAAAACTCAAAATCCAAACAGTCCAATTTTATATAGTTCTTGTCTTTATATATAATTTTTATAATCCACTGTAATTTTCAATTGTCAAGGTTTCAGTAAAATCAATGTTTTATAACAATTCTTTCTTTCAGGAGTCAATTGTCAACCAGTCAGAATTGCAATTAGTACATTTAGCCACCTTAAATCCTTCCTGTAACTTTCCCTCTCAAAACGTAGTCATACATCAAAGTTTTTAAACAATGCATAAGTTTAGGCCACAATCAAAATATTGCTTTTCCTTCAAACACTTTCCAATCTTATGGCTGGCCCAGTATACAATCTCTTCTTTGTCCCCTGGCAACTATCTTCTTAAAGGTTATTAGAGTTCATGGGAACAGATTTTTCTTTGTTTCTGGGCATTGTCTTTAATGTGCTATATTCTAGTTGTCCACTAGATATCAGCAAACATTTGTTTTCCAGCTCTTTCAGGCAAGAAGTTCTTATTATTTTTCTTTTCTTTTTTATAAATTCATCAAAATCCTTTAGAATATAATGTTAGCAGTTTGTTTTAGTTTCTAAGTTTGATCAGATTGTAGTATTTTAAATTTAATTTCAATATGTTTCTTTCCTCCTTAAAGGTTAATTCACCGCTTCTGTTTATGGGGAATGGGAATGTAATCCCCTCCCCTCACTTTTGGAGGTTTTTTGCTTTGGGGATCTTTCCCAGGGACTTAGTTGCAAAATAAGGGAGAGAAGACCAAATACTCTCACCAATTCCAAGCATGCTGTTCACCGTTGTTCTTGTTAGTGCTCTTGGACTCCTCGGCTGCAGGTAGCTTGGGCTAGACGCTGGCAAGCAGCTAGCCTTTCTCCTGTCGGGTTCAGAGGGCTTTCCCCGGATCAAACGAAGTGATTGCTGTCGCTTTGTGATCAACGGGGCACCCCTCCTTCACGGTCACCTCTTCGGGGCGACTTCGGACCCATCTAGAGTCTCCCTGGCAGGGCGAAACTAGACGTGGGGGGCGGAGGTCCGCTCTCACGCGGCCATGCACTACGAGCGCAAAACCGGAAGTCCCCTCCTGAGCTTTTCCGATATTCCTGCAATGTTTGGAATGACTACGTTGCTTTGTTTATTGTTTTCTTCCTTGTCTGTTATGGAGGAGCTCCTGCCGGGTCTCTTTTGGGATTTGATGAAGGCTCGCTTAGGATAGCCATGCATTCTGAGGGCTTCCTTGATGTGTTTTAGTTCTTTTTCTTTCCCATCTTTGCTGGTAGGTAGGCCTTCTGTTTGGTGGTGTAAGGTTCTGATAAGTCCCATTTTGTGCTCCAGTGGGTGGTGAGAATCAAAAGGTAAATATTGATCCATGTGTGGGGGTTTTCTGTAAACTTCAATGTTATGAATGTCCTTCCCCACCATCCAGTCAGAGATGAAGAAGATTCTTGGATGAGAAGCAAAACATCTTCAAAGAAGAACAAAGTCCAGTTGCCTTGTGAAAAAGCACCTTTGAGATAACTATGACCTGAATGACTGAGAATCCCCATAGACATCTATATCTTTATTTCATATTATCCCCAATTTTTCAGAATTATTCATTCAAATGAACGAATAAAATAGGAATCTACTCTTACCATAACACTATAACATATTGTTCAGAGCAGTAACTTGTCTATATATGCTTAGCGCTATTAAAAATGGTAGAAGATGGTACTTAGGTCTGTGTGCATACTTAAGATTTTTGGTCTAAATATAAGAATTAAGCCTGTCACAAGCCTCTGCCCCAACACTTTTCCTAAACATTCTAAATGTATGATATTTATGATATAGATTCCCATATTGCAATATTTGATATATGTGCAGAATTGTGATTTTTGAAACCCAGTTCTTGATGTGAGTAATTTCCCCAAAGTACAAATATTACACAAGCAACACATATACTTGCTATGAATACAAAAACAATTCTTTAATCTCTAAAATAAGAAAGAGGATGCCTGGCTATTTAAAAAAGAGAAAATAGGCAAAAAGGTTCATCGCGAATGTCCCATTTGTACTTAGTCTGGACCAAAATATTAATCATTTTATTGAGGTAACAGACTACTTATTCACCCTTGCGTTTGCCAAAATTATCAACACTTAGCAACTGCAAAATAATTCAACAATTCAATATGCATTAGAAATAAAATTCTAAAGTCAGAATTTCATACAGGCAACCATAGTCTCCAAAAATTTACAATGTAGACTGTGAAAGCTCACTAAGCATATCATAGACCATGTCTCAAATAGTGCACAAGATGCTGGAGAATGAGAATGTCAAAACAGAAAACTTAAATGCTGAGAAAGAAACAAATTGTTAATGTACACATAACCACCAAAAGTCAGAAGATACTATCTGAAGGATTATTCACAGGAAAACTGTCATGAGAAAATGTCTATGTATATATATTTATCCTAGATCATACACAAAATTACTTAAATCCTGTTACTCCTTTTTTTCTTGTAAAGAAACTATATTTTGAGGGAAAGAAGGAAGGCTCACTTCTGAATTTACTGGAAATAATGAGATGCAACCTCAGAATACTTAACCCCATTAAGTAAATAAGAAATCATGAATGTAAACAGAGTTTTAAAAATAATCTTTGCTTGAAATGGGCAAAAATGGTGGAGAATAATTTATGCCCAAAGAAAACAGCAGAAGGGGTTTGCCAGGAATGATAATCAGTGGAAATAATTCATTATAGAAAAAAAGTTCTTCTGGTTTACTTTGAACCTTACCGTAATAGTTCAGCTGGAGAAGTAGAGACACAAAGATAAGATTCTTTTAATTTTTTAAAAAATCAATGGGCTAAAAGGGAATATGTGCACGCACACATATTAACACAGATATATGCCAGAGAATATAAATAAGGTATTTATGTATTTCAATCGCACAAATAATGCAGATGGAAATAGAGGCTATCCAAAAAGACAAAAATGCCAGGCAATACTCTCACTCAATTAGAAGGGGATGCAAATTCACATGACCTGCCACTACATAAAATAGAAGATACTACACCCCAGTTTTCCTACCAAATTCCTGCCAACTAGCTTAATTTAGGAAGATTAAGTGATAATAGGAAAAACTATTCAGGACCTAGAAATGAGTTGCCTAGAAAGGACATGGTCTTCCTGTTCATTATGAAGACTGCAGATTAAACAAACCATTGAGCAAAGGACCTCTAAATTGTCAGTAAGTCTTATGAAATGCTGCTTCATTTGAAGCAAAATTTGTTAGCTGGCTTTAAACAGAAATAGTTTTAAAGATGGGGTACATAAAATGGCGCCTATCTTTTGATACTCTACTTTAACAGACTTGGATATTGACAATTCTCCATTTTTACATGCACAGGGAAAGAATTAATCTAATATTAGCACAACTGATTATACTTTTTCTTTTCTAAAGAAAACATGCAACCAAATCAACTTAAGTAGAATTCCCTCCTGTTTTAGAAATTTATCAGCAAGAAGACAATAGAAATCTTAAGAGAACAGATGCCTCTAAAACACATCATCCAATATCTAAGCTTCAGGACGGTTACTGAATTTACAAAGGTAAGAAATAAGAGAGCTGACACTGCCAAAAATAAAATATGCCTCAGGGAAGGTTCACCTACAAACACCACTCCCACCAGAGAGTCAAAATGCAGCTTCTGGATTCTCTCAATTTATTTCTGTCTGTTAGAATGCCTTAAAGAACAAAAATCAAGAGCCTCCATCACCACATGAAATGATTTCTCATTAACATTTTAACATAAAAAAACTTGGGATACAGATAGGTTCAAACACATTACAGTTTCTAGAAGAATGCCAGCTTTAGGGAGGCACCACTACTTGTACCAGAGCCCCCTCCTTCTTGTGTTTCTGAAGTTGGTAATGCGTACTACTAACAAAAAGAACTTTACCGGACAGACCACCAGTTGCTCCAAAGCCAACATCTGCTGAAATACAAAGTAATTTTGAATGGCAAAATGGGTGACTTAAGAAACTGCACACAAACCCTATTAATTCCAGCAGGGGCAAGATGAATACAGCAATGTAACACCTCATTCTAAGCAAGGATCATTAGTCCGTTCATTACACCCATTCCACGTCTCAATAGATAACAAGCCTTATGTTACCCTGAATTAAAGAGCTTTCTTCCTAAGGTCGATCTCGCTCTGTTCCTGTGTGTAGGACTTCCTTCTGCTTCTTCTAGGCAGAAGGAAAGGATGGGCTCAAGATGGAATCCCAGCAAATGCCAAGCCTTGATGGGGCCAGAGAGAACCCTGTATCCCACCCGCCCCCATCTGCTATTACAGTAAGAGATTACACAATGAAAACTACTCTAAAGGACTGAGCAAATGCCAAGTAGTAATGATGTCCCTTCTAAATCCTTTAGCCAATAGTTGGTTCTGGATCAGCTAAACCTGTACACTGCAGACCAGGAGGATTTCATTTAGTCAGTGGAACTGTAATATCGTAGCAGGCTGGCAAAAGGGTTCACTTTTGAGCCACGAGCAATCCAGAGACAGCACAGCAATTTGCTCTAGAGGTCCTGGCTGAAATAGCTGTAGCCATCAGGGCCAGTGGTTTCCTCTCGTGTGTACAGTTGTTTCTGGTATCGTGCTGTAACAGGAATGCCTCCTGGTATGCTGGGGAGCGAGACAGGGAAGGAACAACATTAGTTGTATATATATCTACCTACTGGAAGCTTAAATCAAGAACAAAAAGATATTGAAAAATCTCACAAGATTCCAGAAGGAGCCACTTCAAAAGAGCACATGCAATTTCATGTTAAAAAATTGTTCTATATATTATAAGTTGGAGTTTGTGATAAAAAGAGCATATTGCCTGAGAAGGAATATTGCGAACTTTTGGCAGAAAGTCTCTTCTTCAACACAACTAAAGCTATAACCAGAAACTTTAACTTTGCATGTAACAGCTTGATATTTAGAGGACAGGATTTGTCAGCAAAGCTAAACAATTGCCACAGGCTTATAAATTTGGCAGATTGCTGCATTACCAGCACTCAGCAATCACTTAGTTTATGAACTATTTTATATTGTGAAAGAAGATCTTTTTAATCAGTTTACCTAAAACCAATTGTACTGTGCAATAAATTATGGAATTAATGAAATAAATTAGTAATTTGGGTAAACCAACAAAAAGAGATAATAAATAATAACAATGTGATCTACAGTGTATGTTAGTTAGGACAGAACAGAATTTCTTGCTCTCTACAGTCAGAAAACGCAATAGGACACTTTTCTGAGCAGCATTTTCTATGTCAGGGTGAACAATCTTTTGTGTACTTATTCAATCCCGAAACTTTTTTTTGGCATAAGAACTTCAATAACGATGTGGAATAGCTACACCATGCCACGTAACTGACCAAAAATAGGATTTCTGGCCTTTGCAGGAAAGTGGTTTTTATATTTAAAAAATCTTTTTATTGCTTAATCAGCAAGCCTAAAAACAATGAAAAAGGCATATGCAGTTGGTTTCTAGTGGGAAACTGCCAAATTTCAGTGGCACAACAGAAAGGAGTTAATGGGGATCCAAAAAGGAGCATGCAGTTTATGGCTCTTTGAAAAAGTTTTTTCTCCAATTAGGTTTCACAGAAAGTTTACACCAACACAGATTTCATAAAATGTAATTTCCTCAATTAAGCAACTTGCCATTATTAATTAATGTTATTATTTGTTTGGTTCTATGTGGAGTATTCTAAAAACTTTTCTGTCCAAATAAGAAGCTCTCCCATTGGCGGATACAATTAAAAGACCAAAACTATTCAACTGATTTGTTCTGAGACAACTGATTTCAGATGATTAAAAACTACTCAAGGAAACTGAAGACATTTATTATTTACGGATTCATGCAGTGTTTTTCCACGCAGGCCTGAGTTCTTTAGCAATAGCAGTTTCTCTACTTTACAGGTAGTCCTTGATTTACAATGGCAATTGGGACCAAAACTTCAACCATTGAGCAATGCAGTTATAATGTGTGACATCATGTGACTGCATTGCTCAGCAACAGCAATCCCTGCAATCGCTGTTACTATTGTTGTGAGCACCTCTTCAAAACTCTCTACTGGCTTCCAACAACTTATAAGAAAATGGGGAAGCCAGCAGGAAGCTGCAAGTCCCAAGCAGCTCACAAGCAGGCTAGCAGGCAGATAAATGGCTGCTGCCCAGCGGGAGAGGAAGCGAGAGGTTCATGGGTGGCTGGCGAGATGTGGCATGAGTATGAGGCTCAGAGAGGCTGCACAAGGTTACAAGAATGGTGGGGGAGCCACAGTGCAAGTGCAGCAGGGCTTGGGGTGACTGCTGCTGGATGGGAACAGTGCGCAAATGTCCGGCGAGACAGTGCAAGTGTGAAGCTTGGGAAGGCTGCACAAGCAGCAGAGGAGGTATGACGTGAATGCAATGGGACTTGGGAGAGCTGCTGCCACATGGGCAGGGTGGGTGAGGGTGCATGATTGGCCAGGTACAGTAAGTACAGTAAGACAGTAAGCAACATTCGAGCATTCCAAAGGGCAGAGGAGTGGTTAGAAGGCAAGCAAAGGCCAAAGGCCTGAACCTATGTAGTCTTTTATCTCCTTCAATCCAGAAAGAACAGTCACAGCCCCATGACTTCCCATTTAGCGACCTCTTCACTTGGCTGAGTTGCTAGTCAAGGGTTAGTGAGCGAGGACTACACTATCTCTTCTCTGGCTGGATTATTAGTATCGCCATTCCTGTGCTTACATTTGTTCCAGAGCATTGGGAGAAAATTTGGAGCAGGCAAAAAGGATGGTGTGACAACAGAAATTCAATTCAGGGAATAAAGAAATATCTGTTTAATGCTGAATGTAATGAATTATCAGAATCAGAATAGAGCTGAAAGGGGCCTTGCAGGTCTTCTAGTCCAGCCCCCAGCTCAAGCAAGAGATCCTATACCATTTCAGACAAGTGACTGTCCAGTCTCTTCTTAAAAACCTCCAGTGATGGAGCGCCCACGATTTCTGGAGGCAAGCTGTTTCACTGGTTAATTGTCCTCACTGATAGGAAGTTTCTCCTTAATTCCAGGTTGCTTCTCTCTTTGGTCAGTTTCCAACCATTGATTCTTGTCTTGCCCTCTGGTGCTTTGGAGAATAGTTTGACGCCCTCTTCTTTGTGGCAGCCCCTCAAATACTGGAATACTGCTATCATGTCGTCCTTGTTTCTTCTTTTTTTTAGACTAGCCAATCCCAAGTTCTGCAGCCGTTCATCATATGTCTTAGTCTCCAGGCCTTTGATCATCTTAGTTCCCTTTCCTTGCACTTTTTCCAAAGTCTCAACATCTTTTTTGCAATATGGTAACCAAAACTGGATGCGGTATTCCATGTGTGGTCTTACGAAAGCTTTATAAAGTGGAACTAATATTCCATGTGATTTTGATTCTATGCCTCTGATTATAAAACCAAGGATTGTATTAGCTTTTTTTGGCGGCTGCTGCAGCACACTGTTGACTTGTATTTAAGTGATTGTCCACTAGGGCTCCAAGATCCCTCTCACAGTTACTATTTTTGAGCCAGGTTTCGCCTAATCTGTACTTGTACCTTTGGTTTTTCCTGCTCAGGTGTAAAACCTTGCTTTTCTCCACATTAAATTTCATTTTGTTGGATAGGGCCCATTCTTCAAGTTTGTCAAGATCTTTTTGGATTCTGAGCTTGTCTTCTGAGGTGTTGGCTATTCCTGACAGCTTAGTATCATCTGCAAATTTGATGAGTTCCCCTTCTATTCCCTCACCTAAGTCATTTATGAAGATATTGAAGAGTACTGGGCCTAAGACGGAACCTTGTGGTACCCACTGCTTATTTCCCTCCGTGTACATGTAGTACCATTAAGGACTACTCGTTGAGTACGGTTTGTCAACCAGTTACAAATCCATCTGGTGGTGATGCTGTCTATCCCACATTTTTCTAGCTTACCAAGAAGTAGGTTGTGGTCTACTTTGTCAAATGCCTTGATGAAGTCTAAATATACTATGTCCACAGCATTTTGCTGGTCTACTAATTTAGTCACTTTGTCAAAGAATGAAATAAAATTGGTTTGGCATGATGTGTTTTTAACAAACCCGTACTTGCTACTAGTTATAACTTTATTTGTTTCTAGATGTTCACAGATATGTTTTTTTATTTTTTCTCCACTTTCTTCCCAGGTATTGATGTTAGGCTGATTGGTTTGTAGTTTCCTGGGTCTGTTTTTTTCCTTTTTCCACATCAGCTCTTTTTAGGAATATTCAACTGTGTGGCCTTATAAAAGGAAAGCATATTAATTCAATTTAATAAAGGGATGCAAAACCTTTATTACCACCAAGCATTATATATCACTATACATAGCACAATTCAGTGGTCACATCTGAAAATTACATCAGTTATTTTAGATTAAAAAAAATATAAAGCACTTACTGGTTCTTGTGTTTGAAGCCACTGATGTGAGCTTGATATTGCTCTATAGAATTCAGTACTATGTTACAGTCATTGCAGGGATATCCCTTTCCAGCTGAAAATGTCATAAAATTTGAGCATCAAATTAACTGAATTAAAGAGCCAGGTCGATATAATTAACCGTAAAGAGGCATTTACAATGACTCTATGTACTGTGATGCTAGGAATTCTAAGCAGTGTCACAGTCATTGCCAGTTTAATTTACACAGCAGAGCAGATTTCTGGTCATATATCCAACTTTCCTATTTTTTAATTATAGCATCTGCATGGAGTTCAAAACTTAATTGGAACATTAATGCTGTGCTGTTTTCAGGATTTAAATTTATGTTTTCAAACAAACAAAACAATTGTTACTGGGGTATACATGGGTGTGTTCAATCTGGAAGAAGGCATCTGAGAGGAGATTAACGTTACTGTCTTTCAAAGAGCTGCTCCCATAAAGCTCTGAGCCCACCATGATTGCAATGGTATTAAAAAATTTTAATAATGGGAGTACTGATCGCTGATCTCCTAAAGCATGATTCTTTATGAAAACTGTAGAACTCCTGCTGCAGAGCTATTTTTTTTTTTTGCATTACTCTCATTCTCAGATCCTTAAACTATACCAGAAGGAAAGAGAACATTTGTTGTTAAAAAAAACTGCTAAATGGAATGTGACACAAACACACTATTCCAAATTGGGAGTATTATATTTTTTAATTCATCTGTTTCTGGTTATGTTAGAAATATTTTCCTTAGTAAGAATTGCAAGCAACATATTCAAATGAATATTTTGCCATGTAGTTTTTACTGAATATTTGAAAAAGGCCAAAAAAAGACACATCTGTCAGATTCCCTGGGAATTATAATAATTTTAAAGGCAAGAAATATGTAAAAGTCCTCTTCCCATTCCAGAGGAAAAGAATGAAGAATGGCAACAGTGCAACAGGGAAAATGTTGATTCTTAAAACATCTACTAAAGTCATTACAATGTGCTATATTTCTGAATGATTCCTTATAATTAACAGGACCAACCATTTTTAAAATCAACAGGATGGAAGTTGCAGATTAGACAATCGTACAATTCTCATTATGGAAGCCTTTAAATGCTCCTCCTCTTGGTTGCTATTTCCCCTCCTGTGAACTCCAATAACACCCAATTATGAATGTATCTAATACAGGGGTGTCAAACTCACCACGTCACATGATGTGTCGCGATATATCACGACTTTCCCCCCATTGCCGGAGCTGGGGTGGGCGCGGTTTCGGCATGACGCATCCGGCCTGCGGGTTGGCAGTTTGACACTCCTGATCTAATAGGTATCTTTTCAACACTAACAGGTAACAGGCCATGTGGACAGACATATGCACCCCCCCATGCAACGAACCTCTGTTTAGTTATTCAAAATGAATATTTAAAAATAGCGATGCTCTATTTATTCTGCTATTCGTCCCTAGAAAGGATTAGAAATTTTCTAATTTTGGATATCACATATTCTAGAAAAGTGAGAGACCAGGAAAGCTACAAGAAAATAAAATCATTTGAAGGCAGAAATAAAAATAATAAAATTATGATAAATTTTGTGAAAAAATAATTAAAGGAATTCATTATTATTTCAACAAGTTTCAACAAACTGTTCATTCCATCTACCGAGAAAACACATTTTGAATTTTGGGAAAAAAGAAAATAGATTTAAGCCACCAATTTGTATTTGATTTTTTCCTTGGAGGATTTCAAGATTAGAGTAGTGAGATAGATATAGTAGTTATGAAATGAATCAGTGTCTGCCTGGCAAATTGTTATGGAAGCACAAGGTAATGTTTGCTATTTTACATCCATCCATCCATCTAGGATTGCTGTTGCCAAGCAATGCGATCATCTTGCTTTATAACCACATCACTCAATGACAGAAATTCACTGCCATTATAACTCGAGGGCTATCTATACTTAAAAAAAAAAAAGAGGGATAAATGAAGATAAATATTTGGGAAGAAGATGTTTGTGGTATTACTGGCACTCACAAGATTGAGTAGTCGTAAGTCAAGGATTACCTGTAAAAATAAACACTTAATGGGTAGTTAGGATGATAATTCCATCACAGATCTCTGCAAAGCAAGTAGGGAGTTGCAGGAATACAAATAAATGAATCAGAATCTTCAACGTGAAGTAAGATGATCAGCACATACAGAGGCACAAAACTGGGCAACCTGGGAGGATATATTTGGGTTCTTATCAGATAAGAGGAGCAACAAATGGAAGTTAAGCTCTCTGCCTGGAAATACTTCAGGATGGGATAGATGAGAATCATTCCAGAACCTCTGTAAAGGGAGGAGCATACAGCTGAAGGGAGTAGTGTGTCTGAGGTACGTTCCTTATGAAACTTCAGTATTGTAATCGACGGTTAATAGGAGGCTAGAGAAAATCTTTTGGAAGAATCCTCCAAATTACAGAATTAAATGCTAGGCTTAGATTAGATTGAAGCTCCATTCCACAAATTATTGTTTGCCATAGTTATTTTTAAACATTTCTTTAAAAAGATATTTTTACCAATTTGATATAATTTTGAGAGGTCTATCTTTCTGGTACATGTATGATTTTCCTATTCATTTTGATTTAAGCCGTCACCTGGGCAGACTATCAGGACACTCTGTTTTTAGATTGATAATTTAAAAAATTGTAGTCTCACGTGGCTGCCAAGAATTTCCTATCCAAATTACTGACAAGTTCTATAATTTGTTTTTAAAAAGTGTATTTTGCCAACTGTTAATTCTTCATATACTCATTTTATTTTACTTACATCTTCATGAATCATTTTGCTTAATTATGAATTCTAGTTTACCTCTGAACTACCAAATGTTATCCTTATTTTGACATGCTTTCTACTTACAGTAATGGTATGGATCATTTGTATCACTGTCAACATTTAAATTTAAATTTCCCACTTTTTATTTATTCTTTTTGGATACATTGCATTTTCTTTCTAACAAAAACCTCCACACCAGATTGTAGCACTATAAACACTGAAGCCATATTTTTGCAGCTCATGAAAAATTAAAAATTAGATGTAGAAATTCCCCCACCTACCGTTGTCTCTCTTAGCATTGGCCTCAGCCCTCTTGCTCTCCTTTTAGTGTCCAACTAGATTTGGGAGAATTTTAAAGGCATTTGTGAGAAACAGAGAAGCTTCTTTTCCCAAGCCCAGAATTTTCAGGATGTCTCGTCTAATTCTCTCCTCATCTAGAAGGAACAGTTCCAACCTAATCACTCTGCACATGGAACACACCCACTGTGCAGAATACAAGAGTATATTTTGTTTCCAATTACATAATACAGGCAGTCCTCGACTTACAACAGTTCGTTTAGAGATCATTTGAAGTTACAACGGCACTGAAAAAAGTGACTTATGACTGTTTTTCACACATACGGCCATTCTAGCATCCCCATGATCAGGTGATCAAATGTCAGACTCTTGGCAACTGACTCAGTGATTCACTTAACAATTGTGCAAGGAAGGTCGTAAAATGGAGCAACATCCACTTAACAAATGTCTCGCTTAGCAACAGAAATTTTGGGCTCCTAAGTCGAGGACTACCTGTAACAAAAGTGAAGCAGCCCACTATCATGTAAGACATTAAAAACAAATGGTTAGTTATGGCATTATCAACATGTACAACGGATTCTGTTCCTTTATTCTGAAAGCCTTCTATAAAACACTCACCATTGGAGACAGCTGGTTCCTCGGGAGTTCTCCCATAGTGTGCCATCAGCTTAAGCTTGGTTTCCTGCTTTTTGTGTTTCTTGCCGACATAGTGTTGTTTTGCCATCAGTGGATTATTGAATGTAGCATGGCAGAGATTGCAGAATTTGTCTGGGTCAGAAGTGTTTTGATTCTCTTCATTGGAGGACGTGGTAGTGGGAAGAAGATTAGTAGGCTCTTTCTGAATGGGTAAAGCTGTTGCAAATATAATTCAAAAGATAAAAAACAAAAAATTAGAGGGAAAATAAAAAGCATATTTTCACAAAACCAGAACTTAACCACAGTATCCTCACGAGGCCAGACATTTCCATTCTTATTCTGCATAAAGGTTAAATGTTCTTAGCACATGCACACGTATACGGGTTACAAAACAAATCATCTGAAAGAGCAAAATGATCAAGGATATGTATTTTGTGTGCTTCTATCTCTCAGGCATTTTACCATTGTTATCAGTCATCAGACTTGGGACATCAGTGTGCAAATTCTCAACTTAATATATATATATGCTCTTGAACCTTATTATGTAGAGGACAGGGACTGCTGGATAGGGTTTGTACTACAATGTATACAAACCCTAGACTATTCTGATGAGAGGTTTTTTTCCCCACAATGCCAGGAGAAAACTCCTCTGTATCTTCCTGATCATACCTTCTGTTTTAGGAGTCTGCAGCTTCAGTTTCAAATTCTTGGCATGAGTCTTGCCTAAGTAGTGAGAATTAGCCACAACAGGTGAAGAAAAGGTCATGTTACAGATGGGACAGCATTTGTTCCTGTCTTCACCGTTACTGCTCTGTTGCTTGTAAAAAGGAACACAGACATTTACTGGGATTGAAGGGACAAAAGGAAAGCATATCAAAATGTCCCATGTTCAAAAACTGGAACTTAAATGAAACTGTTAGCATGGGTTCACCCCACTCTTTACTAAATATTGTCCTCTTTATTTAAAGCAGACAGTGAAATCAGCACAGAATTATTCAAGTAAGGGCCTAATATGTTGTAAAACGGAAATAATTTACTAGCAAGCTCTTATCATCAAACAAATTGATGTAACAAGAGAGAGCTTTAGTTTAAAATAGGCTTATTATGTTTCTGTAACAATATTAATTCACAATTGTCTCTGAATTGTAGTCTTCTAATAAGCTTTTTAAATTTATCTTCATTGAAGACTGGATTAAATGTTTTTTCAACAATGCCCAATGTCAAAAATTCTCTCTGGAACATTATATTATTGGCCAAGACTTGCCTGCACTGAACGCACCTGACAGATTTTCTATAATAACAAATGTACAATGTGCTTATTCTTCTTTAGAGTTCTTACATTACCTGCTCTGTATCCAGCTTTATTTTTTTATTCTGACTGAATTCCTCTTCCCCATGGATAGCCATGTATCTCCGAACTTTGTTTGCATGCTTCTTACTCTGAAGGAAGATAACAGAGGACAAGAACGCTAAGCACACCTAGGATCTTTTATACACATATCAGCAATTTCAACAGCTACCTCTAGTTTAAACCACACCTGATAATGAGCAAGCTTCTGGGATTCAGAGATGAGCACCGCGCTACATACTTTGCACTGGGTGTCGGTGAAGATGTGGCTATTTTCTTTGATCAGCCGATCCACTGTAAAAGGCAAGAACATCATTACATATGTATATGTACATGAATGTGAACTTGTGTAAATAATTTAAAAACTACAAATTCTTACAGTCACCTAGCAATCTTCATGGGCCTTTCCAGAATAACACAGAACTCAAATATTCTTTGCTTTCTGACAAATATGAGTTAGATGTTCTGAAATGACAATTTTAATGCCTTAATCAGAAAAAAGCAAATACTTTTTGAGAAAAAATATTTTATTCATTACATTTAACTCAACTGAACAAAAAATAGTATCCTTGAGGTTGAGCTTGACTCCTGATTATTTCATGTCCACATAGTTTCTTGGCAACAATCTAGAAATAGCTTGCCATTGCCTTCTCTTCCACTTGTAAACAAAATAATTTTAAGACAGCACAATTAAAGGCTCAACATTTCTTTCAACTATTGATCCACATTCATTTTAAATATAATGCTAATGCTTTCATTAGTCTTCAGCTAAAAAAATCACCTGGTCAATGGAAGCCTTTCTATAAGAAACTACATTTCTAGCATTGTTTCTGGCTTATAAATCTTCAACATTTAACATCTCACATTGTGTCAAGAACAAAAAGATTCATTTTATTGGCTGTTTTGACAATATGTGTAATGGTCAATGTAAGTATGTAACTATCCTACACCAAATAACTGCTGTGCACACATGGACTGAGAAGATGAAAAAAAAAAGTGTGAATAGAGAATCTCATCTATCATTGATCTGTAATTCTGTACAAACAACCCATTTTACAAACTCCAGCAAATCACCACATTGATACAACAAATTACAAATACTACTGTTAACAACATCAGGGGAAAAAATCATCTGAATTATATTTACTTGTGGCAGTAGTAGAACAGAGTAAGAATTACCCGCAGAGAACAAGAATTTGTGGCAATTTTATAAGGTTAACAGATTATACAATAAATCTTGTAGATTAATGTCTGCTTTGTCATTTTTGTTTTTATAAAGATTACGGGAGCAACAGAATCCTGGAACACATGATGCTCATTTCTGATGCAAAAATCTATTTAATAGAAAAGATTCACACCTAATACTGGTAATAGGGAACAGCCTTTCTAATCCTGTTGACAACTGTTACCTGATAAGCATTCCAACAGCTTGTAATAATGATTAGTGAAAATCCACCAACTGTATCTTTCCAGTTTAGATTTGGACAGACATTCCCCTTACCTATTTTTAAACTTTGGAAGAGTCCAAAGTTCAAAATAAGGAAGTAGCTATATATTATCAATTCAGACAGAAAATATAAGCTATTTGGGGACGCGGGTTCTAAGAAGGTTGCCATTACTACATGTGCAAATAAATCCATGTTACATATGATAACATACAAATTTTCTACTACTTGTCACAAGAGGTCCAGCTCTTTTCTCACTCAACCCCACTTTGCCTCCTCATTGTAATCTTCAAAAATTTTCTAATGTCCAGTGCATGTGCAAGAATAACACCTGTGCTTATCCATTTTGATTTGATTTATGCTGAGGATGAGAACTAAACCGTGTGTATTCATGGCTGGGATTCAGAGGAACTATTTGTAGGGGATCTTATCTTTCCTGAAGATGTCATTTTAAAAGACAGTGTTGAAGATCTCTTACTCACTTATTGACAGAGAAGGTAAACTGGACCTACTGAAATGTTCTGATAAGACAAATTCTTAGGCTTAAAATTCATTTTTATTTTGTAACCAGCACACCGAATTTGAATTCTATCAAAAATAAGATCAATCCAATCATTGTGAAATCTGCTCATTACTGATGTAGAACTGTTAAATTCACACTTTAAACTGTGTTCCAAAGTGGACCAGTATGTCTATCACATGAAAGATTAAAAGCAATGAGACAACTTCTGGTATTCTAAAATAAT
Source organism: Azemiops feae (assembly GCA_023970755.1). Classification (NCBI taxonomy): domain Eukaryota; kingdom Metazoa; phylum Chordata; class Lepidosauria; order Squamata; family Viperidae; genus Azemiops; species Azemiops feae. The sequence goes on from JALGBA010003956.1 coordinate 1,016,532, forward strand.
TACAATGTCTGCAATTGTTTTTGTCCTTTCTTAGTATCAAATCTATGTCAATAGACTTTGATGACTTCATGCAGAGCTTCATAGAAGCTTCAAATCTACTGGACCAGGGGTGTCAAACTCGCGACATCACATGATGTGTCGCGATGTATTTTGACTTTTTTCCCATTGCCGGCAATGGGGTGGGCACGGTTTTAGCATGATGCATCCGGCCTGTGGGCCGGCAGTTTGACACCCGTGTACTGGACCATAGTTCCTAGATGGAAGAAAGGAAAGTAATACCCTTCCAAGTGTTGAATTACAATGAATCCCTCATTATTTATTATGCTGGCTGGATTTCTAAGAGCCAATATTTCAGCTGTAATTGAAAGATCTCATATTTTCAATCTTAATTTAGACAATGATGATTTTACTGATTTTACACTATAACATTTTCCCAGCCCTATGCTTGGAAAAAACATTTAATTAATACTGAAGACAACCTGTAATCTTTCATTTTCAAGGGCCTAACTCACTATACTGATTAAATAACAAATGGTACTATGTTAATTTAGGTAAGCAAAATGCAGAAAACCTATAGGCTTATGCAGATACACATTAGAGGTATAGATATTTAGCATATATTATCACAGGTGAAATTATCCAATTTGATTCTGTGCAAACTACAGAATGTAACTTAAGATGTGAGATTAAAAAGGCTTATTTAAACAATCATGCCCATATGATTCGACTGAACATTCATTTCATTTGTTTATTAAATTTTTATGCCGCCATCTCCCCTATAAGGTGACTTTGGGCACTTTACAGGTTATAAAACAAGTAAAAAAATAGTTAAAGCATTAAAACAACACAGAATTAAAATATTATTAAGAATTATACTGAACTATACTATAACATGAATTAACAGAAGAACACCAGTACATTCTTGGGAGGGTATTTCTCTTAAAATATAAGATTGTTATAAAATATGATACAAAACTGCTCTTCATGCTGCTGTTTATATTAAAAATGATAAGAGAATATCAGTGATGAGCTAACTTTAATTCTGAACAAAATAACTGCACAGTCCACTTATGGTCACCTCTCCCCAGCAGCTTTCTATGAGACTGCAAAGGGAACAGTATGCTCTTCCTATCTAATTAGCTAATGAAGAGAAGAATCAGGGTGATATGATAGCAGTTTTCCAGTGCTTGAGGGGCTGTCACAGAGAAGAGGGGGTCAATCTATTCTCCAAAGTACAGGAGGGCAGAACAAGAAGTAATGGTTGCAGCTTATCGAAGAAAGATTCAACCTAGAATTTAGGAAAAATTTCCTGTCAGCCAGAAGAATTAATCAGTGGAATTGCTTGCCTCCAGAAATTGTGAGTGCTTCATCACTGGAGGTTTTTAAGAAAAGATTGGCAACCAATTGTCTGAAATGGTATAGGGTCTCCTGCTTAAGCAGCGGGTTGGACTAGAAGACCTCCAAGGTCCCTTCCAACTGTTACTCTCTATTTTATGATACCAACAGGACAAAAATAATTGGCTAGGTGGAGCTTAGAATATAAATAGCATTTTAATAATTGAGTAGGTAAACACATTTTGCCTTTCTCACTGCAAAGAAGCATGCCCATATAAATGTAAGAATATCTATATAACTAAATATCCAACTAGCACAGTAAACAAAATGAATAGACTAGGAAAAAGTAACTTTCTGGTCATCAAAAGAAGAACCCAACAACCTCTTCCAGGTAGAAGGCAATTTTTAGACTTTTTCCTGTCCTGTAGAAGAAAGCCCTTGCCTTTCAATTGCACGTACTGATTTCAGCTGAGTATAGTTCCATTTTACTACCCACAACAAAAAATTAGAAAACGAAACTATGTGTAAATAGTTAGCAAATACACTATTGTTAACTGATGGTTCCATAATTTCTTAAATTGACTCTGATCCTGTCCTCTTTTGTAAGATAGGACTGTCAGGTCTATCTTTCAGTAACAAAGACAGGTAGTTCAGAATTAAGGCCTACTACTTTCTTGATCACTGAAGATAGAGGCAATAGGACATGGATGTACTACACATTCCTATGCAGAGTCAATAGAGTTTAAAGTATCTTCTGTAGCAGTATTTACCCAAAGGCTCAAACTTGTCTTATTTTATGCTTGGGTTACTGTCCTACAAATGTAGATCAGCACTGGTAGCTAATGGGGACAGTTCAGGAATACACTATCATGCTAATACCCAGTAGGTAATTCATTGCTTTCTTCATCCATAATTCCTTCTCCCTGGTTTTGAAGGTGAGCGAAAGCAACTTCTCCCAATTTTCTTGTCAATTAAAGAGCCTGTCCCCACCAAGCACACTCTAATACCCACTTATATCTGCATGTGGGCTCCATGATGCAACTGCATTTTTTTTTTTTTGCAGTTGTCCGCCCACCTGGCAAATGATGGCATTAATTTGAGGAACATTTTCTTTGCATCTTACCTCCATCTTTGTGGAAGCATGTCTTGTTAGTGGACCTGAGAACTCCAGCAATTGTTTCCCTGCTTTTTGCTCAAATAACACTTAAGGCAAGATCTCTAGGCCAAAAGGATTAAGTTGGTCTTCTTTAATACTTTCTCTCCTCCTTCACAAGGGCTGAAGGATTTTTTTCTTGTTTTCTATTAGAATGGAATTAACAAATATTCCAAATATTTTTTTAACCAATCAATGCTTAACTGAGTTGTAGGCTCCTGGTTGGTAATCCACCAGCTAATCAGAATCAGCAATGCACACCCAAAACCACAGAAAGTAAGTACTGTTAGTCTCATCAAGGGATGGTTCAGATGCCAGAAGGTCACTAATATTAGTGTAATCCAATGCTCACCTAGATCACCTTGTATCTCACTTGTGGAGAATGAGAGGCTGCCAGAGGGTTGTTATAGTTGAAGAGACCTGGCACTTGTCCACTGCTCATTTGCTACCTAAAAGCGCCTCTGACTGATGCAGGCATGAGTGCTCTTGGGTCTGCTCACATCTAGATCTATGAAGCTATAATATCATTTTTGCCCCAGCATTCTCTTACTTTAATTCTTAAGTCTCCAAATGGCTTTTCTACTGTAGCTGTTTTTGGTGTGCTCATCTACCATACTTGCCAAAGTCCTTCCCATTGCAGTGCTGGTACCAAATATTTATGATTTGTGAAGCTTCAGCTATGACTTGAATTCTTTCCTTTCTTTTTGCAGTCCTCAAAGTAACGCTAAGAGAAAAGTCACTGCTTCTTCTAGTCAACAAAACTAAAGACTGAAATGAAGGAGTTTCCTCCACGACATAGGAAGAAGTCTTAAGATCTTCTTCCTAGAAGAGGTAAAGTTAAATCTTCACTATCCGCTCCATCTTTGGTAACCAAGAAAGATGCATTTAAAATATATCAGTAGCATTAAGTGCATCATTTAAAGAAATGAAAAGATTTCTAGGTTGAAAATTGGCAACTCTAATAAACTGAGAAAACATAGCATCAGGTACAACGAACCCTTAAATTTCTGCATTTACTGCATCACCGCATAATTACTATCTTCCTACAAATGGCTTCTATTTCATTTTCCCCACTTAAACTTCCTGATAACGTATGACTTTTACTGTGACCAACATATTTAATTACCATAGTAATTCATTCATTCATTCATTCATCCATCCATCCTTCTTTGATCTGGTACCACCTCTACATTTACTTTTTGAGTTTGATTCTAATGTGTGATGAAAGATTAAATGAAAGACGGCCCTGAAAAGGTTGCCTATTCCAGATTTATATATTATCTAAATCAAATCAGATCCATGGTATTCTAGAACAGGCAACATACCCATAAAATTGTCAGCCAAGGGACATAATCTGTAGCTATTACTACATGTGCTTAACTATTATTAGATGTGTCCTCACTACTGATTCATCTGTGATATAAAGAGATTTCCCAGTAAGATATTGGCATTCTTCTATGATAAGCCTGCAAAGAAATCTGGAACATTGGCAGGAAAAAATGCCCATCTGGAGCAATACTATTTCTTTTACCAAGTAACAAGTCTCTTAAGTTTTCAGAAATCACCTTTTCAATGTAAGTAACTCTTTCAGTTTCTAATTTATGACCTGTTAAAAATATCTATCATACTTTCTATTCCTTTAGCACAACACAGTGCTTTCCAGACGTTAGGGACAAGACATATCTCCCCAATATGTGTTGTAATCTGACACATTTAAAGAGCAACAATTTGGGAAAAGCTCTTTTGGGATTTCACTCTGGAAGTTCGGCTTATATGTACAATGAGGTAGGCAATATATCAAGTAGGATAAAACCCAAAGCAAGGACTGGCAATAGTCAACGAACCACACAAAATTGACTCACTGTGCTCTATTGATTTAGAAAAGATTATAAATATATAATGTAGCTTTTATCCCTCATGTTTGGATTATAATTCTTATCAGCATCAGCTATCATGGCCATTATTCGCTGGAGATGATGGAAGTTTCACAGGTTCACTCTTCTGGAAGATTCCAGGTGGAGGGAGGACGTTATAAACCACAGAGAAAGAACGTTTCTCTCATCACACCACTACATTTCCTGAGACACTAGTTCTAAAGTTGTGGACAAAGAGATGAGTGCCGTTTCCCTAGTACAATGGAAACGGTGCACTCTTACACCATCTTAACAAGTAACGGATTGAGCGTTAAGTTTTGACTCAAATAATCAGATTTCCGACTTCTTGTCATGACTAATTTTTGTTTAATCTCAAAAGTATCCTCGAACTTCGTGTCTGCAGGCTGTCTGCGGGCTGTCGCCGGTAACGAATGCAAACAAAAGTCTCCGGAGCTCAGCTTGGCAAAGAGCTGGAAATGTTGTGAAGTACCTTCGGAGGAGGCAGAGAGCAATCCACGAGCGGGGAAGCACGTTTTGAGTGGCGCTCGTTCTGCACGTTTGATATGCGGGGGGAGGATCAGCAACCGGTCCCAATCCTGAAGCCCCGCCTGAGAGCGCGGGGAAAGGGTAATGGCCAACATCCATCCCCAAGTCCTACTTTTTTGACGCAATACTGTACGCTTATGGGAACAGGTAGGAAGATAAGGTACAAGACACCGGTCCTCCGCAACAGCAAGGCAGAAACACCCCAGCCTCACCTGCCTCCTTTCCCACCGGCAAGGCTGAAGCGTCCCCGTTGCTACCCGCTTCGTCCGCCATCTTCTTCCAGCGTCGCCGCCCCCGAAGTGTCTGTCTTCTCCCAGAACTCCGAAATATCGCGAGAGGTCCCGAACCAAAGGGACATACAGTAACGCGAGAGCCCACTTTCTCAATCGGGAGATCGAAAAAATCGAAGTGGGAGGTCGCTGTTCTCGCGGTGCTTGATTCAAAAGCCTGGGGAATTGAGCACGTGACTGAAGCTGAGTCTTACTAGTGCCCGGAGATGGGCGGATGTTCTGTGGTTCCGGCGGGAAGGGAGGTCTTGATTGCCTTTAATTCGGAACAGTCAACTGTTTAAAGTTCTTTAGAAACGTATACATTTCGTGCAGTGCATGAAAGGACTAATGCATTTTGGTTGTATATCTCAAATGTGTATTCTCATGTCCGTAGGAATTCTTGTGGGAATTCTGATTAAAACTTGAAAAAACAATTATAATCCCATGTCATATTTAAAACAAGCACGGAAGGCAAGGAATAATGCTGTTAAATGAGGATAAAGAACAATGCTCAAGGGCAACTCTGGTCAGAATCCTAGAAGACTCATTTTCCAGTACTGGGAGGTAAGCGAGACAAAAAAAAAGCTTCGAGAAAAACAAGCCGCTCAGCCATATCGAGTGGCACAGCACTGTAACTCGTAACACTTTGCAATAATGGCGGATATCTCTAGCTCGGGTGTAAGATGAGGGTGAAGGTTCATTCTCTGAGTTTGTGGGTTGGTTTCTGAACGTTTCGTTACCAGGTTAGGTCACATCGTCAGGAAGTTTAGGGGATGACACCGACATCCTAAACTCTGCTGAAGATGTTACCTAGCCTGGTAGCGAAACATTCAGAAACCAACCCACAAGCTCGGAGAACGAACCTTCACCCTCATCGTAACACTTTACTGCGGAAAAGAGGAAGGTTACAATCCCAAACCAAACGACAACAAATCCAAACTGTCTGCCTTCAGTTCCAGCACAATGACCGACGGAGGCTCGAAGGGGACGCTCCCTCCCCAAAGGCGAGCGCGACCCAAGTTTCCGCCTGCTCGCAGGGTACGCGGATCATCATGTGACCCTTTCTCGCAACAAGCCCTTCATCTTAGCTACGGGAATTGAAGCTCCCGGAGCCAACATGAGTGTGGGCAAAAGGCCCGCTGTTGGCTGCCTTTGAGTCTGCCGGCGAGAAGAAGCAGAGTCCGGGACTTATGGTTGCCTCCTGGCAGAGTTGAATGGGGAGGGAAAGGGTGGGGAATGACAGAGGCCCGGTGTGGGGAGGGACTGGATCGGTGAGTACAGTAACCCCTTCGTGGTCATCCCGACCCGCCAAGTTCGCTTGACAATTTGCCTTTCGGATCTGCCTTTCGGTGAAATCTCCTTCCATCTCGGGATCTTCTCCCAGGACTGGTAGTCCCTGCAGAGTGAATCCTGTGAGCCTGGCTTTTTTTTTTTTTTTTTGGGGGGGGGGGGAGGGAATTGCGGTCTTTCTAGTTCACTTTTTCCGCCAAAACAGGACGAGAAAGTTTGTGGGGGTGGGGGTCGCTGACGCAGAAATCGTCAGAAAAAGCTTCTCGTAGGACAAAGATGTGTGGTCTGTCTATGAATGTAATGTAAAGACACAGCTGTAAGAGTCCTTTCGGAAATGAGCCTCCAGAGTAATAAGATTGTCACATTTATTAAATCAATTAGCTCATTCGATTTAAAAGTCACGTCGTTTCGGCCCTTATCCTGTTTATTATTTAATCTCTGTGTGCTTCGATTACTTTTCTCGCACTGGTGTGCTGTTACTTGCTCTTCACACTCCTGTGAAAAAAAATATGTGTTCCGTTTTTCTCCCTCTGGTAACTTACAGCATCTTCTTACTATCCCGCCGCCATGATAAAAAGCCTGTTCTCAGTAACTTTTACTTTTGGAACAGTGATGGTTGGATAACTCTAGAAGTTCCTATATTTAAACTATTAGTGAGAAAGATTATCCTGGAGCTGAAGTCACTTTAAAAATGTCTATTCCTACCGTAATGTAGCCAAGCAAAGAGGATAGAACTTTCTGCCTGTCTAATATCTTTATATAAAAATAGGAATAAAACCCATTATCTATGGCCTTATTTGCACTTGCAGTCCTTCAGGCTATATTGTACAAAAATACTAACTGGGAAACTTTTAGATATTTTTCAATATTCTCTTAAGTTTTCGTTTTAATATCACAACAGCAACACTTTCATTAGTATCTCTTAAAAGATGTTTTCCAGTTTGTTTACATGCTGTTGTATGTCATAGTTGAGGTTAATAAATCATACGTGCAATTTAAGAGAACAATTCAAATAGCAGCCTTCTTATAGAATACCGGTATTCTTTTTCATATACCCTATCCTTGAGTTTGTAAATAGTAAATAGTACTACAAGAGGCCATTAGAACGATTATGCAAAGAAGAAGAAAAGTGGCTAATGTTTTTTTAAAAATGAAATGAATATTCTCAATCATTTCCCATAAACACAGAACAACATTTCTTTCAAGGAGAAAAATAACAATTTTGAGCATCCTCAGAATTAGAATTCTGACAGTTAAACACCATACTTAATTGTACCTAGAAAAGTACCTAGATTCGTGGAAGCTAGTTTAAAAATATTTCTTGCAAAATGCATTAGGGAAAGTGGGAAATCATCTTCAGTGAGGGAAATGTTGATTAGCTATTAGAAGTTGTATAGTGATGTCTTGCAGAATAATATTTTTAAATGTACTTTATTTTCTAGCATCTAGCCATTTCTTAAAATAAGTAAATAGCCACAAGATATGACTTGTTATTTTAACTTTTTTGGTAGTTTATATGAACATTAGTAGTTTGTGGATGCAGGCAAGTTCAAAATAGAATACGTTGTAATAATTAGAGAATCTGGAGGATGCTATTCAGCTTGAAAAGAAAAGAAATTCAAAGAAAAGATCTTCCAGGGAAATACTGGTTTATTGTATTTATTCAAACAGTGTTTAAAGTTGAACTCAGAGACATCGATTTTGTTGAATGTATCTTGGTTGCTCTTTGATTTTCAATAATGTTGGGAAATTTTTTATTTAGGCCTTAATTGCATGGAAAAGTTCTTTGTCTTTTTCTTCCTTTTCTGGAATTAGGTAGATGGTAGGTCCTAGCCAACTTTGGCTGATTTTAAAAAAGCAAACAGCACCGAAGTTTATTAGTAGTTGAATGAATTATATATTTATTTATTTGTCAAATTTAGACACCACCTATTTCACAGAGTGAAATGGGAGACTGAATGGGAGAACTTCAGTAAATTCCAGAACTACGGGCTAGACTGGAAAGTTGAAGCAGGAAATTAGAAGCTATTTGTGCATTTTTGATACTTCGCACTGGATTGCAAAGCTGCTGCATGAGTTGTTCTGGAGATAAGATGAGAGAGAAGTACATGTACGCCAACCTAGGAAATACAGGATGTAATAATGCATACATATATAAAATGTATATATATATGAATATAAAATATTTATATAAATAAATAATTATAAAATATATATAGTATAATATATAAAATATATATACAGGTAGTCCTTGACTTACAACTACAATTGAGCCCAAAATTTCTGTTGCTAAGCGAAACATTTGTTAAGTGAATTTTGTCCCATTTTACAACCTTTCTTGCCACAGTGGTTAAGTGAATCACTGCAGTTGTTAAGTTAATAGCATGGTTGTTAAGTGACTCTGGCTTCCCCATTGACTTTACTTATCAGGCGGTCACAAAAGGTGATCACATGACTCTGGGGCACTACAACCGACCCAGCAGTTTGAAAGTGGGCGACCGTGAATAGATGGGTACCACTTCGGTGGGCAGGGTTAGTGGAGGCATGAAAGGGCCCCCAACTGGGTGTCCTCTGGGCAATGGTGATGTCACCAGCTAATCCTTTCAACCCAGAGGTGCTTTGGCGCTCCCGACATGACTGTAGTACTGTAGTTGCCAAGCGTCTGGATTTTGATCATGTGACCTTGGGGATGCTGCAACAGTCAAAAGTGAAAAATTGTCATAAGTCACTTTTTCAGTACCGTTGTAACTTTCAACTGTCACTAAATGAACTGTTGTAAGTTGAGGACTACCTGTACACAGAATAAATCTGCCTGCAACTGCAATGTAGAAGGTCCCAGAAGGCAGGAAACTGTTCATTTACAGGGCATCACATAGGTATACCTGGCAGTACAATTGCACATTGGGAGGCTGAGCATACACCATTTTGATGCTGCCCTGTCCTGTGTGTTTGCTGATCTTGTGTTTAGTTTGTGGTGTTCTTCCTTTGGTAGTGACTAAATTACTGTATTGTGTGAAATTAAGCAAAAGCATGTATGTGCATGTTTTTTATACTTGGTTGGACTAATGAAAAGCCTCTTTGAATGTAACCTGTTTGTCAAGACAGAACCAGCATATATAATATACTTAGGAAAAATAGACAATTTAAAATCTGTTGATCATTGAATTATTTCCATTGAGCAAAACAACAATTTTCAAAAATTCATGAGGTACAAAAGTCCAGTTACTAATGGACAAAATAATCCTTAAAAGTCAAAGAAAAACCTTTTTATGGCTCAGATACACTATAGAAAGTCATTTCCACTTAATATGATCAGAAAATCCATAGAAATTTTGTGATTTATAAAAGCATTATTTGAAAGTGTCAATGAATGCACGGAAAACAAAGAGATTAGAAAAGTCAGAATTAGCAATGAAATATTCCAAGGTGACCTATTTGTTTTAGCAATGATACTTTTTACAGATACTTTAAACAGAATCAAATACAAATATCAACTATCAAATGTCCAAAAATAATTCATTTGCTATACATGGATAACCTGAAATCAGTTGCATAATAAAAAGTAGAATTTGAACCTCTACTTTATATTACCTATATATTCACTGAGGATGGCGAAATGGAATTCAGTCTAGGTAAGTGTACTTAGTAATTAAAGACAACAAAATTATTGAAGAAGGTGGATTAGAGCTAATGAATGGTAATACTATAAGACAATTGGTGTCAGAAGGAGGTTATAAATATTTAGAATTAATGTAGGCCTCTGCTTACATGACTATTAAGAAAATACTAGCTCTAATTATATAACATGAATCTGAAAAATTTAAATAGAGGGAACATAAGTAAACCTATAAAGCCTCAGGCTGCTCCTATTACTCAATATACCACAGGTATAATTGATTGGACATGGGCTGAATTAGACATCCTTGATGGGAAAGTAATAGTATTAATTATCATGAATCATGATTTCCATGTTGACGGATTTGTTGTAAATAAAATAGGGAGGGGATTATTCCAAGTAAATGGTAGAATGAAAGAAGTACAACTTGTATATCAGGCATAGTAACTGGTAGAAGTTTGCAAAGAGAAAGAAGGCTACAAAATCAAAAGCATCTGAAAGCCAAACTAAAACCTAAACTCATGGGCAATATATTTATATTTTATGAATTCAATTTATATGGCTGCCTGTCTTAAGCATATTATTATGGGCAGCTAATAGGGAATAAAAAAGGTAAAATATTATAACAATAAATAACAATATACCACCCAGAATAAAACCAGATGGCATTATCAAAATAATCTTGATACAGGCAACCCCAGGCCGGGTTACAGAACCAGGTCTTACAGAAAGCCTTACAGAAAGCTAAAAGGGTCAGGGCAAGTCTAATCTCCAGGAGATGGTACCACAGCAGAAAAGACTTCTCTTACGGCCTTCCAGATGACCCGCTCTAATAGATGGGACCCGGTTTGTTCCTGTGCTGCTGGATCTCACAACATAGCTAAATATATTGAAGAAAAATCAAATTAAAATTTGACTTGGCTAAAAAACTGCAATTCTTCAAAAAAAGAAGCTGTGGTAACAATCACAGCAACCCAAGCTATACATCATCAAAGTCAAAACTGAGCACATTTCAAATGATAAATACCAACAATGTACGATCAAAGATGAAACTGTAGATCACCTCATTCATGCCTGTAGCACCAATCATATCAGAGTTTCAAACATTATGTCTTAGTTAATAGAACAAAAGCCAAAGGACTGGAGAAGATCACAAAGTATCTTGTTGTATCAAGGTAGTATATGTGTAGATCCAAGTAGTCTGACCTTTTGTAATTGACAGATGGGAATTTTGTCAATGTGCAGATTTTCTTATTCAAGACTTTTTGATACAGCAACGAGTGTGCCTATTACCATTGGGACCACCACAGCCAGTTTATGCCATAATCTTTTTCGATTTTCAGATCTTGATACTTTGTGATCTTCTCCAGTTCTTTGGCTTTTGTTGATTGCCACATCAATTATCCACATTTTCCCTTTTTTAACTATGGTTAAATCTGGTGTGTTATGTGCCAAGACTATCAATTTGTACTCAGAAATCCCACAATATTTTAACCTGCTCATTTTATTATTATTAATCTGGTTATTATTACTGTACTGTATGCTATTTTTCTCCCATCTTTTTAATTGTAATAGCTAGAATGTATGTGTTCAATTCATGAACTAGGACAGAGATTCACAACTTTTTTGTAGGAAAAGATATATTTCTGTTTCTGTTTGGATTTTTTACCCTGCAATTTTCTTAGCTTCATATAGGTGCTATGATGGTGACATTTGATGTCCATCAACAGGGCTGGAATGTTCAGCTCAATGTAAGCATTTTGAGTAAGTGGGGTGAGATTAAATACATTTATTGGAGGATTGTTGTACATACTATATACCTATAAACTGCCAATTTTTGTGTGTTACTGTTAATTGGCAATTGTTGGCAAATTATGGCAGTGCGCCACAATATATCAACAGCGGGGAGGGGGCTTCAAGGGGCCAAAGGATGCTCATACTATACAAGATACATTGTGTATCTGAATGCTTTTCCATGCTTTTGTCTTTAGAATGTGTACAATTTTCTGGACTAATCATTACCAATTGCTCATTTGAACTAATCGATTCCTATTTGTGGATAAGATTCTTACTATAAGAAATTTCAGCTTATAATTATCCAAATTAGGAGCAATTTTTCCTCAAAGTAGATTTCTGACAGTTATTTAATGCTATATAGCCTATTCATGTTATATATCAATAAAAAGATTCTTTGTTCAAATACCTGCCTGCTTATAGGTACACATGCATATTTGTGCATTTAAGTGAATGTGATAATAAGGTATATTACTTGTACTAGATGGAGGGCTATGAAAATATTTTAATGCAAAGTTTGTGTTGGGCATATAAATCATTTTATTTGTGTGGAACACCTACTCAGTGTTAGGCATTGTAAGACAATGTAATACTGATACAGAACACTGGTGTGTCTGATATGATGCTGTTCCCAGAGCAAATATTAAACTTTCTCATGTGGAATGCTGTTTCTATTCACGTGGTAGGGATAGAAATTTACCTTGTATAAATCAAAGCAAGGATGGGCACCCAATCTCCATGAGTGATTGCAGCCCCACACCTGCCCAATCTGACTAGATAAGATGGGTCTTATAAAGTAAAGCCTCACTTACTGATGCTGTCTATCTTCCTTTTGCACAAAGAAAAATATTCCATTCGTTTTTGCTTCTCCTTTATTCTTCGTGAAGTGATTCATCTGGCATGTCTGCACTTTCCTAAAAAGAGAAGATGTTAGGTGAACCACAAGAGCCTGTTTGTGATTTCCAGGGATTGGGGAACATGCAGGATTGCTTTGCCTAATCTGGTGCCTTATATCTGTTGTATCCTTCCCACTTGAAAGGGGGAAAGGGAAGGGCAGGACATGGATGAACAGAGTTGCTCTTGCCAGCATTCATGCCTCGTGAGGTGCTGTGGACTGTATGGATCAGTTTATGTTCAGAGATTCTCTATTCATGGTTTAAAGATTTGTTCAGCAACAGTTATACATAATTAACTACTGAGGCATGAGTTTTTGAAGGCAAGGGTATGAAGCCAGATTTTTTTTCTCATAAGCAACTCATATATTTTTGAGGAACAAATGCCTTTGATTTCAGTGGAACCATTAAGATATGAGATTTTCAGTCATTGCAAAAAAGAGACTTCTCTGATCCATAAGATGTGAATCTGCATTTCTGTACTTTTAAATTGTTATTTGCAATTTATTGTGATTTGCTCTGTTAGCATATACAGGTAGTCCTTGACTTAAAACAGTTCATTTAGTGACCAATTTACAATGGCACTAAAAATGTGACTGTTTTTCACAGTTACGACCTTTGCAGCATCCCCATAATCATGTGATCAAAATTCAGATGCTTGGCAACTGGTTCATATTTATGACCGTTGCTATGTCCCAAGGTAATGTAATCATCTTTTGCGACCTTCTGACAAGCAAAGTCAACGGGGAAGCCAGATTCATTTAACAGTCACATTACTAACTTACCAACTGCAGTGATTCACTTAACAACTGTGACGAGGAAGGTTGTAAAATGGGACAAAACGCAGTTAACAAATGTCTCACTTAACAACAGAAATTATGTGGTCATAAGTTGAGAACTATCTGTATGCGCAACTATTATACAAGTATCACAGATATATTCTTTTGTTTGGGAAGCTGTTGAATTTATCATTACTTGATATATTCTATTTAATCCCTAGTATGTATAATAGTAAGGCTACTTGATCTGTGGTGCTGATTATTAATAGTGTATTCAAGCCTATTGCTTGAATTCTCAGGAGTACATTTAAGGATGAGAATTACTTGTTTTTGGCTTTGTATTGGAGTGTTTTAAGCTGTCAAGATTGTGCATTATCTTACTGATAATTGTTGTCTGATTCATCAAAGTGATAAATGATGAAAAGGGGAAGTAGCAGTCATAGAAAAGATATTGTCAAGGATACCTTGAAAAATGCAAGTTTTCAAATGAAGCACTTGTGGTTTTCCTTGTTAATGGATCACCTTGGCTGTCTTCACTGAGAGAGAAAAATGTTCTGAAAAGTTTCAAGATGAAAAGAAAAAAAATCCTTAATAACAAGCAGGGGACTAGAAAATCATCCCGGTAGCCAGTGCATAGAATTAGTTGCAGTTATTAATTCGATACCTGTTCTTTCAGCTGACACTGAATATTGGTGTTTGTTAACACCACATTTTGAAAGAGAGGATGTGGTAGTGGTTGTGGGGAAAAGCATGAAAGCATAACAGCATTTTCAGTGCTTTTTCACTTTGTCTTGGTCTCAATCCTGTTAAGGGACAGCAGTCATTTTGAGTTTCAGAGCTGCTATGAGAGTATTGTGATTAAATCTCGATAGGCCATTTTGAAAATGTAGAATATAAGCATGAGTTATTATATACTCTAGTCACCAGGAATAAAAAGCTAACCTGAAGGCATAATGAAGGAATGCATGAGCTGAAGGAACTAAGGAATAGAACGAATCTTGCCTTTTGGGGCGTCTTCCCCAACGTACCTCGGTGAATACCAAGACGTTAATATAAGATAAAAACATATCTGTATTGTATTCTGCACATCATCATTCTATAAGTTGAAAGTAATAATGTTAAAATAGAGTTTTCTCTCTACTCTGATTCTAGACTTCTTTTTATTACATCAAGAAATATGAAGAACAAGCAGTTACAGGAGATCCTAGTTGACCGTTTTGAAGAAGGTTGTGTTTATTTATGTCTGCCTCTTATAATATTGGAGGCCGAAGTAATTATTGAGAAAAAATTGAATACAGTAAAATCTTGATTTCTCTAGATTTCATCCAATGGATATTGCATTCAGTGGTCCAAATTCTATTATTTTATATCATTATACCAAAGATGCAAATGATGCAGTGAACAACATTTTCATTGCTATATTGACACTCTTTGCTTTATTGGACTGGGGAATAATGGTTGCCCTCCATTCAATTAGTCCATTAAAAAAAGTTTCATTGTATTTATTTATATTTATCTGATATTTTTGGCCTGCAACCTTTAATGTACAGATCGGTACACTAAAATGCTTCCCAACCCTTTTTATTTTCTGAGGCATAAGTTAAGAAATTTAATCTACTGTTTTGGAAAGCAGGTTTTGGGGTACTCTCCTTTTTTTTTTTTTTTAACCTTGTTTGCTTCAGTTAATGTTTAATTTAATCTCCATAAACTACATCTCATTTATTTGGTTAATAAATGACAAAATTTGGTTATAGGACAGGAATTGTAAGCCACCTCAGAATTGGCATATATTACCAATGTAGCTTGCTAGCCAGAGTTCAAACTGCAAACTTACAATCCACATTCCCTATTAAAAGTCACATATATATCCAGCACATCCCTCTTCTGGATATAAAAGAAGTTTGGTCTTTTTAAAATGAAGGGTAGACATTTGTGGGAAAAAAGAATGTTGCTTCCATCTCTTCAAAACCTGTGGTGAATATTTGCAGTCCCCCCCAAAGTCGGAGAAGTCCAGAAGTTTGGGATGGTAGAAATAGCTAAAACCTGTAGCCAGAAATCTGTGCTGTATTATGCTAAGTTTTATTTTATTTTTCTGTATAAATCATGGAATTAGAATTTCTACTTCAGATTATCTCCATTATTATATTTTATATTTTTTCATGAGATCTCCTGATCTATCAAAATAATTTTAAATCTTGGCAATCATTCTCATTCTTATACTCTCTCTCTCTTTAAGAAATTTTGTTCAGAGGGCTCTTTATTGTGGTGTCTCTGAAACACAACATTTACATTTTGGAAGGATTTTTTTTTCTTAACTCATTTGTAGTCTGCTTGGTAGCTCGGTTATCCCTGGGAAATACATTCAAGGTTTGTGTCTTAATTCTTAAAGTTTAAAAGCTTTATTGCATTGCATTATTGTCTTGGAATGAAGTTTTATTTTGTTTATCTTCCTATAGCAGTGGTGGCGAACCTATGGCACGGGTGCCAGAGATGGCACTCGGAGCCCTCTCTGTGGGCACACGTGCCATTGCCCCAGCCTTGCCTCCCCCTGCGACCCCCTCCTCACCAGCAGCCCCCCTGGAAGAGTCGCCCCCGAGCGTGGCCCACGCGGAGCAACGCAGCCAAGGACATGGTAGCCAGGCAGCGTACACAAGACTCTGCCCTCACGCCCCATCATGCACAGTTGATGCTGTGGGGCGCGGGCAAAGGGCATGGCCGCCATGGTGCCGCTGCGCTGCCTGGGCGATCTGCGGCGGGCCCTGGAGGCGGTGAGTGGCCCTGTGGGCAGGCAGGGTGGGGGCGGGGGGCGGGGCCAGTTTTTGGGCACTCGGTCTCTAAAAGGTTCGCCATCACTGTCCTATAGGGAAAGAAAGGACTAAATGCTCTACCGCATATACTTGTTGATAACCCAAGAATACAAACCACCTGGGCTACCAATGCATGTGCAAACAGGCTGTGGACACCTGCCCTGCGCTAGCATCCCCGTTCGCGCCCACACACATGTGGAAATGGGGCCGCAGGGGCTAGCGTGATAGAATGCGCGCCCACGCATGTGCGCACCGACTAGCCGTTTCCGCGGCTCGCTGGCCAAGAGCCCATGGCCTGGGACCGGGTCACAGACCATAGGTTGGGGACCCCTGGTTTAAAAGGTTGAGCTGCAGGTACCAGTTATATATGCTGAATTTCCCATTTTTCTTCCTATTGTTAAATAAATCTTTCTTTCTCTCTGCTACACACACAACACACACACACACACACACACAATTTTATGCCATGACATAAATATTAAGCCAGACTAGTTTTGATTAATATAATTGTAAGATTATAGGTTTTTTCTTCTCTTTTTCTTCTTTACTCTTTTCATATTAAATAATAAAGACACCAAATGAAAAATATTGGTATAATTTAGAATAAGGTATCCATTTTGTGAACTTCCCAGAAACATCTGGCTTCTGGGTGGTTAAAAAAAGAAGCAGAATTTTGAAAAAGAAAATCTACAGAAATTTCAGGGCAATGCTGAATTGTTTTAATTTCAAGGTGAGAATACTGAAATGAACTAATACTTCTGTAAAAGTTTAAAAACTAGATCTCCATTTTAAATGGCAGCTGATATCTTAGAGAATACAGGCAGTTACAATAATAGACAATCGCAACAACGATATAAACAATAGGTTTGAAAAAATTCTGGTAATTGGATTTGTAGAGCAATATATTTAGTTGGGAAGAATATAGAAATTATGCATATATTTTCAGAGTTACATTTTATTGCTTTAATAACATACAGACATGCACACATACACACATAACTAATAACTTAGCATGTAAACTTGTACTGTTTAGCATCTTTGATTTGATTTGTATTTTCTGAGAAACCTAAGCAGTAACTTCAAAAGTACGCAGGTCTTATTTTGTAAAATCAAATTTGTTAAATATGGAGAGACAATTACATACTAATGTAATCTTAAGCTTATTCACCTTTTATTTTTATTATGTGAAAAAAATATGATAAATTCACAAATAGCAAATAGTATTTGACGAAAAAAAATCCGATGCCACTACAATATTGTAAGTGTTCATGAATCAATTTCCTCAACTTTCTTTTTTTTGTTATCTGCTTCTATGGATTAATAGAATACATGCTAGCGGTTAATGCAGGAACTCAGGCAAGACTAACATAACACTTTCCACCTGTCATTTGGGTAATTGTAGCCTGGTGCTTGTTATTTTTCAAACTTTGTCCATTCTCTCTTGCTTTTCATTCAGCCTAAAAGTTCTTCCAAGACTAACAACATTAAGTCCCCTGTCTCTCTTTTTTTAAATCCTTCAACTTAAAAAATTACAGCCATCTGAATTTATCTTGTGTAATCTTTTCTTCTTCTTTTTCTTGCTCCTCTGTTGTTCCCTTTTCTTATCATAGTTAAAACTGTACTGTTGTTCTATATATTGTAGCAAGATCCATTTTTCTATTTGATGCCAGTTCATATCAAAACAGTTTCCCACCACTGCCATTATTCTAGCTTCAGGAAATGGGTTACATAGCACAGTATGAAGGAATAGGCTTTATTCTGTGACTTTTGTTGATTAACAAGGCTGCAGTTGGAAAGCTAAGCGTATTATGTATCCAGGCATCACAGGATTGAGCATATAGAAAAATATAACAGCCCCTCACTAGCGCGTCATCTTTTTTGAGGATTGTGCTATATGAATCCATATTGGATTCTAGCTGTTGTTCAAGCAGTCTCTTGGCTGTCTTAATGCTCATCTTATAATCTAGTCAGGTGCAGTAGTCCTCGACTTATGAAAACAGTTAGGACCGGAACTTCCATTGCTAAATGAGGCAGTTAAAAGTGAGTCACCCAATTTTACTCTGTGTTTTTTTCTCTGTGGTTGTTAAGCGAATCACCATTTACTGTTTAAGTGAATACATGGTTGTGAATCGCATGGTTGTTAAGTTGTTTCTGTAAAAACTCTCGTAAGTGAGAAATACGTTATCAGAATGTGTTATGATCGGTTCACGTGATGAACTGATTGCCAGAAAAGGTTTGCAGGTAGTAGAAGAAAAGGTTTTGCAATGTTGCCCCCTTCTCTTAGTTGTCTCACAGTCCACACAGCTTTCACCGATAAAGCTTTTTATCTAACTCTTTTGTTAAGTATAGTTTGGAAAATGTTGTCAAAAACATTAGTTTTAATTACATTTATACTTGCCTTCCTTCTGTTTCTCGTAACTCTTTAGCATGTCCAGGGCTAATAGTCACAGGTTTTCTCCATGTTGTACCTGCAATGTACCTTCTCTGGAATTAATCTGGTTTAGCCCAGTAGAGGGCACAATGAGTACGCTGTTTAGCAAGAAGCTTAATCCAAAAAAAGGAAACTCAAAAGTGTTCTTGACCTTTTCTCTCCTCAAAGTGTCATTTAATCATTTTGCCATTCTTCTCACCTCTGCCTAATTTCTACAGTGTACCACCAAGCCCTTGTGAGTGACGGTGTCTTAAAAATGTAACCCCCCATCCTATGCCTAATTGAATATGAAAGCTGCAATTGCTTCTCGTATGTTGGTTTTCCCTTCTACATTGCTGAATCTAACCTGTTTCACTTCCCCTCACTTGGTGGGTTCTGCACCAGCATTGGAGAAGGGTTGAAGCTAATGTGTTGGGAAGGATGGGTGGTAGTTCCTGATATTAAATGTGTACTTTTTGCACAATGGTTAACTAAGCTTTCCCCATTTTTCCCATTTTCCTTTAGAATATGCAATTAGTTTTTGTCATACCACCTTAATCTGCTTTAAAAGGTACCCTTAATTGGATGAGCAGGGATTTATGAATGCGTCTTTTAATACTCTCAATTTACCGGTCAATATGATTAGAATGGAATCTAGGGTGTTTCACGTCAAGGTAGTAAGGCAACGTTCTTGTCAAAAAGAAAAGGAACCCAACTAAAAAGCTTTTAATGCATTTTGTTTCAGTGCAAAAGATGCCAAAGAAGAAGCGGAAGACTGCAAATGAACCTGATTCCAAAGATCAGGGAGAAGAGGAGGCAAGGGACCTGTCAAATGCAAAGTTAACACATTCTGCGGATACATTCATTATCATATCTGACAGCGATGGAGAGGTGAGTAAACAAGAGCATAAACAAAATAAATATTGACTTTGGGGATCTAGTTATATACCAATATATATGATTGAAATGAGTTCAGGCACTTGAAAATCTCCCATATAAAAGCAGAGGTGAACTAGAGTTTATTTATTTAGTGAAGTTTGTTGCTGCTCATCTTGTATATATATAGTAGGAACCACTCTATTTTTTTTAATCAGGGTCCAAAAGCCCCAGAAGGCATGAGGTTGATGGGATGACAGCACAGGTGTGGTAATTTATTTATCATATAACTGCGCATCTCACATGAAAGTGATTCAGGGTAGTGTATACAAAACTTAATTATAAAAAAGACATAAAAAAATAACACTTAAAAATAAAAAGAGGTACACAAAACAGGAGAGGATGATATTAACCACAGTGGGGGGGCCATCACAAAATCTACCCAATCCCAGGCCTGGTAACATAGCCAGGCCTTGAGGAACTTGTGGAATGTTAAGAGAGATGGATCTTCTCTGAGGGGAGAAGATTCCACAAGGCAGGCACTATGGCAGACAAGGCACATCTGCTGGGACCCACCAAATTCAATTCCCTAGCACAGGGGTAGGCAACCTTGGCTCTTTTATGACTCGTGGACTTCAACTCCCAGAATTCCTGAGCCAGCCTTGCAGATAGGACCCAGAGCATGCCTCTCTACGAGACCTGATGAGGTGGGAGAGGCGGTCCTTCAGATAACCCAGCTTCATGCATGGAGGGCTTTAAAGGTAAAAAGCAACACCTTGAATTAAATCAGAAGCAAACTTGACAACCAATGTGACTCACAGAGCAAAGGTGTATATCGCTCGACATGCACATATAACTGCCCATGTCATCACTACATTTTGCACTGGGTGAAGCTTCTGGATACTCTTCAAAGACAGTCCCATGTAGAGTACATTATAGAATCCAAATGGGAGGTAACTAGAGCATGAGGACTGTTACCGTTTGTAAGGTGTAAATTGGGTCTACTTAAGATATTATTGGGGTTGCTTCTTTCCCAATAATCTTTCATGTGTAGCTTCTAGGATTTAACAATATATGCATTTATCCCATTTTTATCTCCATTTTTGTTTTTAATATTGAAATACTTTCATGTTTAATTATATAAAATTTAAAAATTCAAATTTATTTAATTACAGTCAATAATCAGCAAAGTTAATTCATAGAAAGCAGGGTTCTATACTAAAAACAGAAAGTAAAACCTATTAAATTTACATACTATTACACCTTGGAGAGGACTGTTGCATGTAATTTGATAGCATTATTTCTAGCTGACTAAGGAGAGGTTGTAGAGAGCAGTCAAAAGCCAGCATCCAGCTTCTACCCTAGAGTAAAAAAATCTTGCATCAATTGCAGCTTCTCAGTGGATTAATACGCTCCTGATAAGAAGCTCATTTTTAGAGTCCTACTTGATCTTAGGAAGAGATGACTGAGGGTTGAATAGTTTCAATAAAACAACAAAAATCTGGTGCAGCTAATGTTATAAGTAAATGATTCTACCTCTTTTAGGTACCAGATGTCCATCAAGGGACTTTAAAAATAGTATCAAAAAAAAACCCCGTAAAAGATTTTTAAATGCTGCCATATTTTGAAATTTGCCTGGAAGTCTGCTTAATGAGAAATGTCTAAAGGTTTTGGGGATAACAATTCATTCCAAAATGCTTCCTTTGATACTCATTTGCTTTTAATGTTAAATTCTCATGATAGCATCAACTTGAGAAAAGTGTTGTTTACTGGTACTGTATGAACAGATGTACAAATGAACTAGACTAAGAGGAGCCTATATTCTGTCCAATGTAACAAAGTTATATTTAATCGCTAATTTAGATTGTTGCCGTTTTGTAGTATTCAGTACAGTATTCATATATTAAATGTAGCAATTCTTAATTTGCTGCTATTAATATTATTAATGGTGTTTCATGAATTAACAATTTCATTTTAGATTTTAGAAATGATCTAAGTTTTCCTATAAATTGAATTTAAGCCCTGTAAAATTAGTGATGGGTTTTAATTTGCTAATGTATACTTGCAGTTTTTATAGCTTTGCCCTGGTTTTTTTTTTTTTTTTAAAGATGACTGTGATTACAGAATTTACATTGCCTAGAGGATTTCAGCTCTAATTAGTAGATTTGTGCCTAATATATTAATGGCTAATATTGATATATATTTATTATCTGAAAGGACTAAAAAATGCTGCAAATGTTAAAAGAAAAAAAACCTTTACTGTTAATGATATTGAAGTTAACACCTGTATATTTATTAGAAATCCTCTCTCCTAAGGAAACCCTTTCAAAGAACCATATGCTATAGCAGTGATTATTTCTTTGTGCTGAACGTCCAACCCGACAAATACGTTAAACAAACTTTGGATTCGTTTTGTGTTATTTTTCATGCTGAAATTTGCAAAGAGGAGACAAGTGAGGCTTAGTAGAGTCTGCTGAACTTGAGATAATAAATCTACTGCTGGCTATAATTATATTATTGTGTATACATTTGAAAGCAGAACACCCCCCCCCCCCCCAAAAAAAAAACCCCAAACTTTTCTTCAAATAGTTCTGTTAACTATTTGGTACTTTGGTTAGATTGTATCTTCGAATATCTAAACCAGTATTTCTCAACCTTTGCAACTTTAAGATGCACGGACTTCAACCCTCAGAATTCCCCAGATGGAAAGATGTTGAAGTCTATACACCTTAAAGTTGCCACAGTTGAGGAACATTGATCCGAACAGTACATTCCGGTGGCATAATTTCTCATATTGCAGAATAATATATACACAAGGAGGCCATGAAAGAGTCAATTTGGCTCTGTCTAAGTGAAATTTTTTCTCAACACGTTTAGTGAATGGATTAATTCCATTTTCCTTCTTTATAAATATAATCTTGCCTTTCATTTTGTTTCTTGGAAAAAATATTTTCTTGGAATTGTAAAAAAATATTTCTGACTTTTAAAACTTCCAGTTGCCTTATAATAAAAGGATGCAAAAGTCTGGCTTAAAGTACTATACAGTTTTAGAGAGGAGTTCATTCTCATTTCATCGAGCAGCATTTGGATGAGGTTCCTTGTGATTCACCAATATAAAGGGAGACTCAGAGATTAATTGAACTGTTGTTGTTTGAGCAGCCTTTCATCAGACATCTTTAGAACTAGTCTCCAGTATTGTTTTTGAATTGGGGTGTTTTGAGCGGTTGCAGCTGGAAAATCTCCTATGTGTCTTTTTGGTGTATCTCTGGCAGATTGCATTTTCTGTCATGCTTTATTGTCAAGGCCATTTATGCCGTCTTGCAACTTTTTTAAAATCTTTTTTTGCACAGGCTTTGTTTGTTTCAGCATCTGCTAAGGCTAATCAGGAGAAGTGTTTCTGCCCAGTTGTTTGATCATTGTCATTTGCTTCTGAACAGTGCAAGCAGATGACAAAAGTGACTTGAGACAGACTACTGTATGTAATTAGTGTCTTCATCAGTTTTTATTGCTGTTGATAAAAAAAAAATGTAGTTTTCTAAGAGACCTGTGTATAGTTAATAAGCTAAATTCTTTTATTTGCTGCATTTGTATTCCCCCTTTCTCCAATGAAGTAATCCACAATAGAATATAATTACTAACTAAAATGTTCCATGTTGAAACCCAGTATCTGTCCATTGTGTCACACTGGTTGTTAATGTAAGATCAGATAATCAGGAAATTATGACAATGTGACAGAAAACCCAAAGAAAAAGAAAATACACAGTATTGTTTGAATAAATGCAATTCAGGCAATGCTGGGGAATTAGTTTCTGTTGAGTATTATGATGGATCGAATTCTTGGTACCGAGGTTAATAATTTCCTCTGTTGAGATTGCATTCGGTGTCCCCATCTAGTTAATTCATCCTATTTCTTTCCTTTTTTTAAAATTTCTCCTAAATTCTCTTATTTTTTCTTTAATAAAATCAAAACAACAAATGCCACATTATATGTTATACTACATTTGTAACTGAATCTGTGAATTTGCCAAACCATAACTGTTGAAACAAGTGTATATCTTTTCCAAGAAAGTACAAAATTTCTTTACACTAATGCAGACGGCTGGTTCATCTTGACAAATATGTTCTTGTTTATTGAATATATTCATTACTATATTGAAAAAAACACAAATTGTATCACCGTAGAATGGTTAAAGCAGAAGAAAGGTAATATTTTGAAATGGCCAAGTCAAAGTCCTGACCTCAGCTCTACAGAAATGTTGTGGAAGGACCTGAAGCAGGCAATTCCTCTGAGAGACATCCCTGAGTTGTTCTGTAAGGGGGAATGGGCTAAAATTCCAAACCAATATGCAGGGCTGATCAATGGTTATCGGCAACATTTAGTTACAGTTTTTGCTATCCAAGGAGGACCCACCAATTACTGAAAGCAAAAGTTTACTTACTATTGCCACACACAAATAGGTAGCATTGGCCATTTCCCTCAATACATCAGTGATCAAGAATAATGTTTTGGACTCATTTGTTTAATTGTGTTCTCTATCTAGTTTTAGGACTTGTTTTCAAGTCATAGTTATGCAAAAAAAATTGAAAATTCAAAAAGGTTCACAAAGCACCACTATAATTCAAAACTTGGATTTTAGGAAGTTGATTTTTCTTTTTTGGGACATACCTGAGATTGATTCTAGGACGGTCTACATCAGGGATGTCAAACTTGCCACGTTACGTGACGTGTCGTGACATATTGTAACTTTTTCTCCATTGCCGGAGCTGGGGTGGGTGCGGTTTCGGCATGACGCATCCAGGCTGCGGGCCGGCAGTTTGACACCCCTGGTCTACACGCAAACCATATGCTTTACCATTGAGGAAGTTACAGCCTTCCCCACTGAGGTACTGATTACATCTTCCTTCAAATCCTCACAATGATTTCATAAGGGCTAGAAAACATGGGCGGATTGGAATAGTAATCCCCCAGCATTAATTACTGCAAGTCCTCTCTAACTTGTTAGTGAAAATGTGGTAGGTCAGTTCATATTAGATCTATTTTAACTTCTGTAACATTCTATGTTGTTTTAAGCTTCTAAAGCAGATGTTCTGAAAGATGAGGAAGATTTGTATGCATGCATATGTATGTCACTGTAGCTTCTTGCAGTCTCAGGGCTGTTTGAAATGTGTAAAAATAGCAGGCGATACAGTTGTTACTGGATTTTACCACTTCTGATTACCCACAGAGATTACATGTTCATGGTGTGTTACTGAAAAACAGCTCTAGTTGTGTAAAGTTAGCATATTGAGAGAAAATATGTTTTAGTCTAGGCTTCATTTTACTTCCATTTTATCTTCTTTGCCATTAAGAAAAGAAAAGCTTAGAAAGTCAAATCAAGTACAACACTATCAAAAACAACAAACCAACAAATATAAAAGTAATTTTTTAATAACATTCTGCTCAATATATTTCTACAGTAGAAATATTTTGGTAAAGGGACTGAGCTAGATCCCAAATCCCAGTAAGCAGGTGCTCATCTATATGGTAATATTTAAGGATATGCTGAATGGCACCTATTTCTCAAATCACAGTGTCAAATGTACACTTTCATTACAGGTTAAGAGGCACAAGAAAAGACAGCCCTTGCTTCTGTGTGTTACATACAGCAATCAACAAAATAATTGAAAACGCAGCATAGAAATAAAAGCAACATAGAATAAAATACTAAGAAAATAAAAGCAAACATACATACACGGGGCATTTATATAATCACGTTTGCAATATTAAGGAGATTCAAAAATAAACTAACATGGAGAACGGATGTAATAAAAAGCTTTAACGATTCTTAAAAGGACACTTTAATGGAAAAGCAGAAGTGGGATTGAAACAACTGGGAATGTTTATCTGGGGGAAGAGAAGAGAAGACAAGAGGGGCATATAATGCTTTTCAAATATTTGAAAGGATGTCACCTAGAAGAAGGTCAGAGCTGCTCTTTATCATTCCATAATACAGGACATGACAAATGAATCTAAGTCAGAGGAAGGACAATTTCAATTAAATGTTAGAGAAAGCTAAGGGTATGTTTCAAAGTCAAAACAAATTACTGCAGTTTAGAAGTCCTGCTGAACTGTTTCTGATTAAGCTTGCTTTGGCCAAAACCAAAACCTGGTATGTTTTGGTTGTTTCAGGTTTTGTTTCATCCCAAACCTGAAACAACCAAAACGTGTCAGGTTTTGTTTCCGCTGAATTGTGATCAATCCCAGATGATTTTACAGAGTACATCACCTACCTGTCCCCGGTGCAGGTCTGCTCTTTCATCTTCCATCAACCTCAGTCACCACAAATTGGCACATGGCCCTTGTTGCAGTAGTGACTCAGCAGTAAGGAACCAGTTCCCCACCTGGCATATCCTACTGGCTGGTCTTCCCAATGGTCTCCCCAGATTTTACCTACAAATGGATTGTGAGAGAGAATAAGGAGTTGAGGAGGTGGATGGAAATATAATTACTTATTATGTGTGACCAAGGATTCTGTTAAAGAAGCTATGCAGCCTGAGGTTTCAGCTCAAGGAAAAAATGTATTTTAATGGTAACAAACTATGAAGAGAAAGAAAAGACTTTATTAAAATCAGATATTTGGAATTATAAAATATTATTCTGGAGCTGACAACAACATTGGAGTTTGATGGTTATTTGAGACCCACCACATCAATTACAATTTACATGGTTGTGTATCACAAAAATTTCCATATATAAAAGAAGCATAATACTTCATTGTTTTTTATTGTTCCTCAGTTTTATAGTGGATCTGTCAGTAATCAAATTGTTCCTAAATTTAAATTTAGGCCATTTAAATTTAATCTTAACCAAATGTAACCCTAACCCTTAAGAATAAACATTACTTTAGTCCCTAAAAGGTGAAAAACAATCCAGATATTGAATAATTCACATTTTCTCTTGCAAAGCTCTTAATGTCTCCCAGTTTTGAAGATGATGTTCAAACTTCCATTCCATTATGTGTTTACTTTTACATTTGAGCATATAAAAAATGTTAATGTATTAGAATGTGGCAATCATTTCCCAACTCAATTGCATTCCTTTACTAATACATTTACTTTTCAAATCTTTCTTTTCGTTTCTCTCCCAAGTGTATTCTACGCAAATTTTTTACTATTATAGAACAGGCTTCCTATGTTATGATGGCAGCTTAAAAACATATATTAGCATATTTACCTTTTGACTATATCCACACTACAGAATATTTTTAGATTATAGTTTATTAGAACTATTCATTTTTAATGGAGCAATAATCCAACTACACATTTTCTTCTATATACTTGATTAAATTGATCTCAGATGAATTTTTCTATTGCTCTTCAGTATTGTTTTATGATTGGGAAATAAAGCTCTTGATTACTAGTTAGTTGGTAGGTTAACATTGAAGGAATTAAATGTTCCAATTAGTTGAAATCCATCTGAAATTGAAGTAAGGGTGGAGAATATAGATGAGAAAAAGAAATACACACTCACTTGAATGAAAATTAAATGCTGTGAAGGAAAGGGGGGGGGGGGCATGAAAAAAAGTAGAGATATATTTACCTAACACTAATAGTGGGATAGGAAAGCTGAAGATGGGAACCTGAATTTCACATATTAATCTAAAAACCTTTCCACAAAATATCTGAATATATGCTGTCCTCTATAAAAGACCTTGATCCCTTAAGATTTAATAATTCTATATTTCCTGCTTAGCTTTTGACAATAAGTTGCTATCAGGATTACAGTTGTGAGCCTTGTAATTGTAACATACAGCCTATATTACTTTGTTAATGAAGACATGTAGTGAAATACATGAAATGCCGTAATATGATCAAGACTCATTATATAAACTCTGCTGGTTGCCTAATCTTATTAATTTTCTTATTAAATGGATGGTTATGTGTTGTCATAGTATGTGTGTGTGTGTGTGTGTGTGTGTTGTGACAAATCCATATATAGTAGCCTTTTTTCCCCCAGCAACTTTTATCACAGAGCTCACAAATGGACAGTTTATATTATTAGCTGCAGTAACTTGACAAGTCTCTTCTTTGCCATTTATATATAACTTGCAGTTACTCACTTCACTTTTCCTGTCAAACACAATAACCGTGATCTCTTATTCATTGATTATTTCCAGATCCACACTAAGGCACAGGGTTAAAAACCAGGAGACCGTCAGTTCTAGTCCTGCCAGCTGCATGAAGCCAGCTGTGTGGCTTTAGGCCAGTCACTCTCTCGCAGCCCTAGAAAGGAAACAGTTGCAAAATCTTGTCAGAAAAACTGCAGGGACTTGTACAGGCAGTCACCAGGAAACAACATTGACTCAAACGGACAGAAAAAAAAAGCTTTTGCGTTTTACAATATTTCCAACATGAGACTTCTCAACCAACAACAAACATTAGTGTGTGTACATTTACATTCCTAACTAACATGTTTTTATCATCTACTGTATAAGCATTCCTTATACCTTTTCCATAAATAACCAAGGGGCCATCACGGATTTTTATTTTACTCCAGAATTTACTTCAGTGGTGACTCTTTTGCTAAATATTCCATTTATTCACATGCTTACATCTGTCATATTGCACTTATCATATTCAACAAACTTCAATTCCATATAATGCAAAATATTCCATAATTTAAACTTACTCCCTTTATCGTATGCTTTCTCCAGTGTGAAGATTGGAGAATCCACCAATGGGTTAACTTGGACCTCCTGCCCATGTAGACCAAATCAATCAAAGCTGCCACGCCCGTCTGGCTGAGGGCACGCCCCCAGTTTCGATTTGGTCTTCAGCCCATACAGACGTGGTAGTTTTGGCTCCCAGCAATTTGAGATTCAGGTCTTATTTAAAATTATTCCATTGGTGGATTCTTTCATTGTTTTTTCTCATCTGACCAGCGCTGGGATCAGCGCTGTTTCTGGATGGTGAAAAAAAGTTTTTCTTCTTGTTGTTGTTGTAAATGCCTTTTTGGTTGAGTTCGTGTTTCCCCCCCCACAGCTGATCATCGCGGCTGCCGTTTTGGGCGCCGCGGGACGATCGGATCCCCATCGGCTTTGCTTTTGGCTTTGTTTTTGCTGTCTTGCCTTCTAGGCTTCTCTGCTCTGGGTGGCCCCTTGGGGGAAGGAGTGCGTTCCCCTCCTCTTCGGACCGCTTGGCCCTTTGGAATTTTCGGCCGATCGTCGCGGCCGCCATTTTGGCCGCCGCGACTCAATCCGCTGCTTTATTGTGATCCTGTGAGGTGTTGGTTCAATTTGGGGGCAGCTGTTGGTGTGAGGGGGGTGCTCCCTATTCTGTAGCTGTCCCAGGGTGTTCAAATTTCTCACCGATCGTTGTGGCCTCCATTTTTGGCGCCGCGTGTAGAACAGAAGTTCTTATTTCGGTTTCACTTTCCCGTTTCACCAGCATTCAGGACGGCCTTTCCTGACTAAAAAGAAGGCCTATCTGTTTACTTTCGTTTTCCCTTCTAGCGACCGCCATCTTAGTTTCACACAAACAGGGAATCAAAGGCCACATTTTTTTGTCCCCTTTTTTCAGAATTATCAGTCTGCATTGAGTCCAGGGATTTTCCACTACTCAGGCCTTTCATCGCTGCCAGTTGGGGCCTTACTTCCAAGGACATAGTGGTCCCCTGTATTGTATATATAAGGCCACACAATATCAGTTGCCTGATAGCATTCCGCAGTCATTGGGCCTCGCCAGTCATAGCCTGTTGCCATAGTCTGCATTTAGTGAACGGTCAATACTGAGCTTGCCGTCACTAAGTGAGACACGTGTTGATCCCGTCACTAAACGTGAAATTGGCCTCAAAGAGGTCTCACGCTCAGTCTCATCATCGCTAGTGACCTGCGACATCCGTCGCTAAGTGTGAGTCCGTGCTTGCCGGTGGGCCGGACCATCACTGATCCACGTGGAGGCCAGTCCCACCTTGGTGGTTAACAGCCGCATCTCTTGCAGACCGAGACGCTTCAGCACCCCACTGAAAACTCTCACTTTACAATGGCAGATAACACCGAGCCACAGGCTTCCACCTCCGGTGGACATGGAAAGCGTAAGTCCTCTAGTCAGGAGGCAGCTGCAAAAATCAAGGCCAAGACCAAGGCTGGCTCAAAGAAAGCAGCCTCCAAAGCGGCCGACAAACAGGCCAGCCGTAGGCACCGTGCCCTGGAGAGGCAGTTTTCCCATGCACAAAGACTGGCTGTAGGGGAGACGGTTAAGCCGCCCCCTACCACAACGGTGACACTACCTTGTGGCCCTCAACCTGAGCTCCAGGCCCCATGGTCCCCAGAGCGGGATTCAGAGGGGGCCCCTTCAACTGGTCCTTATCAGGAACTCCTTTCCCTCTTTGGAGAGGAACACGGGCTTCAGGACCCTAAGGCTCCAGAAGCCACATTTACTCCAACTGCAGCGGGGCTTCGACCCCTTGAGAGATCGCCCCTGGCGGGCCAGGCTCCAACTGCCACCTTTACCCCCACAGCAGCGGGGCTTCGTGAGCTGGAGGATCCATCCTTCAAAGCTCATCTGCAAGAATTGGTTTCTCATGCAGTTACTCAAGCCGTGACGCCCATGAGGCGTCCTCAAGTGGCTCCCGCTCCCATGATCCCCATGCCATCACCTGATCCCTCGAGGTCAGGTGCCCTCCAGTACCCAATTTCTGACTCACCTCCTCACTCCTTTGCCAGCGGGGGCTCGGAATACGCGGAGTATAGTCAGGCGGAGGGAGAGTGGTCGGACGATGAGGAGCCTACTCAGGAACCTCCTCCTCTAATAGGACTGTTTAATCCCTCGCTATTTCCGTCCCTGCTCCGCAAGGCCTGTGTGACCGGTAAGATACATCCGGTTCAGCCATCAGTACCTGAACAGGTGCCTGAACAGCTTCCTGGCCAGGACACGGACCCGTTGTTTTCAGAACCGGTGGTGCTACACAAACAAATACCTTGCCCCCCCATGTTTTTGAAATCCATTAGGGGACAATGGGAGGCCCCAAGTGCTCCTCCCTCTACTGGGGGAATCGACCGTAAGTTGCTTGACACGGAACCGGTCCTGAATGAGGCCCTGGAGGTGCCTGAGGTTGATGAGTCTTTAATGCCTTTATATTCTGATTCCAGGGTACCTGGAGATATGGCGGAGGCGTTGAAGCCCGAGGATAAGAAATCCGAGGCTTCTTTCCGCAGGACACACCAAGCTTCAGCTTGGTCAATAAGAGCTTCTACTTCAGCCTCATTCTTCGCAAGGGTCTCTCTTATCTGGCTCCGCCAATTACAGGCTAGAATTCCCCCGAGGAGGTAAGAGTCCATCAGGACTTGACGAAAATAATGGCCGCATCGCAGTACATGGCGGACGTATCTTTGCAGGCTGCCAGATTCTCTGCCCGTGCCATAGCATCCAATGTCTCTGCACGCAGACTTCTATGGCTCAGAAATTGGAAGGCCGAGGCTAGACACAAATGGCGCGTAGCTTCCGCCCCGTACCGTGGCGCCCGTCTCTTTGGGGAGGCCCTGACCCCCTACTTAGTTGAAAACAGGGAGAAACGGAGGGTTCTCTATCACCTTTCCAGGAGACCTAGCCGTCGTTTCTCCCCGTATACCCGTCGACAGCCCTTTCGGACAGGATCAGATTCGGCCTCAGCACAGGTCTCCCGGCCTTTTCCCGCAGGCCCGGACCGTTCTTTTGACTGGTCTGGGTACAGGGACAGATACAGGCAGCAGGCCCAGGGTAAGAGGTCCTTCCGAGGCAGGGGCGGACGTCCCTTCCGTAGATCCAGGTGACTCGGGGAGGGAGGCTCCCATAGGTGGCAGACTAACTTACTTTCTCCACCAATGGGAGACCACGACCACGGACTCTTGGGTGCTAAGCACCGTCAGGGACGGGCTGTCTCTGGAGTTCGTGGCCAGGCCACCCCGGCGCTTTGTTTCCTGTCCCCTCCCCAGGAATCCAGTCCGGAAGACCCTCCTGGGGGAGGCCATTCTGCATCTGTTACACATACGAGCCATAGAACGGGTACCAGTCGATCAGCTGAAACAGGGTTTTTACTCCATCCTATTCGTTGTTGCAAAGGCCTCAGGGGGATGGAGGGCGATACTAGACCTCAAGGGCCTAAACTCTCACCCCGGTTTTGCTATTCCAACAGCCATTACCAATACAGAGCCCTCCCGTTCAGCCTATCCTCGGCTCCCAGGGTCTTCACCAAGATCCTGGCGGTACTTGCCGCACACCTGCGGTTAGTACCGGTGCGCGTCCAATGTTACCTGGACGACATTCTCATCCAGTCGTCCTCCGCTCTGGCCGCCCAGGCGGAACTGGCCCTCACCATAAGGACTCTTCAGGATCATGGTTTCTCAGTCAACTTTAAAAAAAGTCAATTGGCTCCCTCAACACGCCTACTACACTTGGGCGCGATAATAGACACAGACCCTTGCCGGGTCTATCTGTCTCGAGACCATCAGAACAGCATTCGAGACATGGTTCTCAAAATACGCAGGAAACGTGTAGTAACACTGGCTATCCTCTCCCTGTTATTGGGAAAGATGATACCTTGCTTAGAGATAGTGCCTTGGGCCAGACTACACTCCAGACACCTTCAGTGGTTCTTGCTCCCATTCCAAAGACTGGGCACAAGCTGTTCCAACCAAGGGGTACGGGTTCCTCTTCAGACCCTAAGATCCCTTCTGTGGTGGGCTTCCCCAGAGGTGACAAGAGGGTCCCTATTCAAGGAGCCCAGCAGGCTAACATTGACCACAGACGCCAGTCTGTTTGGCTGGGGGGCTCATTTCCAATCTCAGTTGGCTCAGGGTTGATGGTCCAGAGCAGATCTGACACACAATATCAACTGGCTGGAACTGAGAGCCATTCATCTGGCCCTTCGCCACTTCTGCAACCAGATTGCGGGGCAACACGTGCTGGTCCTCACGGACAACGTGGCGGCAAAAGCCCATGTGAACCATCAAGGCGGTATCCGATCCCGGTCTCTCATGGCCGAGGCCATGTTATTGGGGTCCTGGGCAGAAAACAATCTCCTCTCCCTGAAAGCCGAACACATCTCGGGGGAGGCAAATCGTCAGGCGGATTACTTAAGCCGGGCGACAGTAGACCATTCAGAATGGAGTCTACATCTGGATCTCTTCAGGGAGATATCGGAGAGGTTCGGGTTGCTGGTCCTGGACTTATTCGCCTCTCCGGCGAACTCCCAACTTCAAAGATTCTTTTCCAGGTTCCCCTCTCCGGGGGCGGAGAGGACGGACGGTCTTCGCAGCCCTTGGCCAGGGGGACTACTGTATGCCTTTCCACCTCTCCCTCTGATCCCAGCAGTTATCAGGAAAATATTGCAGAAACAGGCAGAGGTCATATTCATTGCCCTGCACTGGCCGAGACGACCGTGGTTTGCCGACCTCGTGAGCCTCTCCATGGTCCCTCCGTGGAGGACTCCTCCAGATCGGATACGACTAGTGCAGGGAGTCATACAACACCCGGAGCCTCAGTGGCTTCAGTTAGCCGCCTGGCACTTGAACGCAGGGCCTTGGCCCAAGAATCTTATTCCTCGGGTGTGATTTCTATGATTCAAGCCTCCCGGAGACCGGCGACCAATCGAATTTATGACTCCACTTGGAGACATTTCTGCAGTTGATGCGACAGCAATCACTTAGCTATCTCAGAGGTAACCATTCCACGGATATTAGACTATCTGTTGGAGGGTGTTAATGGCTTGGCGCCCAACACTTCGCCGACAGGTCGCGGCTCTGGCCACGGTGTTTACCTGTGACACCTTGGGGCCACTGGCCCATCACCCCAAGGTACGATCCTTTATCAAAGGGGTCACCAACAGTAAACCACCAGTAGTACATAGGTATCCCACTTGGGAGTTACCCCGGGTCTTACAGGCCCTTACTCAGGCGCCTTTTGAACCCATTAGGTCCTGCACCTTTAGGTCCTTGTCTCTTAAGGTTGCTTTCTTGGTTACAGTTACCTTGGCTAGGCGTATCTCGGAACTGGCAGCTCTTTCTGTCAGAGAGGACTTGTGTGTTTTTCACACGGACAGAGTGGTCCTGCGATTGGACCCCTCATTTGTTCCTAAAGTTAACACCATTTTTCACAGGGCACAGGAGATCGTGTTACCGAACTTTTGCCCTAATCCGTCTCATACATTGGAATGGCAATGGCACACTCTTGATGTTCGCAGGGTGTTACGCTGTTATATCAAGAGGACGGAGTCCTTTCGTAGATCTGAAGCCCTCTTTGTTTCCTTCCATCCGGCCTCCAAGGGTAAGAAGGTGTCTTCTTCTACCATTGGCAGGTGGATTAGAGCCTGTATTTCCGAGACGTATCAGGCGCCTTCCTTAACGGTTCCAGGTCACTCAACGGCCCATTCCACTCGCAGTGCTGCTACCTCTGCAGCATGGGCCACACAGTCCAGCATGGAGGACATTTGCAGGGCGGCGACGTGGTCCTCGCCTTCCCCTTTCGTGCGCCATTATAGACTTGATAAGTTTGCCTCGGCGGCGGCCTCTTTTGGACTCAGGGTACTGCAACAGGTAGTGCCGGCGGCAGGGACACTGGCCCAGTCTGCTCCCCTCCCATAGGGACAGTAGGGCTTTGGTAAGTCCCATTGGTGGATTCTCCATTCTTCACGCTGGAGAAGGGGCGTTGTCTTACCTGAACGCCTTTTCTCAGCGTGATGAATGGAGAATCCACACCCATCCCTTATGCGCAGTCAGGTCCAGTGTTTAGGATCTGGGAGCCAATACGTCGTACAGTCATTGGCTTCGCCCTTTTCGAAACTGGGGGCATGCCCTCAGCCAGACGGGCGTGGCAGCTTTGATTGATTTGGTCTACATGGGCAGGAGGTCCAAGTTAACGCATTGGTGGATTCTCCATTCATCACGCTGAGAAAAGGCGTTCAGGTAAGACAACGCCCCTTCTCTAATTCAACAAAATGCAACACATTTTTACATTTACCATCTAAACTATTTTTGTTTACTATAGTAAACACTCCTTGCCTGGTATAAAATCACATTTCACTTCCCAAATTCTGCTCATTGTCACTTCTTGTTCCCTCTCCTATAGCCATATAAT
Source organism: Azemiops feae (assembly GCA_023970755.1). Taxonomy (NCBI): domain Eukaryota; kingdom Metazoa; phylum Chordata; class Lepidosauria; order Squamata; family Viperidae; genus Azemiops; species Azemiops feae. Next base: position 1,051,264 of record JALGBA010003956.1, read on the forward strand.
AAAGGTAAAATAGTTAGTGTAAATACTATATTTGTTTGTTTATTAAATTTATATCTCACAGAATTTATTAAGTATGCCTTAATAAATTCTATTTGGCAGAATTCTGATTCTGTGTTTTTTTTTACCTGCAGTCTTGATACTGCTGCCTTATTTTTTTTAACAGGGAAACAATAATAAGGTCTTTCCAATTGTCAGGCATAGATATGGCCTTCACACAGTCATTGAATGTGTTACACAGCCATTCCATAATAATGGTAAAAAGGATTAGTGCTTACATTAAATGTAGAATTGTTTAAGAACTAATTTCTTTCTGTGTCCTTGGATAAAATCATTTTATAGAGAAAGCAATATAGTTTATATTATATGTTTATATTGTGATATTTTAAAATGTTTAACACCTCCCCTCCCCAAACAAGAAGTGTCTATTCAGAATTCTTACTATTGGCAGAGTTATATAATGTACAGATCAAATTGAACCTGTTAGCTTTTCTTGTAAATGGATGAGCATTATTAAAACTATAGGTCGGATTAGAGGAGCCCTACAGCCTTTATCTGTTTATTTCTCTTTGCATACAGTACAAGTGTCTCAGGATCACTCTTGACAGACTATAGATGCTTCTGGATTAAGGAGTTTGCTTCCATAGGAAGCAAACACTTCCCATGAGTGTATTGGAGATGTAATTAAGCAGTATCTTTCATTTTTGAATTCTATTAAATAAAAATATTTTTAAAATCACAATTAATAAAAACTGCATGTACAGTATGTGTTGAGCCCATGAGAATGAATTGAATTTAGCTCGGCACTGATAATTTTCTGGCATAGCAAATCATACATAGATGCCATCGAAACCATCACCTTTTTGCAATTAATATTCACTTCTTTTACTGCAGGATATTTACTTGTTTTGCCTTTTATAATTGCCTTTTTTCAGTATTTAAATGCTAGTACGTTTCCAGAGAGAAAATGAATTTCCTCCCGATTTCAGCTAGTCATATTTTACATTTGTGTGTGATATGAGATATATTTATATTATAAAGAAAGTGGGAAGTACTAATACGACAGAACTTTTTCGTTTGGCAATGAATTACGTCTTGGACTCTGGGATGCCCACCTTTCCTTATAAGTACAAAATAGAAGCCAATAGCAGAGCTGCTTTTTGTAGATGTAGACTAAATCCATTTGATTATGGAGAGCAGCTTTTGTGCTGTTGGTTGGATCTATATCAATCCCATACTACAAGTCTCAGCATGTCTGGGTAGGATGGCCAGTGCTGGAAATTCTGAGAGGCTTAATCACAACGTATTTAGAAAGCATCAGTTTGAGAAATGCTCATTTATACTAATAGAAGCCTGTTGCTAAGGGAAAAGTGTGCATTTCAAGTCTTGTCTCATCTTGAATAAATCGATAGTCTCAAAAATTTTTGGATTGCTGCAAGATATTTTCTACAACAGTTTGACATTTGAAAGTGTTAATTTTTAAGGTTATTGTATGGAAGCATAGTAAAATAAATACAGGACACTAAAGTAGTTAAAATATTTTTTTAATCTCTTGCATTTGGAATGGCAAAAAATTAGGCAAATGATTGGGGAAATAGTGAGAAACAGTAGTGTAGGAGAAGGAAAATGTTTTCTAGACTTCTCAAAAATCTTTTTAGATAATGGTAAGGTCTTGGCTACTATATGTTACATGTTTTTTCTAAATCTGCTCCCTTCTCATCTTCATTGCTGAAGAGCAGTTCTGATGCTTCATGAAAAAACAAAAAAGCACAACTATTTTAAGTTAAATCTATTTGTATAGATTTAGTTAATATATTCACAGGTTTGTATAAATCAGTTACTCAAAGTAGAAGGGTTTTTGTTGTGATGAATATGAGCTGTCAAAGAATTAGTAGAGGTTTGAGCTGAAGCGTCATGGTGTCACCTTTTATTCCCATCACCTTACTCTAAGGATACAGCGGAAACTCTGAACAGTGCCTTTGTTCAGGATGAGAATAAGTGCTCTTAATGGTGAATCTTGAAATATTCTATTTTTTTTTCTTTAAAAACTGTGGAATCTCTGGTTCACCAACCTATTCTGGTTAGCGAAACTGGGTCACTTGGGTTGTGGGACTTCAGTCCATTATTTTTCTGAAAGTCTTTCCCTCCCCCCCGACAATGTGATATGAATTTGCTCAGTGCTTTGGTTGCCTTCTGTTGCTTTTTTTTTTTTTTAGGAAAGATAATACATAGTTAGAATTATTATCTCTGATCATCAGGTGAATCTGGAGAAGTACGTCCAAGCTCCTGATAATAAAGGTAGAAGAAGGAACCTTCTCCATGCATCATACAAAGCCCCAGCCCACTGTAACCATTTAATTTCTCTTCCATCCTGGATCTCAGAAAGAGTAACAGAAAACAGAGGAATAATGAGGAAGGGACAAGGGTTAGGATTGCTTTTGTTTAACATCTTCACTATTGATCAGCATTTGCATACTAATGAAATCAGCAAATGATGGTGAGTTATGTGAAGCTGCAAGCACATCATAGCAGAAGATGCCAGGGGTCCCAGGAGCAATTTGAAAACATGAACAGAAAATTGCAGGATTAGATTTGGTTTCTAAAAATATTACTACTTGTAGAGGTGGGGAAGATCAACATTGGCATGAGATAGAACTGCAAATAGGAACAAGAGGGAAAGTTGGAAATGCCGCTGGAACTCTGTTAAATTTCATGTGTGTTCGTTGTACTAAAGACAACTGGGAGCAGTGCTCTGTGTATCAGGGGAATGATTTCCCTGCAACAATTATAGAACCAAAATTAATACGCCTCTTCCCTTTTTCAAAGATCTCTGCAAGATCTCTTGCAGTTGTAGTAAGTCAGAATGGAAATTCTCTCAAATCCCACACAAACTCGTATTAAAATTAGTGAATAGAATCCATTATTTGTGAGAATGTAGAATAATGCAGTTCAAAAGAATCTCATGAATCATTTTAGCCCCACCCCCTACATAGTCAGAGCTCCAAAACAAAGAGGATTAGATCTGGAAGACAACATTAGCCTAACAATCTTTTCATTTGCCGCCCAGAGTCCGTTGGAAATGAGATGGGCAGCAAATAATTTTTTAAATCAATCAATCAATCATTTTCCTGTAAGGAAAAGCTGAAACTTTTTCTTTTTTCTTTTGCTTTGTACCTTTTAGTCAGCATTGACTCATGGCGACTACCTGGACTAGTCCGTGCAGTTTTCTTGGCAAGGTTTTTCAGAAGTAGTTTGCCTTTGCCTCCTTCCTAGGTTGGAGAAAGAATGATTGGCCCAAAGTCAAGGTGGGACTAGAACTCACAGTCTCCTGGTTTCTAGTCTGATGTCTCTATACCAGGGGTAGGCAACCTGGGCTCTTTTATGACTCATGGACTTCAACTGCCAGAATTCCTGAGTCAGCTATGCTGACTCAGGAGTTCTGGGAGTTGAAGTCCATGAGTCATAAAAGAACCGAGGTTGCCTACCCCTGCTCTACACCAAACTGGCTGTCAACTGATACAAGGATTCAAAATATGTCACTGTCCACCTTTTTCTTTGAACTTATATAGGTCTTGATATCTTCCTAAATTGCTGATGTTAGTTCGGAGAACTCTGCTTATTACTTCAGTGTTTTCAAAGTAAACAATCATAAATTACTTTGGGGCTTAAGAAGAACTCAGAAATACTGTAATGTTATTAAAGAATATATTTTTCACAGCATTGCCACTGTCTAACAAGTACTTGGTTCTGCTTCATTTTATTTTAATAGTACATTTTCTATGCTTGCTCATTATGCTTAATCTGGTTCACATAATTCATTCTTATTTAAGGAACATGATTTGGGATTGGATCAGTAGTCTGGTATCTGATGGGCAGATGTCCAGTTCCAATTGCATTCAGTTCATTTAGAAAGGGTTATATCTTGTGTTAGAAATTCAGCCCAGCCTGATATCATCCACAAATCTGATACCTGCTATGTCAGGTTTTTCATTAAAAATAGAAAAAAATAGCCAAGTAGTTAATAGTGTGAAATATGTAGTCTTATGATCTAGCATCAAAGCAGACTAGTTTCTGAAAGCTTATGTTTTCTGTTGTTTCAGGTATTGTAAGATTCTTTCATTGTTTTTTTTTTAAACATCTAATATGGCTACCGGCTCTACTAATTCTTCACTGACATTTTTTTAATTAAGCTAAAGCGCAGGATTGACTGCAATGGAGCTCCAACTGCTTTCTCTTTTCTCATTTTTATCAATTCGTTGTTATCCTCCAAGTGCAGTTCTTTTTAGCCACCTGTGAATGCTTAATCTGGTTCAAATAATTCATGCTTGCTTAAGGAACATGGTTTGGGATTGGATCAATACTTTGATATCTGGAAGGCAATCCCATGTACAGTAATAGGACTTCCTATTCCAGAGTGAAGAAATGGAACACGCTATTTGTAGCTTTCTTGGTGTTGCTTTTATTTGAAGCTGAGGCTATCGTAATGAAGGACAATCTGGGTTCCTCCAGCTGTTTTGAACTTCATCTTCCATCACCTCAATTGACCTCACCTATGTTAAGATTATGAGATTTGCAAGCCAAAACATGCCTATCCTTAGCATATGTACCCCAGGCTTTGAAACCAGAGTATATTTTAGCTGTGTATTGAGGAAGCTGATTGACTCGAAAAAAGTATTAAATCAGTTGGTTAAGGTATCTTTTAATATTTCACTTCAGTTTTCTCCAAATACTTGCTGCAATATCTGTTTTCATTTTGATTCCTTAGTTTACCTTCGCATATGTAATGAATGCTCCATTTAGATAAACCGAATAGTTTTGGCATGCTTTTCACATAGGTTTCACATTTTAGTCTCTGTCAATATTCATAGCTATTTTAGTTTTTTTAAAAAATAAAATCAATATTAAACAACTTTGCTTTCTCTATTGATATTTCTTTTTAAGGTGAGTAGCAGACTAAAATGTTGCTTCACTTATGTAAATTTTCTTAAAAGCAGTCTCAATTATTTTGTTGGTGGCAGTTCATTCTATGCTATTATCTCATCTTTTCTACTACCCTCTCCTATTGGTATTTTAGAATTATATTACTTTGCTGTTTGTATGTACACTGAGAGCTTCTGCACTGGAGACAAATTCCTTGTGTGTCCAATCACACTTTGCCATATAAAGTATTCTATTCTATTCTATTCTATTCTATTCTATTCTATTCTATTCTATTCTATTCTATTCTATTCTATTCTATTCTATTCTATTCTAGGCAGGCACATTCTTGTACTGGACCATTTGATTTCATTTTAGCAATCACCCCAGGTTTCCTTTTTTGATCAATTTTTATTTTCATCTCTCCCATTATTAAAAATAGTCCTGCATAACTCTACCTATGTTCACTGTCTTCTGGTCTTTCCTGGCATGGATATGGTCTGCAATTGTACCTCCATTGTTATGCACTGTAGAATTGAACTGTTCCCGACTACTGCTTATTAGGCTGTTGACTTTTTAAAATATGCTTAGCTGACAATTTCAAGAGGTTGTAGCATGATTGCCATTTTGAAGGATGCCACCACCTCCACGCCCAGCTAGGAGGGAAGCAAATGGAGTTAGTAGAGTAAACTGAGACATAGGGTGGCTTTTTTCACAACTCAAATTGGGATTCTTTTTCTCCTGATTTTTTAGTCCTTTTCTTTGAGGAAATATCTTTGCTGGTTTAGACTTTTCCTGCTGTATTAAGGAAGTATCCAGCTATACTGTGCATGCTAGCTGCATGAGCTAATACGATTTTTATATTCCCATCAAATTTTGAATTTTCCAGCAAAACAACTTCTCATTAAAATCTCATACTGCGGGTACTTGGCTTGGCAGTGACTGACGTGAAGTATATTGTCTTCTCTGACATGTGTTTACTTGTTTGTCTGCATGTCTTATTGCTCATTATATTTATCATACGGCTCTTTTAATAGCTACAGAGTGTTCTTTTCTTTGTGTCTGAAATTTCTCACCGACTGAATCTGCACTTATGCCAGTTCTTTTCTTCGGTTCTTGTTCTCTTTGCCTGGCCTTGGAGATTTGGACAAAGGTTAGGCAGGGGGCTAGGAAGGGCAGCAAATAGGAGCATCTCCTGTAGTTTATGTATTTACCATATTTTTTCTTCTGCAGCAAGAGTCCAAAGAGGAACATGGTCTGCAGAAGAAAAGAACAAAGCAGCAGCTGGATAGAGTGAAGTTCACCGGAAAAAGGAAAATTGCACGTAGGTGTCACGTGTCTGGGGAAAAGGGAATATGAGAGAACGAAGAGTGCACACTTTAAAAAAAAAATCCAGCTTTTACGTATGTCAAACATCTATGTCGATGCTTAATGATTTAGCTTATATGCATGTGTAAGTGAGGCTGCCGCTGTGTTCTGGTATACTGTTGCTCCTAGTCCCCACTATATCTAAGGTGATCTCCCACTGTTGTGTATTTGAGATCAGAAAGATGAATGGAGTTATAAAGGTTACTGGTACTGCACTATATGGTAACCCAGAGGTAAGAATGAAAAGTGGTTATTATCACTTCATATATATTATTTAAGCTACGTATCGTGAGATTTGGTGCAACTCCAACGCATTACATTTTGATTCACACAATTACCAGCCAGCATTTGCCTTTTATTGGTAACTGGTTTTTGAGAGTTGAAATCTATCTGGAGTGTAACGATTTGAGGAAGGCTGTCTAAGCCCTATCTAAAGGCAGCCTTGCACTCATACTTTTTATGCTAGGTAGCTTGCCATTAGGCAAAGAATGCACACCCAGATCTATTCATTAATCAGTCTAATCCAAAAGCCTCCTTTGAGTTTGTATTAAGGAGCTACAGTTCTGAGGTAACCAGTGTCAGTCAATGAACAGCAACTGGAAAACTAGGTTCTGTTGCTGCCACCAGCTCTTCCTTATAAATAAATCAGCCTTTGGGAAACCAGGAGAGGATTGAGGGGGAAGTCCTGATCCCACTCTGGGTCTGGTTAACTACAGAATAGGAAGCCAAACTAAACTGTAGGAGTTTTTAGCTCAGCTAAACTGATGTGGGTGCTAGGAGGAAACTAGTTAATTCCAGAATTTAAATAAAATTCAGCATTGTTATAGATGCCAGAAGAAGATATACTGTAGGTTCCACAGACACAACACACAGTTAAAAAGAATTTAAAAAATACAAACCTAATACAATTCTAACTGTAGGGAAATTCCCTCATTTAAGCTTTCTATAAATTTCTATAGAGTTCTTTCTATAAACAAAAAACTTTTTCATCCAGAACCCCCTTCTTTTCCTTTATTGATTCTCAGGGCTCAAGTCAACTATGGGCAGATATGGGCTTGTTCTTTAAAGGGCCAGCTGCTCTTTTCTAATTCCTAATGGCTTCACAAATATATCCATAAGAGTTACCTTGGTTCAATATGGAAATAGTGACTGTTGCCGTTTGGTATATAATTTTACCTCCATCTAGCCCTATAATCTTGGTAGACCTAGGTAATTTACTTGAGAAACAAGTCATGGACTCATGAAGTTGAAAGGGATATAAGAACATGTCTAGGATTTGCTGCACCCATTCCTGATAGTAGGATAATTTCAGGATTTTTTTGGGTTTTTTAAAGGGTTATTTCTGATGGACCATTAAAAATGTAGCAAAAAATAAAATAATTCACAGAATAAATTTTGGTTTAGTCTCCTCGTGATAGCTTCATGGTTTTATTCTGATTCATAAAATATGTATTTAGGAGCACCTGTACCCAACAGTATTTGCCCACTTGATACAATCTGGTAGAAAGGCTCCTTTCATGTCTCTTTGTTCAGGGGTCCTCTATAGCAGGTCCGGTCCAATACCGGTCCATGACCTGTTTAGAACTGGGCTGTGTAAGTACCAGTTGAGCGAGGTGAGCAAGTGAAGCTTCATCTATGCATATGCGGGATCTAAGTTGCGCGTGAAACCATCCCCCCTGGTCTGGGGAAAAATTGTTTTCCACGAAACTTGTCTCTGGTGCCAGAAAGGTTGGAGACTGCTGATCTATAGGGGTCACGGAAACAGGCTGCTATTGTATGCTTTAGAAAGGCCCTTAGAACCTGGCTATTTCAGCTGGCCCCGGGAGTGGGTTATTTTAATGTGTTCCCTCCGGAACTAGATTTTATCTTTTTGTACATTAAATGGTGCCCCAATGTTTGTTCATGTTGATATATGGTCATATGTTTATGTGTATGTGTATGTGTTGGAATATATGTCACTCAGAATTCTTAGTGAATGGAATAAGCCCAATAAATAAAATAATGTTTGCAACATATCTAATCTGAAACTATATGAGATGCATTTGTGAAAGCAGTGATTGTACTCTAAGCAGAAATTCAGGTCAGTATTTGAGAAGTCTTCTCTGTAGGTTTTTCTAATAGAAAAAAAAAAGGTTATATTCAGGAATCCAAAGTAGCGGGAAGCCTAGAGCTCTCAGCCCTTTAAAGTAGGCTAAGTCAAGAGACAAACACCTCAGAGATCCCTGGAATGCCATTTAATTATAGGATAATAACAGAATCTTTGGAGCCTGTCCCAAGTTTTTCTCTGCTCCCTCTTACGCTATCAAAACCAGGGTGGGGTTATTCTGAGTTTCTTGCTGGGGTTGCTTCAACCTCTACACTATGTACCGCATTTTTCCGTGTATAAGACGCTATTTTTTCCTGCAAACACCCTGTTCAAAAATCAGGTGCGTCTTATACAAGTGCAGCGTCTTATACACGGAAAAATAATGGTAACCTCCACAGCCCAGGGCATGCCTGTGTGGCTTGCCATGCCGCCTGGTGCAGGTGTCAAACCCCTGTGGGCTTGCCACTAGGGGGAGGGGGGAGGGGGCAAGATCGTCAGCCGGCCGAACTTCTGGATTTGCCGGCTCAGCTGTTTGGCGCTCCGCCGAACAGCTGATCGGCGCGGAGAAACTCGCATGCCAGAGCGTCTTATACAAGGGTGCGTCTTATAGACGGAAAAATATGGTAAGCGCTTCTCCAGGTCCTTAAGAATTCTTTCATACCAAGGTAATCTCTACATTCCTTTACAAGAGGTGAAAGCGGAAGAGCACAAACACCCCCCCCCCCCGTTTACGCAGAATACCTACGAGACAGGTTCATTTCAGTTGAATATGAAATTTTCATCACATACAGTCTTGGAAATTTTGGATCTCTTGTACTTGTTTGGAGCCCACTAATGTCAGACCTATAAGGTAGAGCAAGCTAAGAAACAAATGCTTATGTGCAGTGGTGTGCTAATATATGCATCACAACTAGCTTGGCAAGCTCCATTACTAACAAGCCACGGCATTGGTGCACTAGGAATTGGTGTTTGGCTCTCAACCAGGTCATAAAAACGTCTGAAAATGTAGCAGTTGGCTCCTGCAAGCCAGCTCCAGCACATCACTAAAGTAGTTTAATAAATAGCTATAGAAGTTTAAAGAATAGCTACAGTAACAGACCCTCTTAAGTCTGAATGTGCTTCCTTCCTCCCTCACTTTATCTTCATGTGAATTTGGGAAGGGCCTGTCTGGGTTATTTACTCAAACTAGGTTTTTTTTAATGAACTTATGCCTCCCCTCTCTGATTGTTGCCTTGGTAACAGTTCTGTCCACTGTCCATCGAGGCTATTTTCGGTGCCCTCTTATCTAGCGCCTTCTAACTAGCTCCTTAGTCCAACCTTCCGTAAAGTATGGCCTTAGCCACCCCTACCTAACAGGGCTGGCCTAAGCAAAAGTATTTGCCTTTCCCACTCTCTTCACTGCTTTGGATGCAGGTCTCATCCACTATATTAGAGCAGTCAATTAGCAATAATTAATTAGGCACATCCATTTACATGTCTGCTCTTTTATTTATTAGAACTATAATTAGCCTTTTAGTGTTTATTTTTAGGCAAATTAAGGTTCATTTCTTTGAAATAAAAATGCTGTCTATGTTTTAAAGGGTTGCTTGAGTTTGATGACAAATTGGTCTCTTAGAGAAGAGGCTGCCTGCAGAGGATGGGGGTTGCTTGGCCTTTTCCTTGGGGATTTAGATTGAGCTTACTCAAACAATTAACAAGTATCTGTGTGTGGGGGTGTGTGGATGTACACACATGTGTATACGTATAATGTATGTGTGCATATGGATGGTGCAAAGGATTATCTCTCAGGGGGCCTGGTGTACACCGCTCCTTGAGTTGACATCTTATTATTAATTACACGGCATATCGGGTTTGGTTTAGCTGTACATATGGAGAAGTACTTATTTATTTGTATATTTTAATTGCAATAATTTATATGCTGCCTCCCCATACAGTTCTAGACAGCTCACAATGAATTCAGGCAAAACCCATCACAACATCACATTAAAAACAGCATAATCATCAACAACAAAAGCCTAGACTGTTCTTCAAGGGTTCAAAATACTTCTGCACTTCACTGCAATTCCTGATAAATGATACCTTCTGCCTTGAAGGCGTATTGGAAAAGGGCGGTTTCAAATAAACAACAGGGAAGGTCTGTCCTCACCTTGGAACGGGTCAGGCTCTTTCCACATTGTGGCAGCCACCACAGAGAAGGACAGCTTCTTGGCTCCCTTCCACATGGCATTGCAGCCTTTTTTCTTGGAATTCAGGGTTCCATGACACAGTAGGGCAAGCATCTGCAGCTAATAATTCTACTGACTATGTGCCATCAAATTTTTCTTGACTCTTGGTGACTGCGTGGATAGATATTCTCCAGGATGATCTGTACTCAACCTAGTCCTTCAGGTCTTTCAGGGCACACCTTTTGCCACCGTAACTGAGTTCATCCACCTTGTTGCTGGCTCTCTTTCCTTCTACCCCTCCCAGGACTAAAGCCTTCTTCAGAGAGCTAGGGTTGTGCACAATGTGTCCAAGGTAGGATAATTTGATCCTAGTCATTTGTGTCTTGAGGGAGAACCCTGGACTGATTTGTTCAATAATCCATTGAACAGCTTTCTTGGCTCTCCACAACATTCTCAGATGACTTCTCCAAAACCAAAATTCAAAAGCATTAATACTCATTAACATTTTTGAAAATGTTCAAAATGAGGGATTTCTTCCTTGGGGAAAAAAAGCTAGCTTTTTTTTTTTAGTTGGGAGGAACTCTTTCTCGGCATTAATTTTGTGACGATCTGATTGTAAAAGAGCAAATATTTATTTTAGGATGTGGTGGCATTGAGGAGCCAGTTGGCAGTAATAAGACATATTTTCTGAAGAAATAATTCTTATTATGATATGAAATTAAAAAAACTAAACTTGTTTGATTAATTTTCAGACTTCAGTTCTTTAAAAACACTCCTAACTTTTTCTCTCTCCACCCCGTTCTCCATGTTTTCTTGGTGAGATTGATTTGTTGTTCATGTGAGCTCAAGCTTTTTCTCAGTAGATTTAGGAGTATACAGAAAGCCAAACATTGATTCAGCGAAATTATGCTGGTTTTACCAAACGGCATTTCAGATGTTATAATTGGACTTGACTCTTCATTTGTATATACATCTGTCTTGTGCAAAAAGAGCTTAGAAAATATTTTCTACTTGCAGAATGTTGGTCCATTCTTACCTGTCTAAACATCTCAACAGTGTTTATTTTTCAAAGCTCAGCTTCTATTTTTGTGTCTCAAGTTTTAAAGATGTCTGTTTACCCACATCGCAAAGAAACTAACAAAATACTTAGAATTTCTAACATAATTAATTATGACCAATGTAATCAACATCAAGCATACACAAATTGCAGACAGTGTTTAGAAGTGATCTGAATAATGTATGAACTGTCAGAGATACATAGTATGGCTTCCATAGAGCAGACACCCTGTTTGATTCTTTTATTCTTCTGCGTGTTGTATATTTCATGGGGGACAAACACTTATTCTTGTTCAGTGCATATATGAATGTGGGGTAGTACAAAGCTTCGAAGTGTCAAAAGTATAGTTTTTAGTGCTCCATGTTTTTTGCTATAAAATGAAAAGAGGTCTTCTTCTAAGCATAGGCATAATCTTATTAACTATGTTTTAATAGCAAATTTGTGTGAAGCAAGTTAGATTTATTTTGGCAAAGCAATTCATGTTATAGGGGTTGATATTATCTGCTTCCAAGTGAAGAGTGGAATCCAGTGAAGAAATTCAGGTAGGCTCAAATCCTGTCCAGGTAAAGCATCCTGTTACCCTTCACCTCCAGCACTAGCTAAAGTGCTTCCGGGCTATGTGGCTCTATGATTATCCACAGTTTATATTGAAGTCAAGGCATTCAGCACACTTAAACCACTTTGTCTTGAAACACTGGCTTGGGCCAAGGGCATCTAAGCCTTCCTTCTCTGGTAGATAGTGGTGGTATTCTTTCAATATTTGCCAGAGCCTCCAGCTTGCGAGCACTTTGACCAGCTCGGGAGGATATGGCTGCTCTCAGCCTTCCTGTAGAACAGGCTGTGTGGGAAAAGGTTGAGAGACAACCACAATCATTTTAAATTACTCTTTTCAGTCATGGCAGTTTTTAGTTGCATGGACTTCAAAGGCAGGCAGCATGGCCACTGAGGAGAATTTGGGGAGTGGATGTCCGTATACCCGGAAGTTGCTAAATCTGGAAGTATTGTTTTAAAGTATTCTGCTAGTGCTTGAGTTGCACCAGGTCCATGGTCAAATCAATTGAACAAAAAGCTTAGCTGTACAATGTATTCACAGTTGGGATACACAAGTGCTGGGCAATGGGAATGAAGGATAAGAACTTTGTGCCTCCCATTAATAAAACTATAGCAATGGAACAGTTGCTGTAGCTTTGCTATAATTACTATAATTTCAGTATCTTTACCCTTACTTTACTTACATTGCTAACAAATTTAAACACCACTATTTCCATTTAAGACAGAAGTGGGTAACCTTTTTTCAGTCAAAGACTGCATTTCTTTGGAAATGATGGGAGAGTGGAATGGAAGTGGAGTGGGGCAGATCCGAAAGTGGGAGAGTCACTAATTCGCTTGCTCTTTGAGGCAACCATTCTCCCTCCCTCCCTCCCTCCCTCCCTCCCTCCCTCTTTTGAAACTTGGCTTACACTATAAATAGTGATTTGGTGACAATAGACTGCTCCTATGTGATGTAGCAGTATGCCCTGTCAACACGTATTTCAGCCCATGTGGCAGCATGAAAGTGAGTTCAGAATTAAACGCCATCTTATCTCAGTTGTATCTTCATCAGATTTTGAGAAGTCCATGTTTTGCTGTTATGTTTCTTTCACAGCCAAACTGGCTTGCTGTCATTCTTTTGCAACTGAAAGAGAAATGGGGTTCAGTAATCTACCTGTCAGCTCTTATTCTCCTCTGGAGTTATTTCTTATGTGAACTGAATATATGTCAGAATGCTCTTGAAGACACAAAATTGTATTTTGTTTTGGTGCACAGAGAATTTGCACTGGAATGCTTCCTTATCTTACTGCAAGTTGATGTGTTTGTTCAAGATACTGCTTTCTTTGTTTGTTTTGTACTCCTAAATACGATATTTTGATGCTTTTGTTTGCCTTAGAATTGTTGTGTGGAAAAACTCACAACAGCCTATAATTATTTGATGGAAAAGTGTTTTACAGTATTCTTCAGATCCTCAGAGGTTCTGAAACTCAGAGTAGAATCACTGAAGTTATCATTTGGCTTTCTGAGCATCAGTATTTTTTGTCAAGTGAAAATGGTGAATCAGAAATAACAGTGAATAGATGTTTCCTGAAGCTACTTGGGTTTTTTTGTTGTTCTTGTCAAAGCAACATATGCTTTCTAATATGTTCTGGAAAATCTTGCTAGAGCTAGGAAGTAGCTAGTAGCACCTTAGTTCCCTATGAAATCATGTTAAAAGTTACTTGGCTATTGCAGTTTTTCTAAGTAGAATTTTTTTTCCTGAACAGAATAATAACAGCATTCTCCAAGGTATTATTTTCTCTCTTCCTTCCCTATTACAGATTCTGGAGAACTTGGCACATGAACTGTTCCACTTTATATTTTTGAAGAGAAAAGTATTGTGGTTTATTTTAGCTAAAGGTTTTTCAATAGGAAGGAAGTATCCTGCTTTGCCAATAGTCTAGAACTAATGTATATGTATATAATATATTATATATACTATCATTTATAATATATATAATATATATGTAATATATAACAGTATTATATATTATATATATAATAGTCTAGAACTATACTATTATATACATATAATATGTAATGTATTATATATATTACATAATAGTCTAGAACAGGGGTGTCAACCTGCCGGCCCGCGGGCCGGATGCGTCATGCGGAAGCTGCGCCCACCCCATTGCCGGCAATGGCAAAACTGTCCCGATATGTTGCACGACGTCATGTGACGTCGCGAGTTTGACATGTCTGGTCTAGAACTAAGGAGAAATTTCCTGACAGTTAGAACAATTTATCAACGGAATGACTTGCCTCCAGAAGTTGTGGATGCTCCAACACTGGAAATTTTTAAGAAGAGACTGGACAACCATTTGTCTGAAATGGTATAGGGTTTCCTGCCTGAGCAGGGGGTTGGACTAGAAGACCTCCAAGGTTTCACTCTGTTATTCTGTAAGATATTCTTAAAGCATTCTTTTGTGTTCACAGTCTGCTATTTTCCTCTGTTCTCTGATTTATATATTGGATGCAAAAGTACAAAATAGAGCTTCTGCCGTATGATTATATGATAAAATATTTCATTATGATGAATGTATCTAAAAAATCAAAGTTATGATTGCCGTGAGAACTTTAACTAACTGCCTGACTTGGGCTCAATTATTTGATATTTTTCAGAATGTATTATGCTATGTTTAGCACTGCTTATTCTAATTTTGAGAGTATACTCTATAATAATTTGCTATTTAATGGTTCTTATATAATTTAGGGTGATTTTTCCCCTTCTGAAGCTGAAAGTCTTCAGGCTCCTTCAGGTATAAGAATTAAGGGTCCATGATTTAATCATGATTTATAATTTTATTTTAATCTTCTCAGAGATGTCGGAAGATGAACAATTTGCCTTGGCTTTAAAAATGAGTGAGCAAGAAGCCAGAGAGTTAAATTCACAAGAGGAGGAAGAGGAAGAACTTCTGAGAAAAGCCATTGCTGAGAGCCTTAGTGTAAGTAGAAGAGATGTCCTCCTTTTACTCTTTTTTTTGCCCTGCAGGTTTCAAAAATGACTTTTGAAAAATGACTTGGAATCATAGTCTTAGACAAAGCACCTGACAAGAGAGCAAATATAACAAATATATTTGTTAAGCTTTACTGTGCTAATGGACCTATTGATGCATACTATCTAATTTCACCGTTGGCTATCACCGAGCAGATTAATGTGGAAGTATCATTTGTGTTTTTTTACTGTGTAGAACAGCAGTCAATTTGATTTAATAATTAGAAGAATACCTATATACCTACATGCAAATCATTTTCATTTTCTGTTTGCTCTTGTTCTTCCTGTAGAGCTGCCAGCCTTCTGAGTTTTCTGCTGCAGCGCCTTTGCCTCTCCTTTCCCAGGCATCGGTGTCTCCAGTGCAAAACCACCCATCTGGAGCAGAGGATTCTCGGCTCCTTGAAGTTCCGCTACCTTGCTCTGAGTCTCCTTGCTCCAAGTACAACTCCCTCTTTCCAAGTGACAAAGCTGATGAGAACAGACAGACAGATGTCACCAAGAGTCCCCTGGTAGTACTGACGAGGTTAAGCCAGGACATAGTTGAAAACTCACTAGTCTCTAGCATAATTGTATCTCCAGGGGACAGCCAGCCTTTTGGAAGGTCAGGCCCTTCCTCACCGGCTGGGAGCTGCTCCAGTGATACATCACATAGTGCAGAAGAGGAGTTACCTATTATCCGAAGTCCCACCTTTCCCCAAAGACCTCGGAGGTCTTGGCAACTGGCACCCCGGAGGCTCTTTTTGGAAAAGAGCAGCCTTCTAACACCAACCGATAAAGAAATGGAACATTCCCCAAATTACTTAAAAGGAAATCTTCATGTTGATTGCCCAGGAGTCCTACAGAAGGAAGTCCAGCAGCAGAGTACTTTTGATCATGACGGAAGTCCTTCTGAGTTCGGAGATCAGGCTGAGCATGGCAAAAATACACGTGTGTCTGCCGAGCTTGTAGAAAGGACTGGCCTCCCAGAAAGCGCCCTGCCAGTTTGCACACTTCCTCGGACTGATGAGAAATGCCAACATGAAGAACCGGATGTGGTGCACTATTATTGGGGTGTTCCATTCTGCCCCAAAGGAATAGATCCTAACAAGTATACTCAAGTCATCATGTGCCAGCTTGAGGTTTACCAGAAAAGCCTGAAACAGGCTCAGAGGCAGCTCCTGCTGAAGAAGCCATTTGGGCAACCAGTTGTTCCTAATTCATGTTCCCTGAGACAAAGTGAACTTGCAAAAGAGGAGGAAACATCACGACAAAGAGAAGATACCGATGATCAAGAAGGGGAAGACATGGATGAGAAAAAGGAACCCGATAATGTGGCCTGGCTCCCTTCCCGAGTAAACGGAGTGCAGGACGTAGCAGAGGGAAGAAACTCTGAGTGTGGAGATGAACCAGCAAGCAGCTCTCTTCAGGTAAGTTTGCCCTACCTGGAGAATTATGAATTATCAACAACAACAACAACAAAAAGAGCAGAGTGGCTAAGCATTTTGCTGCGTGCACCTTCTTAGATCAAAATGGCAGGAAATTATGCTATTGATTTTTCAGCAGTAAAGGTAAGGTTAGAGGGAATTCTAGGGGACACAAAGAATTGTTTGGGAGCTGTAAATTGCCAACTGCTGTACTGAATGCTATCCAATGATGCTTCAAGGGTTCTGAAGCCATTAGAGTCCTCTGAAAATCTGCTTTTAAGAGTACAGATAGTCCTTGACGTATGATCACAATTGAGCCCAAAAGAATTTGTTGCTAAGCAAGACAATTTTTTAAATTTGAGTTTTGCCCCATTTTATGATCTTTTTGGCTAGAATTGTTAAACGAATCACTGCAGTGAATCATGCAATCATTCGGTGAATCTGGCTCCCCCCCCCTTTGACTTTGCTTGTTGGAAGCCCGCTAGGAAGGTTACAAATGGTGATCACATGATCACAACTGTACAACTGCCATAATTACACGCCAGCTGCCAAGCTTCCTAATTTTGTTCATGTGACCATGGGGATGCGACAGTGGTTGTGAGTGTGAAAATTAGTGATAAGTCATTTTTTTTCCAGTGCTGTTTTTAATTTCAAACGGTCACTAAACGAAAGATTGTAAGTCGAGGACTACCTATATACTAATTTAGTTTACAATGTAAATAAAGTTATATTCACAAATGCACAGCACTGTAGAATAATAAACTGATTGCTCTGGGTTGCTGATCAAGGGGTTTTGCTAAAATAATGGCTCGATTATGTTGCATTTGTTAGAATCAACCAGATGTGAAATCTGTATGGTATTATATTCGGACAGTTGTGGTGGAACATGGTTTGTTTTCAGCTGTGAACTTTTGCTACTCTGAGCTGAAATTTTAATTTATATTATTGAATTTGTTTTATTGCTTTCTCCTTTGGAGTTATTACATTTCCCAAACCTATCAATCTTTCATGCTTCCTCTGTGTTTCTGCTTTGCATTTTTGAGCAGTGCACTCTCCTTTTCATTCATTGCATTATAGGACAAAAAATGAGGCATATCCAGGAGAACTTCACAATCTCTCTAGTTGTCAAAGTTTATGCAGTGAGGCCAGAACTAAGCTTAATCTTGGTTTCGTTTGCTGAAAGTATCCTTTAAATATCTATTGAGTGGCCGCTAGGTGTCAGGTTTTCTCTCTTCAGGGGCAAGAGGCAGCTTTCGGTCACCACCGTGTCTTAAACCCATTGCTAGTCAGATGAAGTATTTATTGCTGTTGTATTTTAAATTTGTGTCAGCCTTTTTCAACCCTCATTTTTCATAATGACTTCGCTGCTAGATCATTGTATAACTTTATTTTCTTCCGACTGAAGCTGAATCTTGTTGTTACTATTTTGAAGTATATTTGATTGTTTACCCTGGTGATGGAAAGATACTTAACCTGTTTTGTGATATTTATATTCAACTTTATAATATTGAACATTCTGAGGAAAATCTGTCACGTCTGCATTTTCTTTTAGAAATGGAGGAGCAGTACAGTTCGTGCTTTAGGTCTCACAGACTTGGATCCAAAGTGGTTATATTTAAACAACCTTAAAGGTGACCTGTAAAGAGAAACAGTTGGCTTTGTGCCCAATTTCTTTACTCACTTATGATAAGTTGGCAATAACCTGAATGGTTTAAGGTCAAACCTTCTCTGTTCTCTTGTTGGAACTTCTGACCATATTTAATTTGGAATGTATTTTGGCAAGTGAAATGCACAGAAAACCTCCATCACTGCTGAATTCTTGAGCTTTTTATGCAGCTCAAGTTGGGGAATAATGGTCTTGACATTTAAAATTGCTTTAGGACCACAAGAGACAAATGGCATAATTGGGGAAACTTGAAAATACAATTAAAATGCAAAAAGCTTAAGTCCTCACTTGTAAATAGACACAAAAGCACTTTATAATAGTAGAACAGAGAAGTAAAGGCGGGAAGGCAGCCAAGTCTAACAATATGCTTCGCGACAGGTAATTTTTAACATTGCTTCTCTTTCTTCCACATGAAATAGAACATGGAAGCAGTGGGCAGATAATTCAAAGGCTACTTTCCATGTTTTAAGCTTCATTTGAGCATCGTATTTTTCTTTATCGTAATTACCTACCAGCATACTTTGTCACAGTTTCAGTGCCCTTTGTGTTGACAGTAGTGGAAGCACTAATGTATTTAAAGTGCCAACATGTCTCCTTAGTTGTTCAGTCCAAGCAGATGCTATCGGCCAGCTGCTTGGGTGAGCCACTTGTTACTACTACAGTATAGCTGAATAAGTTGTCAATGTAAAATCTGCAAGGTGCTTTTTCGGGTGGTTTGCATTAGTGGCAAGCCTATTTAACCACGCTACTTGCATTTGCTCACTTGCAAAATGGTTAATGAAGGCAACAGCTACAGTTTCTTCCGGTCTTCCCTAGTGATTCTTTGCTCACTGTGATTACATGAAATTGTGTTAAAATGGTTAAAGTGCTTGAGTGACTCTTTCAAGCTCCATATGTTCTTCAGGAAGAAGAAGCATACCCTTCTGTTGACATAGGGGAACATTTTTTTTTATTTGTTGTCCAGAGTGAAACAAGTGGTTGCAGCAGTTGTGGACTTCTGCTGAAAATAATATTCCCATGAATCTGTTGCGAATACTCTAATCATGCTATGATAATTCTCCATTCTCTCCTCCATTTTATGGGCAGCTGCTTGGGATTCAGTCAATCAGAATAGAGCTGGAAAGGACTTTGGAGGTATTCTAGTCCAGCCCCCTGCTCAAGCAGGAGACCCTATACCATTTTAGACAGTTTCTTCTTAAAAACCTCGAGTGATGAAGCACCCACAACGTCTGACGGCAAGCTGTTCTTCATATGTTTTAGTCTCCAGGACTTTAATCATCTGGATTGAGGATAATTATTTCAAAGAGAGAGGGGGATGCTTTGGTATGGGGACAAGAGGCTTCAAATCTATCTAATTTAACATTAAGAATAATTATTATGGCTGTTTCTTGTTAAGGAAGCAAGTCAGTTTCTTAATTTCTTTTCTAGGACTGATTGAACAAACATTAAGATCTTCTGAATCTGAATAAGCATGTTGTTCCCTTAAAAAAAGGAACTGAGAAAGATAAATTTGGGGGTGGTCATTTGTACTGTATTTTAAACATCTACTCCACAATCTTAAGAATACAAGAGGAGGTTCTTTGCAAAGTGCAAAGGAAAAGCCAGTTTGATGTAGAGGCCTCAGAGTAGAAGCCAAAAGACTGTGATTTCTAGTCCCCCCATAGGCACAAAGTCAACTGGGTGACCTTGCGCCAATCTTTCTCTCTCCCAGCCCTAGGAAGGAGGAAAGGCAAAACCATTTTCGAAAAATCTTGCCAAGGGACTAATCCAGGCAGGTGCCAGGATTCAAATATATTACCTGATGGCACATACACACTGGAAAAGTATACTTGTTGAGTCTACTCATGGTCCTAGGGCTATTTGCCTTTCCCCTTTAAGCAGTGTTTGCAAGCTTTCCCCATAGTATTGACTCTGCTCTTGAAGCATAGTAGGAAGGAGATTATGTGTAATAGCATTTGTCCTCACTTGTAGTTAAGACCATATTCTTCACCCAAAATGGATAACTCACAGTATGTTTGCTTAGATTGACAAAAAATATGGGGGAAGAAGAGAGAAAGAGAAGAGTAAATGCGGGTGGGAGTGGGGAGATTGGGAAAAGAGAATGGAAAAACATCATCACAAATTTAGCAGAATAAGGTTAAAGGTCTGTCAGAATTAAGGAGTGTGTCAGCTGTCAGGCTAGAGAGTCTAGCTTTCTACTCTCAGAATGTTTTCTTATTCTTTTACACCAAAAAGCTTTGTGTGTAGAAAAACACAGATAGGTAAATATTTAGCACCTGGCGCTGGAAGAATTCTCAAATCCAGAAAGCCACTTCATTTAAAATTTGTAGAACATATTTACTTTTCAGAGTACGCATTTAGTACAATTAGTTTCTCACTAATGCCTGTAGATATGAAATGATAATCCATTTGTCAACTTTATTTCCAACTGATTAATTCTGATGTGGACTTCATTTTTCAGGGTATATATATACTCACAAAACATTTTGCAAGATTGTATTTCTCTTTTAGACAATAAAGTGATGCATTCAATATCTGAAATGTATTAGTTCTCCAGAGTGGTTCTTTTTCAGAATTAGCTTTTATAACACCCTTGCTTCTGAATTTAACTTTTGAGTTTAGATTTCATGAGAACAAACTCTTGTTATGATTATTATCCCAACTTGTCCAACAGAGCATGCCTTCTTTGCTGCAATTCTTGGTTTGTATTGCTTTCTATTTTGGTATTGGTTGTTAAGCAGATCTGCTTGATGAGAACTTAATTATAGGAAATTAGTTATGGTGGTTATCTAGTTTCTTCTAGCTTTTATTAGGACTCTGTAACGATTTGATTTGAAGGAGACCTCCTTAAATACACTTCTAGGGGAATAAGAATGTATGCCATAACTCCCAGGAAGAGACCCAGCTTCCTTAAGGAGTTGCCAGCAAGTATTAGGTGACCTTTTCCTTTTGGAATCTTCTTCTTCTAACTTTTATGATTTTGAAATCAGATGATCTTTGGGTCTCTTTAGATGTATAATAGTTGAGGTAGTCCTCAACATACAACCTCAGTTGAGCCCCAAACTTTTGTCATGCTAAGCATGACATTTCTTATGTGAATCTTGCCACAGTTATAAAGTGAATCACTGCAGTTGTTCACTTAGTCACCCAGTTGTTAAGTGAATCTGGCTTCCCCATGGACTTTGCTTGCCAGAAGCTCACAAAAGGTGATCACATGGCCCCGGGACACTGCAGCCATCGTAAGTATGGGTCAGTTGCCAAGCCTCTGAATTTTGATCATGTGACCACGGAGACGCCGCAAGGGTGGTAAGTGTGAAAAATGATCATAAGTTACTTTTTTGGGAGTCACTTCAAACGGTCACTAAATGAACAGTTGTAAGTCGAGGACTACTTGTAAATATAGTCAATAATATAATGTATAGTCAAATAATAATTATGTTTTTTTCTTCTTAGGCTTCCCAAGTGCTGTTTGCAGAAGATATGCTTGAAGAAAGGGAGCCTGTACAGATTACACAAAGGCAAGTAGATATATTTCATCACTGTTGATTCTGTAATAACCAAAATGGTTACTAAGCAATTGCATGTATGGTCCAGCAGAAGAGAATAGCCATCAGAAATATGCCCCATTCTTTAAAATATAAAGGAAAAAGTATCCATTGCAAGAAAGATTTTTTTCATAAGTACAGCTCCTGGCCAAAAAATGTGATGATTTAATTTGACATTGCTCAAAGCAGTAGGCTTTCGGGAATAGCGACAGCAATAAATTCAGAGTCCATGTGTAGGCATGATTTTTGTGTGTGTGTCTGTGTGTGCACGCACACACGTGCATGTGTATGAAATGGAAAGAATAGAAGAGGAATGTAAGAAAATCATCCTAATAGTGACAATATTTGTTTCCTTGAGACAATAATGTTCTTGGAAGCCCAAATAAGGTAAGAACGAGTGGCGCCTGTAATTTGGGAGCTTCAAAGTCTGTTTCCTTCAGAAAAAGGAAACAGAAGGACTGGGAGCTGCTGCTTACTTTTTACATTTGGGTCACTGCTACGTACCTTCTTTAGCAGGAATAGCAAGATGACCATTTCTAGGGATATATTCTTGGAAGTCTGCTTCTTAGAAGCTTCGAAAGTAAAAATTAAATGTGCAAGCTAGAACAGTTTTCCACCGAGATCAGAAAATGAAGGCTATTTGAGGAGATGGCACAGGTCAGGGAATGTTTCATGAAATAAATTCCCAGGAAAGTTCCAGTATTTTTGCTCAATCAGAAGTTGCTGGGAAAAGCCACTTAATTCTTAGGTTGTTTCCCCAGGTCTTATAATTAAATGGCCTTGGCATGAGGCCACCAGTTTTTCACTGCCTGATATCCTCTTTTCATTGATCTAACAACATTTTGGCTGAATGCTGAATGAGGGAGCAGACTAACTGATGTGATAACTCTTCCCACCCTGCAGCAAGGAAGGAATAATATGTACAGAATTACACAAGGAATTTGTTGGTTTGTTTTTTATAGTAATGCTTTTTTTTTGGGGGGGGTGAGATATTCAAGTGTGGGTCAGTTTCTTTGTCACCATTACTGTCAGGAGGGACTGAATGGGGAAGAGCAAAGGAGGGGGAACCCCCCCCCCCCCTTGTTTCTTCACTGTGACATTGTTCAGGAAGTATTCATTAGCTAGCATTTAAAAGGAAAAGCCCTAATTCTGGACGGCATTTATCTACATTTCAAATGGTCATAATGCAAAACCATCAATCTCTTAAGGCTTGTTCCAACTTCCCAGACCTCATCAGACCTCTGGGATCGAGGCTGACCATTCCACGCTGTGACATCTAATTTCATCAGAAAGTGCATCTGACTTGAACTAACCACAGCCAGGCTGTTCTCGGTCTTGTGCACATTAAAAGCTGCCATCTGGCAAGTGGCCCTTTGCCAGCAGAGCCCCGTGCTGGACGGCGCACGGCACCCAAGTTAGGAGGCTTCAAATGCTCTTTGATTCTTCAGCTTCTGGAGTAATTTTGGGAATGGTTTCTTCCAAAGACATTTTCCTCTGCTGGTTTCTGTGGGCCACTCAGCTTTATTGTTTCCTAGCTTGTGCAAAGTACAGATTGAGAGATATTGAGATTGAGATTTTAATACATGGTTACATGTTTTGTTACCAAGAGATAGTGGATGTAGCAAGCCACGCATGAGGACCTCAAGTTGATTAGCCTGTTTTATAAAGGTCATAGCAAATGGTTTAGCATGAGGCCTTTTGATGTAAATCTTGATAGTTTACATGGGGCTTGGATTCATAACAACTGGTTTGAAGTAGTTTTATTAACAGTTATGTTAAACGATGATTTAATATTTATTAGTAGTTTTATTTTATTTAAAGAGGGGGAGAAGTCACATGATTTTCCATTAGAATTTTCTTATTTATCATAAATTGGCAATGACTGTTTCTGTCTGCTTAATTTAGTAACTCTTTTCTTTAGTCAGTACTGGGATTTATGTTTTTTATATATACACTTGCATATTTGATCGCTCCAGCAAGGGAACTACACAGAACTCACGGGAAGTACGAAAGGATGGTTATGTCGTAGTAGCTTAGCCTCTTTCTCTTATGACATGGAGACAACATGACTTTGCTGGAATTGAGAGGAATCAGGCAAAGTTGAATGTAGCATAAGAAAAAGAAATGTTCTTTTTATGTGGGCAAGTCTTTGCTATGCAGAAACTTTGAATTGTGGTCAGATTCCTGCCTTCTGAGTGTAGTGATGATACAGAAAAAACTGATCAGTAAAATATGGGTAATGAAACGTTCATTGTCAAAAAGATCACTACTCTGTTCTGCTTTAAGGAGTTACTAAGCATATGGCTGTTTTGCTACCTGGCATATTCCTGTGACCAAGACTAAAAAGCATCAAAGAAACATTTACAGATCTCAGTAAACAGCCTTCCTTTTGCACATTTCTTTTAGGACATGTTGGGAGGCAAATTGTTTGCAGGCTTTTTTTGAGACACTTTTTTTCTTTCTTGTTGCATTCTCTCCTGCTACCCTCTTTGAATAAGCAGAGCTTACAGAATTCCATCCGCCTTTCACCGAAGGCTTTGCGGCTTTGATTTATCATGTGTTTGTGTTTTGGCAGCATTTCTGCCTTGACTCCCTTGGACAACACGAAGAACCCAGACATTGCCACCGAGGATCACGCTGAGGAGGAAATCACTGTGTGCCCTGGTATGACCTCTGCTACAGTTTATTTGCAATTTTGAGTCAGAAAGGTTATGTCCTTTCCTTTCAGGCAGGCCCATATTGTTTATTATTAAGTGGGACTTCAGAGCATTGCCCCCCATAAGCCCTTTGCTTCCATGGTATATTGCCCGCAGATGCTTCCTGCCCCATTATTTTCCTTTTTCTGTTGTTTGCTTGGCACCAGACTGAGGGTGAAATAAGTAATACCTGCTGAGCTGCTTTGTTTTGAATAAGTACTATTTTGGTAAGTCTTTAGAGTGACCTTTTTTTCTTAGTTAGGTTTAACAGGACAAGATCTCTTGATCCTGTCTTTCAGAGACTGAATGAAAGACTTGTTCCTCCTAGTTCTGAATGAACAACTTGATTCAGTGAAGGAGACATGGTTCAAGGTTAAACTGTTTTCTTCCAAAGCCATTCCAATTCTGACATTATTTTCTTAAAGCAAGCTTTTTTCCGTTGTGTATTTGACACAGGATTAAGTTTAATTGTGAGGTTTCCTACAGACGATTGGCTAAGGTTTTTTATCGAGGGAAGTATAGACAGGATACAAAGAAAATACCAGCTACGTAGTGCTGAGCTGAGGGGTTTTATTCTTGCATAATATTATTCACCAGCTTGCACCAACAGTGTACAGTTTACATGCCCTACTGTTCCCTGTTTCTCATTTACCCATAGAGTGGCATTAGTTTTATCTACACATGGCTGCACTATGGCTTTAAACTTCTACTTCAGCTGTGTTGTTGCACATTGTCTGCTAACATTTGTGACAAGTCTAAAAAATGTTTAGAAACTGTGAAGACACTGTAAAGCAAATGGGATACGTTTTATCAGCTAGTGTGGAGTGTGCTGGGGGGGGGGAGGGGGTTGGAAGGGGCTTACAGAATCTAGGAAGGGGGTGGGCTGCCGCCGCCGCCGCTGCTAACATGGAGATTTCTGTTGCAGAAACCCAGCAGAGTCCATCACAAGCTGTTGAGCCAGAGAGTGGAGAAATCCATTCATCCAGCAAAGATGTCTTTCCGCAGGTAAGCAAGTCCTGAGGGAATAACAGCCAGTAAAAGCATCTGGAATGCGAAGCCTCATTTCTTACCCCTTTTCCAAAATGAGCAGCTTTGCAAACTAGGCAGCTTGCTAGAAAATCTAGTCCAGAAATGGCGTGCTCTCTTCTTGGGCCTCGTGCTGTTTTCTTCCTTTTTATCATCAATTTCTCCTCCCTGGTTATGGCACTTCTTGTTAGTTAAGGGTTTTCTGTTGACTTTCTCACATTTTGGGTGCAACACTTATCAGTATGGTGCTCTGTGAGCAGTAATATGCTAAAATATGCCAGAGGACACCACTGGATGCTACTGTGGAAGGACAACTAGTTGCTCCCGGCTCATGTTTCTAACTGAACAAAGGGGTTACAAGCATGAGAGCAAAATTGATTTCACAGTGAGATTAAACTCCCACCGTTGCTTATGGAAACGGAGTGGGCAGAATGTGTGGTGTCAATGCTGGCTTGAATGGTGCTGTTGAATTTTGGATTGATTGCAATGCTCGCATTAGTGCTTTCATTTAGCAAGCTTAGATGTTTCTCTAAATTAACCCAGAGAAAAATCTTCTCTTGCTTGTATCGTTATCAGCAGATGAATGCTGTTGGGTTGAGTTTTCTCTCCCTGTTTCAGTGTACCTGTGCTGCAGTCACCATGCAGCTGTCATCACAATGACATCTGACTTCAGTTGCTGTTTCTGGTAAAGACACCTAGTTAGGTTGCAGTTTAAGGGGGAGGGGATATCAAAAGAACTTGCAAGTGCTGTTCTGACAGGTTACACGAATGCAGCAAATTGAAGAATGCTTGACAAGATGACTCATATGTGAAAAGCTAATTCTTAGAGCCCCCCCCCCCAGCCTCCACAGGGTGTGTGCCTATATGAAGATGGCTATAGTATAGAGAGGCAGCATAACCTTGTCATAGGCATGTTAATACATAGCTTAGGCCAGGGGTCTGCAACCTTGACAACTTCAAGACTTGTGGACTTCAGCTCCCAGAATTCCTCAGCCAGCATAGCTGGCTGAGGAATTCTGGGAGCTGAAGTCCACAAGTCTTAAAGTTGTCAAGGTTGCAGACCCCTGGCGTAGGCACTTCTGGCCAAGTGCCCTTAGTCTGCTAGAATTTGGGGCTGTGTGAGAGAGTATATCAATGAATAGCCAAGTGCTGGTGGTCTAAAAGAGCAGTAGGGTGGTCTCAATTAGGAGAAGGTCCTTTATATTTTATGAAGGGGTTCTGGGCTGGAGTTAGGAGGGGGGGGATTTCTGTTGTGGCGCCGATTCATTGGAATGACATTTCCCTCGAAAGAAAGTATAAATAAGGCTTTGCTACAACTTAGGCTTAGGCCGCAGGTCTTTTTTTATTCCCCCTGACATTTGAAAGGTTATGAAGGTGCAGTTGAACTACTCATAGCTGTTGCAATGTTATTTTATGTATTTCATCATTGTATGCTGCGTTATATATTCCTGGACTTAAGCACATTTTTCAAACACCATGCAATATACGACGGTGCCTTCCATGATGAGAGGTATATAAATATTTAAAATAATTAAATAAAAGAACTATGCAGGCAGGCAGCAGGTGGTCAGAACGATAGTCACTTGGAATAAGAAAGTAGCCCGTCTTACACCTTGCCTTGTGATGCTGAGCAGAGGGATCCAAATGCTACGGCATGATTTAATCCTCAGGTTAAACAGAGTTAGACGGAGCATAATAGTATCCTGAGTTCCGTGGCTGAGCAATTAATGAGACAAACTATTCAACAAGCTTGATTCTGTATCCACACTGTTGCTGCCTCATTTACTGGCCCACAGAGGAGGTTTCAGCTGCAAACTGCAGGGGATACTGTGGCTTTCCCCTTGGCTGGGTGGGCTGCCAATCATGCAGTTAAAGCATCTCTCTGCCATTCTCCCAGGACTTATCAAAAGCCATTCAGAGGGAAGGGACTGACAAGTGTTGCTACACAATGCTGCATTTACATTTACAATGAGTTATTTACTGCGGGAGTGTAAGCAGTTTGTTTGGACACCTGGCATTTGCGCTGCAAGGCTGTATAAAGTGGAAATGGGGGTAGAAATAGACAGTTCTTCACATCTGTCTACGTGTCATCTTATTAGGGTAACACCGATTTGATCAGAACGCCTCATCTTTGGCATGTCTCATTCTATGCCTAGCATATCTTCATGACACACCAAAGGAAAAATGAGATGTTGCAATGTTAAGATGTGAAATCCTCGGAAGATGTGGTAGTGTACTAATAGTTGCCATGTAACTTAACAGCCACAGAATTCCCACCTCAATGTAATTATCTGCCTTAAGGTTTCTTTAGAAAAGGATTTTGTGAGGGTTTGCCTGCAATTTAATTCTGATCACATGCCAGCAGGGTGAGACAGCTGAGATTTTTTTTTTAAAAGGCCAATCGTACAAATCCCCATACATGTAAGCAGTGTTCAATCCGTCAGTGAAATTCCTTATTGGTCTCTTTCTTTACAATGTAAATTTTGTAATGAAACTGCTCAGCAACAGGCCTATTTAAAAGAGACTGCTCATAAAACAAAACATGAAGCATGCCAGAGCCATCAATCAGACCGCCTCTTCTGATGGTTTCCTTGGAACTGAGCCATTCTAAGGACATAGATGACAGTTTCTCTCCATTTCTCTCCACCTGTATCTGAATAAGAGAGAGTTTCTTAGTTTTAATCCTAATAAAAATGACCTTATCTTAGTTCATATAGAATGTATTCCATCTAGCTAGTTTAAAATTTAAACAGACCTGTTAATGGTTCCGGCAAATCTTTTGTTTGAAATGCTTAGGAATCTTTTAAGTAGATTGACATTAGGAGAATATGATAGTAGTGGAGTCAGTTTGCCTGTTGAAAACTTGAGTATTTTAAGGAATAGGCTGTGTGTTTCAGATGGGTAAACACACGGTGACTCTGAGACTCAAAATTGGTAGGCTTAATGATATGTAGATAACAGTCTACAAAAAAATCCAAGAAAGAACTCTAAAGTACTTTTTTTTTTTTTCAATCTTCTATCCCTGGTATAGAATTAGATATGATTTGCTAAACCAATATGGTTCTCGTGTGCAAATCAAACTCCGAGATGGTTTTTAATCCAAAGTTCTGCTCGTAACTCTTGTCAGTGGACAGCAGTCCACACATTTTTGGAAGAAGGGTGGGAACAAAAGATGTAAGTACAGATTTTGGTAGGTAAGAATGTCTGGTTATTATGAGACAGCAACATCTGGAATTTATGTTCCCATTATATCAAAGGATTTTTCCCAGTGTGTTTAGCTGTGATTTGTCACAGCCATAGAAACTGAATTAATGCTTTTGGAATATGCCGGATCTTATCTGGGCTCAGAAGCTAAGTAAGGTCAGGCCTGGTTCATGTTTGAATGGAGACTTCTCAGGAACATCAAGGCTGGAAGTGGCAAACTTCTCTTTACTGCTGCCAAGAAAACTATACAGATGTGTCCATGAAAGGATACTTTTAAAGAAGGAATAAGAATTTCTCTTGCATCACAGTTTCTTTTTGAAATAGATTAAATGGGCACCGTATTTAAAGAGCCAAGGGGCTAGCTGCTGTCTCCCCTTTCTTTCCTCTAATTCTGGAGGGGAAAATTTTATGACTGCAAGAGAGACAGTTACAACACCCTGGAGTGAAGACAGAATCTGGATATAATTTCTGGGGTTCCAGTAGGCAGCCTGTTTTCTCCACTCACATCCCTTTAGGGATAATTACAGATAGCTATTCTGAGCAATTAAACTGATAGAAACTCTCACGGGTATGTCAGAAAATACACACTCTCTTTTTTATATAGTAATTTTATTAAAAGTTACAATTAGAAAGTTAAAAACTAATACAAGCTGAAAAAGAAAAGAATAAAAAGAAAAAATAGAAAGTGCAGAAATGAAAAAAGAAAAAAATAGAAAAGAAAAAAGTAAGAATATAGTAAAGAAAAAGAAAAGACATATACAAATGACTTCCCCCTTTACCACAAGTATAAACAATTTCAGTAATTTTTCATTTTCTCTTAAAACACAGTGAATGATCTCTTGTTCCCATATCTCATCTCTTACCTACAAACAAATCCTTAAAGATCCATTGTTCAGTCCTGATCAGCAAAGGTCTATTAAGAGTTACCAGAGATAACATATCTCTTTTAACCTGGATCAAATAAACCAGCTTTATATTTCTTCCTTTAACTTTTAACAATCTTGATATTTAATACCTCCAAATAATGTCCTAGAGATTTTTTTTTCTTTGCCCCTTCTCACAAAATTATTCAAAGCTTTAATAAGCCCCTTTTGTAAATCCAATATAGGAAAATTATCCAGGTCATTCGATATTTATTCAGTGTTGCTAAAGTTGGAGGACTCAGAGTATGCTGACTGGCCTGTTCAATTTATTAAACAGGATTTGAGCACATTTACAAGAATAATCTATTTATCTTCTGGAGCTGAGAACTAAGTCACAAAATTGTCTTAATATTTTAAATTTTAGAGAAGCAACCTAGAACTAAGGAGAAATTTCCTGACAGTTTAGAACAATTAATCAGTGGAACAACTTGCCTCCCAAAGTTGTGGATGCTCCAACACTGGAAATTTTTAAGAAGAGATTGAACAACCATTTGTCTGAAATGGTGTAGGGTTTCCTGCCTGTAGCAGGGGGTTGGACTAGAAGACCTCCAAAGTCCCTTCCAACTCTGTTATTCTGTTTTTTTAAGTATTTAAAAATATTTTGAGGACTGGGAGATGGAATCTAAGAAAGGAGTCCATATTGACTGTCCCCATCTAGAACAGTTGCATCAAAGAATTTACTGTATGATGTGGCTGAGTGCCTTTTAGAAACTTAAGTCACAGTATATTTTCTAAGGCTAAGCCATAATAGTTTAGTTTACTTTAGCTTGGACTGTGAATTTAACCATTGTGATTGTTTACCATGCTTTATGACTTGTATGAATAGTCACTGTGTCTTATTCAGCAACATGTGGTTAAAATAAATAGTAACTAGAAATGATCAGTCCAAGGAACAAGTCTCTCAGATCTCAGATTAGCATATTTTTAGGAAAAAAGATTAAAGTAAGAACTCACGAATTTTGCCAAGTACTTTACTTTGAGGATGATAATATAGATATTATAGGCCAATTGAGACTGACTTTCTTGCACTCATTTAATGTAAGGGGGGGCTGTCTTTTTTGAGAAAGTGGGTCAGCTTGCATCTGTAGATTGTAAAAACTGCTAATAATCTTCCTGTGAAAATGAGAACCAGTTCTTACATCAGGCAAGAATGAATAAATACTGTAAATAAATAAATAAATGCTGCCCAGAGTCATCTTTTATCATGAGATGGGTGGCATGTAAATTTGATAGATAGATAGACAGACAGACAGACAGACAGACAGACAGATGTAAAAGAACTACATATGCAATGCTGTCCCAGCCTGGAAACTAAAGCAAACTTTCTTCTATTCATGTACAAGTAACAGGATCATTTATATTAGACTTATCACTCGTGCATCTCCATTTGTGCAAGCGGCGGGCACGTGGGTCCACTGTTCGCACAATTGGAGCTTTGCTCACATTCCCGCCACTTCTGCAGCCCAGTTCCAAATGGGCTGCAGCTCTGTACTGGGCTGTAGCCCGTGGGGTTGGGGCCCCCTGTTTTAAGAGGTCACCACGATGTAAAAAAGACGTTGAGACTCTGGAAAGAGTGCAGAGAAGAGCAACAAAGATGATTAGGGGACTGGAGGCTAAAGCATATCAGGAACGGCTGCTGGAATTGGGTATGTCTAGTTTAATGAAGAGAAGGACGAGGGGGGACATGATAGCAGTGTTCCAATATCTCAGGGGCTGCCACAGAGAAGAGGGAGTGAAGCTATTTTCCAAAGCACCTGAAGGCAGGACAAGAAGCAACGGATGGAAACTAATCAAGGAAAGAAGCAACCTAGAACTAAGGAGAAACTTCCTGACAGTTAGAACAATTAACCAGTGGAACAACCTGCCTCCAGAAGCGGTGAATGCTCCAACACTGGAAGTTTTTAAGAAGAGACTGGACAGCCATTTGTCTGAAATGGTATAGGGTTTCCTGCCTGAGCAGGGGGTTGGACTAGATGACCTCCAAGGTCCCTTCCAACTTTATTATTATTATTATTATTATTATTATTATTATTATTATTATTATTATTATTATTATTATTATTATTATTATTATTATTATTATTATTATTATTATAATATAGGTGCTGTGTTCACACTCCTCTGCATTGGGAAGCACCTTTGGGAAACTGAATCTGAAGTACTGCACAGCCTGCGTGCTTAATTGTGTAAATGTTAACTTGGAATTCAGAACTGGGGCTTGCCTCTTTGTTACTTGAATTCCCACCATCAGAAAATGAAATGAGCCACTTATTCACTGCAGAACTGAATATCAGCCAGGTTCTACTGAAGATACTATTTTCCTAAAAACTAAACTATATCCTGCTCCCAAAGGGAAAAATGTTAAGTCTTTTTCAATTATTCTATACGTGGATCTGAAACCAGATGGAGTCAGTAAAGAGGAAATATTCATACAGAAGCCTTGAGATTCCCAGGTGTATTTTATCCTGGTAGAAGAGCACCCTGATGGAAGTATGGCCACCTAGGGACAGGCAAACTCTGGCTCGGGTGCATGAAAAATCTGTCAGTCACTTTTATTTTGGTTGCCAGTGCTCTCATTTTCTCAATTTAAGGATGTTTTGACATTTGTAAGATGCAGCTGTAGAGGTGGTCAACAGTATTAAGTATCTGGGGGTACAGATATCTAACAATCTGAATTGGTCTCTCCACACGTCATCCTTAGTGAAGCGTGCAAACCAGCGTTTGCATTTCTTGCGTCGGATGAGGAGAGCACATCTTTCTCCTTCTGTGCTGGCCATTTTTTACAGAGGCACGATTGAAAGCATTTTAACAAACTGCATCACTGTCTGGTTTGGTGGCAGCAGTGCCTCAGATAGAAAGTCCATACAGAGAATGGTAAGGATAGCCGAGAAGATCATAGGAAGCTCGCTTCATGGTATTCAGGATGCTGCTTATAAGCGCTATGTGCTTAGAGCTCAAAGCATTGCTAGAGACCCCACACACCCACTTTACGGTCTCTTTCTGTTGCTCCCCTCTGGGAGGAGGTTTCGAAGTATTTCTAGCAGGACTACCCGATTCTGTAATAGCTTTGTTCCCTATGCCATCCGTCTGGTAAACTCTCAAGATTCGTTTTTCTCGCCATGCACATGTATACATAATCCAAACTAGACTGTTGTTTCTCTGTGTCATATATGTGGGTATATGCATAATTCTATATTTATTTATTTATTTATTTTTGTCATATTTATGTAGTGTAACGGATTGGAGGTGGTGATCCTTTGAGAACTGTATCAACGATTAGTGTACAATGTGACGATAAAGTTCTATTCTATTCTATTCTATTCTATTCTATTCTATTCTATTCTATTCTATTCTATTCTATTCTATTCTATTCTATTCTATTCTATTCTATTCTAATCTAATCTAATCTAATCTAATCTAATCTAATCTATTCTAATTATTTTCCCAAGGGAATGGCATACTTGGGGCACAGGGAATCCTTGCTTTAAATAGGACATATGGCTCTCGTGATGATTTGGGAGCACACAGTGTCTTTGAAAGGAGCATTGATTATCAGCAGCATAATGCTCACTCATCAGTGTCAGGCTCTCTGATCTGTTGAGTTGCAAAAAGGTTCCTGGGCTGGGAAGTTCAAGCCAAGGGAAGATCAGAAATGACAGATGATCAAGGCTGAGCATGGACAACAAACTTTGCAACACCAGCTTAGCTGATTTGTTATCCTCTTTCACAGGCTGATGAAGATGCAAGAGAGCATGCACCTGGGCACAGCCCTCAAGCTGATAACCTCATGCCATGCCCGCTGTGCGAACTCAGATTCCCAGCTTCAGAAATTGAGCTACATGCTATGAATTGTAATGACACTGGAGAGGACGCAGTTGAAGATGGTCCAGGTTTGCTGCTTTCTCTGATTTGCAACTCTGCTTCAGTTCTGGCCAACGCCCTGCATCTGTTTGCAATTATGGCATTAGTTAGGAAAATCCGTTGGGAGACAACTTCCATACAGTTCTGTATGGTTTATCCAGTGCTCAGAACTGTATGTAGCTTCTAGACCTAGTCCATAATTTAGTCTCCATTATTTGCTAATGCAACCTCTTATTTTCATGTTATGAAGTGAAGTCCAAGCTTTTTGACCTTGACTAGCCCCTGTTCTCATCCCTAGCATGCTTTTCTTTCCAGGTCTACTAAGTTATTTACCAGTGAGAAATCCTGTCCTTAGCAGTGGCTAACATTGCTGCATATGCTGCTGGATTAAAAGAGTTAACTTTGCAAACAGCTCTTACTAGGCATTGATTTTTAGTAAGTGAATGTCTGCCTGATATGACAAGTATCCTAAATATTTACGCAGAAAAAATATTCATTGTATTTAGACATCTTATTTAGCAGCAGGAATGGTGCCTTAGGCTCTTTCCACATATGGGGATAGTACCAAGCTTAAATGGATATTGCCTTCCTGTGTCCCAACAATGTTGTAGGGCTTACATGAGATTGAGAAGCTGAGTTGATCAGCAATTAACTAAGCTTAATTCCTGTTTCAGAAAAACACTGCAAAGATAGTTTTGTGGTGTTTCCTCTGGAGCTGCAGAACAGGTGACTTCCAATTAGTAGGAATTCTCACATCCCAGAGCCAAAACACTGTAGATGCTATCCCCTCCCATTAATAATACTAATACTACTACTACTAATAATAATAATAATAAAAAAAGTTGGAAGGACCTTGGAGGTCATCTAGTCCAACCCCCTGCTCAGGCAGGAAACCCTATACCATTTTGGACAAATGGCTGTCCAGTCTCTTCTTAAAAACTTCCAGTGTTGGAGCATTCACCGCTTCTAGAGGCAGGTTGTTCCACTGGTTAATTATTCTAACAGTCAGGAAGTTTCTCCTTAGTTCTAGGTTGCTTCTCTCCTTGATTGGTTTCCATCCGTTGCTTCTTGTCCTGCCTTCAGGCGCTCTTGACTCCTTGATTCACTAATTTTGTCACTTGTTGTCCAAAGTCTATATCGTGGTGACCAAAACTGGAAGTATTTGTGGCTGGCATTGTAAAGTGCTGTGATCTTGATGTTAATGCAGCCTAGCACCCAGCTGCAGCACGCTGCTGGCTCATTTTAGTGATTGTCCACTAGACTTCTGAGAGTTACTACTATTGAGCAAGGTACTATACTATACCTGTACATTTGTTTTTCTTGCCTAGATGTAGAACGAATTTCATTTTGTTAGATTCAAGTCTGTCCAGATCCTCCTGTATCTTATCTGTTTCCTAGAGCTTGGTGTCGTCTGCAAATTTGATGAGTTCCCCATCTATCCCCTCGTCCAAATCGTTGATGAAGATGTTGAAGAGCACTGATCCCAGAACAGAGCCCTGGGGCACCCCACTACACACTTCCCTCCATGTAGATGCGGTTCCATTGAGGACCACACGCTGAGTACGGCCGGTCAGCCAGCTACGAATCCATCTGGTGGTGATGCTGTCTAATCCACATTTTTCTATCTTATCAAGTAGTAGGTTGTGATCTATTTTATCAAATGCCTTACTGAAGTCCAAGTAAATTATATCCACAGCATTCCTCTGATTCACTAATTTTGTCACTTGGTCAAAGAATGCAATAAGATTTGTCTGGCATGATCTGTTTTTGACAAACCCATGTTGGCTTTTAGTAATGACTTTGTTTGCCTCTAGGTGTTCGCTGATTCGTTGTTTGATTATCTTTTCCAGAATCTTCCCAGGTATTGAGGTCAGGCTGATAGGTCTGTAATTTCCTGGATTCGTTTTTTCCCCTTTTTTGTAGATGGGAACTACATCAGCTCTTTTCCAGCCCTCTGGTAGTTCCCCAGTGCTCCAGGCTCTTTGAAAAATATAGTTCAGTGGTTCTGAGATCACACTTGCCAGTTCCTTGAGAACCTTGGGGTGTAATGCATCTGGTCCTGGTGATTTGAACTCGTCTAGGCTGGACAGGTGATCACTTACCATTTTCTTGCCTATCTTAACTTGTGTTTCTATTCTGTTTTTTAGGGCACTATTTTTGATAGGTTGGTCTGTTTTTTCCCTTTGTGTAAAGACAGATGCAAAAAAGGAGTTAAATAGTTTTGCTTTCTCCCTGTTGCTTGTCACCTTCTTGCCACTTTCACCCACTAATGGACCAATCATTTCCTTCACTTTTTTCTTGTTTTTTACATGTTGAAAGAAGCTTTTTGTTTTGTTTTGTTATTTTTGACTTTGGTCGCAGGCCTTAGTTCATTTTGAGCCTTAGCTTTCCTCACTTCATCTTTGCAGGCTCAGGCTATTTGCTGATATTCTAACTTAGTTATGTGCCCCTCTTTCCACTTTCTATACTTGTCCTTTTTATCTTTCAATTTATCAGAGTTCTTTATGCAGCCATGCTGGTTTCTTTTGATATCTGTTGCTTTCCCTGCCTCCTATCATTATTGCTTTTCCCATTACTGTATAAGCAACAGGAATGAGAACAAAGAGATGGGTGGCTATAGAAATTGGATGGATGGATGGCAGGCATACTGGTTGGAGCATCAGTATTTCTGCCCTCCCATTGGTCAGGTGATTTGTCTGTCATTCCTTCCCCTTCCCCATCTACCTAGTCCCAGGGAGCAGCATATTGGACTTGGAATTCAAACTATAGAATTCCAAATGTTCCCTTGATATTTTTGTGATCTGATTACTATAGTATCAATTCAGTTTTCTCTACAGATGGATTGATTATAGTCCATAAAGGAGACCAAATTAACTAGAATCACTAATGCAGAGTCTGGCCTCCCCTTTAGTAAGGGAGAGATAAGACACCTGATTTCTGGCAAAGACAATATTGTAAATATATCATAAGATAGGAAGAAGGTATTACCAATTTGCATTTTAATGGTATGATTAATATAATGGCATAGTTCTATTAATTAACCTTGTCATGCCACTAACCATGTCATGTCAAACTGCAGTACATTATAGGTAGGCATTATTACAGTTCTAAAATTACTACTCTCATACTCTCAAATATGAACAAGTTGATTTAGCCCTTCAGAAATCTTTCTCTATTGAATTAGAAATTATAAAAATCAAATGTTATGAATTTGAGCCATTTTAAAAAAATAGTTTCTTTGTCTCTGACCATTTGTTGTCAATAGTTGCCTAAATCTTTTCGTGCTGTAGTGAGGACTAATATTTCTATAATGAATGTCATTTTTTTCCTAACTTCTAACAAGGACTTGTGTATTTTTAAGAAGTGTTCCTGTGTTATATGTTCCCATATATGCCCTGTGTTGCTTCTGTTTGTACCATAGTATTGTATACTAAGTATACAATTATTTCAATTATTTTATTTACTTACATGTGTATACCTCTGTGTATAATTAGCCGTAACATGCACTCACTGCTGTACATGTAGTGGCCTGTACAGCATATTATCAGGACTGTAGCACAACCTGAATTATGGACTGAGATTCTACTTCCAATATGGAGAAAGCCTTTGCTTTCGCTTTGTTTCCATTGGTTGGTTAGTTATTTGCATTTATAAATATGATAGTTTCTAAAAACAGTTGCTGTGATACTAATGGGAAGAAATATGAAGAAGAGAATGTAATTATCCAGTCATAAGATATTTGTTTGTGGTTTAATGTTTTGGAAATGGTAGAAGTAAGGCAAAATATAATGCCTTATATTTATTATTTGCCTTTTAAATGCATAATATAAAAAACAGAATACAATAAAAGCTATCATTTACTTTGTATATAAACTCACAAACATCTTCCCTCCACTTAATATTTTATCTTGCTTGGATGTATGGCTAAAATGGCTCTCAAATAAAATTTTCTACACCTTCCCTAAAACTAGCTTTTTACTATTTTTTCCATAGCCCCCTTAACACCTTCACATGGCGTCTACAATACTGAAACTGCACTATGGCAAATCAAAATCATAATCGAATCCTCAGGGATTTAGTGCTTCTCATGGTCTCTGGATCAAGGATTTGATTTAGATCAGACTTGCATCTGCAAAATTTGTTAAGACCTTTTGATATTTTCCTGCTAAAGCAACCTTCTAAAAGTTGATATAACTATCTGAAGCTAGCTGAGTCAAGTTTGCCCGATGTTATTTTGAAAATTCTCTATTTCGCATCCTCCATACTTGACCAGTTGCTTCTGAATAGTCTTTATATTTGGCTGCTCTGCAATCAGGGCAGCAGCACTGTGAAAGAAAATCAAAACTTTGAACCATCCTTCTCCTTAATCTGTTCCAAGAAGGCTACTGTACTTCCTGAGTGTTGACTTGGGGGGTCAATGATTCAATTTGGGGAGTTCTTAATTGGTTTTCCTGTGGAGGTCTCTGATACTATAAACTCTACCATCTTTCAGTATTTTTCATTACAAAATAACCTCTGTGACTTGTCCATCTATTGTTCTGTAACTGCCTCCTGTAAATTCCTTGGCTGTTATTTGAGTTTGTAATTTAAAGACGCTGCATCAGCTTGGCGGATAGAGAAGACCATTTCACCCGAGGTATGGTTACATGGTTTTTTGTGTTCAGGCAATTACTGTGGTTGAAAATACACACACACTTGCAGCTTTTAGCTAAGCTGGTCTCTCACTTCTTCGGCAAATCTACCTGAAATCTTTTAAGGAAGTGTGCAGAATGCCTTTGTACCACTGTTGTAATTGTCAAGACTGGAGGGATGCAGATATGCGAGGATGTGTCATTGGATAACATAACTTATATATGGACAAACTGTGGCTCAGATGGAGTCGCCTGAACAGAAGTCTCCAGTTGGATTCCTCTCAGCCATTTCTGACACAGACATGCCATGCAGTAGCATCAAGTTTAGCCTTTGGAAGAAAAGTTGTTAAGGGGAGATACGATAGCTGTTAACTGAAAGAACTGCATACAGAAGAAGGGCAAGATCTATGTTCTGTCACTTCACGGAGTGTGGAACACAGAATAATACATTGAAGTTGCAGGAAGGCAGATTCTGGTTGCAGTTCAGGAAAAAAGATCTTAAGCGTAAGAACAGTTTTGACAGTGAAACCAATTACCTAGAGAGGTAGTGGCTTCAATTCTTTGACTATGTTTAGGTAGAGGATGGGCAGCTAGCTATGAGGGATGCTTTAGTTTGGATTCCTGTAGTGAGCAACACATTGGACTGAGTGGTCCTTTTCCATTCCATGATCCTAATAGGAAGAAAAGGGGCTTTGGGCAACAGAAGGCTGTCAGAGCCTCCTGCATACCTGTTTTGGTTGGCACTTTCTTGGTAGGTTACCATTGTAACTCAGATAGGGAGACCCCTGGATTTCTTTTCTAGATAACTGCTAATTACATAATGCAAGTCTCTTTTGTGGAGCAGTCTTCTGCTTCCCTTTGTTCTGCTCTCTAGGTATTTCCAGGATGCTAACCGAGAATATCATCAAAGATTAACAATTAATTGTCTTCCCCTCCATAATGAGTCAATTTCCAACTTCGTTGAAGAGGAATAGTGTCATAATGTTGCAGAAGGCATATCGTGGGGTTGAGACAGGATGCCATTTTTACCCTCCTTGCAGCCACACCTCAGGTACAAGGGGTCAGTCTTCCTTTCCCTTAGCTCTCCTGCTGATGCAGTTTTTAAAAAAAGCTTCAACATCAAGAGAAGTGACACCGATATAGCATTTTAAGGCCAACATAGCAAGAAATAATACCATTAATAAGTATTTTTAAAAATAGCAGGGCTGATTAAAAAAATATGTGTGTATTTAATACTGAGGGATGTAATGATCGTGGGATGGGGTCTTGTATCAACACAGTGGGAAGCCTGTTGCAAAGGAAACCAGCTTAGAGTCATTTATCTCATTTAGGGATTTCCCCCCCAGTATTTATAAAAATTTAAATATCTGCTGTTTTCTCTTCTGGTAATATATGGAACATGATGCAAAATTGAAAAGATCTACTTGCAAAAGGATACTAGCACATCGAAAAAATACTCCCAAGATTTACAGGCTGCTTCTTTGAGGAGCTATATGTCAGTACGAGGGACTTCCAATGGTATTTTATCATAGAAATGGGAATCCAAGACGGTATCTATGAAAAAGTTGAAGTGGAGGTTGTTTTCCACTCGGGGGCTTGTATATACATTGCTGATGCTGCTCCTTCAACTATATTTCCCTATATTTAACATGCACAGGTTACTAGCATGGTCTGGTAAATATAGCCAAGGTAGGCAATTATAGAATCATTGGGTCAGAAGGGATCTTGGAGAACCTCTAGTGCAACCCCTTGCTCAAGCAGTAGACCTTACACCATTCTGGCAAATGACTGTCCAATCTTTTCTTGAAAACCTCCAGTGCTGGAACACCCACAACTTCAGGAGGCAAGCCATTCCACTGATTAATTGTACTCACTGTCAGGAAATTTCTCGTTAGTTCCAGGATGGATCTCTCTTTAATGAGCTTCCACCCATTACTGCCCCCAGGTGCTTTGGATTATAAGCCAGCTCCCTCCTCTCTATGATAGCTCCTCAAGTACTGGAAGACAGTTTTCATGTCACCCCCTAGTCCTCTTCATTAGACTAGACATATCTAGTTCCCTAAACTGTTCCATCACGTGATTTAGCCTCCAGACCCTCTGTACTATCTCTAGGGTCTCAGCATCTTTCCTGTATTGTGGTGACCAGAACTGTTCATGGTATTCTAAGTAGGGCCTCACTTAGTGTAAATATAAAGTAGTACTATTGTTTCATGTGATTTTGGAAGTATCCCTGTCGATGCAGCCTAGGACAGTATTGGCTTTTTTGGCAGCTACAGCACAATGTGGTTCATACTTAAGTGGTGGTCCACTAGGAATCTAAATCTCACAATTGTTACTGTTGGGCTAGGTATCACCTCTTCTATACTGTGCATTTGGTTGTTCTTGCCTAAGTGTAAGACCTTACTTTTCTCACCACTGAATTGCATTTTGTTGGCTAGGGCCCACTGTGCAAGTACATCAAGATCTTTCTGAATCTTAAGTCTATCTTCTAAAGTGTTAGCAGTTCTCCCCAGCTTGGTGTTATCTGCAAATTTGGTGAGTTCCCCTTCTATGCCCTCATCTAGATCATTTGTGATGCTGAAGAGCATTAGACTCAGGACAAGATTCTGAAGTACCTCACTTCATGCTTCCCTCCATGTAGATGGACTTCCATTGAGGATGACATGCTGAGTTTGGTTGGTCATCCAATTGCAAATCCATCTGGTGGTGGTAATGTTTGTCCCACATTGTTCTGTCTTATTAAGAGTAGGCTGTGGCCTACTTTGGCAAATGCCTTATCAGATGCCTAAGTAAACTGTGTCCATAGCATTTCATTTATCAGCTAATTTAGTCACTTTGTCAAAGAAGGCAATAAGGTTTGTCTGGCGTGATCTGTTTCAACGAAGCCATGCTGGCTTCTAGTAATTGCCTTGCTCATTTCTAGATTAAAAGTTTCCAAGATTTTCCCAGGTATTGATGTCAAGATGATTGGTCTGTAGTTTCCCAGATCCACCTCCCTCCCCCCCCCCTTTTTGAAGATTGGAACCACACCAGCTCTTTTCTCTGGCAATTCAAGGAGCCCTGAAAGATTTTGTTCAGTGGTCCCAAGAGTAAACAACTGAGTCCTTTGTTTATTGGATGTTCTTCCTATTTCTTTCCCCTCAAAATAAAGTATATTAGATACATTCTGAGATAATTTTTTGCTTTGAACATGTACATTTATGTTTCTTGAAATAGTAAGGTGATTTCAAGACACTATCTACACAGTATCTTTAAATAGTTAAGATTATGTTAGAAGTCACATTAGAAAAATAATCCTTCTCATAGGCTAGGAAATAGTTTGGAAAAGTTTGTTCTAAAATTTTGGAGAATCAGAAGAACTCAAAATGTACTCATAAAAAAAACTAAAGGAGAAATTGCCAGGAGCGCACCAAATTATTCAAAATACTTGCAGGGGCCCATTATGGGTCCTCCAGGAGTATTTTAATTATGAAGTGCTGCCATTAGCTTCCAGACCCTCTCAGCATGGACGGAAAGGGTTAGTCAATATGGAATGCACCGAAGGGAGATTATTTTATATTCAGAGGAATCGAGAGAGCTTTGGCACTGGCGAGAAGAAAACCGAAACTGATCAACTTTTAATGTGACTACAGTGAACACTGCAAACATGTTTGAGTTAGCCCAGCATGTTGAGAGAGAAGATGCTGTGCTCATTCTGTATCGAGGGTTGAGAAGCACATTTTCTCTTTTGCTGTAAGTGGAGAGTTATCTTGTAGCTGTTTTTCCCTTTTGGTTTTTTTCTCTTGGGAATCTTGCTCTTAAGTTGAGCTCGCTGGCGAAATCTTACCCATGGCCTTGTTGACTCTGGTGCTTGGAATGGAGCAGGTCAACTCAACTACGAAAGGCTAATGCTGCCGGTGATGCCGTCTCCTGCTGCTGCTTCTGTTGCCAGTACAAACGCCGGTCTTTCCTGGCATTTCTGATGTTCTGGTCCCAGAGGTTTCTTACAGCCTTATTGTGTCAGATGTGTTCTCTTCTGCTGGGAAAAAAATAGCACTGATTAACACCTGAGCTGTGCACAAGAGACTGTTATAGGAATATTAACAACTATGCACCGGCTCAGAGAACTGCTTTGCTTTTGCTGCAGACTAGCTTGTTAAAAAGCCTTTGGGAGTGTCAAGTAACTTGGGGATTAACAGTCAAGTATAGAAACTACTTGTATCCAGATCCAGGCCAGGTTTGCAGAAATGAGTTGTTGTCCCCTCTTAAGGAGTCAGCCTTTTTATGAATTTGTGAATGTTCATCACCAACTTTTTCCTTGCAAGTCAGCAGCCCAGAAGTGTCTGCCAGTATAAACTTTAACCCCAGAGACTACATAGTCCTCACACTGGTCATTGCATCATCTGAGGAGGGGAAATGCACCCATTGAAATTGGTCTGTTATTTGAACTAGTGTGTGATAGTAGTTATCATGAGAGCAAAGACAGAGGTGCCAAGGAGCCAAAATGAATGCTTCGAAGCCCAGACGTTGCTGGCACTGATAAAGCATCTTCCCATTCTGAACTCTGTAGGTGCACCTACTTTAGAACAGATGTTGAGCAAACAGTAACAGTTTTATAGTGCCTATAACACAAATTCAAACCTTTCTCCTAATGAGAGCATTGAGCACAGGAAGATCTGATACGAAGCTGTAAAAATGTTCTGATACGCTGCCCCCTCCACTGGATTGCCCAACTGTGCTTAAAGCAGCATCTGTTCTACATTAGCAACTCCAGCCCCCTGGTGGAAATGGCTTAGGATATCTGATATGTTCCCCAAGTAGCATAGCTGGTGGTTTGTCAACAGAAAGAAATGGAAAGGAATTCAATTGTATGAAACGAACATTTTAAAATCATGTTTATAAATGGCTAACCAGAAAAGCTGTGGCCTCTGATTGGGTTTGCCCTGATTTCATTATTACAGTGATTAAATCTAACCAGTATAAAGAATTATTGCTGCGTGTAGGATTATTCTGATATATGGGGAAATTTGGCTGTTAGCCTTTCTTACCCTTTTCCCTGTTTAAAATGTATTTCTGGTCTTCTTGGTTATGTGATTTTTAACCAACCAGACAGGTTTCTCTTCCCTTTTGCCCCTACGTCTCTATTCAGACCTATCCCTCACTTCTCAGGATCTTGTCAAAAACCCCTTTTCATAATCTACCCAAATCCAGGACTTCTTAAAAACAAAGGTTGTACCTTATGCAAATATGCAGACATGCATTCCACAATGGAAATGCAGGCTACCACTTGTTCTGTTTTTTTTTTTTACCCTTTTTTCATTCCCCAGTAAACACATACATGTACCCTATGATCCAAGCCACTGGAATACTTCTCACCTTGATTCATTGAGATCATTCCTTTATCCAACTCTAATGGAGTCAAAGAGG
The DNA here is from genome assembly GCA_023970755.1 of Azemiops feae. NCBI lineage: Eukaryota > Metazoa > Chordata > Lepidosauria > Squamata > Viperidae > Azemiops > Azemiops feae. Next base: position 1,094,783 of record JALGBA010003956.1, read on the forward strand.
TCTCATATGCCTTTGGATTTGAAACAATACTAGAAAGAGCAGATCTTTTGAATGCAGCATTGTCAGAGTTGGTTTCCAGGTTTTCCGTATTTGTCCAGCATTTCTACTAGGTATCAAAGCAATAGATAGGTGACTTTTAATTGTTAGGTCGTTTAGAGCAGTGGTTCTTAACCTGGGCGATATCGCCCCCCAGGGGGCGATTTCATTTTTCAGGGGGGCGATGGAACGAAAAGGGGCGATGCGGGGGCAAAGGAATGAAAAGGGGGCGATATGGGGGCGATGGAGCGAGATGTTTTGGGGACACTTTTGAGACTTTTTCGTACAGTGAATCGCTGTATATCTGTGATACAAAAACATCAGATCGTTCGCTATTAGTGGATTCAATTGTTTTCAAATGTTCCTCCAGCTAGCTTCAGTACAGAACGCCGTACATATGTGAATACACATCGCTTATCTTCATGTGCATTGCGCAGCAGCCTCTACCCATACAGTGGCGTGCCATTGGCCAGAATGGGCAGTGATGGAGGGGGCAGCGCTTATTTCGAAACATCGCATGCTGAGTGGCTGTCCCCTGTGACATTATATTTTCTTTGTGTCTTTTTAATCCTTTTTACAGTGTGCGTGACTATATATACTTTCCTCGAATCTTAATTTAGTTTCAGAGTTTTTGTCTTGAAATTCTTAGTTTTTCTTTTCGGGCATTTCACTTTCTTGCAATTGAATTTTGTTTTCAGTGGTCATTACATTTAAGTGTCTTGAATAAATAAGATAATAATGAAATACATGATTCACAAAGTTTGGGAATAAAGTGACGGGTGGCACCAAATTTTTCACACAGTTGAGATATGGGAAAAAGACTGGGAATAAATTATTTGCATCGATATGTCCTGATGACAATTTTAAAGAAAACAAAAAAAGTGTTTGCATAAATTGAAGAATTATTTCCTATGTTGTGATTGAGAGGTTATGTTGGGGGAGGGGGGCGATGACAACTTCCTCATTGGCTCAAGGGGGCGATTCGTTCAAAAAGGTTAAGAACCACTGGTTTAGAGTTCCCATGTGAATGTAGAAATGCAAGTAATTTAGATTATTGGTGCGAAATCCTTCATACACAGTTTAAGTCAACGCTTCTGTCTTCGTGCACTGGGTGAATGCTTTAAAGCTTCAGCTTACATAATGAGAAATCATTATAAATTAGACCTCACTATTCTCATGGTGATGCCCCAAGCAAACTGGTCCTACTTGGCAAGAAGCTTTGACCTTCTTTTCTAAAACATATATTGTGTGTTTTGTTGTGATACTTGACATTTCTTGAGATCTCCAAGAGAGATAGAACAACTGTTTTGTTTCTGTTTTCAAGTAATGACCCGACGACAGAGGGAAGCCAAGAGTAAGCTTGCCAGCTGCAAAAAAGCCTCAAAATCTGAAGACATTGACAAGTAAGTAGGTATGCTCTATATAGTCCATTTTGACGATTTTCAATTGGAGCCCTGGTAGATATTTCTGTTACATAAAACTCTGAAGCTTTGATAGATTCACTCATCATTCTGTGTCCAAGAAGCATCTTGTAATAGGAAAGACCACCTCAGTCTTACCTATTTTTTTTACCTTTCCTTCTAGTTGGGCTTGCCTAGGTTTTACATTCTTTTTAGAACGCCTAATTCAGCATTGTCTACCCACAGCAGTGCTTCTCAAGCTCATCCACTTTAAAATGTATAGACCAATCCATGCTGGCTGGGGAATTCTGGGTATTAAAATCCACACATCTTAAAAGTGGATGAGATTGAGAAACACTCGCCTAGGGAATGTTGATGTGCTGCTAGTTAAAACACATTCTTTGCCCTCTCCCCTTTTAGTTGCATTATTAAACCCATAATGTGATTGAAACAATACTTATAAAACTCTATTAACAATGGCAAAGGTGGATTCCCAGCTTTAATAATCTAGCTCTGGAATCTGCCAGGACTGGCATGTAAATGTAGCAATATTCCTTGTACCGATTGTGTCTGCATAATTCACACTGTACAGATGTAATAATATAAAGATAAAGGTAAGAAATAGAGCTAGTATTCAAGCACAAATGCCAGTTTGGCCATTACGATACCCTATTTCATGTGAGTTTGAGTGTCTTTAAGCCTCTGCTTGCCATTCCACATTGTAACAAATGTACCCGTTGTCGTCTCACAGCTGTTTTCAGTGTTGGAGGAAATTATATATTCCTGCAGTGAGGGTGTTACAGCATGGTGGAAACATGCAAGTCCCCTGAGCATTAAAAATAATGATAAAGGGAGATCTTAAAACTGTGGTTAGCAAGCCAAACAGAGACCACAAGCAAATTCCTGTAGCACTACTGTTCTTAAAGGTATTCTTGGTCCTGGGACAAAATCACACAATTTGTTTTGGTCTTGCACAGGCTGATAGAGGCAATAAATATCAAGGCAATTTGCAAAGTTCTGCAAAGCAGCCAAACCGTCAGCCATAGGAAGTTACCTTAAACTGTGCTCTAAGAGCAGCATAGGTTGGAACAGTAGATTAATTGGTGTGCATATCTACATGTTTCTATCAGAACAAAGCTATGATAGAGAAGATTAGCATGTCTGGTGCCTTATCTGTGGTTACATTGTTAATGAAATTAAGGAATTCAAATGAAACCGGTTTTGTTTAATCTTTCTTATTGCTGTCCTCCCCCCACCTGTTCACCCACAAAGAGTTTGTCAGTAAAAAATCCTGCCTGAAAATAATGTTGCTGCTACAAACACTGGATGGCAACATAACTAATAGAATTAGGCTAATTATAGAGAGGACAGCTTCTGTTTAGGCACATTATCTTGGTAATCAGCAGGGACTGGAAAGAAAATATGGAAAAGTACTGCGGGATTTAGCATCAAGGGGGCTCCTCAGACACATTCCAGATATCATTGTGCAGCAAATTTCACTGGATTTTTCTAGTTCCAGTTCATCAATTAAACAGCCACCTCCAGTTCCATTTCTGCCCTCATGTGCCAAGGGGGGGGGGGGCAGATTGGCTTCTTGGATATGGTTAGATTGTTTAGCAGGGGAATTATGGGACACAGTTGAGTTAGTTGGAGTGATCTGAGAGTTGATAGAGGCTGGTGTTTTACCATATTCTTGAGCTCCAAATGCTCAATGCTTCCTTGTCAGTACCGCATGCTTTAAAAAGGAAATTGTGCCCTGGCAGATTTATTAGTTAGATGACTTCATTTAGACTGAGAAAAACATGTCTCTGACTTAATACACTTGATTTGCTTTTTGGGGCACAACATAACTCCAATTTTGCAAAAGCAGATACTTCATTCAACTGAGTTGACAGGTTCTGAAAGGAAATCAGTATTGTTTGAGATGGCTAGAGGAGCTGATTTCATTACATCCCATTGCTGCAGTAGCAGCACCCAGGAAAGCAGTTGGAAGAAAACTGCTAATCATTCTGTCCTTTTTGACGAGGCAACAGGCCAGTTTTACAGTACAGTATTGGTCACATCACTGTGCAGATCCTGCTCCATTGACAAGTCTTACCTACAGAACAGCTAGAAGCCGCAAAAATGAAAAAGAATGAATTCTAATACAATTCTTTCCTTCCTTATTTGGCAGGCATGAGAAGTGTTATCTTTGTAAATCTCTAGTGCTAAGGAAAGAGTATCAGAGCCATGTTGATGGTTGTCTTTGTAGCCGGAATGTTGATGGAACCCAGAGTCATAAGAGGCTGCGGCATGCAAAAGTAAGGATCTGTATTCTTGGTTCACACTTGCATGGATAGACCAGCAGGTCTACTCTTGTCTTTGTTTATATCCTTTTCTGAAGAGAGATTGGGTCTGCCTGATTCTCCAACCCCATAAATAAGCTTGGCTGCATTGAAAAAAAAATACACTCTGGCTGTTTGACTTGATTTTAAATGATGGGATTACATCTCAACTAGAATATCAGTCCACAGCCCTCTGTAGGTTGGTTGATTCCAAATCCCATCAGTTCCATTCACCATGATCAGTGTTCAGAAGGAAGGCAAGGATAGGGGGAAAAGCCAACAAAACAGACTGAATGAGGAAGGAAATCCTCCCAGAATTGTAACCTTTGCCATATCAAGGAATGGCCTTTGATTCGCAAAGAGTATGTCTTCAGAAACTGCAACATTCACAAGAATACTGATAATGAGCATGTTTACAGTGCTTCCCATTCAATGTCGGATGCAGTGTCAAACTCTTAGAATAACAGTCAACTTGTTTGGAATTTACACTTTTCGAAGCTAAATGTTCTGCATTACGAAGTATTCTCTTTCTGGATACAGGGACTCCCAGATTCCTGAATACTCCTTATAGGTTGTAAAAAAAAATTTGTCAGTCAAAAGTATATCCACACTTATCTTGAAACTCAGTAAGCCTATATAAGAACTTGGTTTACCAGTCAGTGGTAGTCTCTTTAACTGCAAGAGACCAGTGGCTCACTGTAACTTGCTAGCTTTAATAAAATATTTGCTGAATCCTCTCCAGTTGTGACTGGAGTTGTGCTCTTAGATGAAGTCTGCATCCACTGTATTGTATTTATGGATTTGTGGATCTTTTTCCATTTGAATCCTGCCTTTTTTTTTCCCCATGAAAGGAAAAATGAAATAGTTGTGTGGTTCCTTTTCTTTAATATCATTCGGTATTCTTGAACTAGAAGAACCCTGAACCACTGGTGGCATCAATAACTTAGCCTTTGTTGTTTGCATAGAATATACATGTATTTATTTATAAATACTTTTTAATGTGGTGTTTTAATCAAAGCCATTTTGAAATGTTTCATGAGATTAAAGTGTGTAGCTTTTGCTGTTCTTCCCATCTTCGTAGCTATGTTTAATTTCACAATCTGCGCAAAACATGTACCTGCTTCCCCCTTCAATTTTCCATTCTCCTATATCTAAAATGCTGCAGCACAGTATTCTCTCCACCTCTGAGAGATGCATTGCAGCCATGGTGGGGTGTTCTGAGTGAGATGAATAATGAGAAATGTCTGTTTTATTTTAATTATTCCAGCTTCATTCCCCAGGTAGGTCATTCTTTCTTTTGAGAAACATTTTTGTGGAATACTTGGCTATTCACATGGCCATCCATTCTTTATAGGTTCACCCATATTGATCCATACCTTACAAATCCCGCATTATGAATGTGCTTTCTATTCTACTTGTACAATGATTCGCTTACTGTCTCACAATATTATTTTTCTGTTTATGATCCTTTATGTCCAACTTCTTGGCAGAGAGAAAAGGACATAACTGGTAAATGCAAATGTTTTTGTAAAGTCTTAACAGTATTTCCCTGCTCAGAATTGCTATCTTGAACAAAAATGACCTCTGCCTACAATATTACTGTCACACCAGAGTGCAGAATTGAGCCTTACTGGTGGACAACAGGTAGTAAGACAAAGTCTGTGCTAATTCTTTTCCTTTGGTAGAATTGGAACTCTTTCCAAACACTATAGTAACTCTTTGTATTTCATCCTATGTCAGGCATACCAGTGCAGTTGATAAGGAAGCAGGAGCAGAGATAATGAATTTGTAGGGAGCCTAGTGCATGTACTCTGAGTGAACCACTAGATGCTACAGAAATAAATGTAAAATATAAGGCATAAAGGAAGGGGAGGCAAAAATATATTTTTTTAAAAAGCATAAAAAGGAGGAAGGGAATAGGACTCACTCATGGGAGTGATTGAAGACAGCTGGATTTTGGAGACACTGAAAGTCTTAGTGGATAAGTCAGAGCTGGAAATGAGTACTGCAGAGGAAGGAAAAAACACATATATCTGATAAAACTATAGTCAGCTTACTTGAAAATAAATTATTTGCAAAAAAAAACACCAAAAACCCATATTCATGGAAAGGCGAACCATAGCCGAGAAAGACATATTGTATTTCAAAAAGTAAGTGTACATTTGCCCTATATCTACTGCTTAAAATACGGTGTGTCTGAAGACCTGTTCATATATCGCAGAAGGAGGAATGAAAGAGCATACAGTTGATCACCATTAGGGGGGAAAATGCAAATAGTTATCTGTGAAACATAGACATCACTGCGTACAGCCGCTGATTCTGAATCATTTGCTAAGCCCTTGCTGGCTATAGCCCTCAGGTTTCAGCTATGTTTCCTTCCTTCCGCTATTGCCAACCTTAATCTACGATGAAGGTGTCAAATTTGTCTAGCCGATTAATTCATGCAATTCATCCATTCAATTCCCACATGGTTTAACTCCGGGCATGACAGGAGGGCATCATGTCCTGGTCCTCGTCCCCTCTCTTAAGTTGTGCATGGTTGCTGCCTTACCCATCTTGTGCAGCAAAGGTCTACATGTAGCCTTTGTGCTGATTTATTTCGGATGGTAAGATTTTAATCCATAGAGCAGTGTGAATGCAAAGGCAATGTGATTTCTCAGCAGGAAGATGCAACATGATGTCTCTGTTTTATGTAATCCCTTAAATCAATCACAGGCCCTGTGCCCCTCAGGAATTTATATGCAAATGGCAAGACTGCCTGTTGATGAGTTTAGCTGGGACACAGCCAAACCTTCTGCATTTTCTTGCGCAATGGGAAGCTTCTGCTCAGGTCACCAGCTTTGGATGAGAATTCCTTTTCTTTTTCATCTCCACGGAAGAACTTGGCTGATGTTTAGAACAATCGCCAGAAATGTTAACGTGACTTTTTGGCACCTAAGGCCCAGGTCCTCCCTGTTGCTTTTCAAAATCGCAACACAAATGATTTCTGCTGCTGCTTATATGAGCATTGTAGCTTTTGACCCCCTCCTCCCCCCCATGCTCTGAATATAGCGAGCATCCTTTTCTTCTTTTTGCTTCTCTTGGCCCTGGTCCCCGGGGACAGCTGCAGGGATGCCTGCCCAGAACTCTTTGAAGTATATAATAACAAATGTAAAACAATATTTCCAAAAGGGAACCTTCGGAATTAAGTTTGTTTTAATTCTGTCGGAAAACTTTATAGCATTTGGAAGGTAATTAAATCAACCAAAAGAACACGCAATTAATAATGGACGACACTTGGCGACGCAAAAACGACAACGGGAAAGTTCTGTTCCAAGCCTACACTGGAGTCTGAGGCTAGAACGATATGCTTATAGCTGCTGCCCAAAGCTACACCCCTGCTTCCTCCTTTCCTGCAGAACATCGAACGTGGTGAAATACCTGTATTGTCATCATGCTTAGCAGTTCTTCCCTCATGATTACCATGTGTTGCTAGGGAGGACAGAAGAAAGGAGGATTGCCCTTTTGTGACAGGGAACTTTTACCATTTAGTGCCAGCTCCAACAAAAATGTGGCTGTTGGTTTGTTGTTGCTCATTTGCGTAAATATATGTAAGCTGGAGCGTCTAGTGGTGAAACATAGGTGGCTTTGTATTTTGGGGGCAGGGGGCCTGAAGCCAGCTCACTAGGTCAACATCTACTAAAGTGCAGATATGATAACATGAAGATAAAATGGAAAAAAAAAAACTTGGTGTAGTGACGAGAAAGCTGGTCTTTGTTCTGGGCAGCCACAAGATGTCCAGAGTTCTGCTTCTGTCTCTGGGTGGTTCTTATGAGATACTTCGTCAAAAGCCTTCTTGTGCAAGACCTAATGGGGACGTTCTCTTACTTTGTTCTAGGAGAAGGGAAGGTGTGAAGGCCGGTTACTGAGTATGCTAGAACAATCTGAAAACAAGGCTGCAGGTAGGAAAGTTAGCACCCAGCCAGCATTCCTGTATTGACGCAATTTAGGTTGAGTCATAGGAATAGGCTTGTCCTTAATCAATACAGTATAGGTCAGTGATGGCGAACCTTTTAGAGACTTGAGTGCCCAAAAACTGGCCCCGCCCCTGCTCCACCCCCTGCCCCGCCCCTGCCCCGCCCTACCCGGCCTGCCCGCAGGGCCACTCACCGCCTCCATGGCCCGCCGCAGATCACCCAGGCAGCCCAGCAGCACCATGGCGGCCACAGCCTCTGCCCACACCCCGCAGCATCAACTGTGCGCGTTGGGGCATGAGGGCAGAGTCTTGTCTACGCTGCCAGGCTGCCATGTCCTTGGCTGTGCTGCTCTGCGTGGGCCACGCTCAGGGTGACTCTCCTCCAGGGAGGCTGCTGGTGAGGAGGGGGTCGCGGGCGGAGGCAAGGCTGGGGCAATGGCACATGTGCCCACAGAGAGGGCTCCGAGTGCCGCCTCTGGCACCCATGCCATAGGTTCGCCACCACTGGTATAGCTCCTGGGCCACTACAAATGGATACTCTTTGTGTTTCTTCCCATTGCATGTATATCAGTTCAAAGTTAAACATTTGTATAACAGGATTTCTCTTCACTTTAAATGAAGATGAGAATCACTCCTGGGAGTCTCCGTGAGATAATATTATGTGATTGTGTGTATTTTACAATAAGACAAGAGAAGCCCTTTGTGCTCCTTTTTCTTGTATCATATAAAGGTATGCATTAGAGAAACCTGCAAGTCCAAATAACGCATAAATTGCCCCAGATCGCCCACCAAGCTGGAAAGGAGGGTATTGTTTAGAACAGGGCTTTTCAACCTTTTCACCGATTGTACCACTTTTAGGATATGGCAACATTCGAGTACCATCTAGCAAGGTGTCAAAAACTTGATGACCAAAAAAAAACACCCCTGTTCAAAGTTGCAATTGCACTGAAATGACTTATGACCATTTTTCACACTTATGACCATTGCAGCATGCCCAGGGTCATGTGATTTATATTTGGATGCTTGGCAACTGATTCATATTTATGATGGTCACAGTGTCCCAGGGTCATGTGATCCCCTTTTGCAACCTTTTGACAAGTAAAGTCAATGGCAGGGCTGCTGGTGGCCAAGTGCTAAGGCAGGACTTCCCTCCTTCCCTGCCTCCCTCTTTCTCATGCCCACCTCCTTCTGAAGGAAGAATTTGAAACCCCCCTCCCATATTTTCTCTCTTCCATATATTCATCAAACAAGGAAAAGCCTCCAGAAACAGAAAAGACAAACTGCTGAGTGAACTAGCTTAAAAAGGCACATTCCCCTTTAAGAATTAGCTACTGGCTGGAAAGGAAAGTAAGGAGCCGGCAGCCGGCACTTAAGGAAGAAAAAAAAATGTAGTAAGTATTGGCTGCCAGCTAAGGCAGCCTCCCCAAATGGCTCCATTCATAAGTAAAGGAATCTACAGGCAAAATCCATTCAGGAGAAAAATACTTCAAAATCCTTTGCAGCAAAACTTACAGCTAACAATAGCAGAGCAATAGAAGCTAACATGAGACATCAGCCATCAGCCAAATAGAAATAGCCAAACACTCCTTAAGAACACAAAGCCCACATTGCACAAATCCCAGAACTTCAAAGTCACAAAAGCACATAAGAATCCTTCCATTCTCCATCTCCCTCCCTCCCTCCCGCCTCACCTCCAGCCATTGCTGCCTTTTTCATACCTCTTGGAGGGCAACCCCTCCCCCACCCTCCTCCTTCAAATTCTTTCCCTTCGGTGCAGCCAACTGCTTCCTTTTATAGCCTCTGTCTCCGCCCCCCTCCTCCTCCTTTCTCATGGGGGAGGGTGAGCCAGAACTGAGCCTGGGCCCTTTGTCTCTCCCCAGCCACTGCAGCTCCAGAGGACTCTCTCACTGTAAATCCTTGCCTGCGCTGGCTCTTTCCCTCCCCCACTAAACTTGGCTAGGCAGGGCTGCGTACCACCTGCCATTTGTTAATGTACCACAAGTGGTACGCGTACCACAGGTTGAAAAGCCCTGGTTTAGAATGTGTTTACTACCAGATGGCTGCAGTTTCTCTGCTTGCCCACTAGAATGAGTCTTGCTGATCTCGAAACAGAGGCCATCATCAACCTGCTGAAGTAATTAAGATTCTGTGGTGTATTATATTCCAGATGCAGAGATGGCTGCTCCACCATCCAGAAGAGAAGACTCAAGGTTAGTTAGTGCTCTTTCTGTATTATAGGCTTTTTCGGTGGTTAAATGGGCTGCAGCAACACTCCTTGTCACTTATTTCCAGTGCTGTTTTTTCAACAAAGTGGAAAAGCTAAATGAAATTAAGAAATCCTGTAGGAAGCTAGTTTTTAGCATTGAAGGCAAAGTCTACTCCTTCTGTTGTAATGCAGTTAAACAATGTTGTTGTTTTTTCTTAGAACCAAAACCTGAGTTACATTAGACAGGAGATTTCTTTTCTAACTTATGGAGGGCATATGGTGAGTGGAAAAATATGTTAATTTGCTGTAAGTTTATTACTCATAAACAAATTAACAAATTAAAAGATCCTTATCTCGATCTTTTGCAATCTGTATTCAGGCCTCATTTGGGGGCTGAAACTGCTTTGGCCGTCAAGATGGGTGGCCTATATTAGGAAGGGTTTCCTTATTAATTCTTCTGAATCTCTCTGCAGTTTTTTTAATACCATCCATTTGACTGGAGCAGTGCTTTGTAATGGTGTTTTTCTTTCTCTGGTATAATTCCAGAAACCAATACTTCTCCTTAACTGCTTGACTTTTAATCTGTGGATCTGCTCTCTGCTTTAAATACTCCTAAACTAGAGTGGCACATTAGTTTGCATATTATCAATATACCGATAAAGTACAACTTAGTCCAGAAAACTGCTAGATAACTACAAAGTGTTATATGAAACACCTTTCTTTGCTGCCATTTAATAACAATAATTTTTGTGTCTTTTTTACTGTCATATAATGGTTGTCAGGATTTTTGCAGCCTGGATATGGAATGCTTAGCAACATGTACTATGTGAATTGCCTAGACTATTCAGAAACTATAGTTGGTACAGACTGCATTAATCAGATTTGTATATTTGGTATGCTGAAAACTGCATATTATTGTTGGTTTGCATTAGTAACTAGTAGAATATTTTTCCGACATACAAATTGGCATGCTCCTGCATTTACATTGGTAGCCTTGTTCTCAATTAGGTCAGTGGATGTCAGTGGATTGATTAAAGCACCAAACAAGGCATTCTCTGCCATGGTACTGGGATTATTTAAATCTCCCCTGGCAAACCCCATTGACTTTTTATTTATTGGAAGTTAGATGGGCTGTTTCAATTTTTTTGTTTGTTTGTTTGTTTCATTGTGCATTAGTTAAACTCCATGACTTTGTATCTTTGCTCAGTTTTTGAAGTCAGGATTCTCTTATTTTGGTGTTAGTAAATATGTGATTTAGATAGTTTCAGTTACAAATTCCTTTGTGTACTTGTATATTTTTTAAAATTACAATATTGAAAGTGAGAAAGCTATGAAAGAGTTCACTGTGCAGCAGGGAAGCCCGGTTCATTTTTTAAAATATCCTTTCTGTTAGGCCCAGCTCAACAGAAATGGACAAGGAAACAGAGGGCAACCAGAATTCAGAAAGATTCTTCCCTCAAGGACCCTGCAGTGAGTCTCCTATTAGATCATTCACTTCCATTTCTGAAGCCAAAGACTGCCTAGTGGACTTTAAAAAACAGTTGGTGATTAAGCCACGCACTTGGAAACAGACCAAAGCCAGCCATTGGAAGCAAAAGAAGTGCTGAGGGTGGCATCATGGAGAAGACACCAAAATATGGACTCTACTGAGCCTACTTGGCAGAGTTCCTCTCAGTTCCCTAATCAACTCTGCTCCCTACTCATTCTTTTGTTAATTTTTGTATGAATTCTCCCAGAATTTGTCATGTATTGACTAAGCGTGTACTCTATAGGTGCCTATTCAACCTTGCTTTGCAGTTAGACAATAAAATGAAATATATTTATTATGTTTTTATAAACTTCAATTTCTGCTCTTTATATTTTTTTTTAATACACGTATTTTTAGCTTAAAGACTGCATTGCAACCTAAGTAAACAGTTAAATGCTGGTCACCAATCTGGGACTCATCTCCCAGAATACTCCAAAAAGACCAAAATTGTGCACTTTCATGTTCTATTACTGGGAAGATTTCATTCTCCTATTTAAAAATGTATTTAACTTTGACTAGAGCCTGCACTAATTCCCACAGAACTGAAGGAGTCTGCAGAGTGATGAATAAAAAAAGGCAGGCTTACTTGGCCTTCTGTCCTATGGGAGCAGGGATCACATCTTTTAAACCCAAACTGGTAAACATGGAAGACAGGTGTCGGAGGAGAAAGGGCATTAGGTTTTTCTGTTTGATCAGGATAACCCATTTCTGGATTATTTCCTGGTCCAAGCAGCTTAAGGACATTAATATATATATGTCCTACTCATCCAGCCATGAGGTTATGTTGTGATGTGGTGCATGAAGATGGGGAGAAATGGCACGGTGCATGAAAAATCAGACCAGGGATCAGATAGGGTCCTAAAGCTGCCTGTGGTAAGCTCTGAGTTATATAACACCCAACATCTACATGAGGCCGTGGTATTAATACTGCAGTGATCCTCAATCTCTTACCCTCGCTCCCTGATCTGCTACGGTTTTAATATTAATTGAAGGCCATATTTGCTGGATACAACACAGAATGTAATTTATTCAGTCCTTGTCCGAAAGTGCTTTGAATTGAAAAATTAGGCCCAAGGGTGCCTAACACAGCTGAAGCTTGCCCCTGGGTGTTCTGTTGCTACCTAATGGTTTCATATTCCTACCAAGTACAGGGCATTCTTAAGACTATTCTGTTTTGATGTGGAGGTTATGCTATTGCAAGAGCTCAAGGGCAGGCTACAGGTAACAGTAATTACACATAAAGCAGAGATCTCTGTCTCTAAATCAGGTTAGAGGCCAGAGAGAACAAAAGGCTGGATGTCATGTTATCTTAATGCAATTTCATTTTATCTACTATGAAAATGCTGGCATTGACACCGACTGCAGAAGAAAGGATTTTTGCTGGCCTAGAGGTCTGCAGAAAAAGGCATCTGTGTCATAACACCACCTTGGAAATGCAGAAGAGAAAGGAAGGGTCAGAAGAGCTTCCTTATCAGCAGGCCACACAAAGAGAAACAATATACAGGTTAGGTCGGTTTTATCTTGGCCTGTTTTATTTTCTCAGTATCTCTAGTGGCAAAGCTACTAAACTAGGAAAGTAAGGTTTCATTTGGAAACATGCATCTCCTGTTATTATTTGTCCTGGGTACTTGCTAGCATTCAGGATCACAATTCGTACGCCTTTAAAACCAATTGAATGAAATGAAAAATGTTGCTTGGCTGCACCATTTCAGGTTGTAGATGGGGAGCAGGTTGCATATTAAAATGATGGTATGTTCAAATACAAAAAGCTCTCATAATGTAGATGGAGGATGGAGGTTTTACCAAATCTTAACGTAGTTAAGATATGAATTGAGCAAACAATGCAAAATTCATGCAGGAACCTTTCCCCATAGTCCATGGCAAAGTTTTTCGAACTTTTTCAGGCTGCAGGCTTGTAAAAAAAATTGCTGAACCCCAATCAATAGGAAACCTCTAGTGACCAAAAATAGCTGTGTTTAAAGGAACTTTCTTTCTTGTCTTTAGTCTCTCACAGGACTTCAGTCAAATTCTTCTGGCACCTGGAACATTTTTAAAAATTCTGATCTAAGATAGTGATGGACAACACTGTATGCCTGGTGGGGGGGCTGTTTGGTTTAAGAAGAACTGAAGATCATGTGGTGGGGGTATAGGAAAGATAGAGCTTTGAAATGCTTTTTCCTCTTTTGGCAGGGTCAAGGCTTTTCTGTCCTTTTGTGAGTTTGTTTTAGGACTTAGTCTGCAGTTTTAATACATTTATTTGCTCAGAGTGGCAAGAAACCATAGTACTGACCTTCCCTGCTTTCAGGGCTGCGGGCAAGGAAAAACTTCACCTCTTCAATCTGGAGAATGCATTAACAGCTAGTCCTGAGACGGCAATTCCTTTTACAAGGAACATCATCTAGTGAGCTCCCTGGAACCTCACTGGCTTGAACTGTGGCGCTTGCTACTTTAAGCTGACAAACCTTAGTAACGAAATAAAACATAATTTTAAAAAGAGACTGGATTCCGATACAGGGCACTTAAATTCCAAAGCACTTCTTTCCCAGTTAACACGCCAAGTTGAAATGTTGCCAAGATCTTTCCCTGATTTCATCAAATAAACCATGTGTTCTCAGTGCAACAGCATCTACCCACCCTCCTGGTTTCTTCCTTGTTAACTGTCAGTCTGTTGCTGGCATGTCCCTGGAAATAAAGGCTCTTGTTTATCTTTTCAACTGGTGACAAGGCAAGCAAAGAACAAAATAACTTTCTCAAAGCTTGGTCGTCACCAGAGTCCAGGATGAGTTCAAGGAAATGCCACAGGAATATGCATGGCAGACTTGCGATCCTATCAGCAGCCATCCTCTTTATGCAAGACCAACACAGTCCCAGGGTCACCTTGGGACAGAGCAGCCTGTCCCTTCTCAGAGAATCTATCTCAGAAATTACCATTCTGCACTGTGGCTTGACTGGAGTATTTTATTAAGGGTACTTGAGAGCAGTGAGCAAACAAGGAGAAAGTCTGCTTGTTAGCTGGGTAGTAACTATCCTTCACAAGCATGATTGTGCCTGTTTTTGCAACCATGCTTGTGAAGATTTTGTGAGGCATGCAGGGTGGACAAGGGAAGAAGTTCTGTGCATGCTGATACTGCATGTCCTAATGTAAGCTTTCTCTGTTTTCCCAGATATTGGAAATATTGAACATGCTTTAGTAAAATGGCATTCAACTTCAAGCTTTCCAGGGTGGACACAAACACTAAGTTTCTCAGTGTAGACTTGGTCTCAGAAGAGAAGCTTCAGCAATGCAAGCTACCTTTTCGAGGTCAGCAAAGGCTGATTGCCTTTTGCTAAGCAGCTGTTGAACTACATTTGGCTGACAATAAGTTTTTGTGAGTAAATCTTGGTAATATATAAATTCCATTTCCCTTTTGTCCATTTCCCCTATGAAATGCATTTTGGATACATTTGAAGCCAGGGGCCATAAAACCTCCAGCTTTTATAAAGTATAGTACCAAAATAATGTGTGATTTGTGTGCCACTTCATGATTTTGACAAGTATGTATTAAAATACATAACAATTATTTTCCCCAACTCAGAGCGGTACGTACAAAGAATTTTATCTTTGTCTTTGGCTGACCTCAAAATGTTGGGATCAAACAAACATGTTTGAAGTAGATTAATATTTGGATGAGAGACCATGAGGAAATCACAGGGGTGTAGACAAGACTAAGAAGTGGAAATATTTCAGAAGTAGGCAGTGCTAACCAACTTCCATATGATTGCCAAGAAAATATCATATATTCATGTAGTCGCCAGAAGTTGAGCTTGATTCAATGAGGCTCTTAAAAAATGACAATAAAGGTATCTGTCTGTGTCTGTCTGTCTGTCTGTCTCTTAGCAATTTTTTTGCAGTTAAACTGGAAAAAAAATATTGAACTATTCTATGTAATAAATTAGATAACAATGTTACTAATGCCATATCCTTTAATGAAACATGACAGTTGAAACACCAAGCGATCAGCAGCCATGCAGAAGAAGAGGGTATTCCAAGCCAATTAAGGACTTAAAGGAAGCTGGGTAGGAATTGGTACTCCCTGTGAGTGAGAGGCCTAACTGGCCAGGCTTTGGCAGAACAACACTGTCAGGACCTTGGATAGCTCAATGCACGAATCCACATTCTGGGTTTATTTTCAACACGGTTGTACTGAGTGATTGTTTCAGCACTGCCTGGGAAGGATGGAGAATTTAGCAAGGTATGGAACACATGTGGAATACAGCTGCTGGAATTATTTACAACCTCCTTACCAGCAGTTGCCCCAGGAATGATCTCCACGAACTTCTAAGTAACGAAGTAACATGGTATGTGCATATGCGTGTGTTTCTGCCCACATATACTGGGATCATGGAGCAGGCTGCATGAGTTCTGTTCTGCGTTGTATGACCTGGAGAACTTAGGCAGTGTTCTAAGCCATTGCCCAAATGCTTCTGTAACAAGGATGCACTGGAGAATTGGAGGTGGGGGGTCCTCTGCAGCTCCACCCAGTCCCACCCCATTTCTTGAACTCAAGTCTTCCTTCTGCTACAAACTTGGTTTTATCCCGTTTAGTTTTCAGAGACTTCTCTTACTGATGAGCGGACCGAGTTCTGAGCACATAATTTCCATGCACCATTCCACTTGGTGTGAAAGAATAAAAGGATTGGCAGGTCCAAGCTTCACCCTCATCTAAAAAAGGGTGCAGTCCTGATTCTTGGGTGGCTGACAAATGATAGTCGTGAAGGAAGCTCTTCTGGGTTTTAGCTGTAAATTTTGAGAGGGCTACATTTTAAGGCTAAGAGGGTATGAAATGCTGAGTGTTTCAATTTAATGGAGGAACCTGAAGCTTATCATGCCCAGAATCTTCTTTGGAGCCTTGCTGAGCTCCTGGCTCTGGGATCAGGAAAAAAGGCCATTTTGTAACTGTGAAGCAATACCCTTTTTTTTGGATAAGAATGCCATAGATTGTGCTTTTTGGCTGACATAACCACATTACATAAGCAGAACTGTTGCAAGTCTGAATGGGGAGTAGAAAGAATCATCTGAGTATTGCTTGTCACATCTAGGATCTGGGTCCCATTCCAGCTATAGTTCTAACTCAGATCTGATGAAAGGTTAGGCCACAAGAAGATGGATTATAAAACAGTTATGGCTAAATGCTTCCTATCAAAGAAATGTAGATGTGGACATAGTAGCCAAAATTTCAGATTTCTAAATTTAAAATGAAAATAATAGAGACAAGGCTTCCCAAGGTTATGCAGGAGAGTGGGGGATGGCAGAACATGTCTCTTCCCCTCATTTCTCCACGCCAGGCTGAAAGTAAATGCATTTTTAAAACAATTGTTAACAGAAACTATGTTCATCTTGATAGGCCATGGAGAGGATGCTGACCAGAAATAACTTGTAGTGGTCTCTTCTTTTGAACTTCTGCCCACAATCATCACTACATGAAATATTTCAATGGTTCATTACACCATCTCCTTTTCCTCTCCCCACTGTATGGTCTGCTAACTCCACTCTTTTCTATATTTAAGAACTCCCAGTTCTTTCTCTATGGCACGTCCTCCCCAAAGATCATTCTAATTCATGAGGGCAGGAGTGGGGTACCTGGGGGCCTTCTGATTTTTCTGACCTATTTCCAATATTGCCAAGCCACCTGTACATTAACTAAGAACATTCTGTTAATATAGCTTTTGTAGGAGAGTAACTGCAAAGGTGTAGAACCAGAGGTTGGCCCAGAGTGTCAACTCTACAATGAATCTGGCTGCAGCCATTTTGCTCATTCTAGGTTGCCACATGAATGGGAGGGGGTGCGGGGGAATTTTTGCTAGTCTAAACAATTCTCTGCCCGTGGGAACCAAGGTCATTCTATTGGTAGGGGGTTGGGCGTTTTGTTAGAAAGCCCGCTAACCTATTCTATTGGGGAACATGGATGATTACATAGTACTGGGGTGGAAGTTTGACTTTGTAATAGTGTAACTCTTTGGAGGGAATTTTAGACTTGGTTTCACTTTTGACCGTGCTAATATTTTGTATTTAATAAACATGTTCTTTGAGGAAGCCTCTAGCCTCGGAGTTCTGATTTATTTGGCTCCCCATGACACAGAGTCTCACAGAAGTCCAAACCTCGCCATCTTTCAGGAGTGCTATTACAAAGACATCTTTCCAGCTCCCTGTCATTGTTCTTCTCAAAGCCAAATCCTTTGTTGAAACTCTACTCCAAACATGATTTTTCTTACCTCTATTCCCATACAAATCACAAAGCTACGCTTTGCTCCTTCTTATTGTCTTTTTGCCTTGCCTTGTTTCACTTGTAAAGTTCTTTCAATAGGATGCCTCTACTACTTTGTTCCTCAAAGTACATTGGTGGTGCAGTATAAAAGATAAATGGTAGTTGTTTTATAAGAGTGCAATTTCAAGAGGAATGAATCTGCAGTGGGTCAGACAACAATTGTACTGTGCTCTGAAAAGACACATACCCACTTCAAATTTGCCATGGCACATCCAGTGGGGACAAAGTACATTCATAATCTCCAGAATGAGAACATGACAGTGTTGGCTTAGGTATTTTCTCATAAACTCTGCTAGTTTTTTTTAATAGTCATAAAGAGAACTGTTTTCAGAAAGGTTGTAGCAAAAAGATACTGGGATGGCCATTTCTTTGATTAAATATAGAGGAGCAGTAGGCATAAAACTGGTTTCTCACCTTGCTCTATTCTTTCTAAGAACAAACACCAGGGAAGGAAAACAGAGAAAGCAATTTCTTCTTCTAACAGCAGAGAGAGATACATTTTATTGCTTGCCTACAAGATACTCCTATTGTTAGTACCTGTCAGAAGGTAGACCTTAAAAAGCAGTAGAACAAACCTGATCCAGCAGCTTCATCTTAGCTGTTACTGTTATTCCTAAGTAGCATTTCTCCAGATCTACAAGCTTCCATGCTGCCAACTATGCCAGAGACATGGAGATGCTGCCAATATATTGCTTACCTATGAATACTTAGCCTAGGCTTTGGCACTGCCATTTTCTGGGGAAAGCAAAATATGTGATCCTTGGTAATCATAAAGTAACAATTGCCACTAGAATGGCTCACTTCGGCAATATTGAAAGAGTATGTTCCATAAGTCCTTGGCCCTCTGAGGTGAGGAGAAAACACTGATTTTAGATCAAAGAACGGCAAAACGAGGCAAAGAAAGGAGAAAACGACATGGCAGAACAGTGTTCGCCCATATCTGATCCTGATATGGACTGCTTCTGACTTTTCCCAAGGGAGAAGGGGGAGGGAACCTCATAGGCTATAAGCTCATGGAAAGTATAATATCTGATGGAAGAGCACAGAAAAAAGTAAAGTGGGCCAAAGAGATTAGACTAGGATAAAATGAGCCTTGATAACATTTGGAACTGTTGGCATGAAGACTGATGGAAATAGAAATATCAAGGAAGGATTCACTTAAGCTAAGCTTTACTCTTGGTGACCATGCAGGGACATTTGTATAGTTTTCCTGGCAACAGTATTGAAGTGGTTTGACATTGCTACCTTCTGGGATTTGTTCTTTCAATTTCTCAGTTTAGCCTGAAGCCTGGAAATGGACAGTAGAACACACATATTTTTATCTGTTTCTGGCTCTCATGTTCATCTGCCTAAAACACCATTATAAAATCCCACATTCTCAACTTGGAGGTAATCCACATGCCCTCTTCACTCTAAGCAACCAATTATGAACTGTAATTCAAAGAGGAGAGAATCCCTTAAGGTGCAGTTTTAAAAAATAGCTTATTTTATCTTAATGTTATTGTTCACTAGTCAGAAACAGGCTATGGAATGGCTGGGGGTGGGGAAGATCTTGTTTGCAAAAAGGACCCTGGTGAGATCAGGACCCTGGTAAGAAATTGTGATCTGTATAGGCAAACTCCCTTTACTCATAACTTAGCTTTGATATATTCCTGAAAGAAAAGTCAGCAATAGATCATCCCCAGGAACATCTTCCTGTAATGTGGTTACAATGACTTTGGAACATTTTTCACAAAAATAAATACACACCAACACATTCAAGAACTGCTGGGCTTCGCTGTATCTGACATCAGAGAAACCAGCATAAATCCAGAGGCGTCAGAGCACATTCCAACGGATTTCCCATGTGGGCAATTGCATTGCATTGATTCATTTGCCAAGAAAGTCTCTGCACCTCTATGATGTCCATTACACAACTGGTGAGTATCAGTCACCAGAGAGAGCTTGCTGTCAACTATAAAAACAGAATGAGAGCATGACCCAGAGCTTGATGCAACAGGAAATATGCTGGTGAGTTTCTGGATCCCCAGACAATCTCATTATATTTGCCAGTGTAAACAGAATGACCCCATTGTGTGTTATGGGAAGAATCAAGATGGTGGTAGGGAAGAAAATGAATTCTGAACATTGGACAGATAATTGTATGGCACCTACACATTCATCAACAGCTTTAAGATACCTCTTCCATGTAGTGGAGTTTTTGTTGGATACTTTTAATACTTTGCCTGGGATAGCAATAGCAAAAAGGAAGCCTTGTAGCCTGCTTCACACATTATATAGTAGTCAACTATTATTACTGTTATAATTATTTATTATCGTTAGCAGCAGTAATAGTGGTGGCAATAACTATTGTGATTAAACCACGCTTTCTCTCAAAAACAGACTTTTGAATTTGCTGCCAACATAAGTGATTGGATGCAGTCCCTAAAAAATGATGAATGTGACTTTAAATCTATCTGTCACACTTGGCATAGCTGAGTGATAAAGCAGGTTCTTCACATGCAGGAGATCAGGTAGGTTTCCTGGAAGCACAAGGCAAACTTCCTGTATAGAAAGCTGCTGACAGCTGGTGCTGACAAAGGACTAGATGTCTGCCTTCGTAGCTCTCTTTATTTTCACACATAGAACAATGTGTGACATGATCTTAATTAAGCTCAGACTTTTGATACAAATAAAAATCTTCATAGCTCTTTGATGCCTTAAGGGGCCCAAATCCTTGCCATATTGTTGCTCCCTCCCTGTCTCCTTCCCCGCTGCATTCAATTCTATACCACTGTCTAGAAGGAAAAAGAGTCAAAGCAAAATGAAAATTGTTATTCCTTAGCTATTCATATCCTAAGAACACACAGGTGAGTAAGCAGCAGCAGCAACAACAACAAAGAACTAGAAGCTTCTGGAAAGCTGGGGTGGTTTTGGTTCTGGGGTGGTCTTGGTAAATAACTTACAGGACTAATATCAACTCTGGATGGCGGAGACTTATGGGTGACGAAAATGGTGAATTAGTTGTCTCTGAAAGAGTGGAGACAATAACACGGCAATGGCTGATGGATCAACAGCAAGCTTGATCTAATGGAATCTGTCCAGACAAGGAGAGGATGAGAGATTATTTGTGCTCCAAGTGGCTGCTCCTCATGAAAAGACTGCTGAATAGTGGTCCCTTCATGACTGTTAAGTACCAGGAGATGAGGGAAATCATAGGGCTCTCAACCATGGTGGAGACTTTAAGAACACTGGCTCATTTACTTCACTTTCTAATCACTTTCAAATTTACAATTATTTTACAGTTAAAAGATATCTTCCAAAGAATAAGTTTAAAAAACTACCGGTGTGTAAAACTTCATCACAAAGTAGAAAAAAGTTAACAATTTTAAATTGTTTAAAGAAAATAAAACAAATGGCAAAAAGCTAAATAAGAATTTAAGAAAGTTTTAAACAGATTAAGGAATCTGGCAAATTTAGAATATTAGGACATGCTTTAAGACTTTTGTTTCAAATATTTTTTTAGAATTATAAATGAAGAGAATACAAGTTAATACAAATTACAAAAATATATAAAGAAAAAAGAAAAAGGGTGTGAAAAAGAAAAAAAAGGACAAAAGCAGGTTAAAAACAGCAGGTAAAAATAATTTTAGTAACTTATCATCTCTAAATAAAGCATATCTCCCTTATTCCCATAACTCATCCCTTTTTTAAAGAAAACAAAGTCTAAATGCTATGTCAATCAATCTTAGTCAGCAAAAGTCCAGTAAGTGCAACCAGATTTAATTATTTTGTTCTTTTAACCCTGGTCAAGGAAGCCAATCTTATAAATCTTCCCTGAGTTTTTAAAATTATTTTAGCCCCTTCAAAAAAAATGCCAGAAGTAGTTTGTTGATCATTTGTGTTTCAAGGTGAAAATCCAATTAGCAGCAGATTCAAACCACAAGTGGTGTCACACTGCTATGCACATGCCTAGGATATAGAAATGTGATATAGCCGGGCAGAATTACCCACTCCCTCAGAACAAGGTAATCAGACTCATTAAAAGCTATTTATTCAGGTGGCATTTTTCCCATATCTGGTCAATTATTAAAGAAGAGCTACACGTACAAGTTCCATGTCTGTTGCTGCCACCTGTTACTTTGTTTCCCCTTCAATGTCTTGAAATGATGCCAATTTGATTCTCTCCTAATTAAGATTTTATATATATAGTAATGGAGACATAGGACAGTATAACTTGCTTCATGCAACATACTATACAATAACTCATTTGATTTTGGTTCAACATTAGGTTTTTGGGCTCAGGTATTTTGGGTTTGTTTTCCAAATAACTTTATTAATAATTATAAATAGAATAAAACTCAATACAAACTATAAAAAATAAAAACAGTAAAATGGCAAAAAATGAAAGGAGTATGTGAAATGGAGGAGTAAGAGGAAAAAGGGAAGGAGGAAAAAAAAGAAACAATTTCCTTCTTCATCCCAGCAGGTAAAGATGAGAGCCAATTTGCTTTAGTGCAGGGGTGTCAAACTGCCGGTTTCATCATACCGAAGCCGCGCCCACCCCATTGCTGGCAATGCAAAAAGAGTCATGATACGTCGCGACATGTCATGTGACATGGCGAGTTTGACACCCGTGGTCTAGTGGTCAAGGCACCAGGCTACGACACAGGAGATTGTGATTTCAAGTCCTGCCTTACTATAAGAGCCAGCTGAGAGACTCTGAGCCAGTCACTCTCTCTCAGCCCAAACACAGGGTGGTGGTTGTGAGGAAAATCACAGGGGGTAGGTGTGTTGGATATGGGTCACTGCCTTGAGTTATTTGTAAAAATAATAAAAAAGGAATATAAATTAATAAAACACAATTTTAATAGCTTATCACTGTATCCAAATAAAAGATAATCTCTTATTTTTACCATAGTTTATCTCTTACATAAGGAAAATGAGGTTCAAATGCTATGTCAGAACCTTAACAGAACTTTAACAAATCTCAAAGGTAGTTTGCTGATCATCTGGGTTTCAAAGCGAAAATCCTTCAGAACTTTAACAGATTTCTTTTGCATCAATAAATGAAATTTATCCTTTCGTTTGTCACTCCTAAAAATATTCCAAATATTCGCAGAGCTGTTTTGTCTATCGAGAAGGAAAAAATAATAATCCACATAGTTTCCTAGTTTAATATCTGTTCATCTCCTTTAAGGAGGAAATCATCCATCGGATCCATTTGTATTTCATATAAATCCCCCTTTAAATTAATTTCATAGGCATCCATTACATCTTGTTCTTCTTTTACAACTTTATTAGAACCTGCTTTGTCAATTTTACCAATCATCTGATCCATTCTGTCCAAAAGCTTGGCTGAGAGGTATTCAAAAGTTTGCACTAAGGATTTCTGCTCCTTCTTCTGTATCCTCCAGCTCTAGTGTTCTGCCTTCAAGATCTCCTTATTATAAAAAAAACCCCAAATAATCTTCTTTTTCCCGTGAGGATGTATCTTCTAAATAATTCAAAGCTATACTTTCAAATCCCTCTGGCCCCTTAATCCACTATTAGCTTTCCAAAATCCATATACTAAGTTCTGTTTTGCTGCATGGTACAAAAATAAATGTATTTTTAAAATACTTTAAATCAAATTTACACCATTGTCTTATAAGGAGGTGGAAACTCTCCCAATGAATTAAGTAAAACCTTGCCAATCCGAAGGATCTCAATTTCTCCAATATATAAGAAATAAAAATAATCCCAAAAAGTGATTAAGATAAAAGCCTTGGTTGAGCTTAATATCCATAAAGGTTGCTTTGCAAGAGTGAGCTTGATGTAATCCCGACTCACAGCCACTCTACTCATTAGCAGACTGTAAAAATGGCAGTTTCCACAATCTACTAATGAGGGGTGACTGTCTGGAGTCCCATGGATGAGCTCAATGATCAGTTCTGGAGAAATTACGCCAGCTCAGATCCGGCATCCAGCAGTGATTCCCCTCACAAATTTCCCCAGCAAAACCTCAGCTTGCCATGGCACTTACAGAAAGTGACTTGTGCTATGACTTTAGAAAAACTGAGTAAAGAAAACTTGTATTTTGTGGAAATACAAATTGTTTGCATTGTAAAACTTGTATTTCCGCAGGTACAAAAATTGTTTAGTCAATTAGGAAAGAGATCATTGGCTGAAAGTAGAAAATAAAACAAGAAAGAAACTTGAGATTATGAATATAGAACTGGGATACTAGAGGAGTTTAAAATTCCAGGCAGGAGAAAGAAAAGTGAAATTTAGAAAACGACAAACATACGACACTTGAGACATTTCAAGGGATTTTTGAAGAATTGGGAGAGGACCTATAACCAAACTAACAGCAAAATTTTCTGTACCTGTAAATGTATTTTTGAAAAAGATTATAAAGAACTGAAAGATGTGACAAACAACAACATGAAGGAATTTATGGATAGACAGAAAGAAGAGGGGAGACAAATCCAAGCTGATGTAGACATGTTGGAAAAGAAAGAAATTGTGAAATATAAAATACAAATTAGAGTCAGAGTGGAAATAGAAATGACAAACCAAAGGATGAAAAGGAACCTGGGCAAGGATTTATCTTTGATTTGCAAAAGAAGGTTTTTCCAGAACTCTCCATGGAGTTCTCAGTCATCCACATCATGGCTGTCCCAAATGAAGTCATCCAGCTCATGGCTGTCCCAGATAAAACCCCCAAGGGGCCTCAATGACTCCCAGAGAGCTGATGACTGACCTTCAAAATGCTAACAACCAGATGATTGTAAGGAATATAAATTCTTCCATTCCCCACCATTCAGTCAGAACTGAAGATGCTTCTTGGATGCGAAGCGAAGCATCTTCAAGAGAAAAAACACAGACCAGTTGCCTTTTGAAAAAGCACCTTTGAGTAAAATCTTGAAGATATTTTTGAGATGAAAAAAAGAAAATTTGAATGGAAATTTAACTCCACAACAATGATGAATGAAAAAAATAAAATTATCAAAAGCAATAAAAGAATTTCAAATTTGGCTTGTTTGATGAAAGTTAATATAAATATTTTTATAAAATTCTGGAAACCCTTTAGGGACTTTTTGAGACTCTTGAACAGAAATGGCAATGAGTTTTGGGTTTGTAAATGGATGAGAGGGATTTAAGGGAAGAAGTGAAGTATTTAATGTCATGAGGATTGGGGAAATATTAATGTTTGTACTTGTTGCAAGGAAGATTGGAAGTTGCTTCTTTAAATATTTTTTCTATTTTTTGCAGTTTATATTTCTTTTCTTTCTATTTTCTTTTTTCAGATTGAATTTGTATTTTGATGGCATTTATATTAGTATTTTTGAATATGTTTTAGTGTTGTAAAGGTCTTTAATAAAAAGTATTTTTAAAAAACCCTCTGGGTGGTGAGCCTTTAAGAGACTTTACATTCAATCAATCAATCAAAATAGAGATGGAAGGGACCTTCGAAATCTTCTAGTCCATCCCCCTGCTCAAGCAGGAGACCCTATACCATTTCAGTCAAGTGACTATCCAGTCACTTCTTAAAAACCTCCAGTTTTGAAGCACCTATAACTTCTAAAGGCAAGCTGTTCCACTGGTTCCATTCCCTCAGAGTAATAGTTATATTCACAGTAACAATTGGTTAGAGCAAAAAGAGAACTAGAGCTTTGCTTCTTAATGTTCGGTGATGCTTTGCTCGCAGTCACTCACGCCCTGATAATTTCCTGGTTGGATTACTGTAATGCACTATATATGGAGCTGCCCTTGAAGACTATTCGGAAACTATAATTGGTCCAGAAGATGGCAACACACACAGTTCTGGGCACCCCATGGTTTTCAGGACTTCTTCTCCCTGAGGGTATCTGCTTCTCCCACCAGGTTAGAGAGAGTGGATGTGTTCCAAGTCTCTTCTCTTAAATGACATCATCAAATGGGTCTTAGGAAGTATGCTTTCTTTGTAGCTGCCCCTGCCCTCTGGAACTCTGTTCCAGAGACCTGACAAACCCCAACCTTCCTTGCCTTCCTAAAGGCCTTGAAGCTTCCTAAAGGCCTTGCAGCTTTCAACTCCAATGTTGGGGAGGATAAGGCTGCAGCCCAACAAGATGGTATGTGGACGTACGGATAGTAGTATACCAGGATGCCAGGTGTTTTTACACACCTTTATAGATTTTTATTCTGTCTGGCTTTTTGGTTGTTTTCATGATTTTGTGTACCACTCAGGGTTGCTATAATATGGGTGGCTATATAAGTCTTTTGAATAGATGGATGGATGGATGGATGGATGGATGGATGGATGGATGGATGGATGGATGGATGGATGGATAGATAGATAGATAGATAGATAGATAGATAGATAGATAGATAGATAGATAGATAGATAGATAGATAGATAGATAGATAGATAGATAGATAGATAGATAGATACTCACTCCACTATGGACCCAGTTAAGCAGGTTGCCTCTATTGATTGATTACAACCATTTAAAAGTGTTGCCATTGCCGTAAGTGCAGATTACTTATTTTACCAAGAACCAATCCATCAAAAGGTATTTTAGGTTCAGAGTTGCTGTGTTATCTGACTGCTCTCAATCCACTATAATATGTGAGTTTTACAAGGCGTATTCAAGGAAACAAACCACCAGGTGATCTGATAATGATACACTTGTAAGATAAATATAGCCATCAAACCTCACCACTAGGTATTACTAGCCATAAAATGAGAATTATTTACCACCATCACTAGTTAATCTGGAATATTTTTCTAAATTGGGCAACAACTAGTTCCAAAGCAGGTGGGGGTGGAGCAAACCAAACATCTGGAGATGGTAGGTAGACACTATGCACACATTTCTCTTTGCCACTTTGCTCTTTTAACCATCAAAGGCCAGAGGCACCTGGTCCTTGGCAGAGAGTCATAAACTGAGGTAATCCACTTCCACCTGTAGTGAGAAAAAAGTTACAACTGGTTTGCACAAGCTGGACTGAACTTGCTACATAACACCCCTGCCACTAAGTTATCATGTTCTGAAGAAACAAAGTTCTCTTTTAGCAATTTTGCTGATTTATAAGATAATTTTACATTGGGATATTGAAAGACTATGAGATCTGAAACTATTAGGCTTTAATGGAATAGCGCCTCATTACAGAAGCCAGTCTGGCAAGAATACATCTGTTCCTGATTCCCAGCTTTAAATCTATCACAAGAATACAGTCTTTTTTCTCAGCACAACATCAGACCTGTTCTCAGCTTGATTATTTTTTAGCATCTTGATCATGGACGAAAAAAAGGCTTTGAAGAATTTTTTTGTATAAATAGACACTCTACAAATTTAATGGTTGCTTGAGATGCTTTTAAGGCACATATTTGTAATCGTATTATTGCTTAGGCTTCATAGAAGGGGAATAAAATTTTAAACAGGAAAACTTGGAAAACTTTTGAATATCTATGAACTACATAACTGTATTTGAACTATATAATCAGAATTACATAAAGCTTTTACATTTGCTAAACTTAATCCCCTTTAATGTGCTGAATAAATCATATAAAGCCATGATATTGAGTGTGAAGGGAAAAACCTGGTAAATTATTGGCCTCCTGATTGAAACAGCAACAAAAAGAAATATTATTTACACTATTAAGCATGCTCAAGACAAAATATATGTTGACTCTGATCTTATAAATCAGTGCTTTTATATCTGATTTTATAATAGTGAGTCAATGGTTACCGAAACAGAAATTAATCAATTTTAAAATAATGTAGTTCTTCTGAAGATTACCTATTACCAAGCTGCTTATCCAGTTGTACCTTTATCTCTTCAGGAAATAATATATTCGGGAAACAATAATATATTACTTCTATGAAAACTAGAAAAGCATCTAACCCTGATAGCTTTCCTATCAAATGGAAGAAGACATATACCTTTTTGTTTCGCTCCTATATTGTTGACATTTTATAATGATGTATTTTTGAATGAAGTTTTTCCAACTTATTTTCATACTGCTTTCATGACTCTGATTTTGAAGGCTAATAAAGATTCTGCTTATTAAATGTGGTTGTTGCCAGCAACTCTGGCAAATTGATTATACATCCTGGGCAACTGGATGTTATAAAAATGATGACAAGCCTTGAGTAATATTAGTGTATATATTTCTATATATTTTTTGCTTCACGGATCATTATCTTGCAATGGTGAAGATCCCTGTGGCACTATAAGCTCAACCTCTGGGAATGTATATTTTCAGAAGAGTCACCTGTGATGTGCAAGTGAGAAATAAGGAGTCAGGCTATATACAACTCGCTGGAGAAGTAAATGGCAAGCCATTCAACTATTCTGCCAAGAAAACTAAATGAATTCTCACAATTCTCATCTTCCATGACACTGGAAGATGAATTCTACCCCAAATTGGAAGGGATTGTTAGCCTTTTGAGATATGCCAGGTCAGGAAACAGACACTATAAGAAATACTGGAACTTGACTTTCTTGATACAGTATAGACTATACTTGACTGCTTAATAATGTACCCTCCCTCTTATACCAAAGAAATTCAAGGCAGGGCAATCTTAAATTTCTTTCTCACATTTTCTTGCATTCCTAGACTAAGCTCATGTTTGCTATTGATTTTGCTCAAGGTCACCTCTGTGCTCCTCTGTAGGTATTCCATGTGCTATTGGATAGTGGTACTGGTGTTAATGATGTGGCTGGATTATAGCATATGATACAGTTTCTGAACTCATTGAGACTTATGCTAATGGGAAGAGAACAAAAAATGCAAATTAATCAAAATAGATTTGAGATATATCCATCTTGATAAGCTATCTTTCTTCTCCGGCTCAAGGATGTGCTATCCATTTTGAATAGACCTGATTTTTACGGTATTTATGTGCCTACTCTGCAAAACACACAGATCTACACAACATAGGCTAACTTCATACTAAACCTGGCTCTTTAGCCTCCATCCATCCATAGCTTTGCTGGCTGGTATGAGCAAAGGCCACAATCTTCTGGCATGATAACATGCATGTATAAGAAAGGCAACCCAGTTTAAGTAAGACTCAGAATCTGGAACACTATTTTCATATACTATATGATTTTTATTTTTAAAATAAAAATTTATTTGAAAAAAATAAACTTACAAATATAGAAAAATATATAATCATAAATTACAGAATAGGAATTGAAGAGTATTTTGTTATGCACTTTTTAATCTGGTTGATTACAATAATTAAATGCATGGTCATCTTTTTAGCTGTGGGTGTCTTATTTTACCAATAAGCAGTAACAGTATTCTAATTTCAAACAGAGTTGCTGAATTCTCTCTCTTCATTAAATGTAGTTTATAGTTTGTAAGCTTTTAGAATTGGCATATTTGTTAAAATAAACTACCTGGCACTCTGACAACTCTTCTGTGCCAATAGAATGTGGATAACCATATTTACCTTCTTCACAAATGTTCTAAGCACCATGAATGAAAATAGATATTTGCTCCTCAGACTTCCAGCTAAAAATACCAGTTACATTATAAGTTGCTATATTCTCTGTCACTGATTTAAAATAGACTTGTCTCATTTTGGCATGCAACAAGACATAATTTCCAAGTATAACGCTAGACAGACAGATGAAAGTAGGCAGGTAGCTAGGTAAGTAGATATCAGATTGATTCTATCTATCTATCTATCTATCTATCTATCTATCTATCTATCTATCTATCTATCTATCTATCTATCTATCTATCTATCTATCATCTATCTATCTATCTATCTATCTATCTATCTATCTATCTATCTATCTATCTATCTATCTATCTATCTATCTATCTATCTATCTATCTATCTATCTATCTATCTATCTATCTATCTATCTATCTATCTATCTATCTATCTATCTATCTATCCCGCTCAACCAGCAGCCTATTAGTGACCCTGAGTTCATTCCAGCATGTTTATCTGGAAATCCAATGATGTAAGGAGTTCCAAAGCCCATCAAGGTCTCCTAAAGGGGGCTTCCGGTTTTGACATCGCAGCGATGCAGACGCAGGAAGACAGGGCTCTTTTGCGTTCGATTTCGCCCCGCTGGGGGACCCTGGAAAGGGTCGAAAGTCACCCTGTAGAGGTGACAAGCAAGGAGGGGAGCCTCATTGATTGCGGGGGGTGGCAGGCCTCCTGTTTGATCTGAGGAAGTCCTCCAAACCGGTGGGGCAAAGACTGGTTACATTCGCGTAGCCAGTCCTAAGCTGCTTACAATGGAAGACAATAAGCATCAACAAGCAACATTACAGCAACATGGATGAAACTGGGTGAGACCTGACCCTCTCTTTATGATTTTAAGACCTCTTCCTGAAAAACTACCCAAAACATTCCCCTCGATGAGAGAGGAAAGGGGAAAAGAAAAGCGGCGATTTAATTACTTGGGGAAAATGGAGAAAACTACAAGACTAAGTTGGAATTAATATATATATATAAATGGCTTGGAAATTTGGGGACTAAATGTGCTTTTAAGACCTTTTTTTTTAAAGAGACTTGAAAAGTCTGCAATATAAGTTTTGGATTAAAAACAAAACAAAACTGGAAAACGACGTCAATGACATCTAGTGGTGAATATATGGCACTACGACTTATTATGCCTAAAAGAAACCTGGCTCAAAGCCCAGATTTAGATAAGACTTTGGCTGGCCTTGAAAGCTTTTACTTTTGAAGATTGCAGCTGAGAAAGAAAAGGCTTGGGGGCTGTCTGAATTGGCCTGTCTGAACTACGAATTGGCCTGTCTGAACTACGAATACAAATACTGACTTTCAGAACTGTATTGTGGAACTATTTTCCTGTACAAGAAATATACACTATTGTCTGATATGATGAAACATTTTGGATTATAAATCTTGACTGATAAATAACTTTTAATGGTTCTTTCTTCTCCCTGGACAGAAAGGATATATTTCTCATTGGATAGAAAAAAATGAATTTTACTTATATTTGCTTAGGGGAGGTAAGAAAGGATTAATAAGTTGGTTGGATAATCTGGAGCTCCAATAATAATTAACTGAAACTTCCTAAGTTTTCAAACAGATTTCTATAAAGGCAATTTACAAAAAAATAAAAGGGATGTTCCATATTTAGCTCTAAATGGTAAAAAACCATCCTTAACATCTGTCTCCAGAAGCCTCAGTTTGACAAACCACCAAGAAAATACTGATGAATCACAGAAAGAAATTCTCTCCATGTTGAAATTAATACAAGAAACAATTGCCTTAGCTCATGATGAGATTAAAAATAACACAAAGGAGATAAAAGAACAATTTTCTAATTTAAATCTACAAATCCAGAAAATAACCACAGAGAAGGAACTAGCAATCCAGAAAATAGAAGGAAAACTAGAGAAAGCTGACCTAAATATGGAGGACCCAAAGGAAAAAACTAATGGCCAGACTCAGACAAATGAAGAATTAGAAGACATAACGATAATATTGGAAATGGATAAGACATTTTATCAACCAAGATTTCAGAGCATACTGGAGGATAAGGAAGGAAAGCCGATGGAATGGAAGATAGAGCTGTTACCAGAACTGTGGGGAATTGGACAAGGAGGGAGGCTGTTTAATGAATATCAATGGGCTAGCTCTTCCAAAAATACTTTTAACTAAATTGTTTCTTTTGCTCCAAATAATATGCACAAAAATAGAGGAAGAATTATTTGATGATCCAAATGCACTGATTTGGAAAGTTAGTTGGCAAAGAAAGAAAGCTAGAGTAAGACTGAAGAAAACAGAAGCTTTGACCTATTAGAGGGGATATTATTAATTAGATGTTTGAATGTGGTTAAGAATAGATTGCTAGAAATAGAAATATTATTATAACTAGATAGATAAGATTGGTAATCAGAATATCGTATTTTGACATGAAAAGTGAAATAAGAAAATGCTAAGAAGTTTGAATAAGGTAAGCTTTTGGTTACCCAAATAGAACTTGTTTTGAAACTATAAATGATTGGGATATTTTGATATGGATGGGAAATTAAAACTGAAAAAAAAATGAAAATAGGATAGTGACTGAATAAATGGATATTGAGTGCAAATGCAATTAAGATATGTTTTGGTTAGATATTAATTAGATATTGGTTAGATATTTTAAACTGATATCATTGATATTATTAGAAAACTTTAATAAATGCTGATAATCAACTGTATATCTATTGATAACAATAAGAATTGTATTTGCTTAATGTAGAAAAATGTTTATTACCGGAAGAAGAGAGGAGGTATTGGATGGTGTAATATTGGATTTAGTTTGAAGAAGCTTATATGTACCACAGAATTATTAATGGACCCAGTCAACACGTTGTCTATTAAGCACTTGTTTGTAAAAATAGAAAATAAAATATTTATATATATATATAAAAAGGCCTCCTAAAGGAAAGGAATGGGATACTTCCCAATTCTTTTCCCTTTCCCTCAAAGCTTTCAGTGTTACTTCTCCTAGTTATGCTTCAGTGTTTTCAGCTGTCCAGAGAAAATCCTCAGGGAGACAAGCATCACTTATTTAGTAAAGGTAGCTTGCAGTTGAAAGGAGATGCACCAGTGTTCCATTCCGACTTGCCAAAGATGCAGGAGATGTCCTCAGGCAGGACAGATCTCTAGCAGGACGATGGATGTAGGTAAGCTTCTGAAAAGAACCTCTGGTGGACTCTGTTGCCTTCTCTTAATACATCTACCCTTCTCTTTCATACTGTGAAACTGCAGAAACTGCCTCAAGGCAAGTAGTCTCCAAGTAATATCTATGCTGATTTTAACCTTCTTATTTAAGCCAGAGGGGAATATATGTGTAACAACATATATTATTTTTCTAATGACGAATTTGAAACAAATAGACTAAATCTTGAGACCCTAGAATACTGTAAAATTCTAACACTGGCTTGCTTTTTTTCTCTTATTTATATATTACCAGAATCCAAAGTCTATAGTAGTTTACAACAATAACATGTAAAACAATACAGATTAAAAAATACAACTGGCATCCTGACTGTCATCAACTGAAATAGACTGCATTAAAAAAAAAAAAAGTTAACAGCTAGCTGTAATTCTGGGAATTAAGACCAGGGATGCAGAGGGGAAGAGGGTAAAAATAATAATAATCAAGATGGGGGTTACCACCAGGTAATCAAAGCCCTGCCCCTTTTAAAATGTGTTGTGGCTACCATCTTGATTCCCCTCTCCAACATCTAGGAAATCATCTAGGACATCTAGGAGAGGGGGGAAAATCCTATCCAGGAGGCAACTTCATTTTTGCTGCTCAGTTGAGAAATTCCTTTTCTTTTTTTCTATGCTCTTCTTTCTTCAAAAGGAGCTGTGCAATTTCCACCAATATAAGTATTCTTATTCAAGCCAGCAGATATGAATAGGCCTACTTTCTAATTCCTATTTTTTCTGGGTAGCCCTCAGTCAATTAGGTTTATTGCAATTCACAAAACTATATTTGCAAACTGTTTTGCTATTTACTTCTAACATTTCCGCTCAACCTACTCCCAGGAATTATTCCCTAGTTATGTTTTCAGATTGCTCCTCAATTTTCTTTTATTCTGCTTTTCTGAAAAATTGACAATTCCTGGCTTTCCTGCTCTTTTTTTTTTTATAATTCTGTCATTCCCAACTGTGGTCATATACTTTATGTATCCTTACTAGAAATAATGTGAATGTAATTTCTAACTGAACTTTCTCTCAGATACAAACATTATTGTCACTGGATCTTGTTGCATTATTTTTTATGTTTATTGCATTTTGTATATGATTTTAGCTTCCTTGTTCTAGTAATAGTTCAGCGTCTGAGTTTATTTCCCTTGATGTGTATTTTGAAGTTGCTTTAGTTTTCTAAATACATTTCAGAGCTGCTACATTTCAGAGTTTTGTCAATGGTTATTTAGCGTAGATGTCAGATTTTCCTTTAGTATCCATAATTAAAGGTCAACCATCCAGCATGTGTATGTTCAGTTAATATGCTGTATATGCAAGGCACATTCATGCATATAGTTGAGTGTATTTTGTACTAGGTGATGATTACCTGGCTTAGATCCTTCTCTGTCATTTTCAACCTGACCCTACTTTGCAACAGAATTGCAAACTAACTTTGCACATTTGGGAAATAATGTTTTAGTTTCAGATATCACATTCACATTGATGTACATTTACCACATGAGAGTCTTTTCCCTTAATCTCTTAATATACTGTATTTCAGAGCTGTAAATAGGAAATCATGGAGGACATTGATTATCCATGTGATATTTAATGTCATCCTTCCTTGACAATTGAATATGAATTGAATATGAATAGGGAGACCAGGCCAGGAAACTAAACTGAACTAAACCAGGAAGTCTAAAACTACTTTTATTGAGACTGGTTATATTAACAGAATCTTGCAGATTGGATTGTGCCAAATTTCCTCCCTTTTCTTTACTTTTGCTATAAGAGAGGCTTCTGTCTGAGGTGCTTCCGAGTGTTATCTAGTTGCTCTGGATTTAACAGAATATCAGAGTGGGAAGCCCCTGCTCAAACAGGAGACCCTGTACCATTCTGGTCAACTGGATGTCCAATTTCTTCTTTAAAACCTCCAGTGATGTTCTGGAGGCAAGACATTCTACCAATTAATTGTTCTTACTGACAGGAAATTTCTCCTTAATTCTAGGTTGGATCTCTCTTTGTTAAGCTTCCATCTGTTAGTCTTATCTTGCCCTCAGGTTCTTTGGAGAATGGGTTTGACCCCCTTCTCTCTGTGATAGCCCCTCAAAATATTGGAATACTGCTATTATATCACCCCAGTTGTTCTCTTCATTAGACTAGACATTCCAAATCCCTGCAACTGTTTTTTGTGTGTTTTAGCCTCCAGTCCCCTAATCATCCTTGTTGCTCTTCTCTGTACACTTTCTAGAGTCTTAACATCTTTTTTTGTATCTAAAACTGGATGCAATATTCCAAGTGTGGACTTACCAGTGAGGTATAAAGTGGTCCTAACAGTTCATGTGATCTTAACACTATCCCTCTGTTGATGCAGCCTAGGACTGCATTGGCCTTTTTGGCAACTGCAGCACATTGCTGGGTCATACTTAAGTATCTGTCTACTAGGACTCCACTAGGACTCTTTAAAATGACACTTTAAAAATATTTCAGCCCTTTTTGGGGCTGAATGACAATGGATCCTGCATTTTTTCCTATCAAATTCATCTTCCTTATTCTGAACAATGGATGAATAAATTCTCATTTATAAGTTTCACACAAAATAAAGAGCCTGTTCATTCATAATCATAATAATACACAGTGGTAGAAATACCCTAGTTGTTGTTGGAGATTAAAGGATTTCTATGTGCAACTGAAAGCTTGCCTAAGAGTGAGAATCAGAGCAACGATAAATGAAGCAAGTTATTTAATCATTATAATATAAAGAATATTTATTTACAGAAAATCTGTTATAACTTGGGTTGTGGTTATATTCAAGTGGCCTTGGTGTGTCTCATGAGAGCTAGTAGGGAGAAGATACTTTGGGTACCAACCTAAAAGAACTGAGATCCAAAGAATGACTGTTAAGGTGGTTCAAATGAGAACAGGTTTATTGCATGCTAACACTCTACAAGAATCCGAACTATTAACAGTCAAAGCAAATTGGCAATAGATAAGAGTCAATGGAATTAAAAGTGGGCTGGATTTAGATCACTTGTGGGCGCGAAGGGACTCGAGATTGATGATGCACATGACCCCTCCCTCGGGCTCAGCCTGGTCATCTTCTACAGTGGGACATTCTCAGCAGCAAGCTCTCTACCCCTGGAATAGTCTGCTTCCCAGGATCAGATGTGCCTCCTACCAGGAGAATCAAAGTACTCTGTGGATGCATGCCAGGAAAGGAAAAAGGAAATACATGATGAAATCATCTGAGATCAGCAACTTCTGAAAACAAAAAACAGGCAGAGTGATAGACAAAGGAGACAGGGAGTAAATCCTTCACTCTCTATCTATCCTCACATTGTGTCCTAGGTAGTTGATCTTGAGATGCTAAAGATTCAGTGCCATTAGAGTCACACTTCCAACAGTATCTCCAGGACTATTCTCTGACTCAATATATTCCAATCCTCATTCTTAGGACAATATTCTTAGTTCACTCCTTGAATTTATTTTATACTATCGTATAGAAAAAACTATCTGAGGATGACTGACTGAAGAAACAATATTAAAAAATTCACTCAAGAATAGTAACAGTAAATTAAAATAATTAAGAACATGATAAAAATATTGAAGCAATGCAGCTTGTTGTGTTTTCTAAGCAGTGAGAGTGTGGAGACCCCTTGCAACTCTGTAGGGAGTATAGCTATGATTAGACCACAACAATTGCCAATTGTTAGAGTGGTATGTTTGTCCCAATGCAATTCCAACATTTCTATGATTCATGTGACCTTTCCAAATTACACTGTAAACAATACGCACAACTGTAATTCAGTATTAGATTCTCACACTTTTTTTAACTATCCTGCAGTGTGGTTTTATTTCTTATTTTTTGGCCTATTGCAAAAATATTAACGTCATATTTTTGGCAACTTCAAGGAACTTGGCTTGTGACAACAATATAATTTTAACTATTGAAGGCATGTGCTGCTCAAAAATCAAAGGCTTAATTTTTGCTGTTTTTGCACATGGAAATTCATTTTATTGTGATTTATCACATCTCATTTAATATAGATTACATTGATTAGAACAGAACAGAACAGAACAGAATAGAATTCTTTATTGGCCAAGTGAGATTGGACACACAAGGAATTTGTCTTCGGTGCATAAGCTCTCAGTGTACATAAAAAGTATAAGTGATAAATCATGATCATAGTCATCGTAAAAATAAATTCATTTAGAAGTTTAATAGTCCCACATATTTAGGATTTTATTAGGGGCAATATAACTTGCTTTTCAAATATAGTATGTGCTTAAGTGAAAACAATTACCTGTTTAGGCCTGCTTTTGACCTTATAATGATAATTCTAACTGAACTAATATCAAAAGTATCACCTACATAACAGCTAGGTTAAAAGCATGTGTTTTATCTTTATGATTTCTGTTTTTCTCATGGCTAGTTAGAGGAATATGGGGAACTTGTCCATTTTAGCAGCTGAAATTTAAGTACAATCTTGCCCATTTACTTAAGAAGTTCCCTGCAGGTTTTCTATAAATAACCCAAATGTATGATGGAAACTTAAAATCAAACACAAACCCATTTTGTTTTTAGAAAAAAAACCTAATCCCTCCAGTTATCCTCTTATCTGGAGTACAGCCCCTTGCTCACATTCTGATGGAATTTAGCAGTGTTGACACAACATCAACAAATCTGAGCAGAAATTCTTATTTTGTTTTCTAATACAATCCAAAACTAATGTGTTCTACATGGCTTGCCTAGTCTTTTATAAATGAAGTGCAGGATGGTCATGAAGATGTATTCAGGTACCATGAAAGTTGTTATACTGGATTCCTGTAAACTATAAGGCCCAATTTAAAGTGTTGACATTAGTTTCTAAGATGTACATGACTTACAACTTCATCACATAAAATGCCACTTCACCCCATTGCTTTCTGACATAAGATCAGCAAGGGATGCCATGCCTGTGGTCCCTTCTGTGGCAATGCAGTGGCTAGGAGAGGGACTTCCAATGGCAGTGACAATCGGAGAACAATCTTCCAACGATTTAGAATAGCTCTGGTCTCTGTCCTATCTTGTTTGGAAAGATACTTGAGGACAGATGTGTATTTATTACTGACACTTACACGGTAACTAGTGATTAGCATTGAATTCCAGGACCTGACTTGCCTTTTTAAATTAGCATTAAATGGTGTTTATTTTTTAATTGTCGTGTGTTGTGTTGTCTACTTACTTTGACTAAATCTTTAAGATTCTCTTCGGTACAGGTTCCTCTGGCAGGAAGAGTGGTATCAGTACAGTCAAGCCCACAAAAACGTATATGGCTAGACACCTGGCATTAGCTATGTATGTTAGCTAATTATTGGAGAACAGCTAAGAGTCCTTTAAGAGGCTGGCTTTCACTTGGTTCAGGTTACTTTAAATGTTAAAAATTCTCAGCTGGAGTCATACTAACCCAGTTTAATCGGGAAACCCAAATGTTTTGTTTCTCAGAACATCTCAGCAATGAACTGTGTATATAATTCTAAGATCTCATTTAAACAGATAACATTTAACTATCTAAATTAAATCAACCCAACTCTATTGAATTATTTTGAAGTTCTGGGTGCATGATTGTTATCTTCTTTTTCTCCTTTCATTAAATTAAGTTCTTTCTAATATCCAGGCGTTTGACTGTGTTGTTCTAAAACAGAATTTCTCCATAAAACCTTTCTCACAGGCAGAAAACCCTCGCAGTCTTGCATTCTTGAAGTTGTTCACAATGTTTTGTTTCACATTTGACAAGAGAATTGAAAGTGCGTGGTTTTTTTTCTTTCTCTCCTACCTGCAGACCAGGACAAAAGAAACTCCTGAAGCAGTTGGGGCATGCTGGCTGAGGAATTCTGGGAGTTGAAGTCCACAAGTCATAAAAGGGCCAAGTTTGAAGACCCCTGTATTAGGGCATGCCAAAAAATTCAACTTGATTGGAGGTAGCCTATTATAATTTAGTGGAGCATTTTTAGATTATAGTTACAATTGTTCGCCCTTCCCAAATCGTAGGTGTAGACAGGAACAGTATTAATATTCTCATGGGAAGTATTCATACCATAAAGTCAAATGCTTTTTCTTTGCATTTTTGGTAATTGTTTTAGATCCTAATTGGAGAATAAATATATAAATATATAACCAATGACGTAACTGGTTCCAAGGGAGGAATCCCAACACCTGCCTGCCTCCAAGACTGGACCATATTCCAGAATGTTTCCAAAAAGGATACACACACACACATTTACAATACTTGTTTTCATATATATCATCAATCACACATCTAATTCACATATTCCCACATACAGAACAAATCCTCAAGAAGCCAACTTTGTTCTCATCCTCATTTATCAGTAAAGTCTCTAACCCATTTAAGTGCCCTTCAAAGAGTGTGGATGATACTCTTCATTCTCCTTGACTATGCCAGCTTGAGGTAGGATACCACATTCAAAGGGCAGTAGTTTGAGGAAATCTAATGCAGATTCTGTGGTCTTTTTCCTCAGAAGAAGATTTATATTTCAGTTTAAGAAGATAATTAGCTTTCCTGTATTCAGCATCACTGAAAGTTCCATCAGCATCACTGAAAACTCCATCGGACTGATTCTCTCTATATATTAAGAATTAAGACCATTTATTCTTGGTGTGACTTTCAGTAATTATTGAGTAGAATTCTGTGATTTTTGTTATTGTCTTGATTAAATAGATTCACTAAAAGGGAGAAATTTCACTGGCAACACTGCAATGGTGATATACCATTTACCTATTATCTGAACTGTTTCAGTACCCCTAATGGGACTCAGGGAAATGTTTTCACATATTTCCAATACTGAGGTTGTACGTGAAAAATATACAGGATAAAGTGAGCTACAGGAAACATAATTAGATGAGCAAAATCCACTTTACTGTACGCCTACATTAACAGAATCTTGCAAATCTGAAGGTACAAGCTTCCAGTCACCACTTTTAGCTGCCTTATCAATTAGGGTTGATCCTTCCTAAGTTTCTTTCTCTGACTGTAAAGCAACTGTGGGCTCCTCCTCTCTTGTCCAATCATTCCCTAGACAGCATTTCTTTCTCTCATCCCCCAAGGTCATCCATACATTCCACTATGCAAACACTGCATCACTGCCCTTCGTTCACTGTTATACTTACCTTAAGCCTAACCTATCACTTTTCAAAGGGAAGAAAGGATGGTAACAAGCCCCAAAGTTTGTGGGAGAGGGAAGAAGATGGACTACTGTATAACAAGCAACACAGGGAACAACAGCGTGCTGGCCAAGGCCTTCCTCTTAAACGCTGTGCTTATACTATTAAAACTAGCAGGTAGGATTTGAGAAATAAAGAGATTTGTACTC
Source organism: Azemiops feae (assembly GCA_023970755.1). Classification (NCBI taxonomy): domain Eukaryota; kingdom Metazoa; phylum Chordata; class Lepidosauria; order Squamata; family Viperidae; genus Azemiops; species Azemiops feae. The sequence goes on from JALGBA010003956.1 coordinate 1,134,538, forward strand.
CTGCACGTGACTTGCTCTTTTAAAAACTGCTGATTCCAAAGCTTCTTGTACACAGGAAGGAAGTTCAATAGCAGGAGCATCAAAACCTTATAATCAAGGTCACAGATGCCTCTGGGGGAAAGATTGGTCTTTTTTGGGGGGGGGGATGATATAAACTACTTCTGGTTATTTAATTAAATGATTTTCTTAGAAACTAACTCAACTACCTTTCAAGGGAATCTTACATGCTGCCAGTGACAGTGTCAAAAAGCTCAAAAGAAGTTTCCACTAAGCTAAAATGAAGCAAGTTTTCCGTTTCATCAATTGAATGTGAGCTTGCAAGAGATGACTTTGGGGAAATCATTCATGGCTTTGCAAGAAGCAAGTGTCGGCACAATAAAGCTTTAAAATGAATTGGTCTGTTTATGAAATGTTATCAGTTGAGCTCTTCCATTAGGAAAACAAAATCAAAAGATGGGTAGGATAATATTTTATTGTGACTAAGGAACAACTGAGAACTTTAAAAAATTGTCAGCAAGCTTTAGAGGATTCTTTTTCACTCTGGGAATTATGTTAAGAAAAACTGGTAAAGGCAGGTGTTTGAAGACTTGATGGAAAAGCCCCAGGAAGGCAATGATGTAATTTCAGAAATATATAGTAAGAAAATGTAATTTCAGAATTAAATGAAAATGTTTTCCTTCACAGGACTGTATATGTGGATGTGGCTGGGGCTGTAGGAAAGTGTGTTGAAGGGAAATCATATTATGCATATATGAAAGCATAGATGTCTGCAAGGCCTAGAACAGTGATGGAGAACCTTTTAGAGACCGAGTGCCCAAACTGCAACCCCAAAAACCCACTTATGCATTGTCGAGTGCCGGGTGGGTGTGGCCCATTGGCTGGGCGTGGCCCATTGGGTGGGCGTGGCCCATTGGGTGGGCATGGCTGTGGTGGTAACGGCAGACTGGGTGGGACTAAAAAGTTCAATCAATCAATTCCAACTTTGCAAGATCTTTTTTTTTCCCGTGAGAAGTTGAAATTGACTGGTTGAACCTTTTTTTTTTTTGCACACGGCGGCGGAGGCCTAAAGTGAAAAGGTTTTATAAAACCCAGCTGAAGGCCTAGGACTGGGGCGACGGCGCGCGTGCCCACAGAGAGGGCTCTGAGTGCCGCCTCTGGCACCCGTCCCATAGGTTCACCACCACTGGCCTAGAAACTGAATGTAAGTCATCTTAGCGAGCTGACGCTGAACCTGTAATTGGGGCTCAAAACCTTTTGGTTCATAATCCCAAAATAATTTGGTGGCTAGAATGCCTCTTTCAAGATAAAATGCTGCCATTCATCTTCTCAAATGAGAAATCACATGGACCCAATAAATTATATTTTCTCATACTTGGAGTACTGAACTAGAATAACTTTTTAGACTATCTGGTTAGGTTCACACAAAATGCTAAGCCATTCTATTTGCTAGTGGGCTTTTTAGTTTACTATCTCTTTGAGTCTGTAGGTATGGACACATTTAAAAGTATGTTGTGGGAGCTGTCATGCAAGCCATGATCAGTCATCACACACAAATTTGTTAATCAGGCAATAAACTGGATAAAATTGCTTTCTGTTGATCCTGGAAAAATGACTGCACTCTTGGTCAAAACAACAATTAACTATTGTTTTGTAGTACAGTAGTTGCTAGATTCCCATTTCACTATTGCAATGTTAATTTCTCTTTTTTTTTTTACATTAAAAATTCTGCCACTTCCAAACTGGCCAAAATATAGGTTCTTTTGGATTATTTATTTAGGTCATAATGTATTTTCATGGGAGGTGGAAATTCAATTAAAATCATGAGGAGAAATTAGCTCTTTCATCTTCAGGCTAGAATGACTAAGAGGCTTATGTAAGTGGGAGGACATAGCCTGGAGTCAATCTCAAGCCTGAATGTTACCTTCGGAATCTAGCACTGCTGAAACCACCACTGATGGTAGATTTATGTGTAATTGTCACTGCCTGCAGATATAACTGTGGCCTCTTGGGCAGATGTGATGTTGATGCTGAATTGGCTTGTCTGCTAATTCTTTCTAGAAGCATTATCAGGCTGCTAGAGATGAGAGGGTGCTGGATTAAGTAGGACTTTGATCTAATCTGGCAGAATTTCCCACACGTTATAATAGAATAAGCCAACTCTAAATAAGTTTCTTACCCAAGAACACAGTTGAAAATATTGCATTCTGAAAGTTGATTTAGTCATCAGTTCAACTGCTAACTTAGCTTTTTCTACCTGTATGACTTTAATACATACTTTTTCCTCAGGTAATTGACCCCTTTCCATGAAGAATGGTACTGGCCTACCTTATAGGTATAAATACAAAGATACTCAAAGATAAGTAAAATGGTGATGACGGGTAATATAATACTTCTTTTCTATTGTAATATAAGGCAAATCTTAACAATGTATGTAAGCACACACATATACCGTAGTAGAATAATTATGTAAGAGCTCTGTTAAATGCTTCTCTCCTTTGAGGGAGACTTTGCCTGAAGACACCCACTTCCAAGAGCAGTTGCCAAGTTATTTTTAGCCAGAGAATAAACTCAGATAGGAGAATTATTTGGGTTTCATATACTAAAACAGCCTCTTAACTCATTTCTTTTCTCCTTTTCCCCCCCCCCATATAACTGCATCTAAATTAGACTTGCTAACCCAGAGGGAAGCCTCTATCAGGGACTTTGGCTTGGCTATAAGCAATGAAACATAATTAACAAATAATCAAGCAATGAAGGTCACTCCTAATTGTCTGGCTAAAGAGCTAAAGAATGTCTCCCAGGGTCTACCTGAAAAATGAGAAAGAGATTGATTGGAACTGTGGGAAGCTTAGCTTTTGGATTGGCTGATAAATGTTACTTCACAGAATAAAGAGTAACTGACTATATCCATCACTACTACATAATATGGTGTGGCATACTGGCTCATATAGCTTTTTAAAGGAATATACAGTATGATAAATGTTTGTGTTTGTGTGTGTGTGTGTGTGTGTATAAAATCATTTATCATCTAGTACAGTATTTCTCAAAGTTGGCAATTTTAATATGTGGATTTCAAAATCCACATGGAATTGAAGTTCACATAACTTAAAGTTGCTAAACTTAAGAAACACTGATCTAATAGAAAGACACGAGAAACATATTTGGTTGGGTGATGATTCCAGGAATGGCATCCATTAGAATCAACAGCAATGGTTCGTACCCCCAAGTGGTTCTTCTGAAACTTAGACTTGGCTTTTTGCAAAGCCCAGCAGGCTGTCTTCATATAGGGAGTTAAATCCTGTTACCGAAACATAACCTGCAACTTCCATCTACAATGCTACAATTTAAACATCACTGTAGTTCCCTTGAAACACGTACCAGCATTTGCTAGTGGGTTGCATGAGGCATAGAGCTTAAAATTGAAATCAGACTTTGAGAAGGGAACACAATTTCAGAACTGTGATAGATCACCTTATTTTAAATGGTTTGGCTATTGAAAAAAAAAACAGCAAGGTTACAGTGATATTGGAGAGACAATGTATCCCTTGGGTATTCCATTAGTTAATGATTTATAACAAATTGGGGAAAGAACATGGTAAAATTTCCCACATATTACTCTGTCATACTCAAGAACAAAGGGGGTTTATTTCTGAGTAGATAGCTATAAGATTGTGTTTTAAGGAGACATATAAAAGGCAGAAGCTTCTTCAAAAACATTTCACTATAGAAGAAGATGGAAATTTGCGGACTGCACAATCTGTATTTTCATTGCAAGAGATCAGAATGAAAGAGAGAATGAGATAAAACCAAGGAGATGTAAAGTAAGGCAAGAATTTACATTTAATTAGGATAAGATATCTGTAAAAAAAGTATCAGGAGCTGAAGATCTTGCTAAGAAAGCGTTGTGTGAGAATCTCTTAATGTATCTTTTAAAGATTATTATATGATATAGGTTATGGCTTACTTATGCATGATAGATACACATGTATCATTATGGAGAAAATATATGTGGTCACTAAGAGTCAACTTGAAGCTACATAAGCAACCAATTAATCATTTCCCCCCTCCAAAAAATTTCCCATCTAGGTGCAACTAGAAGCTCCCTCAGTTTGAACAGAACCTCTCATTATTGAGATACATAGTCTACAATCCAGAATCATATGGGGCCTCCTTCAAAGCTTGGGTACATCCAGAAGATATCAAACTGTAATTCTTAAAATAACAGAAGAGAAACATTATTTCACACATGGGGAAGTAATTGTATTTACTCTATTTAATCTAGTTTTATCTGGCTCTGTCTGGATTTTTTTTGTCTGTCCTCTGTTGTTTTTAGAGCCATTCCAATCAAAGAGTAAGTCTAGTCCTTAACTTAAAAGAAAAAGATGGCCCACCTTGCTTTTCTTGGATCTATGCTCATTTAATCTCCTGTCCTTACCTTAAAGTTTATTGGTCAAATAATAGTCTCCATGGTAATGCAAAAACATCAATCACATTGCGTTAATGCTGAACTGTTCCCATTACAGGTGGTGTCCAAAGAAATTACTCATCATAATCAGGGTGTGAGAAAAAAACCTCAATACCACCCACCCATCTATGTTACTCACTAATCCTGACCATCTTTGATAGTGTTGAAAGAAAAATCTTCAGGTCCAGTCCAAGCTGGGAATAAATAAAATGGAGGCTGTTTGGAAAGAAGGTTCTTGTTTATTTAGTTGCCAGAAACTTCAGTGACACAGCATGTTTCTGGGGTGGCTGACAAAATGGAGCTGGGAGAGGGTGGGTTTTTATACCTTCTTTGGGTTTTGTATTTGAGGTTGTTCCTGTTCCTGTTCCTGTGCAATGTTCTTTGACCTGAGCTTGAGTGTGCCCTTTTGGTATTCTAAAGGGGAACTTTCAACCCCTGAAGGTCTAGAAGCTAGAGCAAAAGTTCTGTTAGGTGGAAAAGAAATTTATAGTGTCCAATATTCTGTGCCAATTCTTTTAGACGTTTGATGTCACTTCCTGTGAGCTTTCAGTCAGATTTGCACATGCCCCAAAATTCTTCACAGCCATGTTTTGCCTTAGTATTTAATTACTGGCTGCCCATTTTCAAGGGCTGCTTCCTGAATCTGCCTTAGCTCTTAGTTTAGTGCATCCAGGTTTGTGATGTCAAATTGAGGTTAGCCAGTGCACAAGCCAGGCTATTAATATTTCTTAAATTGCACACAGTGAACCATGGGACTCCCACTATGAGTCCACCAGTGCAACATATTCAAGGCTTGGGTTTGGAGATCTCTTTCCTACTACCTCAGTGAGGGCATAGGAATTGTAAATCGCTTGAGGGGCATGGTTCCCTCCCCCATGGAATTTGCAGGAAGGTATGCATGCAAAGGCCTAAGTGCCACAGAGCAAGAACCAGCCTGGGGAACTTTACATGAAGGTAGGTGAAGGGGATAGCCTCAGTGTGATTCTGAATGGTGTGTGTGTGTGTAGTTACTAATACAAAACAGGCAATACAAACATCCTGGACAAATTTCCCTCCCACCAGACAGAAGTCCAAGGTGTTCAGGACTTGCTGTGCCAACCATTCCCAATGCTATCCCTCCATGAATCCATTTGACTACTTAATTACAAGGTAAATGAGGCAAGAAAGAAAACCTTACAATGAGTTTCTGCCCTCCCCCCATAGTCTTTCCAGTTGTCTTCTGAGGTTTCATGTGGGGGCCAATGGATCCAGGAGTCCTTCCTTTTTCTGCAGCTTTCCCAGGCATTTGGGTGATGTAGGACTTGGGAAGATCTGTTCCACTCTGGTTGCATGGTGACTTTCTAGTGGATGGCTGGATCCAAACCCAATTCCCTGGCTCAAATGAATGGAAGCAACATCTGGGTCAGTGTGCTCTGATTCTAAAGGTCTGTGCAGGGCTGAAGGACATGAGAACAGGGTCCCTTCCCCCCTTTGTAAGTGACTCTCCCAGAAGAGAGTCCTGGTCTGACACAGGAATGGAGAACAGAGGATAAGAAATGGAGAAGTGGAATGGGGGGGTTGGATAGCTTGCAGGCAGGGTTTTTGAAAAGGTATTAATACTGCAGTTGTTAAAGAAACAGATAAACAGACAAAATGGGGACACCACAGATGAGGAGAGAAGAGACGCTGGACAGCTTGAGAATGCTGAAAGCTCCAAATAATTTTAAAAACCTAATATTTTAATGTGTACAATTTGCCTGGGGTAGGAAAATCTACCTTTAATATTTGTTTTTTAAAAATTTAAACATCCTGACAGCAATTTGCCCAGTATTACCAATGCACAATTTAGATAAAAAGACCACATTAGAGATTGAAAAAAATGGTTATATGTTCCAGGTTTAGTTCCATAGTAAAACATTTTCTCTGATCACTGATAGAATAAGAAAAGTAACTTCAAAAAAAGGTGTTCTTAAAGGTACAGAGACAGAGAGAAAGAGAGAGAGAGAGAAGAAAAAATGAACACAGTTCTCTTCACTCTGTTTTGCTGGCCAGGCAAACTAGGGTGAGGGTATTTTTCTTTCCTTTCGGTGGCTTATTTTAACATTTTTTCCTTTTTTCTCTTCCTAGCAGAATTTAAAATTCTTTTCTCTAGGGATTAGGGACATTTAACAGTTACATTTACCTAAGACACTGACTTTCACACACACACACACACAGAGAGAGAGAGAGACAAGGGAAAGAGAACAGCAAAGGGAAACAAAACTCTTAGTTTTACACATCCTGGTCATTCTCAATGTAAATCACTGTTAACTTAAATTAGAAAGGCAAGAAAATCTTAACAAACATTAATTGGTTGCATCGAAAACGGGAAAGAAATCAACGATCCTATATTTTACTTTTCTTTTAAGTACCTTTATTTAGCCAAATTGGTTTTTCCTGCTTCATCTCTGAGCAGAGTCCATTTCCTACATAACTTGCGCGCGCACCATTCATTCCCACCTGAATGGGCAATTTGTCCCTGCTCCAGGCATCCATTAGCCTCTCTAAAGGAGACCTCGGTGGGATCCTAAATCCTGAGCTTCCCATGCTCTTTCCCATCATCTACGATGAGACTTCAAGGCTTTCTCCTGGGTCCCTCGCAACCTGGGGAATGCCCCGCCTGCAGAATACACGGCCCCCAACAGGTAGAGGTACTTTCCAACCTGTGGTAAACCCTTGGTTTCTCAGGCAAATGGCCTGGGAGGACTCGGTCCACCGAGATTAATTCAGAGTACGTGTACCTCCTTTCCAGAATAAGGCTCTGCTCAGTGATTCTTAGCTAGTTGCCCAGGGATTGAAATCCTTTCTTTCCTTTGCACTCACTTCCCACACACTTTCTCTTCTCTTTCTCAAAAGGTCTTGTGCTGTGGCCAAACCCCCTTGCTTTCCAGGGTCTGTTGGTTGAACAGATCCTTTTTGCGGCTAGAAAAGAAGAGAGGGGGAAGGATCCAGCTGTGGCAGAGATTCCACCTACACACGCACACACACACACACACACACACAGCCTCTTTCGTCTCCTGGGCTTTTAAAGTTAAAATTCAGAGGTACTCACCTTTTTTCCAAACAGTCGTTGAGCTCAAAAAGTCAAAACTCCCTTTACTACCCTTACTCCAAATGGGCAGGGTCTGGGAAACCCACCCACAGACACAAGGGGTCTGCTGCCAGCAAGATGGAGGCTTACCCAGTCCCGGTCCATTGGTCAGGTTAGCTTGGAGTCCCATCCTGGGTGCCAAATTGTTGAAAGAAAAATCTTCAGATCCAGTCCAAGCCGGGAATAAATAAAATGAAGACTGTTTGGAAGGAAGGTTCTTGTTTATTTAATTGCCAGAAACTTCAGTGACAAAGCATGTTTCTGGGGTGGCTGCCTTTTTTTAATATCCCCAAAATATTTCCTTCTTTAGAGGGTGGGTGGGTGCTGACTTCCAACAATAGCACTTATATACCACTTCATAGTGCATTATACCCCTCTTTAAGCAGTTTACAGAGCCAGCATATTGCCAACAACCTGGGTCCTCCTTTTACTGACCTCGGAAAGATGAAAGGCTGAGTCAACCTTGAGTTGGTCAGGATTGAACTCCTGGCTGTGGGCAGAGTCAACCTGCAATCCTGCATTCTAACACTGCGCCACCATTGATCCCTCAGTGAACCCCAGACAATGACCGCCTACATGGTTACGCTGATTTGGACATCTAAACTGAAACTAAGTATATCTTTTAAAAAAGAATTTGCAAATACTGGCAATCTAATCAAAATCAAAATCAAATCTCTTCAAGATATAAAAATTTTGCACATTCAAAATAGGCTTCCCCCACTCCAACTCATTTCCTCAAGAACATCATCTTAAAAGGTGAAAATTGATGGATTTCTATAAACATTATCAATTCATCCTTTTTAATTTGTGGCCACCTTTGATTGCTAAGTTGTTTTTCTGTTGAATATATTCTACCTCCACTTCAAGCAGTTCTCGTGTGCTCTTTGAAACCCAGCTCAGAATTTCTTCTAACAAGGGATCTGGGATAAGGCAGACTGTAACAACTTGGGACCTTCCTCAGATTCTTTAAGTGGCTAAAATGGCCTTGGAACAGCTATGATGCCATAATCTTGTGCCACAGATTTGCAGAAGTATATTTGGGAGCTGAGATAAGTCTGAATAGGAATGAGAGAATCCTCCAAAATCTTTGTGTTCTACATGTTGGTTTCTTAAGTTATCTGGATAGCCCACGGGTCGGCAACCCGCGGCTCCGGAGCCGCATGCGGCTCTTTCAGCCGTCTCCTGCGGCTCCCTGTCCTCCGCTGCCATGTGCAGTCTGAAAAAAAAAAAGTGGGATAAAAAAAGTTCAACCAATGAATTCAAACCTCTCACAAAAAAAAAAATTCACAGTTTGAATTGATTGGTTGAACTTTTTGGTTTGTGGGACTACCCACAAACTACCCCCTTTCCTTCTTCTGACCGCACGTGGCAGCAGCGGTGGAAGAGTCGGGAGGACGGCTGGAAAGGTGTCCCTTTGCCGTCCTCCGGAGGTAAAACCTGGGTAAGGAGCCGCGGGTGGGGGTGGCGAATCTCGGGGTGCCTCTTCCCTGCCCGCCGGGTCTCCCCTCGCCCTTCTCCGCTGCCGCCTCTGCTAGCCCTGAGGGGGGGGTCACCGGGGGCCTCGGAAACTTCCGCTCTCGGCCCACGCCTTTCGGCCTCTCTTTTGAGATTCCCCCGCGGCGACTTGCCCGGCCCTTTTCCCACCTGCTGCGTGGCGCCTCTTCGCCGTCCTCCCTCCGCCGCTGCTGCTGCCGGCGGCGCTAAGCGGGGCGGGAGAAGTGGCGGCGACCGGGCAGCCGCGGCCCTTTGCTCTCCTCGTGTCGCTGCCGCCGCCGCCTGCTCTGAGCGGGGCCAGAGAGGCGGCGGCGACTGGGCACCGGCACCCCTTCACCGTCCTGCCCCCGCCGCTGCCGGCAGCGCTAAGCGGGGGGCAGAAGTGGCGGCGACCGGGCACCCGCGGCCCTTCACAGTCCTGCCGCCGCCGCTGCCGGCGCTAAGCGGGGGGGAGAAGTGGCGGCGACCAGGCACCCGCGGCCCTTCACCGTGCTGCCGCTGCCGGCGCTAAGCGGGGGGGGAGAAGTGGCGGCGACCGGGCACCCGTGGCCCTTCATCGTCCTGCCGCTGCCGGCGGCGCTAACCGGGGGGGAGAAGTGGCGGCGACCGGGCACCAGCCTTCACAGTGCTGCGCCGCCGCCGGCGCTAAACGGGGGGGGAGAAGTGGCGGCGACCGGGCACCCGCGGCCCTTCACCCGTGCTGACCGCCGCCGCTGCCGGCGCTAAGCGGGGGGGAGAAGTGGCGGCGACCAGGCACCCGCGGCCTCTTCACCGTGCTGCCGGCTGCCGCGCCTAAGCGGGGGGGGGAGAGAAGTGGCGAGCGACCGGGCACAAGCGGCCCTTCACAGTCCTGCGCCATAACGCAGGAGTAAGCGGGGCGGGAGAAGTGCGCGGCGACCGGGAGCCGCGGCCCTTTGCTATCCCTGGTCGCTGCGCGCGCCCGCACCTGAGAGGGGCGGATAGGCCGGCGGGACTGGGCACCGGCGCCCCTTCACAGTCCTGCCCCCGCCGCTGCGGCGGCGCTTAAGTGGGGGGCAGAAGTGGGCGCGACCCGGGCACCCGCGGCCTTCACCTCCTTCCCGCCGCCGCTGCCGGCGGCGCTAACCGGGGGGGAGAAGTGGCGGCGACTGGGCACCCGCGGCCCTTCACCGTGCTGCCGCCGCCGCTGCCGGCGCTAAGCGGGGGGGAGAAGTGGCGGCGACCGGGCACCCGCGGCCCTTCACAGTCCTGCCGCCACTGCCGGCGGCGCTAAGCGGGGGGGAGAAGTGGCGGCGACTGGGCACCCGCGGCCCTTCACCGTGCTGCCGCCGCCGCTGCCGGCGCAAGGCGGGGGGGGAAAAGCGGCGGCGACCGGGCACCCGCGGCCCTTCACCGTGCTGCCGCCGCCGCTGCCGGCGGCGCTAAGCGGGGGGGAGAACTTCCCCTCTCGGCCCACGCCTTTCGGCCTCTCTTTTGAGATTCCCCCGCGGCGACTTGCCCGGCCCTTTTCCCACCTGCTGCGCGGTACCTCTTCGCCATCCTCCCTCCGCCGCTGCTGCTGCCGGCGGCGCTAAGCGGGGCGGGAGAAGTGGCGGCGACCGGGCAGCCGCGGCCCTTTGCTCTCCTCGTGTCGCTGCCGCCGCCGCCCGCACTGAGCGGGGCGGAGAGGCGGCGGCGACTGGGCACCGGCGCCCCTTCACCGTCCTGCCCCCGCCGCTGCCGGCGGCGCTAAGCGGGGGGAGAAATGGCGGCGACCGGGCACCCGCGGCCCTTCACAGTCCTGCCGCCGCCGCTGCCGGCGCTAAGCGGGGGGGGAGAAGTGGCGGCGACCGGGCACCCGCGGCCCTTCACCGTGCTGCCGCCGCCGCTGCCGGCACTGAGCGGGGCCGGAGAGGCGGCGGCGACTGGGCACTGGCGCCCCTTCACCGTCCTTCCCCCGCCGCTGCCGGCGGCGCTAAGCGGGGGGGAAAAGTGGCGACCGGGCACCCGCGGCCCTTCATCGTCCTGCCCCCGCCGCTGCTGGCGCTAAGCGGGGGGGAGAAGTGGCGGTGACCGGGCACCCGCGGCCCTTCACCGTCCTAAGCGGGGGGGAGAAGTGGCGGCGACTGGGCACCCGCGGCCCTTCACCGTGCTGCCGCCGCCGCTGCCGGCGCTAAGCGGGGGGGAGAAGTGGCGGCGACCGGGCACCCGCGGCCCTTCACCGTGCTGCCGCTGCCGGCGCTAAGCGGGGGGGAGAAGTGGCGGTGACCGGGCACCCGCGGCCCTTCACGTCCTGCCGCTGCCGGCGGCGCTAAGCGGGGGCGGCCCTGCTGTGCCGCCGCTGCCGGCGCTAAGCGGGGGGGAGAAGTGGCGGCGACCGGGCACCCGCGGCCCTTCACTGTCCTGCCGCCACTGCCGGCGGCGCTAAGCGGGGGGAGAAGTGGCGGCGACTGGGCACCCGCGGCCCTTCACCGTGCTGCCGCCGCCGCTGCCGGCGCTAAGCGGGGGGGGAGAAGTGGCGGCGACCGGGCAGCCGCGGCCCTTCGCAGCCCAGGAGCAGTTGGGGCCGTTGCCTATCACAGTCACAGGCAAGGGTTCTCTGGGGTTCTTTTGCTGGGAGGGCGAGGAAGCAGCGGGGAAAGACAGCTACGGAGGGAGGCAGCCCAGCAACCAGAAGCTGGCGGTCCGAGCGGAGCGGCACGGAAGACCTACCTGTCAGTGTGGGAGGCAACGCTGGAGCCTCCCACGCTGACCGGTAGGTCTTCTGTGCCGCTCCGCTCGGACCGCCGGCTTCTGGCTGCGGGGCTGCCTCCCTCCGGAGCTGTCTTTCCCCACTGCTTCCTCATCCTCCCAGCGAAAGAACCCCAGAGAGCTGTAAGACGTCCTTTCTCCCACTTTCCGCTTCTCATCCTCTTCCAAGCACCTCTCCCAGAGCGAGCCAGAAGCCTCAACTATGGCCTCCTACAGCAGGCTGCTGCAGGCCTTGGAAGATTTGCCGCAGCAGCTCCTTCTCCCTGTCGGCCTCCTCCTCCCTAAGAAGAAAGTCCCAGAGAGGTAGAGTGTGGGGGGGGGGAGCAGTCTTTTCCGAGGGGAGGAGAAGCCAGGAGCTGGACGGGGGGCAGGGCCAGTGCATGTCTCACCTTAGGCTCCACTCTAATCAAGCCCCCTGTTCCGTGTGCGCATGCGGCTCCCAGGTTCTTTTTTTGTGAGGGAAACGGGTCCAAGTGGCTCTTTCAGTGTTTCAGGTTGCCGACCCCTGGGATAGCCTCAATGAAATCAATGTGTTGGACTACATCAGGGGTGTCAAACTGCCGGCCCGCGGGCCAGATGCATTAAGCGGAAGCTGCGTCCACCCCAGCTCCAGCAAGGGGAAAAAAGTTGTGATACGTCGCAATACGTCACGTGACCTGGTGAGTTTGACACCCCTGGACTAGATGAATTTTTGGACTGATCCACCCATGTTTCTTTATGATCAATGCTAGGTAGGTTTGCTTTTTTGATTTGATGAACGTTTTGTACATTTTATTCTCCAACAGCTGTAACTGCAACAGCATCCTGTAATGAAAGCAGAACACTGACATTTTGAGTCATAGAAGAATCTGGCCCTGTCCTGCACAATAATAATAAAAAAATCCCAAATTCACTTTTTCCCACATGTGGCAAAATATTGTGCTATTTATGGGTGATCTAAAGCAAGAGTTATCAACACTTGCCTTCCCCCAGTTTACACTAATGCACTGTGAAGTTTAGTTTGGACTAGGTTTTTGTGAATTCATCCACTTTGTGTGGTTCAATGAATTATGGGTAAAATAAACTATGGCAGAGTATGTGAATCCAGCCTTTGAGTTGTCTCTGTTGTAGTTTGGGTTGCATTCTTCCCTGTGATATTCCATTCTATTAGCAGACTAGAAATCTCTGGTCATTAAAAGTAAAAAGGTAAAGGTGTCCCTGCGGGTTTTACCCTACTAGCTTTAGCCGACTTTAGAGGCCAGTGCTCGTCTCCGTTTCTTTAAGCCATTGAGCCAGCACTGTCCAAAGACATTTCCGCAATCACGTAGCCAGTATGACATCATGCTGCATTGCAAAGCGGATAGCAAAACATGAGACATTCTTACCCTCCCACCAAAGTGGTATCTACTGGCATTTACATGCTTTCAAACTCCTAGGTTGGACGGAGCTCACTCTGTCATGCGGCGACAGGACTCAAATCGCTGGATTTGAGACCAGCGTCTTTTAAGCCAGGAGTCTGCAACCTTGACAACTTTAAGACTAGTGGACTTCAGCTCCCAGCTATCCTGGCTGAGGAATTCTGGGAGCGGAAGTCCACAAGTCTTAAAGTTGTCAAAGTTGCAGACTCCTGTTTTAAGCCACTGAGCTATCATGCCTCAGTCATTAAATGGAAATTTCAAAAAAACACTTCTATTTCAACATTCTCACTCTGACCACTTCCCCAAATTAAGCAGACAGGGTGTATTTGCCTGGACCAGTAGATCCCATCAGAGGGATGACTCCCAAAGTATAGTACATGACATATTTCAACCCAACCTCTTCAAGCTATTTCTTCACTGAAATTTGAAGAAATATGTTTTTAGGATGACTCCTTTAGTTACCATTGTGGCTTCTGCATGCTGTCAAACACAATGTATTTCAAAGTTGTGCTGCTGCTACAACTTTTATTTGTGAGAATCTTCTAAGGGAAAATGCAGGCCTTTTATATGAATAGGGGAAAACCAAGCCTTGAAATTTGGACTAAAAAGTGAGCATTTTGCAAAGTGGAGAAGCAAAGTGGGAAGGAGAGGATGACCTAAATTTTGCTTCCCTCTTGAGATCGGTGAGTGAGAAAGGCGTGATTTTTTTTTTTTTTTAAAGGATCAAATGTGTAGGAATGAAAAAATAATGAATCGAATCTTGCATTTTCACACAGAAAAATGATCTAGAACAAATAATAATGGCAGTTACTGAACCTTGAAAAGAAGAGTTATTGGTTATGAAAAGGGGTTTCTCCAGCATCTCCAATTTCTTCACTGTCAGAAGCGGGGCATTTCATGCTCACGTTGTAAAGTCAGCATATATTGCATTATTCAGTTTTACCATATGCCTCCTGAGCAGTAAATTGTATTCTGTAAAACTACTGGCCTATTGTGCTATCTTATACTCATTGCATTTTCATGCCACCATCATTTCCATTCTTAAATCCCACAAAAGCAAGTCAGAGCTGACCAGCAATTGTCTTCATTGCCACTAACCTCAAAATAGTTGGTGCTTCCTCCAGCTGATCAATTGTTTTCCTATACAAAATGCCAATATGCATATTGAATCTGCTAGGCCTGTATTGTTATATATTATGAAATCTCTCATGCAACTTACTTACTAAGATTACGTCAATAGCGCTATCCACCTATGCAAAACAAGGAAGAATATAGTACACACACGTATACATATAAAACAAGGAAGAACTTGATTAAGAAAGAATAGTTTTAAATAGAAATGCCGTAATAATTGAATCAAAACAGGAATATGAAGGACAATATACTTGCAATAAAACTGCAGTCCAAGTGGATTTTGAAGGAACGATTCTTACAGTAACCCATATTTAAGGTAAGTAATTTCTGAACTATTTTATGTATGACAGAATGACTTTGGTGATATTCTGCATGCCTCCAGGGAACATTGTAATGGGTGGAGCATATACATGTATCTTAAAATAAGTGCTGAATACCGGCTATTGGGCAGAGCTCTCAGATGAAGTTACTACCTGTTTATAAGCACATCATTTCCCCTACAGAGGATAGGAACACTCATCTTTTTCAGGAAGGCAAGGAGGACAGTTGCTTTGCCTCTGCTTCATAATGGAACACTATGAAAAGGAATCACAAACAGTGTTCTCCTCTAAATTGTTTTCCTTGAAATATAACAATGAATGCCTCCTAGAACAAGTTTCAAGCCTTACTATGAATATGACTCTCAAATGAAATTGCTTTGTCTCATCTTGAACTTTGAAATGGCATCCACCCTGGGAGTGGAAAGTCAGATTTTTCATTTCCTATAACTTGGGAGATGATTTTAACTCTTTCATTTTCTACCTGCTGA
This sequence comes from Azemiops feae, assembly GCA_023970755.1. Classification (NCBI taxonomy): domain Eukaryota; kingdom Metazoa; phylum Chordata; class Lepidosauria; order Squamata; family Viperidae; genus Azemiops; species Azemiops feae. Next base: position 1,149,654 of record JALGBA010003956.1, read on the forward strand.
GCCACAGATAAACAGCTTGTGTACCCCTTTACATGAAAATTATTTATTATATAGCAGAAATATATTTTGCAGCTTCTCAGCTCCTATTGATAGTGGTAGGATGGCATTCGTGGGCATGAGGAATATCAGTATTATTCCTTTGCTGGGGTGGAAGAGGGAAATTCTCAAAGAAAGGCTGGTTAAACAGGAGAAGCCACCTACTCTCCTGAAAGTTGACCAGGTCCCACCTAAAAGTCAAACATCTATGGCAAAAGTCAGCTGAACAGCAAGATTGCTGGAGGAAGCTAATCTCAATAATAGAGCCTCAAATTTCACTTTGCTAATTTCCCTGCAAAGTCCTTAAAAAGAAGTTGTCTATATTTGATCCTGATGCACAATCATCCAATTCTGAAAGGCCAAACTTGCCCAAAATTGAATAATTTAGGGAAGTTTGGATTTCCAGAATTGGGTGATTGCTTTTTACGTGATTGTTAAAAAAAAAAAGTAGAAAATCTGATAAATTAAAATAACACTATAATTGTACGTTATTTTATTGCCTATGGCTCAACTTCCTTCCAATAAAAGTATATTTTTCTTCACATATCAAAGCTTTTTGTTTCTTTGAATAAAATGTTCAATCTTCATAAAATATGCTATTTTTTTTGCATCAAATATTTTAGCCCAAATAAACATACCAATTATACATTTTGAAATGGTTATGTTAATTCACATTATATTTTTTAACAAAGGTCAGAAAATTCACATAACTTTAGGCATGCATAAATTTGTCATTCCACTGAATCAGTAGCGGTCAAACTGGGATGAGAACATTATCCATAGGTAACAATGGGTTCCTATCTAATTCCATCTACCAGTTCTCTCCAAAGTATCACTGTTGACTTGGGTAAGAGCAGAGTGAAGTTTCCTTGACAATTTCATCACTGAGTAAAGAAAAGGAACTGGACACTGTCAATGGAAATATAGAAGTTAAAGTTATGGATGGCTCTTAAGAGTTTCTTCAGTAAGAGATTCTTATTATTGGCATTCAACACTCCTGCAGTCAACTTAGCTTGTCACAGTCAAACCACAGCTGATACTGACACTGTGTGCTTCCATTAAAATTCAATTAAAAGCTCCAACCCAATTTATTTATAAAGTAAGTTTTAAAATTATGAGATTGAGCTCATATACATGCAGTCTCCTGCCTCACCATCTACCGGCTGTTTTCAGTGGGAGGTGAAGATGGAATGATGTGCCCTTACCTCCCTCGTGATTGACCTGTTATGACCTGTAGAATAGTTGCTTCTAGGAGGTGGAATGGAATGAATGTTTGGAATATTTTAACTGATTGCCTTTTTTAAAGCTTACCTCATAGTAGCAGGATAGTACTAAGAGTTTGATGAACACTGGATCATTCTACAGTATCATCTCAGGTTTTTTTCCCCAGGCTTGTTACTATTTTTGCTTTGGGGGTGAAATTTATATAATTTTATTAATATATTAGTAATTCTAATTGAATAGCTGTTATCATGTTTCAATTTATTTGTTAATAATTATTCCTGGATGGAATATTATATTATGTTATATTATATTATGTTATATTATATTATATTATATTATATTATATTAATTATATTATATTATATTATATTATATTATATTATATTATATTATATTATATTATATTATATTATATTATATTAATTCTCTTGGTTACTCAAATATAATTGAATTAGGTACATCTTTTAAAGTTTGTCTTAATTACATTGGTTATTTTATTAATTCTACATTGTTCATGGTTCTAATTATATTGGTAATTTTATTAACATTGCACTGTTGTGGCTGGGGCAGTTCTAGTATATTCATTTTATGGTTATTAGTGTCTTTCCTCATAATACCTTGATATCATGCTGCTTTACTATTCCCAGATGAGTAGGTTGAGTCAGTAATTTTAGGAAATAGGTTATGTGGTCTTCTGCTATTTCACAGAGTGCTTTAATACCAATTAGAATTTAATCTAATTGATAAATTTATTTTTAATTGCTTGTTATAGATTGTCTGCTGTTTTTAAAAAGGGTTAGTTTTTTTCTGATTATCTACATGAGTAATCTATTTGCTGTTATCATTGAAAGTTAATTAACCCCTGAAGATACACAGTCTATGTAATCCTTTTCCAAGGTGAATTCCAACTAGTCCAGGCTCCCAGACATTTAGGTAGGATAATGGTGTGGCTTTATTACTTAACAATGCATATACATTTGTCTCCATATCTTCAGCAATTATTGATAATTCCTTTGTATTTGTAGTTGTTGAAATGCAAGTCCCATTTCATTGCTTAAATACAATTGTATACTACCCACCTCCCAATAGCTCCAGGGGTCAATTTTCTCCTCTTTACTAGGGTTAGATAGTCCATTATTCCTACTTAGGAATTTCAGGATTACTGATACCCCTCTAACTTTCATAACAATGTTTATTCATTATTAATTTATTTTTATGTAAAATTATTAGGTCAACTCATTCTCAGAAACAACCTCAACCTTGATCTATTTGCACCCTGCATTTCAAGATGTATGAAAAAACAACAATTTGATTACTTTATCAAAAAATGTTCTTCAGTGTACATACCCTTCCATTTTAACTTACTTTTTTTAAACTAGAACACTCTATTAGCTCTTTTTCTGATATTGCATTGGCTGCTTCTTTATTGACTTCATCTGAATCTAAATCTCCTGAGAAATTGGCCAAGGCATTTAACTTGCTCTTTGAGCTCCACTTGACCTTTTGGCTCCAGCCTTTGAAAAGTTAGTCCTGAAATGGAGTCTTCATCTATGGCTGCCTCTGGATCTAGGGAGCATATAAACTCATGTTCATAAACTAGAATGAAAGTACAGAAAGGATTTGTTCAGCAGCAATAAGGATTCCTTTCATACCGCAATTACCAATTTCTTTGCATTGCAGGAACAAGTCAAGTGTTCCTGAAATTTTATTTCCACTCAAGCCAAGTCTCCCGGATAGCTTTTTGCTGTGTTTGAATCTCTGTTATCTTAATCTTTGCCCACGGTTGCTATCAAAAGTTTTTCTTTACTTATACAGTATCTGAGGACTTTTGAAAATAGTTTTTGTCTAAACTGAAACACTCCAGGGTTCAATCTCTAGGCAAGACATGATTTTGTTCCTCTAAGTTGTTTATTTAGTTTTTCATTTTTCTTCACTAACTGAAACTCTGGTAGCCAAAGTAATTTCAGCATTCCCCAATAGTAAATGCCCTTCATTCCAATTATTATTTTTTATTTCCATATTTTCTTTTATTGGATTATTATAAAACATAAGTAATACAAAAGAAAATAAATATTATTTGGGAACAATGGTATTTGTATAACGATTAGAAATTAACATTCTAATATTTAGATAACTTGAATCTTCAAACAAGTTTTTATCAATATTAACTATGATTGTAAATATGTCAGTGTTGATAAGCATAGATATTTAAATTTTGCATACAAAGGTAAATGCATTAATAAACAATTGCAAAATACATTAACGTAAATCAATGTTTCTGTCTTAAGCTTAGTACTTACTACTAAAATCTCCATTGTAATCTTACTTATTGTTTGCACATTAAACAAAACAAAATAAACAATTGCAACAGGAAAAAGAAAAAGTTAAAAAAAGTGAATTGCTTTCCCTTTTTGTGGCTCTAACAACTTGTGTTTAGGCCTCATGTCTCAGAGTCTTTTCCCATCGAGTTCTATATTATGGAACCAACCCCTGTTCTTAGGGGTTCCAAAAAAGTAAAGCTTCTTTTTTTCAGATGCAAGAGTAATTATTCCTAGTTGCAGTATCCAACAGTTTAAATGATGATGTTTGTTAAATGTATTGTTTTACACACACAGAGAGAGAGAGAGAGAGAGAGAGGGAGAGGGAGAGGGAGAGAGAGGGAGAGACAGAGAGAGAGAGAGAGACAGAGAGAAATTTTATTATTGTTTACTTATACAACATTTGGATATAACACATACTAAAAAACATACTAAATAATAATTGAGGAAAACAATTGTCTCTGGCCAAAATATTTTTTTCTTAAAAAATAAACCTTCAGTAGTTTGGCAATTTTTCATAAGCCACATGAAACTATGATTGTTTGAACCATGATTTAGTGAATAAACCAGCATAGTGATTATTATTTTTGGTGATTATTTTTTGGCCAGTTGCTAGTTAAGTTTTCTCTCCTTTCAGTTCTAAAATATTCAGAGGTTAGGAGAAAGATATAAAGACAGGCGTATCCAAGGAAAAAGACAAGAAACTATGAATATGTCATGTGTGTGCAACTCATAAATCCACAAGCCATAATGCTTGTGATTAGTAAGCCCATGAGAAATGGGTGCACATTTCATTACCACAAGACAAGCTCTAGTTTACTCATGAATCCCATTCACATATGATTCTAACTCAAGAACAAATAAACCACTGAATGACTTAATTAGACATCCTACATCTGAGCTGCACCATTCAGGAAGACCTTTAAATTGCAACCAAGAAAGATAGAAAACTCTACCTCTTTGTTGCCATATAGCAGCTGTCCTGATTTTTGGAACCCACAAACCATAGACTTTAGTACAGTGCGAGCTGTAAATCTAGCCTCTGTGTCTTTTTGTTGCATAGAATACAAGCAAATTACTCACTCTGCTGTGAAACAAACTTTGATCCCGTCCTATATTTTCTCCTTAGAGCTAGGTTAGGTTATACCTGCCAAGATTTGTGTCTGGAATGTGTACAATATGTTAAGGCTTGCTTATGAGACTCATAGTAATATTAATTATCATTAATATACATATTTAGGAATATATGACATATTTGGCAGGATGACCTGTGCTTTGCTTATATAAACAAATACCAATTCCCCCCTTTTCTTAATGAGACAGCTCTGTTACTACTCTACATTCTGTAACAGTAATGGCATAAAACAATGTTTCTTTTTGCTTTAAACTTCTTCTAATTACATTGGATCTTCAGAATGCAAATATATTCCCCAATCACTTACTGTTAAATTGCTTTATATGTGTCCAATATTTCTCTTTGACCATCTCTAAACTAAACTACTACTTTTTATTAATTTGTCATCTCAATTTATTGTCCCTGGTCGAGATGTAGGTTACATGTATACACCCCAATTTTAAATAATAGATGTTTCTGCTATGTTATTCATTTAGCTAAATCTCTGGGATAGCCTTTTCATCTTTGGCCTTCCCTAGGTATTTAGACAAACTCCCACAATTCTCAACAATAGCCAGGCAGGTTGGAAATGCTGAGGTTGCATTCACACAACTTACTTAACTAGAATTAAAACCAATCATAAACTAAGCAAGCAGATTGAATTCTTGGAACACATTAAGGCCAGACAAGCAAACAAACAAGGTTATAATTAACCAAGTTTAACACTTTGTGCGAACGCTCTTACCTACTAGGTGAAGTAAGCTATGCAAAAGGAGCCTATGAATTGGGCTGCACATCTGGGGGACACCTAGATTGAGAAAAGATGTTCCCTCACAGTGTTCTACCGACATTAAGATCATTCCTCTAATTCTAGTATAAGCTGAGACTGATTGCCCAAAACAAGGCAAATTAACCCTCCTATCCTTGCCTTAGTATGACAGAAGGACCACTGAATTAACTCTACATAACTGTCCTTTTGAGATCCTTTCCTTCTTTCAGGTTGGTTTATTTTCTCTGCTGTATTCTTCAACATTTCAGAAAAGATACGCTCAATACTTGTATACGTTGGGTTTTTCTTTCCTATCCATAGAAAGTGGAAAAATGATTTTCAGGTTCCTCTTCTGCGTTGAATATTGGACCCTGAAAGGTGGAAACCCCATAGAAGTGTGTCACAACTTTTGTGGGGATGGAGTGTTGCACATGGCCTTGGTGTTACTTGCTTGATCTTATTAATGTTTCTTCCTACAATACAACTTATCTTTCTGACAGTTATATAAGGTGAAAACCTTATGTTAACTACTCACAATGATTATCAAAAGTTTGTTCCTGCATGGCATTGGCTAATTTGGAAGCAGATGAGATGTTCAAGATAGTGGGATCACTTCAATGAACTGATATTATATCTGCATGTATCAACCAACAATGTCAGCTCATTGTTTTTTCTCACAGCAACTTGAGAGTCTGTTTGGAGTTCCACTGGAGCTTAATCATTCTCTGTTTTGACAAGATCCTTAATGAAGATGTGGAATGACCTGGGCTCAGGGCAGATCACTAGAATACCCAGCTATTTCTCCATCTCCAAGCAATATCATTAGCATCTTATTCCTACTGCATGCTGGGCGTATATTCCTACTTATATGTTGCCCTTGATGTGATATCTTTAAATAGTATGTTTTTCTTGAGGAAGGACGATTTATTAAACATTCTAATTCCGGCACAGGTCCTTGTTCTTTTATTTTTCAGTAGCGTGTGTGGGTGGCAGTGGTGGTGGGGATTTCTCACCAAGATGGGGAATTTGACATGTTATGATTATTATTTCCTAGCAGCTCTGCTATTTATATTTATTGATCCCCATCTCTTAGCTTTACATAAAATTAATACTCCTTGTCTGAATCCAAGAATTCGGAGGTCTTATTATTCTAAGAAGTTTTTTTCTTCTATGCAGCATTTTCTGCTCAATCAATATAAGAAAACAATGTATCCCTATACAATAACAAAATATAATATTTAAGGAAATCGAGAAGGCTTCAATCCAGAGTTCAGCAAGAAAGAATATCTAGAGCTACGAGGCTGGAGCTGCAGAAATCTGGATGAGATCCGGTAATAGTCCAGATGTCTGCAGCTTAGAAAAAAGACTTGTGTTGGTACTGTAAAACACAAAGTTTCTTTGACTAGGATTATATTAAAAGTTAAGATATAGATAGATTGAATTATTTGGATTCTAAAAGTGGCCTTACATATTGCACTAAACCAAAGACAAATTTGGGGACTAGTGGACTCAGATGTAGAGTGCTTTCACAGAATGATTTTCATAGGAAGTCTGATGAATAAAATAAAATATCAGTTTATTAGAAAACACTGGTGAGGTTGCTCCTTAGAAGCACTGGGCCGTTCTTTACTACATCTTCCTTTTGGGCTCTTTTTTTCTAGGCAAGTGGTAACACTTTCAAATAAATTACTGGATGGCTGCCCACCCCCACTCATATTTTTCATATTTTATTTTTGTGTAAGAGTGCTTTTAGGAGTGGGTGCATTGGGTGCATTGAGTGGGTGCATTGCTTGGCAAATTATGAATTTCCCTTTTTTTTAAAAAATGTATTTATTTAATTTATTTGGCTGCCCATCTCAAACATATGATTCTGGGTATAATAAAAATAAGATTAAAACATAGGAAACAAACACAGGAACCAAGATAAAACCAACAACCAAGCAATATAACTACGATAACATCCACCTGGCCCAAGTCCTTTTTTTTTTTTTTTGAAACAAAAACATTTTTTAAAAAGAATTTAGAATTCTTTTTAATTTAATTAGAAGTTAAACAAAATCAGATATGACACAAAGTGTGCTAAATACAAAAAAACCCTATCAATGGGCACATTGATAATTTGATTAATCATAGTTTAAGTAAGCCATAATTCACTGGGCTCACATGACAGCTATAACCAAGACTTAAGCCAAGCAAAATAATGCTTTCTAGTGATTTCAAAGCATACATAAGCCAGAACCATCCAGCAAAGATGTTTGGAAAGTAATAGAAAGATTAAGACACTATTTTTCTTGTTCTCAATCTATCCTCGTATAATTGAAACAAAATACAAAATGGGGAGAGATAAAATCCACAATATTTGACTAACATGTTATGCCATGTCTTCTCCTATTTTTTTTTCTGTTTTCCTTATATAGTTCATCAAGCATAGCAAGCAAAATTATTTTCCATCTGGTGGATGCTCTTATTAGCTATTTGGATTTTTCAATGCCAGCAGGATACGTGATTTATATTCTTGAATATGTGTGTATAATTTTTCCATGGCTTGGAGAACACTTTTTAGACTTAAAAAAAGAAGTAAATAATCATGTTCTTAGACAGTTACAAGAAGACAGGGTTTTGCCAACCTGTGTGCTGGCAGTGACCACAAACCATTGCTACAGATTCCTGACAGTAGTTATCTTAATATGGAAAACCCCCGGTACATTTTAAAGCTACCATGGTACAATAGAACACAGGAAATGGTTTATTCCAAATCAGACAGGGCTGTCTACAGTGGAAGTGGGGAAGAGGTGGGGAGGAGAATGTCAAAAATATCAAGATGGCAGCTATAATCACATGACCAAAAACTAGTCCCTTTTTACATGTACGTACGGCACCCATAAAAAAGAGTGGAGATTTCATTGTGCACTTGTGGCCATCTTGACTTTTTAAATCCTCACTGCAGATAACCCTGAAGTCAAACTATGGTCCACCTAGCTTAGTACTTTCTCTATATCAACTGCTAATGTTTTTTCAGTTTATCTCTAGTCTTTCTAGCCCAACATAGAAGACCTGGGAACTCAACCAGAGACTGTTTGCATGCACAAATGTCAGATGCGGCAACAATGCAATCAAATCCCTGAACTTTCATTAGATTCACTATCACAAGCAGACATTCCAGCTGTAAACATACTTGGCATCAACCTTCCAACCTTTTTTTTTTAAACACATGGTCCGCAATCTTAATATACAGGTAGTCCTCTTTAGTGACATCCTCCGATAGCAACCATTTGCAGTTACAACAGTGACAAAAAAAATAACTTTGCAACAAATAACTTTGTATTTATGACCTTTGCATTCTCTCTCTCTCTCTCTCTCTCTCTCTCTCTCTCTTCAGTCAATTACTACACATAATTGTTCTGATTCCTTTTTCTCCCTCCCCCCCTTTGCAGAGCAGAAAGATGGTTAAACATGCTCTCTTCCTAAGCTACTTTTCTCTCCAGTACAGCACATACCTAAAAACTGCTAATGACAAAATTGATAAGCTCAGCTCTGTGGCCTTAATTAGTTCATTAGAACCAGCTGGCAGCTACTACCTGAAATTGACAAGACCCTAATCAGTTTCACACTAAAGGTTTTTGTTTGCCTCCTAAGCCTGATGGCAAGGACACTAGGCAAACAGTTGGCAATAGCACTTCATTTCAATGTGTATTTCTCATAGTGTGCCTACTTACTCTCTTGTAATCCTTTCCTCTCCAAGGTATTGTAAAGACAAATATCAATTCTTTTCTTGCCAATTATCTCAGTGCTAGGATGAGCATTCCAAAGGGTAGGGAGTGGAGAAAAAGAGCTATAAGAATTGCCCTTTTATCTGGTTTCCTCATGACTTGAGTTCTGAAAAGCTTCCCTGCTAGTGGGCTTACCTGGCTTTTTGGGGTCATAGTCTTCGGAAGTTGTAAAGCAAAGAAAAGCTGAGATTAAATCATAAGCACAGTCACTTTCATAGTCACATTGGGCCTGTCCCAATTGTGGTTGCTAAATGAGAACTACAATACCAAAAAAAAAACAAAAAGAAGAAAAGTGTTTAATTCAATTTTGGCACTGCTTGACTCCAAAATGACTCTGGGTAGCTTACAATGTAAAACAGAATGCAGATATAGTAACATAAATTAAAAAACAATAAAAAACAATCCAATGGCAGTGCAGACAGCAATATACACACAAATACACACACAAACAAATCAATCACCTCTAAGAAAGTGGGGTTTACATACAGCCTACCTCAAGGCCTGGAAGAACATCCAGATCTTTAAGGCCTTCCTGAAGACCACCAGAGTGGGAATTGTCCTGATCATAGGAAATATCATTCCAGATATAACACTGTGACAGAGAAGGTGTGTTTCCAGAGAAGGTATATAGCACTTTTTTCTATCTGTAGTTTCCTGCATTTGTTTTTTTCTATTTCTTATTTTTTCTACATATGCTTAACTTTTACCTATGTTAAAATCTCTAATAAAAATTATATATAAAAAAGCAAGTCTAGTATCCAGACTGAGATCTCAGGCTATGCCACAATGCAGCTTGCTTAGTTTGGGCTTGATATGTCAGAAATCTGGTAACTCTGGTTTGCAAAGCATTGTTTTTTAAGAAGAATTTATTAAATATTTTATACCGCTGACAACCAAATCCTGACAGTGGTTCATAATAAAATCATAGTTCCATATAATTTGCAATTCATTCAATGAACTATAGCTTTAGCATCATGTGTGAACTATTCCCCAGCTTTGAGTGGGGAAGTGTTCATCTAAACTTACTCTTAGATTTTTGCCTCTGAGCTTCTGGGTGCTTTCAGGACAGATCTAAGATGCTTTGCTATATGAACAAAATCAACGTATTCTCCACTCCCTTCCATCAAAGTGTTTCATATCTAAAGCAGATGTATTCTGGCAGTTGACACCAAGCCCCAAACCTTTCTCCTGATTTCCTGATAGAATATGTCTGGCAGTAAAGTGCAATAATAATAAAATATATTGCTTACAGTTTGCCCTTCTTCCATGACACCTCAAATACATTGCCAAACTCTGCTGCCCAGGGCAACAATCTTAAAGATAAAGCTTGTCCTGAATTATTCAAAATATGAAGAGTCTTTTTTAATCAGCCAAAGGTCTGGTGCTACCTTAAAGATTAACTATTAATAATGGCATATACTTTATGGACCAGGTCTCACTTCATCAGATACACAAACATAAAAACAGTGAGGAGAAAAACAGTGAAGTCAGAGGAGCAATAAGATAGTGAATTCATAGAAATTTCTAAATTTTTTGATTTATTGGAATGGTGTACATAGTTTACCTTTATTTAAGTCTCAGAGGAAGAGACCCAAATATTACATTATGTTATGCCCCTAGCTGGGTGTAGAGTTTACATAACCCTTCTTGGACCCCTCCCTTTTGGAGAGGGGGGAAATTTCTCTATTTCTACAGTGTATATCCTAAGAGATATTTTATGATTATCATTAGGAGACAGTATGTTTCATCTTTTGGGGCAATCATCAGACATATGTAGCTATATCTTATTCTATGAGGTTCAAGCCCTCTCCTGGGAATTTAATTCATGGAGTAACCACAGTTATAGATGACTACATATAGCACATTTGGAGGTATGCAGGTCCTGGCACTTTGGCTTTCCAGTTTAGCCCGTTACATCTAACACCAGCAATAGCAATAGCACTTATATATCGCTTCATAGTGCTTTAAAGCCACTCTAAGTGGTTTACAGAGTCAGCATATTTCCCACAACAACCTGGGCCCTCATTTTACCAATCTCAAAAGGATGGAAGGCTGAATCAACCTTGAGCCTGTCAGTATCGAACTGCTGGCAGTCGGCAGAATTAGCCTGCAATACTGCATTCTAACCACTACGTCACCAAAACTCTCTCATATATTATAATATTCTTTTTATTCTACATTACAGTACCTAATTACTACCCTGAGTGAAGTTTTCCTTTTTTACAGTGAATTAGGAACAACATTTTACCTATGACCATCCCTAATAAGTTTAACAACAAACCTACCTCTTTATTATATGTTGGATTCATTCATTATTCTAAGCGGTGGTTTGTTGGTTGTTGGCTTATATTAATTATTTTTATTTGCATAAACCAAAATATCTGAGCCTGGCTCACTTCCTATAGGTGCCATGGCAAGCTGATAACTTGATGGCTTTAACTAGCTAAGAAGAGAGCTTTTGCGAAGAGAATTGTGACTGGATACCATATCCAAGCCAATGTAATTATCCTGGAACAAAGGAAAAATTATTGAAACCATCCACATGACTCCAGATAGCTGCTCCTTCCAGATCATAGACCAGAGGTGTCAAACTGCAGGCCCGTGGGCCGGATGCAGCATAGCGAAACTGCGCCCACCCCATTGCAAGCAATGGCAAAAAAGTCACGATACATCGCGACACGTCATGTGACGTTGCAAGTTTGACACCCCTGCCATAGACCCTGGAAACTGCCATTTTTATGGTTGGCTAATGAGTGGACTGGCTGAGAATCAGGACAACATCAAGTCACTTTTTACAAAGCAGTATTTGTGGAATTAAGCTTGACATTAAGATTTTATCACTTTTTTAGATTATTGGAGAAATTAAGACCTTTTTATATTGGCAAAGTATTACTTATTCATTGAGTGAGTTTCTGTCTCCTTAAAAGACAATGGTATAAATTTGATTTTAAAAGTTATAAAAATATATGATTTTTGGAGTATGCAGCATAAGAGCACTTAGTATATGGATTTTGGGAAGTTAATAAAGGATTAAAGGGCCAGAGGGATTTACAATTATAGTTTTGAATTATTTAGAAGATACTTTCTCATGGGAAAATGGAGATTGCTTTTGGAGTTTTTTTATGATAAGGAAACCTTAAAGGCTGGATACTAGAAGAGGATAAAGAAAAAGGAACAGAAATCATTAGTGCAAATGTTTGAATACTTTCAGCCAGGTTTTGAACAAAATGAGTCAAATGCTTGATAAAATTGACAGACCAGGTTCTAATGAATTTGCAAAACAAGAACAAGCTATAATGGATGTCTATGAAATTAATTTGAAGGGGGATTTATATGTAATAGAAATGGATCTGATGGATAGCTCATTCCCTAACAAAGGTGAACAGATATTAAACCAGGAAGAGTGGTCCGGATCATTTTTTCTTCTGGATAGATAAAAGAGCTGTTAATATCTGGAAGTACTCTTTGAGAAGTGACAAACAAAAGGATAAATTTTACTTATTGATACAGTATAAAAGAAATCTGTTAAAGTTCTGAAGGATTTTTGCTTTAAAACAGATGATCAAGAAAACGACCTCTGGGACTTGTTAAAGTTCTATTAAAGTTTTGAAGTAGCATTTGGACCTCCTTTTCCTTATGTAAGAGGTGAGCTACAGGGAGAAGAGAGATTTATTTAGATTCTATAATAAGCTATTAAAAATGTGTTACCTGCTGGGGTGAAAAGGGGAATTACTTTTTTTAGTTTCTATTGGCTTTTATTCTCTTCATTTGTAATTGTTAATAAAACTATTGAAAAAAAATAACTTGAGGCCAAACATAATGTTCAATCAAAATCAAATGAGTTATGGTATAATATAATGCATGAAACATGTCATAATGTCCTAAGTCTCCTTCTCTGTATGTATAACATGCTAATTAAAAAGGAATCAAACTGGGCATCATTTCAAGACACTGAAGGAGAAGCAAAATAACAGGTGGTAGCAGCAGACATGGAACTTGTACCTGTAGCTCTTTAATAATTGGCCGGCTATGGAATAACATCACCTGAATAAATAGCTTTTAATAAGCCAGATCACCTTGTCCTAGGAGGAGTGGATAATTCTGCGACTGGCTATGTCACACTTCTATATCCTATGGCGTGCATAGCAGTGTGACACTATCTAGCTGTGTTTTGCATTTGCTGCTAATTGCAGCATGTTGGTGGGAAAGGGGATATTTGCAACCATCCTGTGCTTCAATCAGGTGCGAAGCTTTACACTCCAGCTAAGTGCAAGTCATAGGCATAAGGGGAAAAAATGACACAATGTCCCCCCACCACCCTTTTGAGCCAGTTCAGGGATATCATTAAGCATCTAAGATATATCACTTAGTATATCAAAATTGGTTCTGATTCTTTATGTCTTCATTTTGGATCTGGCCTTATATAACCAGACAGTTATCAGAATCCAAGAAGCAAGATATTAATTCAGTTCATGCAGTTATTCCCAAGCAACTGATCTCGGAGCTCTGAGCTTTTCCAGCTCAGTTGAAGTATTCTCATCTCATCTGTGTGCCACCAGAAAACTAAACCAGCATATATTTTTCTATCCTCACTAACACTGCCTCTGTTCTAGCTTCAGCTAAAGGACACTGTCCTGGTTTCCTATACAGAGAAGGCTTCCCTGCTTTCCATTCTTAACATCACTGCTGTGATTGTCAGTGGTTTGACAGGTGGCTATACTCTTAGAACTTTTTTTTCACTTTACTCACCATTTCTCCTAGCCAGGAGATCAGCTGTTTTGCTTTGGAGTGTTGGCAAGCAAAGGAGGTGAGGAGACTCTAAATCAGAATCTAGAGACCTGAATCAGCCTGCATACTTTATAACCCAAGGAATGGTTGACAGACTGAGGAGGATGAAGTTTATGTCCATTGATCCAGAATCAATAAAAGAATCCATGGTAGCAGTACTACACAACACCCCTGATCTAGCCAAATACACTAAGATCGAAATATCCAAATCATGAACCTCATCAACCTCTACCAATTTTCAGTTTGATGGACAAATATACCAACAAATCAGAGGAACATCCATGAGATCACCACTCTCAGAACTCATAGTAGAGACTACTATGCGGCATCTGGAAACTATAGCACTCCCACAAATACATGAAAGTATGGATCTAGTATATAGACAATACCTTCACCAAAATAAAGAAGAAATAACTAGAGAAGATACATGAAACAATCACAACATCTTCAAAGGATTAAAATCGACAAGGAAAGAAGAAAACAACACACTATCCTAATGAAAGAATTACCAATAGCAATATTGGCAAGGCAAGCTACTGTATATAAACATGGAGCAAAGCCCACTCTTACTTCACTTTGGAGTGGTGCACTGATGATGTTACCTTGTCAGGTAATAAAATGTCTACAAGCAAACAAAAAAATCTCAGAGAGCACTAGGAACTCCACAGTTGAACCATAAGCTATATATATTCTCTTCTATTGGAATTTGCCATTTCCACAGCCGTTGTAAACCGAATTGACATTTTCATGGAACAATTCATTATAAAATTCTCTTTTCTAATCTGTCACTTGTCTTTTCAGACCCTCCAAAGATTGATATTGTCATTGCTGGTTTCAGCTCATTGACTATTGATATTAAGAACTGGGGTAATTGTAATTAACAATTGTGTTTAATTGTACACAGCCCAGAGTGGCTTTGTGAATGAGATGGGCAGTCTCCATATTTGATATATAAATAAATAAAATAAATACATTCTCAAAGAGGTAAGCATGTTTGTTGCAGCAACATAAAAAATGAATTTTGGTGCATCTTAAATGCAGTTGTTTAGCCATAGGCCATTGCAAAAACAGTCAATACTGCATAAACTGTGAATAATAACTACCATGAATAGGAAAACCAATGAATGGAAATCAAATATACCTCTTTAAGAAGTTAATAAATCCTGGGCAGAATTTTCTCTTACTTGCAAGAGCTGCATAGAGATGTTTAATAGCATGCACGATGTGTTGTGATTCCTCGCCAGCCAATGGATCCGGCAGCTGAGTCTGAGGAATCAGATGAGGAAGAGGGGCCTGGAGTGAGATTAGAGTCAGAGGAAGGCTCTGAGGAGCTCCAAGACTTACAGTCGAACGAAGAGCCTGGCCCCTCTACTCACGCTCAGGCTGAGATACAGCTGTGCTGGGAGCCTGAGTTGGATAGTAATGAAGAACAGTTGGGACAAATCATGGATGCACGAATGCGCAGGAAAGAGAAGCGAGTAGGACAGAGGAATGCAATGGGGCGGCTCCAAAGGCAAAGGAGAAGGCATTAGGAAGCCACGCCTTGGCTGAATTATAAAAGGGAAGGTGTGGGAGGTGCTGGTTGCCGAAGGCACTGTTCATGTTGAGGATCGAGTTTCTGTGGACTGTGTTTGTTTGCCTTGGACATTGACTCAGGTCTGTGAGAATAAAAGGGGTTGTTTTTTTCTTGCGGTTCCTGCCTGTTTCTTGGAAGAGGGATTTCTCCTTATGAGCATAACAAGGACTTATGTAGGCTGGGACAGAACACTATGTTAGAAATATCTTAATTAAAAAAAAGACTTGTGGACTTCTTCCTAGATATTTTATTAAGAGAAGTACAGTACTAAACTATAATGGCACTCATAGTTTTACAAAAATCCCAATAGAAAGATATAAATGGACATATTTTCCATTCTATTCCCCCCCCCCCAAACAATACATGAATACTGGTCACCTGTATGTAAAACTACTGGTGTAACGGGAATCATAAGAAGTTTCTTTTATAACAAATCAGACAATTAGTTTAGTTGGATTGCTAAATGATGGTGGTCATGCATGGCATATACTAACTTTAGTTCAGTCTCTTATCCATATTCACCAAAAATGAATGGAATTCTCCAGAGGTTAAGATTAGGTTAGAAATACCAAGGATTGACCCCGGGTGGTCATGCAAGGTATATGCTAACAAGTTCAGTCACTTTGTTTTTTTCCATATACTATACCTAGACATTCAATTCCAGTTTCATTCCCAATGAAATCCCAGTAGAATACCCTTAAGAAAGTTTTCCTGAATACAGTAATCAGTGCAAAATGGTTGCCATCAGCCAAATCACCTGTTGACCAAAATGTAACTGGAAAGATTGTTCACCAACATCCCAGTAGTGTTTCTGTGTCATTCCAGGTTATATTTGTCTTACTTCTGGACAAATGGGCATACTACCAAGCAAATCTTGACTGAAGTGATGAGCCATGTGTTCCTACTATAGATGCTATGCTATGCTTTGTTATTTCCAACTCACATTTTACATCACAGGATTTTAAAAAAGAAGGTTTTGAAGTTTTAAATTCACAATCCATCTAAATGCAAATCAATGGAGCACATATTCCCAATTTGCAGCAGATACTAGTTCTGGGCCAGGTATTAGATTTACTGCTTTTTTAATGTGAAGGATGATTTCAATGGGACATTCTGGTCATGGCAAATTCCGTTCTAGCTCTGGCATGCAATATTAAAAGTAGCTTACCTTAGAATAGAATAGAGCTGGAAGGGACTTTGGAGGTCTTCTAGTCCAGCCCCCCCGCTCAAGCAGGAGAACCTATACCATCTCAGATACGTGACTGTCTAGCCTTTTCTTAAAAGTCTCCAGTGCTGGAGCGCCCACAATTTCTGAAGGCAAGTTGTTCCACTGGTTAATTGTCCTCACTGTTAGGAAGTTTCTCCTTAATTCCAGGTTGCTTCTCTCTTTGTTCAGTTTCCAACCATTGTTTCTTGTCCTGCCTCTGGTGCTTTGGTGAATTCATGCAACCTCTTAGATAGTGAGGTGTAATGGTGATGGTGATGGTTTAGAACTGGCTCAGGGTCAAGACCACCCTCAATCATAAAAGCTTACTGAGTGACTTCTGACCATTGCTCTCAGGCCAACCTCCTCACAGGCTTGTTAGTAGTAGTGAAAACCTAGGAGCAGGGAGAATTTCTTCATCTGGGGAGAAAACAGCATACCGTATACCTAGTAAACATTAAAAAATAACCTACAATAAGAGATTCCTGCAATGTATTTTCTAAGCAACAGTGCTAGTCAACACAAGATTGTTGCATGCTGCTTCAGCTTCACTCCTTAGCCCTCCCCTCTCCCAAATGTGCAGCAGGGATTATAAGCATTAGTTTACATCGCAGGGATGGTTGTAAATCCCTTTCTCTAGCTCTACAGTACTATTCTGAATGAACTAATACACTGTAGTTCTCCTGGGAAACATTTTCAAAGCAGCAACTCCCTTTTTTTTCTTGCAAACTGAGTTCGTGGACTGCATTCATTCCAGAATTTGTCTTACCAAAGCTAATCTTTTTTTTCAACAAACAAAACCATTTTAATTTTACACACAGTAAATCCTCCATTAGCATTTGTTCTGGTTATGCATTTTACCGTAGAGAAAGTTGGTAATTTCTATGGCCAGTTATCTTGGTCTCAGATGCCCATTTTAAAAATAACTCACCTTAACCTCTTTCAAGGAAGTCTGAAACATTATTCTTTCCCCCCAGGCCTTCGGATAAACTGGCTGGCAGGCTCCTCTGGCATGGGGGTAATGTGAAAGGGTGTTTTGTTTTTTTAAATCCTTCCCATGGAGCAAGTGCATGTGTGTGTGTTTTAATCTATTATATGGGGGGGGGTATTTCCTCCTGCTTTTCACTTTATGAAGCCAAGCTGAATCATTTGGCGGCCTAGAAATGAGATTAAATAAAAGTGCAAACCGACACACTTCCTAACTGAAAATAGGGAGGGGCGATCTGGACCTCCCTTGAGGTCAAGCAAGTCAGTTCCAGAGAGAGCGATGACCCTTCTAACCTGCGCGTAACTCTGTGGTCTACGCTCCCCCTCCCTCCGGCTGTTCTCTCCCGGCAGCCCGTTTCCAACTGCCTTCCAGGGAATTTCCTCCCTGCCCTTCCCCCACCCGCTTCCTTCGCATTCGACCCGGGCTCCTTCCTTCTTTCCTCCCTCCCTCTCTCCTCCTTTTTTCCTCCCTCCCTCAGCTCCTGCTTGTCCCTCTCCCCTTTCCTCTCGGACTTCACGCCCAATAGCTGCTGCCCCTCTTGCCATCCTGCCTCCTCTTGCACCGGATGCCTTCTTCAGCGCCCAACCCTCAGCTTGGCCTGCCAGCCTTCAGCATCTCTTCCTGCCCTGTCAGGCTTCCTTTGGCTGCCTGTACTTCTCTCCACTCCCCTTGCACATCTGGGTGACTCAGTTGGCCAGGGGACTCTGGCCATGGCTGAGCAGGACTTAGATCCCAAGTCTGCGCATGGCAGTGGTGGCTCTGCTAAGCCAGAAAGGACTCCCTCTATCAAGGGCTCTTCTAAAGTTTCCTTTTTGCTGAAAAACACCTCGGATTCACGGCCAGTTTCCGAGAGCTCTCACAGGTTCTCCATGATGTTAAATGCCTCCCCAGACTCTAACACATTCTTTGCTTTTAGCAAGTCAGGGTCTGATACCTCTGAGATTAATCAGATTGACCGGACCAAGACAGACTCTTTCTCCTTTCCCCGTCAGGATTCTAGTGCCACCACCTCATCCTTTCTTTCTTTTTCATTAATGCGTTCCGGCTTGCCCCAGTCCTCCAGAGATGAGCAAGTGTTTCCTAAGGAAAGAGGAAGTTTAACTAGCTCCTTTGTGTCCATTACCAAAGCAGCTTTACAAACTGGCTCAGAAGCCAGACCTGCTCATAGGTTAATACCTCATCGACCTTCTCCTAAAATTTCCTCTATCCCTGAACACATCCAGAAACGTATTCTGCCCTTTTACGTAACCCTGGAACAGCTTCAATCTGTGAAGAACTTAATGGCGGCAGCCTTGGAAAAGGGCCTCAAACAGAAGGACAAAGCAACCAGTTACTTACCTATGTTGCCAACTTATGTTTCTGCTTTGCCCGATGGTAGTGGTAAGCATGCTGTGAAATTTCATAGATTATGGATTTCCATCTTAACCCAAGATCATCAATACAGTCCATTGACAGACTTATTTTTTTTTAAAAAAATACATTTTTGAAAATTAAAAATGATATAGATGTAAGGTGTTCTCACATGAGATCTCAAAAGGAATGAATTTGAATGTTCTATTACTATTTATTATTTTGCACAGATACGTATACATAACCCAGTATAAGAA
Source organism: Azemiops feae (assembly GCA_023970755.1). NCBI lineage: Eukaryota > Metazoa > Chordata > Lepidosauria > Squamata > Viperidae > Azemiops > Azemiops feae. The sequence goes on from JALGBA010003956.1 coordinate 1,169,048, forward strand.
ATTGCAGTGGTATAACCTTCTCAAAATTTGCTCCCTACATCATACCAGGTAGTATTCATCACTACTAGGGGGGAAACTATTGAATAGGTATGGTTAAAGCCCTGGAAAGAAAGTCAAATACCATGAGTTTTTATTCTGCCTTAAGCATGGAAGCCAGCTAAGGGACAACCAATTCCTCTCTCTCAGATCAATCCATCTTACAGGATTGTTGTGGAAATAGGAGGAGGAGTACTGCACACATTGCCTTGAGATGCCCAGAAAAGAGTGAGATACCAGTCTAATGAATAAATAAGCCTGATGTATAGGTAAGAGATAATGTTTGGTTCCATGTTCTTGCTGGAATTATAACATCTAAAGTTGTATGCACGTAAGTGGGAGTATGCACATAATGCCTTTCCCCAAACAGTATTTTTCCCTGCTTGGAGTTGTGGAGAGAATATAAATTATGTCCACGAGATTATTTTTTTTAATCTAGTGTTTGTTTGTTGAGTCTGCATACCCCTTACTCTCTAAGGCTGTAGGCAGATTACAAAGTCAACATATAAAATAATGCTCCCACTCTAAATTCACCTAAAAATAAAAAGATCAAAAATGATGGTCCCGGAATGGCCAGATCTGCTAACCTGCATTTTAACTGCAGTTAGTGATGTTTACTCATGGGCAGCTGGGTTGAGAGAACAATTCCTAGAGTAAGGATAAAGGTCTTGATCTGTGCTGTGAGTTCTTCGGCTTGTCCGTAATAGGCAGAGGATTCATTAATGTAGTATAGTTATGTAGAATACAGTTTGGAAAATTTCTGCCACCTCCACATGATTCTTGTTGAGGATAGCTCTCCAATACTGTAGAGAAGCAGTTTCTTAATGACTTCACACTGAAAATGCATAAGATCATTACATAAGCAGAATCTGCACTCAAACCTCTTCAATGTGTGAAGCGCTGTGATAAAATTGGATTCCAAGACTTTATTTATTTATATGTCATTTGTCTAAATTGTACCCAGAAACAAATGGGCAAGCAACGAAATTCCTGCAATATTGTTATTATATAATAATACCGGGTTGTCTTAGCTAAATGTGAGTTGTATTTTCATAAGTTGCAATTTATGGTCGTCAAAGATGGTCCATGTAGAACATACTACAGTAGTCTACCCACAAGGTGACGAGGGTGGGAGACTATAACCAATACCTTCTACTTCAGGAACACTTGCAATTGGTATATGGTAGTCCTCGACTTACAACAGTTCATTTAGTGACCATTCAAAGTTACAGTGGCACTGAAAAAAGTGACTTATGACCATTTTTCAGAGTTACAACCTTTGCAGCATCCCCATGATCATGTGATCAAAATTCAGATGCTTGGCAACTGGTTTATATTTATGACCGTTGCTGTGTCCCAAGGTCATGTGATCACCTTTTGTGACCTTCTCACAAGCAAAGTCAATGGAGAAGCCAGATTCATTTAACAACTGGGTTACTAACATTGACTGCGCAAGTGGGGTCAATGCACTGGCCAGCCTGTCCCGCGGCCCGGTGGCCAGTAGGCCACGGACTGGTAGTAGGCTACGGCCCATAGGTTGGGACCCCTGATGTAGGTCATGCAAAGCTTGCATGTCTGAATGTGCTTCCTCCTGTCTTGGTAGTGGCTCTTCCATCAAGGCCATGCCCTCTGTCCTTTACATCACCTCCCACATTGGCCCAGTCACACACTTGGAGAAATCCAAGTCTGGCTGAGTACAAAATACAGATGTGCTGCTCCCCTCCTCTGCTGGCACTTTCCCAAGATCCCTCAACAAAAGTTATAATTCATTTGTACTCTGAGAGTTCCTTTCTGTTGGGCTGCCTACTCTTTATCTTCCTGTTCTGGAAGAAGCTGCCTCTGCCTTGCGCTCAGTGCTGCATCCCTGATGTATATGGAGCTGGAACTTCTTCCCTGCTCTCTAGTTTTGTACTTGACAGCTCTGTGACCCCTTCCAACCCATAGAAGTAAAACTCTTGCTCATTTTGGGTTGCCCCAGTCTCTTGCAACAGTAGTAGTTCTTGTGGGTGGGGTTTTTCTTGTATGTCAACCAAATTGTGCATCAATTGTGGAGCATGCACGTCTGAGGCTGTCTTTCATGATCTCTCTGAATCTGGATAGCCTTTCTGCTGGACCAGGTATTCTAAACATTTTCCTTTATGTCTAGAATCCAATATAGTGTCCAGTTCATATTCTTTTACCCCATCTACCAGCATAAGGGAAGGTGGACCTGTCCTTGTGTGCAGGGAGAAGGGTGCCTCTCTTAGAAGCAGATACCTATATCTATAGAATGCAGGATGAACCTTCATTGACGTTGGCAATTGCAAATGGAAGGCTGGGTTTATTTGTTTAATCACTGGGAAGGGACCAATGAACTAAGTCAAGTCTCTTTGAAAATCAGGCAGATGGCAAAAGTTTTGTAGAAAACCACATCAAATCCCCTTCAGCAATCCTGACCCCTTCCTGCTTATGTACAGCCTATTTGTATGATGCGCTTACCAGCTCTAGCTGCTCCTTTAAGGGCACTGGGCCACTTGCCTCTCTTGTAAGAAATCTGAGCACAGGGAACTAATGATTCATTAGGTATGGAGGGAAACACATGAATGTAGCAGCTGAAAGTTGCCTGAAAAAGAAACATTTTGATGGAGGGATATATTGAACTGCTGTTGGCAAATTCTGCAAGAGGCATCATTTCAGCCAATTGTCTTGTTGTTAGGAGAATTAGCTTTTTAAATGTTGCCACAATAATTGGCTAACTTTCTTAAAGTCACCATTAGAACCTGGATGATGAGAGAATGACAAATTAATTTTAATATTTAAAAAGTGTGAAAACATCTTCCAAAATATGGATGTAAATGTGTGCCGTGGTCCAAAATGTCATGATTGGCTAATACTGTGTATCTAAAAACATTTTAGATCCAAAAACAAGAGCTGTGCTCTTTCCTGGGCTGTTGGGAGGCTCTTGCAAGGGATTAAATGGGCCAGTTTTGTGAATAAATCCAGTACTACCAGATGCTGGTATCCCTGTATTGGGGGTAGATCATAATAAAATCCAGTAATATTGAGTTCTAGGGCCATGAAGGGGTCTCTAGAAATTACAACAAGCCAGGTAGCTTTCCAGGATTAGATTTTGTTTTATAATAGACGTGACAAGATGAAATGTAATCCCTTACCCTTGATCACCAGAAGTCCCTAACATTCCCCTCACTCCCCCACCCTGCCCTGCCATTCTATTGTCATGGCAGAGTTATAGTTCTTCTCTTAAAGAAGGGGACTGTATAAACAACCATTATACAACAGCTGCCCTCTCCTCTATTGTGAAAGGTGAAAAATTGCCTTGTTGGGGTCCCTGAATGTAATCCATTTGAACCCTGATATAAACTTCATGCTGCTGCTGTGCTCTAATCTGTTCTGAAATAATCAGTCTGTCTCCTGGCTCCCCAGTCTTTCATAGGATCTGTCTTTGGGTGGGACTCCAAATTGCTTGGTTGCAATATGCTATCTGGAGTTGGGTATATAGGGTAGATAGTACTCAGGCTTACATGAAATGGGATCTGGAACCTTGTTCTGTTGGAAATACAAAAATCAAAACAGAAGATAAAGTGTTCCTACCTGATTTGTTAAGTAATGAGGGATTATATCTCCCACAGACCTAAATTCCTATGGTTTGTACAATGATATTGGCAGCCTCTTCCAGGAAATGCCTTCATTATTGGAAAGCAGTTTTCATTACAAATAACTCCAAATGGAAATGTCATAGTTGCCTTCTACTGGGAGAAGCAACCTTGAGTGAAAGGCACCTGGCAGTCGATTTGTCTTTTTCTTCTTTTTTTATCTGGAGGAAAATTGTTCTTACTGGCAAATTTGAAGCTTTCGTCTGTATTAAAATGGGTGGAGTTTGGGTGTCTGAGTAGTGGCTGAGAATCAAAGAATTCTTTTAACTTTTGAAGTGCCTTTTATTCTGGTGTAGACCATAAGAATCAATTAACTTTGAGGGGGGCTGAGACAGTGGTTTTATATGTTCAGCAAAATTGGGTATGAACTTTCAGTAGAAACTAGCAAAGCTCAGATCTTTCACTTTAGTGGAGCAAGGTGTGCAAATGTGCCAATGATAAAAAAAGATTGTACATTTACAGGATCCATTTGTATGCCTTCAATAGAAGTCCTGTACCCCAAATCTTCTAATTAAGGAAGGTTAAAGGGACTCTACTCCAGTTTGGCAAAACATTTATTTCCACAGTGGTTTTTAAAGACATTTCTGACATGTATTTCATGCAAGGAAGGATTCTCAGAGTAACCAACTTGTCATCTAAATATACCATTCTGTACTTATCTAAAATGTCCAAAAATATTTCATTCCTGAATCTAGAGAAGACAGTCCTACAATTAATCAAGCCAAACAACATCCCTGTATATTCAAACTTGTCGTATCTTGTATCAAATGTGGTCAAGTATTCATTTCCTTCCTTTATTCCAATTAAGCTGTAAGTACTTTTTAAATCCAACTGTGTAAAAATGTGTGTCCTTTGGTGGCGGTCCAGGGGAACCCAAATAAGGAGTAGAGGATAGTGGTCATTAAAAATCACCTTGTTCAGATGTTTGTAGTCATGCACACTCCTCAAGCTTCCCTCCAGTTCCTTTCTGAGTTCCTGTGTGCCCCCCCCCCCTTTATGGATAAAATATATTGGTGCATATCCTGGGGAAATGGGCATGTTTTTTTACATTGACATCCAAATATTCTTTCAGGATAGATAATTGACAAGTAGACTTGGAATATGTCTCCTTGCTTGAATTTGGGCTCCTGGCTTCAAATTGATGGTGCAATCACACAGTCATTGAGGGAACACAGTTGCTTTTTCTCCAAATACATCTGCAATGTCTGAGTATTTGTCTTGCAAGGTGGTTGTCTCCATCTGCTATATTGGGCTGGGTTGGGGAACATCCAGTGCTTACAATCAGTGTTGCTGACTTTTAATGGGATGGGAATGTAAGCATCCCTTGTGTCAAAATACATCTGGATCAGGTAACAACAGTCATTGGCAAGCACTTGCAAGGAAGAAGGGTGGTTTGAGGTCTGTGTTATTTTGGATTGTGATCTGCAATGAGTCTGTGCACAGTCCTGTTGTCAGTAAGTGTCTATCGTCTCTATCCCCATTGAACTTTCAAGAGTCTGGTTTGAGAATCGTAATCTCTATACCATGGCCACATCCATAAAATTAATGGTTGCCCTGAATCCACAAGAGCAGAAAGTTTAAGTCTCTGGCCTGAATTTAAACAAAAGTAACAGAAACAATACAGTATGCTTGCCCGCTCTTGGAAGAGAGTCCTGTGAAGTTTCCTAATATCATTGCATTAAGAATTGCTCCATGTATTTACAAATTCTACGTCCTGATGCTGTGTCAGAGACTTGAAATTTTGTTGTGCATGATCTGGCTAAATGTTTGAGACTCTGCACTAAAAGCACAGACCCAGATACCTTCTTTATTTCTCTCCTAGTGACAGGGATCTCTTGCCTGCTCCAGTTTGCCTGGATTCTCCTGTGCAGGCTTCCAAGAGTGCCATCAGGAGGGGCGTGATGGGAAAAGATGTTGTTAAACCTTTTCCCTTGCCATGTTCTTTTCTGCTTCAAGTCTTCCAGCTCCCATTTATTATCACATAACATTAGAACAGTTCTTCAAAATGATTTGGGATGCCTTGCCTCATTATCTCATCTCTCAGTTCTTCAGCAAACCCTTCTCTGAACTGGTCAGATAGGACAGGTCGTTGGCAAGTAATTTCAAGTCCAATATATATAATCTCACTCTCCTCTGCTTTTGCCTCAATTTTCATATCTTCCAACTTGCCATCAGAACAAAAATCATTGGACACAATCATTTTGAATCTTCCATGAATTCTTGGTAATTGTTTGCTGTAAGCCACCCAGAGCTATTTCAATATGAGATGGCAGAAAATAAAATAAAAAAATAAAATCAATAGTAGTGACAATCTGATAACTGGATTGCCGTCAGTGATAGATATGGTCATTTAGCTGCTCCTTGTTTTAGTAAACTTCACAAAAATCACTCTGGTATGATCTGTGGGAAACTCTGCCCTCCATAAACAGTTCACATTGTGGTGTAAAAGGAATTGATCTTGATGTCCCAAATTTTCCTTAGAAGCTCCAACTGGTTGTGCTGCAGGCTGCTGTATGGCTGTGGATTGAGGCAAATTCTGTCCCAACTATTATGTTAGCTGCATCATGGTATTTTGTAAATTGTTTACTTGTACATTCACTTGCTGCTGGTTTTGTAGCAAAGCTGCAATGAGATGTTTGGCAGATAGTAGTATGTCCTGCTATCTCTGGTAGCCAAAGTGAGATCTTCTACCTCTTTAGAAAGTGGAAGACTTGCAAGATTAATGTTAGTCCTTCAGAATAGATCAGTTTATGCATCCACTATCATGTAGGTCGGTACTATTTTTACTGCAAAGCTATAGTAACAGAATCCTGCAAGTCTGAATGTGCTTTTCCTACTTATCTTCATGAGAATCAGGGAGGGCTTGTCTGAAACAGTTATTCGTGTTACATTCCTGGATAGGAGTCAGGATTCTTTTATCTGGTTGTTTTCTTAGTAAAGCAGTTCTTCCTATCCCTCAAAGCCATTCCCTCTTCTCTCTATAATGGTCAACCACATACCTTCCATAAAAAGGCAGATTAAGACTGAACAACAGTTATCTAATATAGCTTGATTCAGGTTAGCTTCTTAGATTAGGTTACCCAATACCCTCTTCAGGGACACTGATGTTTCATCTTCCCACAAGGCATTCAAACCCAGTTTTCATCCTCTCCTTGGCACAACCAAGTCAGGTCAGACAGGGTTCAAGAAACCCCCTAAAGGACTCTGGATTACCTCATGATGTACAGGTCATATTGCTTCTAGATGTTTCTGCTAGACTTAATCATTGACATCTCTTCAAATTCTGTGTACCTTTCTGACTGAATGAAGGCAATCTGCTTTGTTAGTAACTCTCAGTGGTTCATTGATGGTACTTCCAAATCATCTGTCCCTAAAAGGCTATAGGTTACCGTTAAAGAGTTGCTGGAATCTTGGGGGTGGTGGTGGTGGAGGTTGTTGAATAAGGACAGAGAAATAGTTCTGTTTTGCTGACCTCCTCACCATAGCATAGGCTCAAATCTGAGTTTGCATTCATGCTCAATCAGATTTGTTTTCATCCACTAGTGATGCTCTAAGTATCTCTTCTGATGCTTTGTTTAGGAGTACTTCTAAAAATTAAAGAGCTCATCAGGACTGGTATATAGGAAGAAGTCACTTGAGATAAATCTTGTTGAGAGGTTTTATCTCTATATTCCAAAGGTCAACTACTAGACTCTCCACAGAACCACATTCTAGGCTATTGGGAAACTCCCTAAATGCTATCTAGAAACAAGTTGGACCTATGAGGTGTCTGGGGCAGAGCATTCCAATAGCTCCCATCTCCCTACAGAGGTTGTGACATTAATCAACCCCATAGTTGTCAGAAAGTGAGCCAAAAGAGATGATCTGCCTCAAATTTGCAACTTGCATCCTGTTTCACACCAGATTTCCCTCAGCCCGTAATTATCTTTATCTTCCCTTCTTTTCTCTCCTTCTTCTTTGACCTCTCTTTGCTTTTCAGCAACCACATGATAAACCATTTTCTATCTGCTGAACATGCACAGATCTGAATAATTGTTTCTTTGCTTCCGTGGTTTTGTCGTAATTTTTTTTTTTAGAAAGAAGAGAAAATAAATCCTTACCTATCCTCCAGATCTCTGTAGGAAGCAAAGATTAGGATACCCTTGTCTCCTGTTCTTTTCACAATTTGTCCCTTCTCTAATCAATCTTAGAAGTAGATATTATCAGAAGACATTGTTTTATTTTACTCTCTTTACATTCACATTGTTTGCAAGAAAATTACAGGCCTGGCTTTCCCTTTTTTATAACCATCATCCATTTTTGTTAACATTTCACAAGAAAAATACGTATTACACAACTTTGCACCACATTCTACTTGACAGCACATTGAAACTTTGTTGGAAAAACTACAATGAAATAATATGGGAAAAATTTCAAGGCGTAAGTAGCATCTAAAATGACCCTGTCAGTATAAGACATAATGTCTATGTATATCCACTCTTAGATGCTCCATACACTTCAGTTGCATCTAGAAACATAATCTAAAATCTTAGTGTGTATGCAGTGCTGGCTTATGCCTCTGCATTAGCAGAGACAGGGATGGCATAATTTGTTTCCAAACACTTTTCAACCATCATAGAAGGTAAAATGTTGGGTATATATATTTATATTTATATGCCTTCATTGCAAGAGGAAATCCATGTAAGCCTATGGTGGCAAGAAAAACTAGAAATGGGGTAGCATATTTTTTTAACTAACACACTTTATTAAAGGGCATAAGCTTTCATGAGCCAAAGTGCAGCTCATGAAAGTTTATGCCTTTTAATAAAACGTGGTAATCACAAAAGGTCCTACCAGATTCCTGATTCTGTGCTTCCTCTTAACTATATCCAATTTTATCATGTTTTTATGTGATAAATTAGTGGAACAGGCATGTGAGTCTTCACTATTGTGTAAGGCCCTGCTGGTCTAATTTTATGGCAAATGTTGATAAAGTGGTGATGAGCCTCTGTTATTTTTGATAGGTTGGCATTTGTGATAGACATTCTGGACAATGAGTAACGTTTCCTTTCCCGGTGGGAAATAATCTATCATTGCTTACTCTTTACTCTTGGGTTTAACATTGTGCATTGATCTGTAAATAAATAAACAAATAAAACACCAAGAAGCATCCTTTCATCTGGAAATGGAAAGCTGTTGTATGGCAACCATAGGACGACTGAAACAGTCTTGATAACTAAACACCTGGATACTTACTGTACATGTCTCTTTCAGAGAGAGGGGATTTTCTGGGACTAGAGTTGACTTTTGATCAGGTGAAAGTCTTGCTGTTACAACTGACGGATAATGTTGATGAACCAATGGTGGTGAAAAAAAAGACTTTCTCATTTCCTGAGAAGATCTTGAGTGGCAATGGACAACAGGTATGGTTCTATGCATCTGAATTTGTCAGTTTGTCTAATCCATAAAATCCAGTTCAGCTCATCTAATCCATAATTGCTTGTTATTACGATCTCATTGCTGCTCTGCAGTCTTCACCTTTTCCTCTTTTGTACCATATTTAAAAGTTATTTTATTGATTTTCTAACTTTTTTTTTCACTTTTCCCCATTTTTCTTAGCTACTCTCACTCTGCTTTTCTTTGCTTTCTTGGAACTTCTGCTATACTCCTCTTGGAATACTTTGATTTTAGGAAGGAGAAGGGAACTCAGAGGAATTGAAGGTGAATAGTTGGAATTCCTGTTCTGACAGTGCAAGAGGACATGCTGCAAAATATGCTACCCCATTTCTTCTGGCGCAGCAGCTGAAGTTATTTAGCTCAGCTGAAAAACTTTCTGCAAGAACCCGTGGCATAAGGGGGACCTAAGGAGAAAACACTATGTCAGCACAGCCCTGCATATGGAAAGGGGCTGTGCCTTTTATTTTTGGGATAATCTGTCTCCTACTAGATCTTTAGCCACTTGAAAAATGTCTTCTTCATTTGAGCATATTTTGATTGCAATTTTTATATATACTATAAACATATAATCCTTACATTCCCAGATAATCAAAAATATAATAAAATAATATCTCTTGAATGTTTTTCTGTCCTCTTAGTGGCTTTCCCTCCACATGTTCCCTCCTTTTTCCTGTATATTTTATTTACATTTGCTCAATTTCTCCTATATAATAAAGGAGGTTATCCATAGGTTACAAAATTGGACAGTAAAAAGGTTAATTCCTTCCTTCTTGATTTAATTTCCTACCAAACTTAGACATCGGTTTTTCCTCTTGCAAAGCATATATGTGCACACATGTTACATAGATTTAAGAATGAATTAAATATCCTGTAGTATATCTTTAAAAAAAAAAAAAGTGATTCATTTCATTCATTCACAGATTTTCTAAAATCTTATCCAACTTGGAAGTACATTTATTTTCTCTTACATTTTAGTATGCTTGTCTTTTTCAGAGAAATTAGAACCAGAGAACTGAGCAAAGACAAGAGTATTGTAGCAATACAATTTCAATAGGGAGATAGCTTCAAATGCCCATTCAATCATGAAGCTCATAGAGAGACTTGAGCTAGTCCCTATATCTATGTTTAGACTAATTGCCTACCTTGTAAACTTGTGAGAATAAAAGGGCGAGGAAACATGTATAACTTGAATGGTACACAGATGATGAACTAATAAATTGAAGATTCAAGGATATTTTTTTTAAAAAAGTCATGTTACCTAATTCTGTGAGGTTCTGATCTGAAAATTTTATTTTGTCTTTAAATTCTGAATTGTACCATTTTGGAGGATGGGGGCAAAGTCTGTCTATTTACAATGTTCTCCTTGTTCTTTCAGGTTTTTGAATTCATGGCTCAATGCCTGAGCACATTTTTGGGTGGACTTAACTTAAACAAGAAATATTTCCCACTGGGTTTCTCCTTCCCCTTCTCTTGTGATCATATTGCACTGAACCAGGTGAATAATTGGTTGACAATAGCAAACTCTCTGGAAGACTGGAAAGTGTGTTTTTTAGATTGGCATTTTCTGAATGGGAAGGACAAAGAGGTAGAAATAGGATTGGACCACAACTGCTGCCATACAACACTGCCTGGCAAGGAATAGCTGTAAAGAGATTTCTACATTAATGTTTTATAGTGTCATGTAGCATCACCCCATCATTGTTGTGGCGATATAAAATCTGTCTTCATTAGTGATATATCGCCATAGCAATGGTTGCATGCTCTAAAAGATGATATAAATCATTGGAGTGAAAAAAGCCTTGCTTAAAAGGACTGGGAACAGAGCTAGCCTAGTTTGAGGCAAAGTGAGGAAGCAGCACCAGGTAGCACATAATAAGAAAAACATTAGGTGTATAAGGATAGAGCTATGAACTACCCAACTTCCCCATGGACTTTGATGTACCTTGCTATCCTTGGATGTGGTGGGGGACACCTATTGCAAGTTTGAAATAAGATTCAAATATCATTCCAGTTGGAGTAATTTTTTTTAGAAACAGAATTGATAGGAGCCTCAGAGGCCATTTAATCCGCCTCCTTAGTGCAACTGGATTAGTGCTAAAATATTTTGGACAGATAGCAGTTCAGCCTTCAATGAAGGCCTTTAACGAAAGGGAACATAGCACTTCATGATTGCATCTATTGCATTTATTAATAGCTCTTACCATTCAGAAATTCTTTCTAGTATCTAATCCAAATCTACTGGCTTTGCTGCTTCTCCTCTGTATTTTTAAATAAAATGGCTATTATTTCTCCCCTTAGTCTTCTTATCTCAGAACTGCTAACTGTTCCTTGTGGGCTTGATTTCCAGTCCTGTTACCATATTGGTAGCAATTCTCTGAATTCACTCAGGATTATCAATATTTTATTTGGACTTTAGTGCCCAGAACTAGAACAATATTCCAAGTAGAACTGAAAAGGCAGATGAGGTTTGGACAATGACTTTCTGTGATATGGATTCTCTGCTCCTGCTAATGCATCCAAAATGATATTTACCTTTTTAGTAGCTTCATTACATTTTTGATTCATGTTCTTATAATCTATTAGAATATCTGGGGCTTTTAACAAACTAGTTGTCCTTTATTATCCTATGCTTGTGTTTTTCCTCATTAGATGCAAGATTTACATTTCTCCCTGTTAAATTTCAGGGAGTTCAACTTTATTTATTCAGCCTATGTTGAAGCCTGTCTAGAGCTTTTTGAATCTTCCATTTCTCTCCCATAATATTATCCACTGTTCCTAGTTTTTGCACCATCTGCAAGTCTGATCATCATCCTGTCACCTTTTACACTTTATTAAGGTCATAATTAAAAGTGTGAGAAACTTAAGCTGAGGTCTTTTAATTGTTGCAATCGTATGTAAGTGCTCACAATCATGTTGTTTAGTAACCTGCTCCAGGACCCCCTCCTGTACAAATGTCAAGCTGATAGATCTGTAATTTCCCAGATCCTTCTCCTTCCTATTATCAGGTCTCCATTTCCCAAAGGTTAGCTAGTAGTTTTGCGATAACCTCCACTAGTTCTTTCAGTACCCTTGATTTTAATTTGATACTTTAGTTCGTTTAAATTAGCTGGGTTTTTAAATCTTCTTGTCTGTCCTATGATGCATCTCCTCCTCCTAATAGTGGCACAGTTATGGCCAGTTAAGGTTTGTTTCTTTTCTGAGAAAAGATATATTTTTCACAGAAGTTAAAACATTATTTCCTTGCCATCATCCATTACCAATTCTCCCTGCAACAGATCTGTATCATCTTTGCTTTTTCTCCCCCCCCCCCATACACCAGAAAAGTATATTTTGCTGTTTTGAGCACTTCTTACAAACTTTAGATCAGTTTTACTTATTAGACAGAAATGGAATATCTACAATTTCTGGCAACTGCCTTATATCTTTGGTTATGTACCATTTCCTTAAAAAAAGATTCCTTAATTTTTTTTCCTTAAAAAAAGATCCCTTAGATACACACAGAGCTTTCTAAAATGTCGAGAAGAAAAAAGATTCCTTAATCTTTTTTCTTCTCCACATTTTAGAAAGCTCTGTGTGCATCTATAATGATAATTTTAAATGTTTCCTGTTTTTCCTTCATGTAAGAATTATTTGAGTTTTTACTTGCAGAATCACCCACTTTTTATGTTGTGTTTGTTCTCCTGAGTAAGTTGTAATTTTTCAGGCTATGTTCCAATTGATGATATCTATGGCTGCATATTGTCTGCTTGTATTAGGCTTCTCTGTTCACTTCTCATATTCTGTATTTTAGTGTAGGAACATGAGATTGTAAGTGATAGTCTCACTGGCTTCACCGTTCTTTCCTGCCTATTTTTAAATTACCCTTCTCTCTCATGCTCCTCCCTTTATTTTTTGTCTTGTTGGCCCCAATTTTTGCTGGTATATTTCATTTTCAGCTTTTGTTACCCTCTCTCTTTTGCTCTAGATTAAAACCCTCTGATAACATAGTGCGATACCCACCAAACATGACTTCCCCATCGTTGTAAGATGTAGCCCTTCTCTTTTCAAAAACATTCATTCTTACATCAGATCAGGAAGCAAATCATCCTAGATCAGCCTTAAGTGAGATACTTTTATTATAGTTTACTAATTTACGTATTCTGTTCTGAAAAAGAGTGCTTGTAGGCAGGGCTTTTTTTGTCATAGAACGCCCAGAACGGAGTTCCGGCACCTTTTTTGGATGGAACCTTGTAGGGTAGGCAAGGCGGGTTGTATGATGTGTGAGAGTTCCGGCACCTTTTTTTTTTTTTTTTTTACAAAAAAAGCACTGCTTGTAGGTAATATCTTAGTTTCATAGTGGCTACTGCATATGTTAAAGAAAATCTCCCTCTCTGTTTTTTTTCCCCTTAGTGTAAACTGCTCAGATGGACAAAGGATTTCCGATGGCCAGGTGTGGAGGGGAAAGATGTGACCAAATTGCTCCAAACGGCTCTCAACGAGGTTTGCAAGGTTAGAGTAGTAACTGGGTCAATGGCAGTAAAAACAGAGGTTTCTGTAAGACAGAGCAAGATAGCCACTTTGATCTTTCTCTTACTTTTAACTACTCTAGAATTACCAAATAGAGGTCCTTGCTGTTGTGAATGATACTGTGGGAGATTTGATGAGCTGTTCTTCTAATGTCAGGCCATGTCAAATAGGAGTAATGATAGGTAAGCAAATGCTGGGCACAAGATAATATTGCTGATCAACTACAAGAATCATACATGCCACACTTTGGGGGGGGGGGTTGCCCAGGTGTTAGCTATATATCAGTTAAGCTTCTTAACTGAGTACTGGACTATGTCCACAAAGGTAGTAAGGAAAACCAGAAAGGTTTTGCATTTCCTCAAAACAATGAGTACTAGCCATTGTTCAAGATAAAGAAGTATAATCGATGAGTTCAATATCTTAAATAGTTTAGCAATTTCAAACATCAATAAAGGTAGTAGATAGTTTCATTTAACTTTCACTTCTTGTGCTTAGTGCTTTATTGTGATTATTTCCTTTGCATTGTGCTTTTTCCCTGTTGTTTCTTTTCCTGGTAGATGCTGGCACTAACTGTTGTTTTATGGAAGATACACAGCGCATACCAGGAAACTTGCAGGAAACTAGGGGATACGTGTGCATAAATACAGAATGGGGGAGTTTTGGGAATAATGGAGAATTGAACGAGATGCTAACAGAGTTTGACATGTTGGTAGATAAAGAATCCATGGATCAAGGAAAATGCAGGTGGGTCCTAGTAAAAGAAATGAAGGCAACATAATGATTATGAAGCATTAACCTGTAGAATCAGTGAATTAATGGGTAATGTCATTTCTGTATTCCAGTAAAAATCAGACTTGTTGCTTCAAATTCCACTCTTGAAGCCCCCAAAGCTTTACAGATTGCATTTATAACAATTAAATTTCATGCAATACCAAACAAAGAAGTAAAAAATTCATGGCTGGGTAATATTTTTATTAGAATCAATTAAAACACAAAAACTCTTCATCAGGTAAAATATTGCAAAAAGAGGAGGGAAAAAGTGGAAAAAAATGCTGGTATGTAATCCATGAATTCATTGGCTCAAAGCTTGAATCAAGGGCAAATCACTTAAATGTGCACTTGTTTCCACTAAGTTAAAATATTATTATGTATATTTACCTTGCTTTATCCCATCTTATCTGTACTTCTATTTGATTTTTTACTGGATTTCCAATTTGACATATCTACAGAAAACTGCCCTAAAATTACAGAACTATAGTTGATTCCAGGATTGTAAGTAAATCCAATAATTCTGATTCCATATATTACACTCATTTGTTAGTGTGGGATGAAACTTGTTTGGTCTTTCATAGCAGCAGGTATTAAATAAGACATAGCCAAGCTGTTTTGTGAATTGTGTATAGTTTACCTACTAGCTACCCAAGATGGATGTTTCACTGCTTCCACTCAAATTTCTTCTTTGGGCAATGATTTTCCTCTTATTGCTGCCAGGTTTGAGAAGATGACCAGTTCCTATTATGTTCGTGAGACTGTCCGAATTATTTTGGCTAATCTGTCTGAGAATGCTGAATTATTCAGTGGTGTTCTGACTCCCACATTATTAATCAAGGGGAAGCTGGCACTGCAAGACATTGTGGAGGTCACAGAGTAAGCTAATCTTGTGATATCAGATTTTTTTTCCTTATACTAAAAATAGTAGTAGAATGAGATTTGGGATGACTTATTAGTTTAATCTTAGTCCTACACATGGCAATCAGAATGAGTGAGCCTTTTAAATTTAACTTGTGACTCATATGTTGTTAACTTCTTCATTTGAGTATCTGCAGAATGCACAGATATATTGTTTATGGCCTCTCAAGTAGGATAACTGCTAGAATAAAATATCCTTATAAAAGGTAGCAAAGAAATGGGATTTTAGAGGTCATATAATTTATGTAATTTCTCCCTCTCTTATCCACCTGAGAATATTACTTTATGAGGATATAACAGTCTAAAAAACATACACACAAAAACCTCCACAGCATTATTATATGGGGTATCACATTATGTAGGAAATATTTGTTGTCTTTACTAGAGTAACACATCATGATACATGTCAAGATATAAAAGTATTTTAGAAAAGTGATAAACTTGATAAACAAATCTGCCTAATCACTGTTGCAAATCATTGAAGATAATAAATCGTAATGAATAAAAAGTAAAATAACAAAATTGTTTTCACCGACAGGGGCCAGCATTATGCTACTCCAAAGATTATATACATTAGGTAATTTTCTTTAAAACTCACATCATTTGAAATACTGTATTTCAACTGATATTAAATTTATTTGATATAGTATTAAAAATGCATGTGAATTTTGGCACATAGCTTAATGACATTTTTCTTACCTAGAAAGTGGTTTTATGTAAGACAAGTGTACTAACTGAAAGAAAGAAGTCACATGTTATGAGAGTTCGCAATTCCAAATTTGTTATTACTGAGCAGACTCCTTCAGCCATTTGTTTTTCCATCTTTTGCAGAAATTCCTCCTGCTTTTTCCTTAATGATGCTTTAGGACAGCTTGTATGCTAAAATTGACCACTGTTAATGTTAACTAGGTTTTTTTAAATCAAGATGTGCATTTCCTCCTTCAAGGCCATTTAAGAGGTTAGCTGGTTAGTATTTATCAGAGTTAATGGCAGTGTAGACTAAACATTAAACCATGATTAAGGAAAGAAAGTTAAATTGAATTTGCATTGGTAATATGTCATCTTAAAAAGTAGAGCACCTCTTCCAAACTATTATAGCTAGATTTATTCATTTAAAGGCAATAATAACCTTTGCTGAGGTCAGAACTGGTTGTGTCTTCTGCATGCATCTCATTTAACTCGTATATATTTTTAATTACAGTGATAAAGTGGGTCTTGCCAAAACCAAAAATTTCCTTTGTCGTCTTGGACTAGTAGCAAGCAATCAAGATTGTTTCCATGTGCAAGAAATATGCCAAGCTGTATACACCCGTTCTGCCAAACTCTGTGCTGCTGGACTGGCTGGCGTTCTCACACATATTTGTGAACAGCAGCAGCTCCCAGAGATGAAGACCTGTGTAGTTATGAGTGGGGACATGTACAAGAGCCATTCAGTGTAAGGAACTGCATTGGACATAGGAATATTTATTTTCATCCAATCAATGCTAGTCAGTCTGTCTGTCTGTCTGTCTCTCTCTCTCTCTCTCTCTCTCTCTCTTCCTCCCTCCCTCCTGGATTAGGGTGTTAGTTCTAGAAAGTCTTTATGGATGATTTCTCTCTTCTTCAGCCTAGCAGCCAATATTTATTTATTTTTTATTATCAGCTAAGTAAGTCTTCCTAATCCTTTGTTTCGCTGCAGTTTCTTGTATAAGCCGTGTGTGTGTGTGTGTGTGTGTGTGTGTGTGTGAGAGAGAGAGAGAGAGAGAGAGAGAGAGAGAGAGAGAGAGAGAGAGAGAGAGAGAGAGATGTGTCTATCCAGTTAAATATTTCTAAGCTTTAATTGTTTCCTTCGGATATTTGGTTCTCCTAAGCCAGGGGTAGGCAACCTGGGTTCTTTTATGACTCGTGGACTTCAACTCCCAGAATTCCTGAGCCAGCATGGCTCAGCATGGAAACCTCTCCCTTTCCCCTCAGCATGGCTGGCTCAGGAATTCTGGGAGTTTAAGTCCACGAGTCATAAAAGAGCCAAGGTTGCCTACCCCTGTCCTAAGCTAAAGGAAGTTGTCTACACCATCTCAAACTATAATTTGTACCATTTTGTATTAAAATTTGGATAATGTAAGGAAGCCTATATACATGCATATAAGAAGCAAATTTACTCCTTTTTGAGAATGATAATCCTAAAAAGAGGCATAGTTCAAGAAAGAGTAATTGGACCAATGCAACAGATTACTTCTTGTCCTTATCCTTCAAAAAGCCTTGACATTTCTTCTCCCTCCAGGTACAATGAGATAATACAGCAAACCCTGAAAGAGCTGGTTCCCGAGTATTCTCTCACATTCATCCCAACAGATGAGGGCAGTACCTTAGGGGCTGCCATAGTGACAGCTGTAGAAATGAAGCTTAGAAACCATCGCGAGGGACTGGCTCAAGTTCTGGCTCCTTTAAAGCTTTCAGTTGTAGATCTTGAAAGATTACGGAGTGGGATCAGACAAGAGATGGAGAACGGCCTGTCGAAGGCAGCCAACAAGAAAAGCTGTCTACGCATGTTGCCCACTTTCGTCTGTTATTTGCCTGATGGCTCTGGTGAGAGAAGGAAGCTGGGTAGAACCCTATATCTAGAGAGGGAAGTGTTTTGAACTGTATTTATGGACTTTGCCTCAGGGAAGTCAGGAGAAAACTTTCCATGTGACCGGATCTTACCTGAGCCTGGTCATTTATCTGACCTGAGACCCCTGCTGTTTATATTGCTGCAAAGGGCACTATGCTTGTTTTTATTTATTATTCCATCTTTATTATTTTTATAATAATAAACATGTGTATTACATATGTAATACTCCTTCCTCTTCCTATTTTCCCTAAATAACAACCTTGTGAGATGAGTTGTCTTGAAAGACAGTAACTGACAGAGATTTCCCAATTCATGTAAGACAATAGGTTTGAACAATTTCACATGCAGGGATGCACTTTTACCCCAGACTTATACTTGAGATCCAGTTATCATTTCCTACTGCACATATGTTGCAGTGGCAGCTGTGCTGTTCTAATCTGCCAGTTGTTCAGCAGCAAACTACTATTAGGTCTTAAGCCATCAGATAAAAAACTTATGTGCTAGAGGGCACATAAGATTTGCTAAAGGAAAATAGCATGTTTCCTTTGACTCCATTTGTTAAGGTTGGCAAGAGATTTGCCTCACAGGAGAAAAAAGCAGGGTTTTCTTGAAGCATCCTGATGAAGGTTGTGTGTTGTAAAAATCTGTCTTTCACTGAGGCTGTTTTTGTCCATATCCTTTTTACAGAGAGAGGGGATTTCTTGGCACTGGATCTCGGTGGAACCAATTTCCGAGTATTGATGGTACAGGTGAAAAGTCAAGAGGAGGGTGGTGTGCACATCATCAATGAGACTTATACCATTCCACCAGAAATAACCCAAAGTACTGGGGTACAGGTAAGCGCAGGAGAGGGATGATATGGCTTTGGTTGCTTGAGCATGAATGATTTGTGGATTTCCTGAATCCTTGTGACATATGGATATGGATACTCATTTTAGTATTAGGACTAGCAATTTTGCCTGTCAAGTAACTTCAACTCCAAATTTATTTTTGCATCATATCCCACTTTCTTCTTTTGTATTCCTACAGCTTTTTGACCACATTGTGAACTGTATGGTGGATTTTCATATTAAGCACGGGACGTCTGAACATATTCTACCACTCGGTTTCACTTTTTCCTTTCCATGCAATCAAATAACCCTGGATAAGGTATGAAACTGAATGGATGTGATTCTATTATACAGGTAGTAGAATGTATGTAAGAGATGGAAAAGGAAAGAAACAAGAATTAATGCATGAAATATAAAAAAACGAAGTGTTTTCTCCTTATTGTTTTTCCTGTTATTTAATTGAAAGCCACCTAGAAATGTTCTAGAGTCAATCAATATCAAAATCAATCAATTAAAATGATAGCAAAGAATTAAAAAAAACAAAGACAATCATGATGTGGTTTCTAAACTGGGAAATCCAGCTATCTGTTGGGAATGCTACCAGTAATGACTTCCAGGGAACATTTTTTCTGATAGTTCCATTCTTTTCATCTGATAAGTCATGACTTGTTATAATTCTGTAAAAATGCAGAAAAGCTATCCAGTTTTGTATTGGAATGTTTCTAGTCCTTACAGTTGCAAGACAGGAAGGTAAATGCTGTTCAGAATGTTTATTTCCTAAATCAGTCTTGCTTTATTTCCTAGCTGTTTGCTACTTACTTGCTGCCATTTCTCCCTGCCAAAATAGTTAGACAGCCTAATGCTGTCATAGACAATCTTTTAGGGCATATTTGAAATTTTAAGAAGATTTCATGGGCATTCTTTTTACAAAATGGCTGCCAAGATGCCATGGGCAATCACAGGATGTCAATTTATCAGAGGTTACCTGGCTAGGTACCCTTTTCTCATTCAGCATAGTGTGCTCTACCCCAATTTACTTTTGTCCTTTTTTTCTGGTTAGATCTACATACTTCCAATAAAACCCTGAGTAATTGCCACCTACTATTTTTTTAGAATGTCAGTGTGGTCTGTATGGTAAAATATCATCCTTTAAAAAAAACAAAACTTAATGATCCTTACACTCCCTTCAAGCTCAAGGAAGGCATTCTGATAGGCATCATACTTGTAATGTACATACAAAAAATACATTTTTTAACAACGGATACTGTATTGCCTACCCCAGTTTAAGGTTTCATTGAATAGTATGTTATGTACAAACAGCTTGGAGATAGCAGCTCTATACTGAACCATTCCAAGTGGGCAATTTCCCTTTTTTTTCTGGGCATTGACAGGGCATCTTGCTGAGATGGACTAAGGGCTTCAGTGCCACTGACTGTGTAGGAGAAGATGTTGTGAATTTGTTGCGGGATGCAGTTCAGCGTCAGAAGGTATATATGACATGCAAAAGATATATGTCTAAATAAAGCTAATGTATTTGACATGGGTTGTTCAAGCTTACTGACCAAAATGGTGCTATAGATGGCAGGAGTATATGCCATATTCCTATGCAAACTATATACTTACTCACTGATTTTCTAAAAGAAATGCAACTTCAAGAGGGATAGCTGTATAAATTTCTTATTAACTATTATTCTTTGCCAAACCTCTTCTATAAATCTGAGCCTAGTTTTCTTTTCCATGAAGTAGGGGCTTATGTCATGTGAAATGGTCCAGAAGCTAAACAATTTTTTTTAGCAAATCCAAACGCAAAGAAGGAGCAGGCAAATAATTGGTTAAAAGTATGTCTCTTCAGATTTGGGTTTTCCACTCCAAATTCTTTGTCCCAGTTATTTTACCCTACAAAAAGTAGTCTTTTCCTATTCATTGCTTATGTATACATGTGGTTCCACACAGAGGATTTTTCTCAACTTAATGAAGTTTGATAATGGACTGGATGAGAAAAAACAATCTAAATTTAAATCCAACAACAAGACAGAGGTGCTTTTAGTAATCTGGAAACTTGATTTGGGGATTCAAGGGCATCCTGTTTTGCACAGGAATGCAATCCTCTGAAGGAAGAGATTTGCAGTCTGGGAATGTTCTTTGATTTCAGACCCTTTGGATTCTTGGTAAATTGTTGTGGCAAGGATGGCTTTTGCATTGTTTTGTATGTTTAGTTAGCTGGGTTCCTCTCTAAATCAGTTATTTTGGCAGTAGCTCTCCATGCCTTAGTTATACCCCATCTTGACTACCGCAACATTTATCACGGGACTATTTCTTAAACATTTCTTGAAGCTGTATTTCAAGTGGTTAACTGGTGCAAGATTTTTGGATCATATGATCCCTATATTGCAAGATCCAACTTGGCAATCATCTGTGGGTACCACTGAAGGTATTGATCGTGACCTTTAAAACTGCAAACTGTTGAGACCCTATCTGAATCTTTATGAACTTGTCTGATTTTAACTTTGGGAGGAAAAACCTGCTTGAAGAAACTCTGGCTATTAAAGGACTATCTTTCTGGCATACAGAAGACACTGCTCTCCCAGTTCTGTGGAATACACTTTTTTGGGAGGGTAGCAGCTGGTATCTTCTCCCGCCCCATCCCTTGTGAAGGACAAGGATGCAACTTTTTTTTGCTAAGGTTTTAATTGTTAGATGTTTTGATATTTATTTTAATTTGTATTTGTAGCTTTTTATATACTATTTTTATTTTTAGATTCTGTCAGTTACCATGAACACTTGCCAGAGCAGAAAAGTTAGATATAAATAAATACCTAAGTGGGAAGTTTGAATTGACTTAGTGATTGCTGTTATACACTCAGCTTATAAGGTCAGTTCAAGACCTGGTAGCTGCATTCCCCTTACAGTGGTATCCACAGAAGGGTCCGCAGATATAGCATTGGGAGAAAGCCCCAATCTTTTGTACATGTGTGTGATGTAACACACATAAAAAAGGGACAAAATGTGGATTGTGTTGTTACAGCCACTATAGTATCTTGCCTGTTCTGACACCACCACTAATTCACAGATGCTGCTGTTCATACAGAATGTTATGCTTAGAATGTTGATTAAAAATCTTGATTAGATTTTTTTTTGGTGACCTATTGTATTGTATTAACCCAAACCATCTGGTTGGTTTTTAGTTCATTGCATTGTAGCAACTCAAAAATAGATCAATTCAGTAACCAGTTAAAGTATGTTGTGCAAATACAGTCAGTATATATAATGTGCCATAATTGAAGTATATTTCCCATAATCAGATGGGAAAGGTTACTGGCTCTATTCTTACAATGTGCTTAAAACAATTGGCCGCTAATCTGATCAGTTCTTACTGGTACCAGCACACAATTAGGCAGTTTCATAATCACACAATTACTGGTTCAAATACTGGTTACTATTTGGAGAACAAAAACATTACATATTCTCTATGAAGTACTTTCTCTGGTAAATTCTGATACCAGAGGAAAAAAAGTGAGAAAACTTCATTGTATCACTAACTCCATTGGTCAGGCAGAGGTGGATTTGGCTTGGATGCTGACAACCACTACTCTGCTCTAAGATGAATAAAAAAGACTGCTAATGAATTTATAAAGGTGAGTCAAGTTTACAGCTACAGTTTATATCCACTTCTTTTCTTGGAGAACTAACTAACTAGGTAGGATTTTAGAACTGCCATACCCTTTACTGGGTTATGGTTGAAGAAAATGGGTTTATTGAAGAAAGGTGGCTTAACTTCCCTCTAAATCCTGGGCCATTTTGTAATAAAACTAACCCTCTCCTCATCCATTACTAATTGGGCTACGGCATTCACAGAGTGTATCTATTCTGCTATTGATTTCTGCTATTTATCTTGTTTCATAAACAAAAACATTGATATCCCTTCACCAAATCAACTAGATAATAGTGAACACAGCTGAAGAGCTCCATTTAGGCTGATAGGGCAGCACTTTCAATATTAAAAGAGAAGGAAAAGAGGACCAATTTTCAGTGTGACAAACCCAATGGATCTGTGCTGGTTACTTGGTGACAGGAAATCATGTTGCCTGGTAACACTTCTTGCCGTTTTCTCTCCCCCTCCTATCCTTTCTTTTCCCAGACTATTGATGTAGATGTGGTTGCCCTAGTGAATGACACAGTGGGAACAATGATGTCATGTGCCTACCTAGACCATAATTGTGAAGTTGGTCTTATTGTTGGTAAGTTTCGGAAATAGCATCATTTAATTACGATTTCAAAACTTATATTCTTTCAGTAAACTAGGCAAATAGCATGAGAGATCAGTAGGATAAGTCTTTATAGATAGTAAAAAGTAAGGTAAAGGAGTCTGTGGATTTTACTCCACTAATCGTTGCCGACTATAGGGGGTGATGCTCATCTTCGTTTCAAGTCCCAAGACATTTCTGCAGTCATGTGGCCAGCATGACATCACAGAGCGCTCTTACTTTCCCACCGAAGTGGTACCTATTTATCTACTCGCATTTCCATGCTTTCGAATTGCTGGGTTGACAGAAGCTGGGATGAGGACAGGAGCTCATCCTGTCACGTGGCACTTGGGTCTTGAACCCGGACTGCCGGCTTTCCAGCTGACAAGCCTAGCATCTTAACCGCTGAGCCACTGAGCTGCCCCTCTTTATAAATAGTAAGACTGTGTAAATGAGTCCATCTTTTAAGTTCAGGAGGATATCTTTCTAAGTTCCTAAGATTCTTCCTTCCTCTATCTGTGTCTTTTGGCATCGTTGGCTACATGTCCTGTTGTTCCAGGTCACTAATCCTTAATATATAAGATTATATTCCTAATGCATTTAAAATGCAAAAATAATTGGGCAGACTTTTTTAAAAAAAAAAATCCTTGGCCCACAGTATTTTCTTGGTTAGAATCGAGGAAAGTAAGATAGTCAATTCTGAGCAATGGTTCATTTTCTCTCTTATTTTATCTCAAGGAACTGGATGCAATGCTTGCTACATGGAAGAAATGAGGAATGTGGGCTCTGTAGAGAGTAATGATGGCAGAATGTGCATCAATATGGAATGGGGGGCATTTGGAGATGATGGCTGTCTTGACCACTACATAACACCTTATGATGACATAGTGGATAAAGAATCTCTCAATCCTAGCCAACAAAGGTGAGTCTGTGTAACTTTTATTGGGGATTGACTGGTGGGGTCTGTGGTGATGGCTGCCTGAAAGCTCATCTCCTAGTATGATACTGATTTCCATTTCCCACAGATTTGAGAAGATGATTAGTGGCATGTATTTGGGTGAGATAGTGCGTTATGTTCTGTTGGAGTTAGCATCTCGCAAGATCCTCTTTAGGGATCATGAGTTAAAAGGACTTCAGAACAAAGGCATCTTTCCTACTAAATTGTTATCTGACATTGAGAAGTATGTATTTATCTATTCTATTGTCTATAATTATTCTGCTTGATAACGGGAATCTTGACAGTTGTAGAATTTTAAGTTCCAATGCAAATCAAATTCCTAAAGTTGTCAGCTTTAAGTTTTACTATTCTATCTATTCATCTTTCCATCTGGAGTGAACTTACTTGGCCTTCTGATGTCTACTTTGAACTTTCCTTTTAATTAAGTCTACATCTGCCCTAGAGTCTAAATTCTGTAAAAAGTCAATCAGAGCAAGATTTAGAAAATAGGCAAGTTGGTATATGACTATAGAGTGATCATGGATGCATTATACATTGTTTATTTGGAACTGTGCATGCTTCTGTTTAGAATGTGCCAAATATTACTGATCACAGTTGATCATGCAATTTCTTCAGAATGAATATGCCTAAAAAGAGGCCCTGTTGAGATTGCCAGAATCCCCATATTTCCATTTATTGTAAGGCCAATAAAGAACACATTTCTATCTCTACTTCTAATATTATTAAGTGACAGCGAAAGCCGCCAACATGTTTATCACATCCTGGAAGAGCTGGGGCTGCCTGTTTCTCCTGAGGACGCCAAAGTGGTGAAGGAAGTGTGTCATACCGTGACTTCACGAGCTGCTATGATGTGTGCAGCTGGAGTGGCAGCTGTAGTAGAAAAGATTCGAGAAAATAAGCGCATGACAAAGCTGGAGGTGACAGTTGGCGTGGATGGGACCGTGTATAAGATGAACCCTTAGTGAGTTGATTTTTCTGCATCACATGGGGTGGGCAAAATTATAAATATAATCTTTGGGATATTTGGACTTTGCAATGTCAGTTAGTTTTATTTTGTGGAAAAGAAAAAAAAAAGAGTAAACAACAAGAGCCGACATTTCCAGGCAGGATGTTTACTCAGGTGCTATGGGGTTTGGTATGGGGTTTGCTCAATTCTGGGCTGAAGGTTGGTTCCTTTTCCCATGATAGTATTTCTTTCTATCTACAGCTTTGCAAAAAAACTTCAGGATACAGTAGCTCTGCTGGCTCCAAACTGCAATGTCAAATTCTTATTGTCAGAGGATGGCTCAGGAAAGGGAGCTGCGCTGATTGCTGCTGTGGCCTGCCGTACAAAGATCTCTTAATAAGCAGGAGGCTGGATTGTTCTCCACTTGAGACTGGCCTTGATCTGTAGCATGGACTTTATTCTTCGTTAAGGCAGCTGTGACAAAATTTCAGAAAGCCAGATTTGGGTAGCTGTGGTACTCCATCTTTGCAGTTTTGTTTAACATTTCTGATTCATGCTCAAAGCAAGGAGAGAAATAAACCAAACTCCACTGCCTCTTGAATTCTCAGGCTATCATTTTTTCCAAAGAGCTTAATCCAGTTAGCTATGGTAGAGGAAGCTAATATGAAAGTAATTTCATAACCTCATCATTTTCATATGCTTAAGGTGCTTAGGAGAGCAACTGAATACTTCAAGCTACAAACTCTGGCTGGCTGTTTTAGAATTCATGCCTCTATCGATGAAGTACGAGCATAGATACAAGAAGCCTCATGTAGCAATATATATATATATAATTTATTTACATTCATGCCCGCCAAAACCCTGTGCGAGACGCTGATATGTACATAAGGCCAAGTGTAAATACTTGAATGCACTTGAATACAGAATAAAAAACGATCTTTACACAATACGGCATAGACCTGCCTGGTCCAGCACACGTTCACTGCACAGATCAGACTTCCACGCACACGCACAAATCCCTTGCATATACACTGGGCAAGGACTAAGGAGGCACAGATTACAGTCACCAGGAGAGCAAGGCCCTCATCCTTTGGTTGACCTTCTGTTTCTTCCTTGTCCCATGGGTCTCCAGGTGTCTGCAAGCCACCAACTCTTCGACTGCCTTCTCTGACTGAGTGTCAGATACCTCTTGGGCTGGAGCAAACATTTACAAAAATGGCTCTGGAACTATCCTGAGCTACCCTCTTTTTTCAACTTTATTATGGCAAAGGGCTTCCTGGGGGATGCAGTGGACCGGACACAGATGACTCCGCTTCACAGCAAAGCTTACCTTTCATCCTGGTCACTCACAATGACTTCTGTGCTAACCATTTCCTTTCCTTTTGCTTTCCATGCTAGAGTAGAAGAAAGCTCTAGAATAATTATCCAAGCCAGATGTTAGCATATCAGACTTGCTTGCCAGCCTACTTGGTAGAAAAATAGACCTACCCCAACCAGTTCCAGAACTGCTTTGGTAGCAGCAGAGTAGGGATTTGGTAGCCTTTTCCATGGCTTCTGGAGACTCAGCCCAGTGTGTTTGCCTTCTGGCTGAATTTGGCACAAGGATCAGATAGGGCACACAGGCATATTCAAAGCAGGGCAAGTACAGATGCTGTGACCCTTGAAATGGAGGTGCCCCATATCATCTCCAAACTGAGGCCTGCTTTGTCCCTGCCTAGGGCTTTAGCACTCAGCTTCTGAAACCATGAAAAGGGAGCTGTCCTGCTTGCCCACTTCAGCCACAGCAGCAGCCAGCTGGTTGAGGTTTCCATTGGGGAAGTGACGTGCCTCCCATAAGTTCAAGATCATGGCTGTTGGGCTTGGTTTTGAAGCAAAGTAGCTGAGATGGCTGTGGAAAGAGGGAAAGAATACAAATAAAAACTGCCAGCATTTCTGTGATTGCAAACCTCCCCAGCTCTCTTATCAGAATTGCATGGCCCACTTTACCACCCAGATCACATATTTCTGTACCAGCAAGTTCCATCTTCTATACTAGTACACTTTTATAGAAAGAATCCTTATACCTGTCAAGGTGCAGCTTTTGGGCTAATGCTCTCCAGTCAGCCCCACGGGCCACCGGGGCATCCAGACTACTTATGATTTTCTGGCGGATAAGAAAAGGAATCTTGAAGGCACTGGGGCCCACCAGGGCAGGAGAGCCAGCCTCATTGTCTGGGGGTAGCCAGTCCGAAAACCGTGCATCCTGAGAAAAAGAGACAGTTATTAGGTCCTACATTTATTCTCTTTGTGGTGAGAATTCTGGGCTGAGAAAAAGAGCTAAGAGTATATAATAACAAGGCTATTTATTTGGTCAGATGCAGGTTTTAAAGAGAATGAAGGTGCCTAACTATAATGTTGTTTCTTTCCAAATATCTTCTAATTTGGCAACTCAATTTGCTTTCTCAAACAAAAAATGGAGTCTAATTATTCGACCACTCCTGTAGCCATTGAAATTTCACCAAGCACTAGTCACATGCTTTCAAACATTTCTCCATATACAAAACCTCTTTATATGAAAGATATAAGTCCCCCAGCTTTATAGGAAAGAGTTTATGAAGCTAGGAAGGAGCAAAAAAGCTATATGGCTCTTCCTTGCATTTCTACTTGTTTGTTGGCTATTAGTGCAGACATCTGATCTGACCAAATCCATTATTGTATCTGGCATGGGACTTACTGATTTAAGGTTAATTGACAACACGGGCTATTAAGACAAAAATCAGAATATGGCTAAAATTCTGCATTATAAATCAACACTAAATTGATGTTCCTCGTTTCTGACAATACAACAGTGGGTATGGGTTTTGGGCTCCTCTTATCCAGGAACTGAAAATTTGCAATAGTGGTGAATATCTGTAGCTTGGGGGTAGGATGAAGGTGAAGGTTCATTCTCCGAGCTTATGGTTTGGTTTCTGAACGTTTCATTACCAGACTAAGTAACATCTTCAGGGAGTTTAGGGGATGTCAGTGTCGGTGTTCTGTTTATAAGGGTTTCGTGTAGTCAGTAGGTCTTATGATGGGTCAGGTGTGGGTATGTCAAATAAGGGTCTTGTAATGGGTCAGGTGATGGGTCAGGTGTGAGTCATCCATGTGAGTCTTGTGGTGGGTCTTGTGATGGGAAAGTTACATCAGGTGAGGGTCATTGGGAGGTGAAGTGCTGATTGGAGGGGGGTGCATGGATTGGTTGAGGGTCGATGCTGTCTCTGGTTGGCTGTGTGATTGACCCATCACAAGACCTTTATTTGACACACCCACCTCTGACCCATCACAAGACGCTCACTTGACACACCCACACCTGAGCCATCATAAGATCTACTGACCACATAAAGCCCTTATAAACAGAAGTTGTTACCTAGCCTGGTAATGAAACACTCGGAAATCAACCAAGCTCAGAGAATGAACCTTCACCCTCAACTGAAAGTTTTCCATCTTTGGTTTTAGATGGGATAGCACTTTCCCACTCAGACCCAGTGTGCAATTTGGAGGCCTGTTAAACTCATAGCTCCTGCTTAAAGAAAAAGTGGCAGCCATGGTTAGGTCCTTTGAGCATCTAATGTGCTAACTGCACCTGTTCTGAAATCAAAAGGTATTGCATGTGGTCACTCATGCCTTAATCACCTCTTGGCTGGGGCTGCCCTTGAAGACCATGTGGGAGCTGCTGCTAGTTCCCAGTAGGCTTCTAGATGCAATTCAAGATGCTATCGCCTACAAAGCCCTATATGGTGCAGGGTAGCCTGCTTCTGGATATTGCATTTCACTCCCTATGTTCCAACAAAGTGGGCATGACACATGAGGAGAAAAGGGACATAATATAGTTGAGAATGCAGGCCAGTCACCCTGGCTCATGAACTGTAACTTAGGAAGTCAGGAATATTTGCCAGAACAGATCTGTAATTTGTTACTTTCTGAGCACACAGATGACTGCAGCCAACTGACAACCCTGGCACTGGCTTTTACAATAAAGAAAAATAGCAGGTGAAAGGATTTTATACAAGACAAAATACTGTGGCACAAATCTGCTCTGATGTCTACTGTTAAGTATGTTCAGTAGGACCTCTATGAGATCATACCCAATATTCTAGCTACAAAGCCACATAAGGAACGTGAAAGCTATTCGAAGTTATTGAAAGCTATTCAAAAGATGATAATAATAATAATAAAGTTGGAAGGGACCTTGGAGGTCATCTAGTCCAACCCCCTGCTCAGGCAGGAAACCCTATCCCATTTCAGACAAATGGCTGTCCAGTCTCTTCTTAAAAACTTCCAGTGTTGGAGCATTCACCGCTTCTGGAGGCAGGTTGTTCCACTGGTTAATTGTTCTAACTGTCAGGAAGTTTCTCCTTAGTTCTAGGTTGCTTCTCTCTTTGTTCAGTTTCCAACCATTGTTTCTTGTCCTGCCTCTGGTGCTTTGGTGAATTCATGCAACCTCTGAAGAAGCTTCTTGGATGAGAAACAAAACATCTTCGAAGAGAAAAAAGTCCAATTGCCTCATGAAA
Source organism: Azemiops feae (assembly GCA_023970755.1). Classification (NCBI taxonomy): domain Eukaryota; kingdom Metazoa; phylum Chordata; class Lepidosauria; order Squamata; family Viperidae; genus Azemiops; species Azemiops feae. The sequence continues at coordinate 1,198,468 of JALGBA010003956.1, forward strand.
AAGCACCTTTGGGACATTCGAAAGATAGGTAATAGGTACTTGGTAAAATACCTGCTGCGCTCCACTGTGTGGCTAACAGGGCTCATCCAGTCTAATCCCTCCTCTGCCAGCATAGGAGACCCAGCCAAGAAGTTAACAGAAGTTCTCACAGTCTCCCTTGTATTCTTGCCCTTACCTTGGCAATGTTGAAGTCAATATTGAAGCTTTGCCCATCACCCTCCACCTGCCAGATCCAAATTTTGCATGCCAATTGGCATGTGTTGGTGCTGAGTCGCTCCAGTGTGAAGGTACAGTGTAGGTAGGGCTGCAGCCCACTCCAAAGATGGTAGAAGGGAATTTCCTGCAAGGGAAAAGGCCAGATGCAAATTACAAGATGATGTTTGTCTAAAGGATTTTGAAAAGGCTTCTTGGCTGAAGTTACAAGCAAGTGCCAACAGCTTCAGACTGAACCAAGTACAGGTTGGTACCAAGCAGCAGATGCATAACTGCTGTCAGTTCCCAAATTGACTAATAACTGGATTTTTCAGCAACGTGGATTCAAAGGGGAAAGGTGATTTGGAACATATGTATGCATTCATTCACGTTGCATTCCTAAACAATTGTTTGGAGAAGCTGTATCGAATCCAGGAAACAACAGGGTTGACTTAAGGAGGCAGTAACAAGTGTGATGTGTGTTGCTCATATATTCCAAATCGCTTTTTAAACCACTGAAAAAGAGAACAGTCAGATTTTCTTGGCTTGAGAAGGTGGTATTCCTGTGCTATAGATAAGTTGGAAGTTACAACTCTGTAACTCTAGCAATTTCAGACGAAGAATCCGTACTGTCTTGCCTTGGATAAAAATAACCCCAGGATCAGTAGAAACCTTGCCTGGTAGCTGACTAGAAGCTTGCTCTTCCACAGTGAGCTGGGCACATCATGGATGGAGAGACGCAGATTGTGATAACTGTCCTTGAAGTGCAAGATTCGCGGTGCACCGATCAGCTGTCCACCCATTTGCTTCTCTATTTGCACCACTTCCTGTAATGGTATGAACACACGGGACATGCTTAAGTGAGGGGGATTAAAGAAGCAAATACTGTCCTAGGGTTATTAAGCTACAGTTCAGGTCTCAAGAGTATAAAAATAGTGGTGGTGGTGGTGGTGGTGGTGGTGGTGGTAGTGAAAAAAGTGTCTACACATGTGGGTTTGTGTGTGTGTGATGGCATTCCATGCATGTCTAAATGAACAGGAATTAAACTAGTTGTAGATATTATGTGTGACTCTCAAAGCCGAAAGTTTTGCCCACTGACTGAAGAGATGCTAAACCTGACTCTTCAATAGAATCTTTGCATTTTGGAGTTTGTTTATGCATAAAATTTATAGACTGATCAATGACTCAAGTGACTTACAATTAAAAAATTACCCACAAAACACTAAGAGAGTCAAATGAGTCCCAGAAACATTACATAACCCAAGAAAACCTTTGTTCTGCCTTAGGGCCTTGGTTAAATAGCCAAGTTGTTTTTGCAATTTTTTTCATTTTTTTTTCTAG